>CM029622.1:14675472-15381345 GCA_017311315.1 Dendrocalamus latiflorus | reverse complement strand
ATTTGTCTCACTCAATTTGGAGTTAAAATGAATAAGTTATGATTATTTGAAGTTCTCAGTTTAGTTAAATCTCAAAATTACTAAATTTCTGACAGTGGGTCCCATATGTCATATTTTAATTCTTTTAACCTTTTCTTTTATTATTTTCCTTTGTCTCTATGGCCAGTGGGGCCCGTGTGTCAGCGTGTCCGGTCACTGACAAGTTGGTCCCAGGGGTCCTGGACCCATCTGCCAGCGGGTGGCGCCGACAGGCGGGGCCCACCTGTCAGTGCGGAAAATAAAACGAAACGCTCGACCGCAGGCGCGGAGCCGGAGGCTCGAACGCGCGCCGCGGGAGCGAGGGGGAGAATGAGTTAGCGCTGGAAGCCACTCGGCCGAGCCGAGCGATGCTTACCCATATAGGGTAAGTATACCTTTTGAGATAGCTCCGGGAGGGAGCCGAGCAGAGGAAGATCGGGGACGGCGATGGCCGGCGACGAGGGATGTCGGAATGGTTCGGGACGTTCGTGATATACAATCCTCGTGCGATGGTGAAGCTCCTGGTAATGTTGGCGGGGTTGGAGGAGCACGGTGGCGGGCCGGCGGCGTGTGACGGCGACGGTCCAGGAAGGCGGTCGACGCCGGCGAGGTGGAAGCCACGAGAGGTGTGGGAAAGGTTTGGAATGGGTTGGCGATGCTCCGAGGAGGGTGTGGGCGAAAGCAATCGGGTTATTACGGCGGGAGTCGGCGGGGAGAGCGGCGCCGGAGTTCGGGAAGAAGGAGGGGGCCGACGGCGAATTGGGGCTCTCGGTTCGATTGCTTACGGGGGAGGGTGGAGGAAAGTAGTGCGGCGCGTTTGGGGCTCCCAGGCGCGGCTTTTATAGCCGGAAGAGGCGCGCGGCGAGGTCGACATGTGGTCGCCGCCCTGTTCATGCTGGCGAGGGGGAATGGAGGCAAATCTCACCGGGATTTTGTAGGAGAGAGAGGGCGGGAGAGGTGCTTCCCCCCTCCTGTAGCCGTACTTTTTAAATTTTCCCGCGAGGTGAAGGATTTGCTGCGGCCGGGAAGCAAGCGCGGGAGAGAGAGCAGCGACGCGTGCGCTGGAGAAGGGAGGAGCCGGGGAAGAAGAGTCTGACGACTCGGCCCCACCGGTCAGCGGGAGAGGGGCGCGAGGGAGCGGACGGGCCGGATGGGCCGGGGCGCGCATCGGGCGGCCGAGCGAGGGCGCGAAGCGGGCGGCAGATGGGCGCGGGCAGGGCGGTGTGGCGTTGATCGGGACCGGCCAGGTGGCGGCCCGAGAGAACGGGAAGGCGGGATGGGAGCGGCGACGTGGGCGGCATCTGGCCGTCCACGCGGCGGCCGGAGGGTGGGCTAAATTCTCGATTTTTCCGGATTTTCAATTTCTGCTTTTAGGATTACCAGAAAATTCCAATAAGGTGAGAAAATATGAAAATACCTCCAAAAATTCAGGAAGAATTCACAGAAATTCCTAATGACATTTTGGACTTAATAAAAATATTTTGTACTATTGTTGGCATTTAATTTATTTGCTTTCCTTGTTATTTATGCCATTATTTAAAATGAGGGCTTTATGTTTAAACCAAAATTTCCTCCATTCCTTTCTGGATCATCTTTTCAGATTCTTACTTAAATTTTAAATTTTCTAATATTTAAACATGTTTATTTCTTCTTTAACTTTTGGAACCTCCATCACCTTTTTCTCAGAAAAATTCCATAAACTCCAAATCCAAATGGAAAACAAATAAAATAATCCAAAAACTCCACAATTTAATATTTACATTTTTCAGGATGTTACAGATCTACCCCCCTTAAAAAGAATCTCGACCCCGAGATTCAGCCTAACTAGTGAATAGGTCGGGGTAATCTTGACGCAGTTTATCTTCTCTTTCCCATGTAGCTTCCTTCTTGGAATGATGACTCCATTGTACTCTACACATGCGAATGATTTGAGTCCTTGTCCTTTTTCTCCACAGTATCTAAGATTTTGATGCGGAGGGATTAGACATCACGACACAGGCGGTCGGACGAGCGAATCGCGCGGTCGGGTAATCAATCCCGCGCTCGGGGAGTGCAAACGCGCGGTCGGGACCGTCCAGACGCGCGCTCGGGCGGGGCGGATGCGCGGTACGGCGGGGCAGACGCAGCGCTCGGGCGACCGCGGGATGGGAGTCGTGCGCTCGGACCGGGAGGGTCGCGCGCTCGGCGCGGATGGCAGCGGGGTCGTGCGGTCTGTACCGCACGACCCGATGAACTGTGCGGTCCGTGCGGTACCAGACCGCACGACCGGGATACGTGTCAGCATCTGGCGAACGCGCGCTCAAAAGGGGTCCAGTTTTGGAATTTTTTTGCACAGGGGGCCAATCTGGAATTTTAGGTGTACAGAGGTCCAATAGTGTCCAAAATTCTTACATGGAAGGGAAGGAAGTTGAGAACAGCTATTGGTTCCACAGATGCTGAGGTGACTCGTGAGCTACGCTGCATGTCCTATGCTCCTGTTTTTTAAAGCATGCACAGTTGTACACGAATGCTGGATCAATTGAAGGTATTTCATCCACGTTGAGGCCAAATTGGTATGATTATACAAATTTTTACCTAACCAATAAAACTCAAGATTTGTTATAGGTGTATCACAATATTTAATCATTTTCAGTGAACAGAAAAAATGCATCGCATGCGAGGAGCAAAATTTCAAACTCAACAAGAGAGAGGAGTACACAAAATCTTGGTCGCAAAAAAAAGGAGTTTCCAGAAGTCGACTCAGCATATCCACGTACTGCTATATCCAAATTAGACCTGTTATGGGCAGCCTGATCGAGCCTAGAAAGGCTCGGATTGGCCCGGGCCTAGGCCCAGAATTTCTGCCCGTAGGCCCAGCCCAAAGCCCAAAAAGCCGATGACTGCTAGCCGCCTGCGGTAGTTTACTTTTGTCGACTTAACATCTAAATGCACAATCACGTCAAAGGGAAGAAGGAAACTGCATAAAATTACAGTTATTTTTATATAGTGAAGTTGTGATGTGACTTCGCATAAGTTTGTGAACTTATCAGCAGCATAAAAACGATTTTTTTAACAATCTATTTTTTACTAATATTACAAAAAATTACCGTGGACTAAAAAATTACATAACCTTGTGTTGGATTTTGAATTGGTGATAGATGCGATAGAGATTCTATCGCCAATTTAAATACCGCAAAAATCTGTCATCAAACAGCGGACAACAAAGAGCTACGTCGGTGCCATGCACTCTGTCGCTAATTCAATTGACGACAGAGCAACCAATCACTAATTGAATTGGTGATAGAAGGTAGCCCAGTTTCGATCGTCATTTTAAATGACGATAGAGGTCTTTACTCTCTATTGTCATTTGAAATGGTGACAGAAGCTAGGCTAGAAAGAGTGAAAAAAAAACCAAGCAAAAATGATTGTAATTCGTAAAAAAACCAAAGAGGTTAGAACAGAACAAGAAAAGAGAGGAGAAGAGAGGTGAGGAGAGGAAAGAAGAGGAGAGGAGAAGGGAGCGGGAGAAAGGGTTGATATCTACATCGCAGAGGAGAGTTCTTTGTTTGATGTAGATTTCATTTTCAAACCACAGTAGATTAGCAAATGAAATCATTAGATATGTAATTGTATCCGGTAGTCGCCGAATGTGTAAATAGAGATGTTTAATTATATTGGGTAGTTATATGCAGTGTAATTGTAGATTTACAGTCTCATGATACAATTTGTATGGACTTACAGCTTTCAGTCGTAGTGCATTAATTAGTTTTGCAGTGTTCGATCCGATACATAGATTTGTCTGGAAAATATAGGATACAATGTACAGGATCCATTATTAGATCTGTGTGTTGCGGAGGTGAAGCATGCATAGTAATTTTTATTTTCATAGGAGATGTATGAATAGTTGGTCTTTGTTTAGGGTTTCTTATATGCATAGTAATTTTTATTTTCGTTCGAGATGTATGAATAGTTGTCTTTGTTTAGGGTTTCTTATGTTGGAGAAATCCCCCGTCTACAATTTTTTTTAGCCACGGGTTTGTTATTTAGTCTAATTCGTGTTTATTTCAATGACTAAGTAGCTATCGGTTACATGAGATTAGTTGTGGCTGTTTGCTAGGTAACAATACTTAGCTTTTAAACGGAGTATTTTTAAGATAGGATCTACTAGTTAATTATAGTATATACTATAAATTATTACTATTTATAAATTAAAACCATACGAAAGGGCCCAAGATTTGGCAGTTGTTGATTCTATCTCTTGTGCACGTCATTCCTGTTTGTAATCATGATTGTAATTCCTGTAGCCCGTTCGGTACAAGTGCACATAGGGGCTGTTGGTTGCCTGCATGTGCTCATGCAGCTGCATGAGCATGGCCAGGCTGAGGAGGGAAGCTCCTCAGCCACGTTTCTCCTCAGCCTGGCTCCAGTTGATTTTTTGCATCCACTCGTGCGGGCTCTCTCCTCCATGCAGGCAATCAAACACCATCTCCCTGCATGCGCTGGTGCGAGTCACCCCATGCAGGCAACCAAACAGACCCATATAGATCAAGCCTCTCGTGCGGTTTCAGTGTGCGAGTTTCCTCAATCCAATCTTCTCTTCTTCTCTTTTTCTTTGCATGACACCTTGCATTTTACATGAGCAGTCAGGTGCTCAATATCTGCAAAATTCAGAATATCAACCTCCAGTGGCCTAGGTTGCTTTGTAGGATTTCATCAATGCATTCTGCCTTTTCCATGAAATGCTGTATGACTTGGGCAGTTTGGAAAATCGGTTTACCAACATATATATTGCAGAATTCCCTTTGTAATACTAATGAAACTAACTTAATATTCACCTGACCTTTAATAATTGTATTATATTACTCCCTCCTTTTTTTAGTGGTGTTTATGAGTTTCCACAACCTATAAAATGTGAGTTTGACCGATACTTTTTATAACTTCATTTTATTATATGCTAATAAAATTATACTATATGAAATTATTTTAAATAAAAATCTAATAATACAGTTTTATATAGCTAATCTAAATAGTTTTAAACACATAAGTTTAACGACGGCGGATTCTAAGTAGTTACTTGAAAAAAAGACCGTAGGAAGTACATGGAAAGCAAGGTAGTTGAGAACTGCTATTCGGTCAACAGATGCTAAGCTGACTCGTGAACATTGCTGCATGTCCTATGGACCTGTTTCTTTAAAGCATGTACACAAATGCTGGATCAATTCAAGGTATTACATTCACTTTGAGACCAAATTGGTATAATTATACAAAAGCTTTACCTCACCAATAAAACTCAGATTTGTTATATAGGTATATCACAATCTTTAATCATTTTCAGTGAACAGAAAAAAATGTGCATCGCATGCGAGGAGATTCACGCCCAACAAATGACAGGAGTCTACAGAAATCTTGGTCGCAAAACAAAAGGAGTTTACAGAAGTTTACAGCCAACGTGGCTCACCACCCAGGGAAAACATGCATACCCACGACTGCTATATACAAAGCCACATTCATGTGCGATATACACATGATGTGTATTTGCAATTTTGCATTATTAGCTAATCCGTATTTATCACTGCTCATATCCAATTTTTAAATCCTTCAGAGAAAATCATTACGATATTGTATTTGTAATCTGATCGTATCCCTTCTGTTTTCCCTTTAGAGAGGCCGGCGTATACAATTTCGCTTTAACATGCATCTAGACATCTAGTTGTAATCTCTTCGAGCTCCAAAAGGTAATTAGCGATAACATTTCACACTGAGCAAGGGCTCTGCCACATTGATATGGTCCGATATTAGATCACGGAGTTGATCGATGAGGAGCTTTAGGTGCTTGTTTTTATTTTCAATTTCCTGCAGTAGAATCCCAATGTTAGACAGGTTTGCATTTAAAGGAAACAGTGTCACATTACTAGATTAAAACAGAGTGAATATTAGAAGTTATAAGTCTGAGCTTCGGCTTCCACGTATCAAGGTGCTGTTATAGATGGAAATCTGAAGGACGACACATGGTATTAGCTTATTTGCAGTGATTATTTAATATGAATTGCTTCGAATTTTCTAGGAAAGAAAATGCAATCCAACCTCTGGAAAACCTTGTTGCTCTGCACTAAAAATATACATGAACCTCAGTAAATTCAATAAATCATGTGTATGATGTCAAATAAACCACACATGCATTTTCTATAAACCTTTTATACACTGCAGGAGATAAAATTCAGTATCATCTCAATTTATGATTTAGCATAGATTAGGATATGTTGGGATTTGCCACGACATTACAGCTATCAGCCATGCAGAGGACGAAAAGGACATGATATTTATCAAAAAGTCCAAATTAGCATGGAAAGTGGATATAATTAGCAAGCCAAAATCAAGTGGGCAGGAGAAAATGACGTGGCATGCAAAATCAACCAAGCACGAAAAAATGGATAAATATACTCTTAACAAACATGAACATTTACCAGAATAATTCTAGAACCATATAGAATGAACATGTTTTTTCATGAATCCAACAGAATGAACAGGACTATCCAAACACTGCCAGGAATAGCATGTGTTGGCCGAATCAGTACCAGTTACCGGCCAGTTCCTGAAAAAAATCCTGAACCTTGCATATCTATTGGTTAGATCATTCTCAAGGTAGTACCTTTCTCAAAGCAGATGCATGCTCTTCCAATCTCTCAATCTCAACTTGATCAGCATTGAATTCTGTTGATCCCATCTCCTGAAGAAAAAGATCTAAACATCATTACAGAGCAGTAAGAAATGTGACAAAATTCTAATATATTCTCAATAAACACGATAACTGGTTTTCACGAAACTCGTAAGTGCAAGAATGAACGGGACTAGATCAATTTTAGCTAGTCTTGCTCTTGATTTAATCGTAGCTACTGCAAGCTTATTTTATCCAAAATAGTGTATAAGCAGAACTAATAAGAAATTTGCTCACAGAGCAAGAAGAAAATGATCTCCTTTCCTTTAAGGGGAATTAAGCTCGCTATGCCTATCGATAGTATCTCTAGCTACCCAAAATCTGTGTGTTTTGCATACACCAGTCAATATCTGGCCTACTAGATTTGAGAAAACAAACTCGCTCTAATAAGAACGTATCTTTATTTGAAATCCACCAAGTTCTCACCTGAGCACAGGACGACACGGCGGAGATGGACGCGCGCAGCGCCGACACGGCGACCTTGTACCGAAGCCTCGCCTCGTCGAGCGACCCGCCGGAGCCGGGCGCGCCCCCGGTGCCTCCTCCGACGGCGTCGGAGTCGGCGGAGTGGGGCGGCTGGGGAGTAGCGTGGTGGTGATGGTGGTGGTGGTGCTGGGAGCCGGCGGCGGAGGAGGAGGAGGACCAGAGCGCGGGGTTGCAGAGCTCGTCGTTCATGGAGGAGAGGATCTGGAACGCCGCTGCAATGGTCTCCTCGAGGTGCCGCTGCCCCTCCGCCGCCAGCTCCTGCCGCCGCCGCGCCGCCGCCGATGCCATTAAGTAGTCTCGCCGGAACCCTAGCTCGCCGCCGCGGATCTGGTTTTAGTTGCTCAGTCTACTCCTGGCTGCTAACTAAGCTCTGGCTTCTGTCTGCTTCAAAAGCCCAAGTGGGCTTATCAGGCCAGACTGTTTTCTGGGCAAGGCATTGGTTAAAAATCCAGCATTGGTTTAAGCGACAGACTACTGCTTTTATACAGTAGCTAATTTTTAAACAAAATATTTTTTAAAATAGGATCTACTAGTTAATTATAGTATATACTATACCGATTTTATTTATATCGGCAAAAATCACACATAAATTTCTGTTACTCTGTAATCTCTCGCATAAACAACCACAAATTATAAGCCGCAGCTATAAATCACAAGTCACAGCTAAAAGCGCGCGCTAGGCTTAATGCACACCCCTCCGGCCTATCGTTTTCGTTTTCTCGTAAACTCCTCGTACGCCCCCTACTACGATGCTTGAGGCCACTGCTCTGCTATTCGTCCCCGTGCCTGTGGCCCGAGCCAGTCACCATGCCTTATGAGTGTGTGTGTGTGTTGTGGGGTCCCATGGAATGGCAATATTGCATTGCCATTCTTTCTGCATGCCTATCGGGGTTTTGTGCCTGAATAATAGGCGACAACAACACACTACAAAGCTACCATCAGCAACCTTTGATTTTTGCGCATCAAGGGACACGTCGATGCGGACCTTCACTTCCTATACACCTTTCGTCCCTTTTCTACGTGGAAACAGATATATGCTACCATTGCATCTCCCCTGTATAAATGTGGATTCTCCCTCTTATGGTAACAAACTCAAAAACATCAACTCTCACTAACACATGGTGTGATACAACAATATAGTAAAAAAGTTAGAAGTAAATCCAGCTTGGGTGATTTTTTAAAGATTACATGGAGGGTGTCACCACACACACCCCCACTCATACTACACAAGCGCGCGTCTACTGTACATGCTAGAAAATTCCCCGGAGGCTCTAGGAACTCATGGAGCATTGGGCACACATTTTCATGCTAAATGCACACACGTGTGTACTCTAATTAAATAAGACATACCATATCGATCCTAAAGATCAAATCTATTTGGTGGAATAACACCCTCACTTCCACCACCAGGCCACTGGCCGGTGTTTCAACTTGGATGATCTTCGTGACGGTACATAGCAATATTTTCTTGGAATAAAACTCCTATATGCAATATTAACGTCTCATGTGTACATGTAATGAGCCTAAAATAGATGTGCTAGATTTATGTATAAACTAAAGGAACAAGTCCACCATACAACCCTCAACTATGGCCTCATTCTGATTTTCAATCTCTAACTTTAAAACCGTTTACTTTTCACCCTTCAAGTGTTAAAATCATTCACAACACAATCTTTACACAAAATTGGTCCAGTTTGATCCAACGTGGCAGTGGTTTAGCTTCAATAGTTTACTTTATAGCCCTCAACTATAGCTTTGGTTCGATTTTCAATCTTCAACTTTGAACTGTTTACTTTTCATTCTGTAACTATTAAAACCAATGGAAAACACAACTTTCACACAAAACTTCTCTAGTTTGATTCCGACTTGGCGATGATTTTAGCTTCAATGACATCCTAATGGACAATTCACACTAACATGGCATCCTAATACATAACATAAGCTGACGTGGCCTCGCCTATTAGCAATACTTTTATTAGATCAAAGAAAAAATAAAATAAAAAAGGAAGGGCCCACTAGTCGGCCTCTTTCTCCTATTTCCTCTTCTCAAAACCGTCCACGTCACATCGTGCTCCACAACCTCCTCCCTCACATCCCCAAATTAATTTGAGTTTCATGCTAACAACTGCTCATAATCGAAGTTCTTCTTTTCTAGCGTTGTCAAGTTTCTTCGCCATGGTTCGTCGCGACAGGTGAGAATTCATTCGATTTCTTTATATATGAGCATTATCTATTCCTCATCTATATTTTGATGTGTTCATTTTTACCTCTTCCACCATAGCGTTCTCGCCTCCATGACTTGACTGTCTACCCAACACAGTGCGTCTCTACCCAAACCACCATCAACGTAAGGTTCCATATATCACGAGCATTCCTTTTGCCCTCACCCGTGCCTCTCTACCACCCCATCACCGGTGCCATGCCTAGCTTGCCACCTCCTAGAGCTCTCCATCCATATCTTTCTCTTTTGAAAACCACTTATGAAACCAACCTAGGGTTAAAAAATAAATGGTTTTAATAGTTCAAAGGTGAAAAGTAAAACTGTTTGAAATTGGGGGGCTTAAAAATCAGACCAAGGCCAAAGTTGAGGGTCATAAAGTGGACTTGTTCCCTTATAAAACCAACCTAGTGTTGAAAAATGAACAGCTTTAATAGTTCAATGGTGAAAAGTAAACAGTTTTGAAATGGAAGGTTGAAAATTAGACCGAAACCATAATTAAGGGTTATAAAGTGTCCTAAACTAAGTAAATATATGCAATATGCTTCATGCCCAATAGTTGCCTCAAGCTTCTCAATGAGTACATAGCGATCCGGATTTTGAAATCCAAATCTTTTGTGTATTCTAAGATAGTCTCTGGATCAGTAGTTAGCTGATATAATATAAAAATAATGAATATCACATTCATACATACCGTATTTACTGAATTGTATTTTAAAAATACCATATATTACCAAACTAATAATACTGTATTTAATGTATGCACCGAAAATATTGAATTCACAAGCCTACCATCCACTTCGCACCTTCGCCTCGTCCCTTTTCCTTCTTCTCCGCCTACGCCTTGCCCTGCCCCCACGTCACCATCAACACCTCAATGGTGGTGCTCCATCGGCCCCTCTCCCCTCATGGTATTCGGTGAGGGAGTAGATCCTTGGGGGAATCTGTCGCCGTTAATAACAGGCACAAATAGCCTCCTTCCCAACAGTCCTCTTCCTCGCCCCTTCCTCTCTCCCTGCTCCTCCCCACTCTTAATCAGGGATTACATTTTCATTTTAGAAAAAATTGGACCCCTCCAAGGAATCCGAAATTCAAAAATTTCAAAGATTTCGGATATTTTTTGAAAGATTTCGGTCGAATGTTTCAAACATACCATTTGAATTCAAGATATTTTCAAACATACCATTTGAATTCGATCAGTGGGAGGTGGAGTTCCCTTCCCACCGCCCGCATCGCCTGCAGCCGCCCGCCCGCCACTGGCACTGCCTCCCCCTCCCGCTACCTGCTGCCGGTGCTGCCCCCCTCCCGCCGTCCGTGCCACCCGCCGTCGACGCTGCCTCCCCCTCCTGCCATTTGTGCTGCTCGCAGTTGGGTGATCTGTGGATGGATTCGATAAAAGGTTATGTGTGGGAGAACTTGACTGGAGAGGTACGCCATGGGCTGAAATTTTTTTAAGTGGGCCGATTTTTGGGTTGGAATGGGCCTTTTTGGATTGGGCCGAGAAAACCGAAAATCAGCAAATTTTAGAAAGATCGGCCCGAAAATATAATCCCTACCCTTAGTCGCCCTCGCCGCCTCTAGGTATGCTCTTCTCCCAGATTTCCCTAGAGTGCGCTCCTGCATTTGCTTGAGATGTGGTGATAACTTTACCCCTCATTTGCAGCTTCGGCGAGGAGATCGACCTGCAATGGTGGGCTCAATCAATTATGTCATGATGTCCGCTAATTAGGCGGTTAGATTCTTCTCATTCCTGTAGTAAGATATGAGTATATGACTCCGTTTCTGGATTGCATTCTTGGATCCTCTGGTGATAGACTACATGTGGGCTGATAGTGTTAGAAAGAGGAACAACATGATTTAATTAGCTGTAACATGCTTTAGGTGTTCATAATTGTTACAAATAATGCACAGAAAAATAGAAACAAGAGACACGAATTTTTACGTAGAAAACCCTTGCGGGAAAAAACCACTAGCACTCAAAGGCAAATCACTATAATAAGGAGAGTTTATAATGGAGCACTTGCTCTTTCTATAAGCTACTGGGTACATATATATAGTGTGAGGGAAAAGAGACCTACACGGAAAGGAAACCGAATCAGAGTCGATTGCTACAGATTGACACCACATCTAATATAACATGTGCATGCACCTGCCATGTCACGTCTAATATGAGGCGATGAAGTGTCCTACATGGACACGGTACGAATTTGGATCAACTTTAAAAATCTCCACCTTGAGCTGAATTTCCTCCAATAGTCGAAGAATATGATAGACTCATCCAATAAAATTATCATGTATACCTTGAGCGCCGAAAGTCCAAAGGACTGGTGAGTAATACCAACTAAGTCTGAGCATAGCTCAAACTTAGATACAGGAACTGGCTTCATCAACATATCAGCTGGATTATCATGAGTACTTATCTTGCAGACTTTAATATCACGTTGAGTAATGACACCTCGAATGTAGTGATACCTGATATCAATGTGCTTTGTTCTCTCATGGAACATTTGATCTTTTATAAGACAAATAGCACTCTGACTATCACAAAATATTGTAGTACATGATGTACTTTCACAAAACTCAGTAAATAAACCTCTTAGCCAAATGGTTTCTTTGCAAGCTTCAGAAATAGCCATAAACTCAGCTTCTGTAGTAGACAAGGCAACGGTAGCTTGCAACTTGCTTTCCAGCTAACGGCACACTCTCCAACAGTGAACACATAACTAGTGAGAGATCTTCTTTTACTCAAATCTCCAACAAAATCAGAATCCACATAACCAACGAGTCCATCTCTAGTCTTCCCAAATGTAAACAAGCATTAGATGTACCCCGTAAATATCTAAAAATCCATTGAACTATTTTCCAATGCTCTTTTCTAGGATTAGCTATGTATCTACTAACCACAATTAATGATTGAGATAAATCAGGGCGAGAACATACCATAGCATACATAAGTGAACCAACTGCTCTCGCATATCAAACTTTAGACATGTACTCAATTTCATCATTTGATTGTGGACATGACGCTGAAGAAAGTCTGAAATGTGCAGCTAAGGAAGTACTCACAGGTTTGGCTTTATGCACATTGAAACGATGAAGAAATTTATCAATATATCCCTTTTGCCAAACTATCTATCTCTAATGATTTCCATACCAAGAATCTTCTTTGCTGCACTAAGATCTTTCATCTCAAATTCACTATTTAATTATGCCTTCAATTTGAAATTTTAGCCTTGTCTTTTGCAGCAATCAACATATCATCAACATATAAAAGCAAATAAACAACTAAACCATTAACAGTCTTTAAGTAAACATAGCTATCATAATTAGATATTTTAAAATTCTGAGATATCATAAAGAAGTCAAATCTCTTGTATCATTGTCTAGGTGATTGCTTCAAACCATAAAGAGATTTTTTTTCAATTTGAAAACAAAATTCTCCTTTCCTGGAATGACGAAACCTTCTGATTACTCTATATAAATGTCTTCTTCTAATTCTCCATGTAAGAATGTGGTTTTCACATCTAATTGTTCAAACTTATAATCATACATAGCCACAATGCTGAGTAAAGTGCGCATAGAACTATGGTTCACAACAGGGGAAAAGACATATATAAAAATTAATACTTAGAATTTGGCTGTATCCTTTTGCAACTAGTCTTGCTTTGTACCTAACCTCTTTAGTTAGTGAAACTCCTTTCTTCTTGAAGATCCATTTGCAGCGAATAGGCTTATTCTCAATTGGCAACTTGACCAGCTCCCAAGTGCCATTCTTATCAAGAGATTCTATCTATCATACATGGCAGTCATCCATCTTTCTGAATCACTAGAAGAGATAGTCTCTGAATAAGATGAAGGTTCTGCATTACCTTCAATTTCTTCTGCCATATTTAAACAATAAACCACAACATTAGCTTCTTCAATAAATCTCTTAGGAGGCTGAATGTTCCACCTCTGTCTATCAACTGCAATGGAACGATGTGTTATAAGCTCAACAAGAGGGGCTTCTAAAATATTTTCCTTGTCAACTTCTAGTGTAGTTCCCGAATCAATAACATGCTACACCTGCATGCTTGATTGCTTCTCAACGGGAACATCAATAGATGGCTTATCATGCAACATAGCAGGCTCATCAAAAGTAACACTTCTGCTAACAACCACCTTTCTAATTTTAGGATTCCACACTTTATATCCTTTCACACCAGTTTATAACCAAGAAAAATGCACTTAATTTCTCTAGACTCTAATTTACCATTGTAACATGAGTATAAGCAAGACAGCCAAATATTCTTAAGTTTGAATAATCTACTGAAGAGCTAGACCATACCTCAATTGGAGTCTTCTTATCAATAGCCAAATTAGGTGAAAGTGGCTTCAACCCAGTAACTCTTAGATAATTCAGAATTTGATAACATGCAATGTACCTTCTCCATGATGGGTTCTGTTCATACGTTCGGCCACACCGTTTTGTTGATGATAGCCTGGGACGGTATAATGTCTCACAATACCATCTGACTTGCATAAAGCTTCAAATTCTCCATAATAGAACTCTAAGCCATTGTCAGTATGTAGCTTCTTGACATGCTTGCCAGTTTGTCTTTCAATCATAATCTTCCACTCTTTGAATGTTTTGAATACATCTGACGAAATTATGCCCGGTCCTCCGCCCAATCCCCCGTCGCCTCTGCCCGGGTTTCTCCGCGTTTTCCCACCCCCTTTCTGCGACTACCAAAAAGCCCCGGGCGTGCTTATCTTTTCGGTGCAGCATCACCTCCCTTCCTCTCCCATCTTTTTCTCCTTTTCTCCTCCGAAATCGGCCGCCGCGCCATTAGCACCGCCCTCGTCGCACCGGGCAATTTCCCTCCGATTAGTCGCAGTGGGGAGCACCCCCTCTGGTACCCGGGAGCTTCTCCGACCGCCGGCTAGAGCCCCCGCCGCCCTTACGCCGCGGCACCGTGCGCAAGACTCCGCCACCGCAGGCTCACGCAACCGGCCCGCCTCAGCCCCACTTCGGCCCCACCGCTACTTCCGGTAGGTTCTCCATGTCCCCCTACAACTCACGCGCGCCCGAATCCCCTCCTTCTCCCCTCCGGTCGCCGTAGCACCCAAACCCACCTCACCGCCGGCCGCTCTCGGCGCCACCCCTTCCTAGCACTGTCCCGAGCCGCGCCGCCTCCTCCACCGGCCTCCGCAACTCCTGGGGAATCCGTTTTGCCAGCTACCACAACCTCCCCGGCCACCGTCCGCCGCCGGTGACACCAGCACCGTGCGCCGGCCGATTCCTCTGTTGAGCCAGCCACTCCTCGCATCATCTGTTTCCCCCCCTCTGTTTCAGTCAGCCTAGGCCATCGGCCCACTTGGCTAACAGAGCACGCCTAACACACAAGAGGTCTTGAGTTCGATTCCAGTTGGTTAGCATTTTCCCCCACGTTTTTGTTTTGTTACTTTTAGCTCATCTTAATTAATAAAAATCAGTGAAAATTTGGGAATAATGTAGAGAAACTAATAAAATTTAATTAGAAGGTAAACAAGATTATTTAAGATTTTAAATTTGGAATTAATCCATGAGAGCCAATGAATTTTTGCTAGAATGTGAATAGAGTTATTTAGGATTTAACATCTAGTTAAATACCACATAAGAAAAGGTAATGAACCTTTATTATCTGTATTAAATCTAATTATTAATTAAAGGTATTAATAAAGAAAGAGTGGCTTTTGGTTAATTACCCAAATTAGTAAAGATACCCTTACTTATAATATACATATATATACATATATATGCCCAATATTTAAAATGCAACCATTAAATAAATCCTAATGGTTGGTTTTGCTGATTAGCAAGGGTTGAAATATAACCTTGCTAGGTAGGCAAAATTTAATTAAAGCAAATAACAAGTATTAAAATATAAACCCTATCATTAGCATATTGCCGCCCATGCAATCTTAAACAGTAACATTAGTTAATAATGATGATAAGATGAACGAGTATAGCAGGCTCTACTTGTAAAAGGATAAAATATCGAGTATCAGTAGTTTTCAGAGAGCACTTAAATTAAAAGGTCAAAACAATATACAAATGCTAAGAATATAGGCGATAAGATTAACTCGATACGCAAAGATTTGCAAATATTACTTATATATAAATGTAAATCATGTGCCCTGAACATTACTACTCGATAAAATACACCAATTCATAAGAATACCCTAACTCATGGAACTTCCTTGTAAATACAAAAATAATAAAAGAGATTATTAATAAAAGATCCAGTTATCGTATTCTACCACCGACCTCACACAAATCATCCATCAATCACTCATAATGAAGCTAAATTGAGTTTACTGGGATTTATTGGATCTTTTGAGTTATTTGCCTTTGTTTGTATTCTGTCATTTAGCACGTAATTAGATATCGGAATCGTGAAGAATCAAAGGATCAGGCGTGATCAAGAGCCAGAATCGAAGATAAAGACCAGAAGCCCAAGAGAAAGCATTGAGTGAACTCAAGATCGCGGTAAACCGCGCCAGGCGAGTCAACACTTGATCCACATTGAACCCAGCATTTTAAAGTTATTTCCTTTTAAATTAGCAAAGTGCATGCTATTATTTCCCGAGATATGATATGTTCAGTTTCAGCAAGCTAGTTATGCCCTGTTATTGCTATTGTTCATATTAATCTCCTTGCCATACTTGGAAATGTGAACCTTGTAGCCATAGTAAGAAATAGCATATGATTTCACAAAGTAAGTCCCTATTTATATGACATGCTTAGGAATGCTAGCTACTTGGGGTGACACTAATGCCCCAAGGAAAACTCCTCAAACTATTTTAAATCATATGGTGCGATGCCATATGTAGTGCTGGTGCGATGCCGACACTTAGCGTATGGTGCGATGTCATACGCAACTCTTGGTGTGATGCCGAGGGTTAACTTATGGTGAGATGCCATAAGGATGGTTGGTGCGATGCCAACCATAAGCATATGGTGCGATGTCATATGCCGCCCTTGGTGCGATGCCAAGAGGCAACCTATGGTGCGATGCCATAGGGTTAGTTGGTGTGATGCCAACGCGTATGGTGCGATGTCATACGCCGCCCTTGGTGCGATGCCAAGAGGCAACTTATGGTGCGATGCCATAAGGGTTGTTGGTGCGATGCCAACAACAAGCATATGGTGCGATGTCATATGCCGCCCTTGGTGCGATGCCAAGAGGCAACTTATGGTGCGATGCCATAAGGTTAGTTGGTGTGATGCCGACAAAATTACTTGGATTATTACAACTAATGGTTTAAAAATGTGATTTCAAACCTGCTAGGTCATAGGAAATTTTAAGTAATTGTATTCAAAAGCACTCTTTGGCAAACAAAATAGCCCTATGCCTTTCCATTGTCAAGCCATGCATGTTATATATTTGCATTCTGTGTGTTGGCTTGCGGAGCACGGGGTCGGAGTGCTCACGCTCGCTTTTGCGACAGATTTCAGAATCAGGAATCAAATCACCTCGCCTCAGCAACAAGATTGACAAGCTGGCCGAGAAGATGAAGATGTCAAGGGCTAGGTCGCGAACCTCCAGTTGGCTGCCCGTGGGCATGTCCTGAAGGTCCCACCTGTGTACTTTGTTCCGCTGCTGCAATTTATTGATTTCGGCCTAACCGGCCCATGAGTAAGTCTACTATTTTATTTACGCTTCCGCATGATATGAATTTTGATATTCAGAACTGTAACTGTGAGCACTATCTACTGATCCAGGGAATAGTGCAGTAAATCACAGTGGATTTGGATTGAAAAATCCGGGTCCGACAGCGCTGGTATCAGAGCATATCGACTGCAGGTCGTGACCTAGTTAGCTTGGTCGTTAGTTCATAACTAGAAATACTTCTTTAAAATACTAATTCCAAAAATATAAGCTATATTGCTCATTCTTAACTCTCTTAGATGATTCCCTCTCATCTATGTGCTCCCCTAGCCATTTTACTTCTGAATTTCGCTTACCCAAATTCAAAGTGATGAAAATCCAGTACTTCTCTTGTAAACTCTCTATGAAAACGCACTTAAGGCCAAGAGTCATGGTGCTTAACCTTGAAGCTCAATATCTAAGATTGTTTTATTTTGGAGAAAACAATATGGTGAAAATTGGAAGAACAAAAAAAATTTGGTGGAGCCTAATGGAAAGGATTAGATTGACTAGAAGTATGAATTAAGTTATTCTTGGAGAAAATAGGATATATGAAAATAACCGCGGGAGTACAACATTGATAAATAACATAATTCTTGGGAGATATTTACAATAGTGGAATAATGGAATATGATCGATTGCTAGATAAATTGATAGAGTTTTGAGAAATTGGAGAGATGACAACAATTATCAAAGTATAGGCTCGATTAATAACGTTATTCCTGGAAGATGTTCATAATAATGAATTAATTCGGAGGTTGTCACTGAAGATTTAGGTGGTTACTAGAGGAGTAATTATGATTTTGAATACAATCTTGAATTATTAGGAAGTCCTGATACACATGACGCTAGTGGACTTAAAGGTAATAATGTTGGATAATCATCAGAATTCAGAATTGAGGAGTAGATAGACAATAAAGATTCAGGTTGATAATTGGAGAAGCAAACTATGGATTTGGATCAATGACACCAGGCTAGATTATTAGGAGGTCACGATACGAAAGACATCAGTGGATCTAAATAAA
This sequence comes from Dendrocalamus latiflorus, assembly GCA_017311315.1. Lineage (NCBI taxonomy): Eukaryota > Viridiplantae > Streptophyta > Magnoliopsida > Poales > Poaceae > Dendrocalamus > Dendrocalamus latiflorus. The sequence continues at coordinate 15,363,231 of CM029622.1, read as the reverse complement.
GAAAGTTAGATCTTCATAGGATTGGAAAGCTGATAAAATAGGTAATTGACGAACCTGAGATTGGATTCATAAAGATGTGGAGAAATTCAGGCACATATCAGAATTTGGTAACTTCGATTCGATTAATAAAATTTTAAATGGAAGAATTATATTGGTGGATCTAAAGTGAAGGCGTTGGATTTTCATTGGATTGTAGAGTTAATAAGTTGACCAATAGTGGATCCGAGATTTTGATTATACAGTCATAGTGAAAATATGATATTTAATCCACAAATATATGATTGAAGGTCAAAGATTTATGCGGGACTTAGATAATCATGACTAGATTAATGAAATGATGGATGATACAATAGGACGAGTATGATTGGTGGATCAAATAAAATAAATAATCTCCTTCGCTGTTTGGAGTCTTAGATGGCAGTAATGCCATGAACAATTAATGAAGAAAGATAGCCCAAGTGCAGTTTGCAAAAGTGGAAGTTAAATTATAAAGTCCATTGGATTCTAAGCCTTATGTACAAAAAAAAAATCATATGGGAGTGAATTGATTCAGTGATGGATAGTTGAACGTTGGAAGAGATTAGGATACAAAAAAAAGCTATTTAGCCACAAGGATCATTTAAAAAAAAAAGAGTGAGTGCCAAAACCAATGAAACTACTCCAAATACTTTCCACTTCTTTCTATTAATTACAAAAGGAAAATTTTAATCCTTTTCTCATACCCCTACTCCAAATATTAAGGTTAGGAACGTCGAAGACGATCATGAAGATAAGATGGTCTCATTTTAGACGGACTGTGCATATGAACCCTGCACCCTCCTATGTGTGTTCCCCGAGTAGACGTTGTATTGTTGCAAGATTTTATTTGGCTCTGTGTACTGCCTTCTTGCCATTGGGCGTCCTATTTCGCAGTCACAGAAAAAAAAAACTTGCCTTTAAAATTTGTGTGGTTCTGTATCACCCCAGCTTCCGGGGTATCTTCCTTTAAAAGTTAAATGGGTTAGAACACCTTATCTCCGCGCTTTAATCCTCATCTCATGCTATTCCCTCTCACCTCTTGCTGAAAACCCCATCGGATCCAAAGGAACAAAATAACAAGTAACCCAAAACCAGTGCAATCAAGAAGAAGTGAAGACTTTGCGACCTTCCAATATTTGAGGAAACCAACATCACTGTGAAGAAGACCACCCGCCAATCTCGTGATGACCAAGACAGCTAGAGTACAATGGATGAATAATGATAATCATCATTTATTTAAGGGGGGTAGCACTACGAGATATAATGTCGGCAAAGTCAAGGAGCAAGCACCCTGAAGATGACGACCTCTCCAGAAGAATAAAGATCTCCTTCCTCCCTTTTGCCTCCTTTAAGTGCAGGTCCTCTCCCCTTCTGTCTACCCCTACGGCACAGACCATTGCTACCCACCTATCGACACGAAATTCTGCAACCATATGTCCAATAGATGATGCAACCACTCCATTGTACGATGATGTGAAGACGACAGAGTCGAAGAGCAAGTAATTAGAAGTCCACAACCTATCCAGGAGAACAAGGTTTCACTTTTCCCTTTTGACTTCTCCAAGTGCTAACCCTTATTGTGCAGATTTTCATATCTGTGTGGAGCTAAAGAACTACACGTCGAGCAACACCCCGAAGCCCATTGCTAGCTAGAATAACCTCACCTGCTTCTTTCTACTCTACCGGGAATCTCGGGTCGAGATTCATTTAAGGGGGGTAGGTTTGTAACATCCCGAAAATTCGAAATTTGAAAATGAGAAGCTTTTGAATTATTTTTGCAATATGTTCTATTGGAATTTGGATTTCATGGAGTTTTCCTGAGATTGATTGCGGTTCTAAAGATTGAAGAATTAATAAAAGAGAAAGACATGTATTAATAATGCCCTAAAAAGGAATGTGCTAATAATGGAAAACAAAAATTTGTAAATACGAATCTGAAAAGATGATCCAGTATAAGAAGAGAGAAATCTAAATTAAGAATATAAAATCTCATTTTGAGAATGGTAGTACAAGGACTAGTATGGTATCAAAAGCATAAAAAAAATGTGTATGTATATGGATACCAAAATAATGGTATAAAGATATATATATATATACTTGTACACATGTATAAAAAAAAATATTAGAGATGGGGTCAGACCAGACCAGTTGGCCCAGCCCAACCCCACCTCTCCTCCCCATTACCACGCGCAGCCCACCCCTTTACTCCCCTGCCCGGACGACGCCCCTCACTCCGCCCGCGTTTTCCTCTCTGGCCAGTGGGCCGCTCTGGCCGCGCCCTCTCCTCCTTTCTCCCCTTTCGCCCGTGCGCCAGCGCCTCTTCTCCCTCCTCTCTGCTTCCTCCCCCGTGAGCGCGCGTGCTCTGCTCCGCGCAGGTTTCTTCCTCCGCGTGGCGGCCATGCGAGCACGCCTCCCCTGCTGCCGCCCACTATTTTCCCCGTGCCGCCCACCGTTTCCAGCGGCCGCAGCACCGGTTTCCCCCACCGTAGCCACTGTTTTCCTCCCCTTTTGTCGCCACAAGAAGCTGGCTTCCTCCCTCACATCCGAGACCCCCAACCGCGTCGCCCACCTCCGCTCACTCTCCCCTCTCGCAGAATTGAAACCCCTGCGCCGAAGCTCGCCGCCGTAGCTTCTTCTCCAAAACCGGCCGTCACCGCCTCCATCAGCGCCGCCGCCTCCTCCGGCCACCCCACCCCGATTCCGTTTGCAGTGAGCAACTTCGCGACGCCTCGGATCTTTTCTTCCCGCCGGCCGAGCCTTACCTTGCCGGAGCTGCTCTCTCCACGGCGACCTCCCCGCGCCGCCCAGGATCACCGCCGCCAGCTCCCCTCGGTGCATTCCCCGCTCGGCTAGCCCATTGGTGAGCTTCCCCCAAACCCCCTATTACTCGTGCGCGCCACCCCCTTCTCTCTCTCCTTTCCCGCCGCCGGCGCCCCATTCCCCCTCACCATCGGCCGCCCCGCACCGTCGCCCTCCCGCCTCGTTGTCGCCCCGACCCGTGCGCCACCTCCCCGGGCTTCCCCTCCTCCCCCAGAAACCGTTTTTCATGTCACCGGCACCTCCCCGGCCAAACACCTCCGGCGACGCCGTCGGCCGAGCGCCGCCCAAGCCTCCCCTTTTTGTGCTCTACCTTGCCTAAGCCCGTGCACTGCATTATCTATTTTGTTTCCCCCTCCTGGTCAAGAAACGCCAGCGGCCCCTTTGGTCACCAGCGCCAGCCTCTGCGCTCCCTCACCGAGAGGCTGCGGGTTCCAATCCCTTCGGGCGCATTTCTTGCCTTCTTCTTTTTGTTCTGCTTGTATTAACCACTTCAATTAAGGAAGAAGCTAAGGAAAGTTAAGAGATAGTCCATGAGTAACTAATGTAGTTTAGGATCATCTAAAAATGTTTAAAGACCAAAACCGGACTAGCTAAATGTGAGAAAGGAATTGTAGTCGTAATAATAAACTCAAGCCTGGCCGATTATTCGCAAGCAATACTAGCATGTTTTATGGACTAGAAATAGTTAGAGGGCGATATAACATGAGACCCTTATTCTTTTACCATGAGTATACTCACAGGAGTTACAGATTTCATGGCATAAAATTTAATGGATCTTAGCAGTGGATTTAATTAGATATTATAAATTGATTCGACAAGCCGATCTAACTTAAATGGATTACCCCTATAATTAAATCGCTCTGAATAAAAAAAATGCATAGGAAGCAATTAGGTGATTAAGAGAAATAGTTTATGATTAGCTCACTAATACCTAATTAATTGAAAATTTAATTGAAGATTCCTAGTATACCCATTGAATAAACCTTGGGAATGATTATATGAGATATAAGTATTTAACATAAATTTAAAATGAAAGATAAACATTTAATTATAGAAATGGAATAAAGCATTGTGTAAGGTGCGATCATTAGAGATTTAAATTTTAATTAATTACCATATATGAATAAATATTGAGCCTTTCCTATTTATCTAATTAGTAAGTAAAGGCCTATAACAGAGATTATTTTAAAACTTAATAAAGATATCCAAGTGTTATAATACCTTTGACTAAAAGATTTATAGAATAAGTACAGATCTCATCCATCAGTCCAGTTTGCCTTTGCCATAATCTGAGTTACAAGGAATACATACCCAGCCAGACTCGCACTTCGATACATAGGTCTAACCTAACTCATGGAACTTCCTTGATAAATACAAAAATAATAAAAGATGTGATCAATAGAAAGATCGAACCAGTATATCCTTCCACCGACCCTGTCTTAAATCACCCGAATCACCCATTAACTCATAATGAAACTAAATCGAGTTTACTCAGATTTATTTGGATCTTTTGAGTTATTTGTCTTTGTTTGTATTCTGTTATTTAGCACGTAATTAGATATGAGAATCTTGAAGAATCAAAGAATCAGGCGTGATCAAGAGCAAATCGAAGATAAAGACCAGAAGCCCAAGAGAAAGCATTGAGTGTACTCAAGATCGCGGTAAACCGCGCCAGGCGAGTCAACACTTTGAACATATTGAACCCAGCATTTTAAAGTTATTTCCTTTTAAATTAGCAAAGTGCATGCTATTATTTCCCGAGATATGATATGTTCAGTTTCAGCAAGCTAGTTATGCCCTGTTATTGCTATTGTTCATATTAATCTCCTTGCCATACTTGGAAATGTGAACCTTGTAGCCATAGTAAGAAATAGCATATGATTTCACAAAGTAAGTCCCTATTTATATGACATGCTTAGGAATGCTAGCTACTTGGGGTGACACTAATGCCCCAAGGAAAACTCCTCAAACTATTTTAAATCATATGGTGCGATGCCATATGTAGTGCTGGTGCGATGCCGACACTTAGCGTATGGTGCGATGTCATACGCAACTCTTGGTGTGATGCCGAGGGTTAACTTATGGTGAGATGCCATAAGGATGGTTGGTGCGATGCCAACCATAAGCATATGGTGCGATGTCATATGCCGCCCTTGGTGCGATGCCAAGAGGCAACCTATGGTGCGATGCCATAGGGTTAGTTGGTGTGATGCCAACGCGTATGGTGCGATGTCATACGCCGCCCTTGGTGCGATGCCAAGAGGCAACTTATGGTGCGATGCCATAAGGGTTGTTGGTGCGATGCCAACAACAAGCATATGGTGCGATGTCATATGCCGCCCTTGGTGCGATGCCAAGAGGCAACTTATGGTGCGATGCCATAAGGTTAGTTGGTGTGATGCCGACAAAATTACTTGGATTATTACAACTAATGGTTTAAAAATGTGATTTCAAACCTGCTAGGTCATAGGAAATTTTAAGTAATTGTATTCAAAAGCACTCTTTGGCAAACAAAATAGCCCTATGCCTTTCCATTGTCAAGCCATGCATGTTATATATTTGCATTCTGTGTGTTGGCTTGCGGAGCACGGGGTCGGAGTGCTCACGCTCGCTTTTGCGACAGATTTCAGAATCAGGAATCAAATCACCTCGCCTCAGCAACAAGATTGACAAGCTGGCCGAGAAGATGAAGATGTCAAGGGCTAGGTCGCGAACCTCCAGTTGGCTGCCCGTGGGCATGTCCTGAAGGTCCCACCTGTGTACTTTGTTCCGCTGCTGCAATTTATTGATTTCGGCCTAACCGTCCCATGAGTAAGTCTACTATTTTATTTACGCTTCCGCATGATATGAATTTTGATATTCAGAACTGTAACTGTGAGCACTATCTACTGATCCAGGGAATAGTGCAGTAAATCACAGTGGATTTGGATTGAAAAATCCGGGTCCGACAATCTCTTACCAGGTTCGTCGTGGGTTGCCCACCCTCAACCCCCCGGCCACCACTGCACTGGTTGACAGGTATTCTCCTAAACCACTGCTCCACTTACATGTTCATTGTGTATCGGCTATGTGCGCCTCAAATTCTCTGACATGTAGTCCTCTTTTTTGTATCATGTAGGTGGAGGCCAGAGACTCACAGCTTCCACCTCCCTTTCGGGGAGATGACAATTACGCTCGAGGATACTCAGAAGATGCTTGGTGTCGCCATTCACGGTCGTCCAGTAATCGGACCGTGCGTGCCTACAGGTTGGAGAGCCCGAGTAGAGGCCTTCCTCGGGAGAGAGCTTCCTCCTGAGGTAGGCCTTCACACTTCCGAGTAGGTGCCCCCTAATCTGTTTCTATGCTGTTGAGTATCACCTGCCACACAGAGTTGCACGCCAGTTTGGTAAGAGGCAGCTGTGGCCAGTAGAGACGTTCTCGATGTCTGTGGCCTTGCACAAGTAAGTGCCCTGCAATTTCAATTCTCACCTTTGATTCCAATTGCACAGAGTTTCTACTAATTTTAACTATTAGTTTACGTGACATGCAGATTTGATCGTCAGCGACAGAAGAAGGTGACAGACTTCGAGCAGCACCACCACGCGTACGTTGAAGAGTGGGGACACTTGCAAGACAACGTGGACGACAACGACGAGCCGCACACCAACGAGTACTTCCGGCGGTACCAAGTTTGGTACCAGGGTGCGACACGGTCCAATTTGAAGGGACAATGGACACAAGATGACTATGCCGACATTGAGTCCTCGGATGACGAAGACACGCCGTACGACCAGTCTACTCGCCTTGGGACGCAGGTGGAGACAACACCGATCCTGGACCGAGTGGTAATGTTCAATCTCATTGCTTATTTTCCAATAGACAGAAATACCACTATATATAGCAAATTATCCATTCTTTTGCTTGTTTGCAGGGCAACACCCTCAAGCAGTCTGTAAAGGACATAGAACGTTTCTCCAGGACAGTCGGCAACGTTAGGACGTGTAGCTTCCTAGAAGTAAGCTTCGACAAAGCCACTCACAAAATTAGTACCTAATATCTTCGTATCTTGTTGGTTAACAAAATGTTGGACGACAGAGGCTAGCAGGTCGGCTACGCCGTGCGGCTGGTCGTTGTGGTTGCAGGACAGGCGCGGCGAGGGACGTACACGTGCCTTCGACAAGACTTACAGGCCCGGGTTCGTCTTCCCACGCAGCTACAGGGTCCACAGGACAGAGCTCGTCCCGTACGAGAAGTGACACTTTTCCGGCCCAAGGCGGTGAAGACGACGACGAGGACGAGGTGGAGCAGACTTACGATGAGATAGGCCCGTCTCAGCTCGTAGACGCTCCTTCGACCCAGCCTTCACAACCTCTACCACGCAGACGTCGCCGCGAGCCTAGCCGTTACACTCCAGGCACCGACGCACTTGGTAAGGGTAAGAGTAAGACTAGGAGGCAGTGACGGAGACTTGTTCTTTTGGACCATGGTAGACTTGTGGTAGTTTCACCTGTATGGACTGTTTGGACATTGTGGACCATGGTAGACTTGTGGTAGTTTAACCTGTATGGACTGTTTGAACGTTATGGACTATTTGAACTTTGTTCGTATGAATGTATGGACTATTACTATGCTTATGGACTATGGTTGGGCTTACAAATCGTGCTTCATGTGATATATATGTGTATATGGACTGAGATGGGTTTGTAATGAGCTACTTGTTGTATATATGTGTATATGTTATATTCATGTGATATTTGTGTTTAGAGTGGCTCCAAAAACAGGGGAAACTCTGCCGAAATTTTCTGACGTCCATGATAAAAGTAGTTGATATGCCGACACGTTTGCAATGACCGTAGCTTGTTGTTTCAAAAATTATGATTACTGGCCTCTGAGAAGGCAATGTTGTAGCACTTATTTCGTGGAACGTACTGTTTCCTGCAAACGACTGAAAAGGCTACGTTGTACCAAATACATTGAATGGTCCAAGCTCGGAATTTATTACGAGACTACAGGCTCTGAAAAGCCTTCATAGGGACATTTATTGCTACACTGGAATCCTGAAAAAGCGAAAAGATTCCCATGTCGTCCTCTCCATGGACTATGCCCACTGCACCAGATAACCAGCCTACATAAAGGCCTTCTATGTGTTCCATACCACATCTCCTCCTCAAGCCATCACAATACTACTACACAACAATGTGTTCCTGGAGGTCCGACCAATTTGGAGTGTCGGAGTGGCATGAGCGCCTGAAGTGCCATTGCGGCTTTAGGACGATGTTGTGCGTCTGGACGGATCGAGTACAACGAGCCAACTACGGCCGCAGGTTCTTCAAGTGTCCAGACCTGGATGACGACTTCATGGTAATGACGACAACTAAATCCTTTGTTTCTCGTTATCGTTTTTCAACTTGATCCATGACATCTACCACGTCACACATAGCCTTGCAAGTTCATCGAATGGGTGGATCGGGTGCCGCCGGCATGGCCACGGAACCGGCCAATGGAGGTGGAAAACAAAGGACAATACTTTGTCAAGATGACTCAGGCTCGCGAGGTGGAACGACAGATGCGGCTTGAGCAAGAGCGCCGCGTGAGGGTGGACCAAATCCGTCTGAAGGGCATGGAGGATGAGCTGCAAAGGAGGCGGGAGCAGTTAAGTCTGCGTGAAGCAGCCATCAAGCGTCAGGAGGAAGAGCTTCAAGCTCATGAGGCAGCTCTCAAGACCAAGGTGACAGGAAGAAGGATGCAGCGGAGCCATCTTCAGGGCGTGAGAAAAAGGGGAAACAACCACGCTACACCCAGTAGACAAAATATAATAGACCCAGCAAGTTATATTCCCTAAGGCATGTTAGGACTAGTGGTGGAGTTCTGAACATTAAAAGTACAGAGTTCCACACATGCCACATGCCACTGGTCGCGGCGCCGAGCTTGGCATCGTGGATCCTGGCGCCAAGCTCGGCGCCGTGACCAGTGGCGCCAAGGTGCCTGCCATGTCACCGCCACGTCTGCCGCCACGCATACGCGGCCCACGCAGCTCGGCGCCGTGACTTACGGCGCCGTACGTCACGGCGCCGAGCCTAGGGTCCAAAAACGGAATTAAGACGTCCAGGGGTCTAAATGTGAATATTTTTCAAAAAAAGAGCTAGGTTGCTCCATATTCGGAGAAATAGATGCCATAGTTTCTCAGTCGTTTTAAACGGTTTATTGAAATATCCAGCCGTGTAATTATATGCAATATGATCATTTTCTATAAGTTACTAATATAAATTAGAGGTGTAGCTATGTAAAGGGCAGAAAATCGATGCATGTCTTTTAGTTTTCATGAAAGCGCGCAAACATGTGCGAAACTAGTTGAACTCTTTTTTTTAGAGTTCAAAACAGATGCACATATTCAATATATATCACACTTACACATATGTGTGTGTCTATTAGACACGCTAGAAATCTATAGAACACACCTAATTCAAGGCCTTACAGAGCACAGGCATATGTTTTCCATTAAACGTATACATATGTATGTACTTAAAAAATTATGGACATCAATATTAAGTCTAGGACTTCAATCCTATTAGACCGTGCGAACACTAACCCGTCTAACCATCTAACCATATGCCAGCTTCCGAACCCAGTTGAACTTTTTTTTTTTTTGGAACTCAACCCAGTTGAACTTGATAGGCTAGAAACACCTACAGTATGTTTTGCTCGTTGCCACACTTTGCCAAAATAAAGTTAGGCAGGTTTGACATTTTAGGGTTATGTTTGGTCAATAACCATAATTTTGGTTTGCCACACTTTAATTTCCTAGCATATTCATCACTAGAAAAAAATCTTGGCATTTTTCCAAACATGTGGTATACACAAATTAGTTACCTAACTTTGCTTAACCTGTGGAGACCGATTTGGTTGCCACATGGCTCCGCTCGTTTGGGCTTGGGCTTCTAGCTTCCGGCTTATTTTTTATTATTTATAAATTTCATCTTTTTCTGACCTTTTGGATTTTTTTGAGTTTTTTTGCCGGTTCTTTTTTCCGTGTTCGTTTGCATTATGCATGTTGGGCTAACCCGTTTTTTTCCATTTTTAAATTTTTTAAAAATTTAATTGTGCCAAATAAGCCACCATTAACTACAGTGTAATTTCAGCTAGTTATAGTAAAAGTTTAGTCATAAACCACAAAAATCAGCCCAATCGAGCACCACGTTTAACTTATCATACTTTGCTATAACTAGGTGTGGCAAAGTGTGGTACACCGTACACCAGTAGCCATACAGTTAAACGGTTGGTTGAAGTTGTGAAGAGGAATTTGAGCATGGAGGACAGTAACGAGAGAGAGAGAAAAAAAAACTCCGATTAGCTATTCAATCATAGATTGGTTAGGCTGGGTTCAAAGGGGCTTGCTCTTTTTGGTTTTTGCATTGTGTTATAGTAACTAACTTTTAAATGGTGTGACTTTTTAAGGTAGGATCTACAAGTTGACTATAATAGACACTGTACCGACTTTAACTATACTAGCTAAAATTGTATGTGACTGTCTCTATCTTAGTACTCCCTGTCATGATCAGCTAAAATTTAAAAGTCATAAGTCACAACTAAAAATAATCCACCCTAAATATAGCGCTCGCTTGATCTCAGCTCGGTGACACTCCTACATGATGACTAGTAGCTAGGCAACGTTTTGAAGCACCTCAAGTGGTGATCATTTGGGCTTATTTTTGGTGGCTTATGGCTGAAAAGCACTGTAGCTGGCTGAAAAAATACTGTAGCTGACAGAGCCTTATTTAGCATAATTAAATTTAAAAAATTAAAAATATAAAAAATATGTTAGCCCATTACATATAATACAAACAAATACGGGAAAAAAAGAACCGACAAAAAAGCTCAACAAAAAGTCAAAAGTTCAGAAAAAGACAAAATTTATAAATAGTAAAAAATAAGCCAGAAGCTAAAAACTGAAGCCCAACCGATCATTCATGCCATTGCCAGCCTCCCTCCAGCTCAGTTGCAACCGGCTCATGACGCGAGCCTACTCTTACTCTGGATTGGGCTCTCAATTTCAGATATTTCTTCCAAGTTTTTTTATCTCTATTTTGCATACGTACGTCTGCTCTCCACCAATGCACCAATTAAAAGCACCGGTGGACATTCAACAATCTCCACGGTGAACAGCACGTGTATTTGAAGAAAATTAAATAGAAAATAGAAGGAAAAGAAAAGGTGGTGGTCCAGTGTGGGTGGGACTGTGGGGGCGGGGCGACAACGACGTGAGTGGCGGTGGCAGTGCTGCTAAGTGAGGAGAAATTTAGGCATATCTAGCCCTTGCGGCAGTGTAATGCCACTTTTGATCCTTCTCACGTGGAATCCTATTTTTGGCCTCCTTGTGCGTGTTACAAACTAAAAGTAAAGAGTGCCCAATGTGCGGATACCTTCTCCAAACAGACTCTTCTTCATGAACAGACATCTATTCATACCACCCCATCTTCATCTATAAATATGTACCATGTACTGATTCAGATTTTAAGGAATGAAATCAACACTTCATTTGCAATCACTTGTTCCCTCTTGCAACACGTTATCAGTCACGTTTCTCTCCAAATCGAGCAACACACACGCATATACATTCAAGTGCAAACAGAGAACAAAGACAAGGTATGATACTACGTGAATAACACCATATTCCTGGCTGTTCTTTAATTGGCTGGCACGGCGGATACCGACGACGGCGGCGCCCGCGGCCGGAAGCACCTGACATGGCGCGGCCCGTCCTCACGGCGTGGTCCGGCGCGGCTCGTCCTCACGGCGTGGCCCGGCGCATCCTCAAGACGCGGTCCGGCGCGGCCCGCCCCGTCCACACGGAGCGGCCGGCGCGCGGCCCGGCACGGGGCAGCCGGAGACGGCGCGGCCGGCGCGCAGCCGGTGCGGCCGACGAGGCCCCAGGCGGCCCGCGGCAGGCGCGGCCCAAGGCGAGCCGGCTCCCGGTCGGCGGTGCCCAAGCCGAGGCGGCCCAAAGCCCGGCGGCGTCCGAGGCGAAGGTGGCTCCCGCGGGTGGCGCAGCCCGACCGGCGACCCCCGCGGCCAGCGGCGCATCACGTCCGACGCCCGTGGCGGCGCGGCGCTGTACGGCTGGCGCGCGGCCCCGGTGAGGCGTGGCCGCGTGGCGACCGGCCGAAGGCGGCGGCACCCGACGCGGCCGGCGCGCGGCACGGTGGAGCCGGCAGCCCCGCGGTGACGGCGTGGCGCCCCATGGGCCAGCGGTGGCGACGTCCCTCAGGCGTTGGCGGCGGCGTTCCATGGGCTGGCGGAGGCGGTGGAGAACCCGGCGACCGAGGCGACCGGGCGCGGCGGCAGCGCGACATGGCGCGGCGGCCCGGAGCGGCGCCCGCGGCCCGGCGAAGCGCGGCGGTGCGGCGCGGCCGGCGGGGCGCAGCGGCCCAGCGCGGGCGGTGGAGACGGCCGGCGGCGGTGGCGCCTAAAGCCGACGGTGGCGCATCAAGGGGCATGGCCGGCGGCTGGCTAGGGTTTGGGGAAGCCTAACTTCCCCCCACTCCTTTATATATGGCTACCCAAATGGGTTTTGGCCCATTAAAATCCCACCTCCCCACATGGGTCAAATGGCCGAATGGGCTTCAGCCCAAGTTTTCGGCATTTTGCACAATTCCCCCTCTATTTCATGCAAATGCAGCATTTTATGTTAAGTAAATTTCTATTGTAAATATTTGCAATATAGACCCCTGATGTAACCTTGTATTATACATTTGTGTTTCCATGCAATGTATTATACATCAATTATTGCATTCTATCTTATGCAATTTAAATATTACGTTTACTAGCTTACCATACAAGCACTTAATATTTTTTTTATGCAAATGCTTTAGGTTGATTTTCTCTTATTTTGGAATAACACAAAGTTTCTTAACTTTCATATTGGCCATACACAAGGTAGTACCATAGTACTACTGCGGGATTTATTCCTCAACGTGCGTACCCAATATCAAGTTTTGAAACAATTTGGTCTACACATAAGTGATTACCATGGTTCTTTTTCACATTGGCCATACACAAGGTAGTACCATAGTACTACTGTGGGATTATCATCCTCAAAGTGCGTACCCAATGTTGAAAAATGAATTAAATAAAGTTAACACCATTGGTGATTAACTATGTTGTTCCACAATAGGAGAATGTCCCTTTATGTATTTCAAGTTTACCTTGATTACTTGCATTTCGCATTGCTTATTTGACATTGCCAAAGATTTTTAACAAATCTGTGGTCCTACATATGTAAGCACAATGGCTACTAAAGAGTTTGAGGCCCTCGCTCTGGACGGCCACAACTTCCCCACATGGGCGATGGATCTCAAAGTGAGTCTATCGTTGCGTGGAATGTACCCAAATCCTTCATTTCAAATTCCGTCAAAAGATGATTACGTGCTTCATCTATATCAAAAAGGGATACTCCAACAATGATGATTGCCCATGCGTGTTCGTTAAAAGATCCTCAACGGGATTTTGCATTATATCTGTGTATGTTGACGATCTTAATATCATTGGTAACACACAAGATATAGATGAAGCACGTAATCATCTTTTGATGGAATTTGAAATGAAGGATTTGGGTAAAACCAAATTTAGCTTAGGTATACAACTTGAGCACCTTCATACATGCATCATAGTGCATCAATCAGCCTATGTCCAAAAATATTGGAGAAATTCAATATGGACAAAGCATATTCATCGAAAACCCCCATGGTTGTTCGATTTCTCGACAGGGACAAAGATCCATTTAGACCCCGAGATGACAATGAAGAGTTATTGGGACCCGAGGTTCCATATCTCAGTGCCATCGGAGCGCTTATGTACCTTGCAAACTGCACCCGGCCGGATATTGCATTTGCGGTAAATCTACTTGCTAGACATAGCGCTGCTCCAACCAAAAGACATTGGGTAGGAATGAAGCATATCCTTAGATATCTTCAAGGCACTAAAGATCTCGGTCTATTCTTCCAGAAGAATAAAAATATGGATTTAATAGGATATACAGATGCTGGCTATCAGATCCCCATAATGCCAGATCTCAAACAGGCTTTGTATTTTTACATGGTGGAACAGCCATCTCTTGGAAGTCTTCAAAACAGACTCTAGTGGCTACATCCACTAATCATTCTGAAATAATTTCATTATATGAAGCATCACGTGAATGTGTATGGCTTCGCAGAATGATTAACCACATACAACAATCATGTGGTATAGGTGCTATCGCATCACCTACCATTATCTACGAAGATAATGCTGCTTGCGTTGTTCAAATGCAAACGGGTTACATAAAGAGCAATATCACAAAACATATTGCACCTAAACTATTTTACCCACATGAATTGCAAGAGAGTGGGGAAATAAATATTCTGCAAACTAAGTCTTGTGATAATCTCGCAGACTTATTCACCAAGTCATTACCAACCTCCACATTCCAAAAATGTGTTCATGGAATTGGTATGCGAAGACTACGTGATTTGCATATGTCAGGGGGAGAAATCTCCTAAGACTTAACCCGTTCAATACAAATATTGTACTCTTTTTCCCTTTATGAGTTTTCTCTCTAAGGTTTCTCATCAAGGTTTTTAATGAGGCAATATGACAACGTAATCATAAATATATCTCTCTTTTCCCCACAGGGGTTTTTAGGAGATATAATCAAATATATGTCATATCATTTTTCTCCTTAAAATTTTCCCATTGGGTTTTAAAGGAGTTTTTCATGGCATATCTACTCTATCAATTCTCCTCATATTTTTCCTACAGGGTTTTGGAGGAGTTTTTCTAAGACGATGAATCAAGGTGATCATATGAAACACATTGGTCAAGGGGGAGTGTTACAAACTAAAAGTAAAGGGTGCCCAATGTGCAGATGCCTTCTCCAAACAGACTCTTCTTCATGAATAGACATCTATTCATACCACCCCATCTTCATCTATAAATATGTACCATGTACTGATTCAGATTTTAAGGAATGAAATCAACACTTCATTTGCAATCACTTGTTCCCTCTTGCAACAGTGCGCTCGCGCATCACGCCACCTGCCAGGCGTGCCGCCCCTCCACACTAGGATGCTTGGTGCGTTGTCCCACCGCGCTAGCTTCCTGTTGCGCTGCCCCACCATGCCAGGCTGCCTGGGGCGCCCGCCCACCACGCCTGGCTGCCCAACCACACCCCTTCCCCTCTGTTGTTGTCTCTTACCGTTACCGCATTAGGTGTCGAACGCTCGCCCGATAGGTCCCCCCTCCCCTGCGCTCATGTCCCAAGTGTTAACACCTGCTCAACCAGGCCCCCTGCTCTACACTAATTCCATGATAAAATGCTGGTTTCGTTCTCTCAAAGAACCAGCAGTGCCATTTCATTTGAGTGTAGCTAAGAGCGAGAGAGGGAGCAAAGAAGAGAGGAAGTAAGGCAATGAAAGAGTCCTATTTTTGAGTGGTTTTGAATTTGAATTTCAAGCTTGCGCATTTCAAAAAGTTATAGATTGACTTTGGAGCATCCGAAAGAGGTAATTTTCATTGACATGCGGTAACTTTTTAACAACATGATTAGCATGTAATTGTAAAAATGGTAGTTTGTTAGTATGAAAAGGTGGTAGTTAACCTTTTGTAATTAGGCAGTGGCCTTGGTTGATGTCGAAGAAGCATCATTGTTAGTGTTGTTAAATACTTATTACTCATGTTAATTACATGAATGTCGTAGTTTATACGTAGGTTATTTTGTTTGTATGGGAACAACATTGTATTTTTTGTACATTTCAAAAAGGTTATGCATAGTGTAGCAATGGTAAAAGTAGTGTGAAATGGTGTAACTTAATATTGGACACTCTGTAAAATGTTTTAGGTTAGTTTGGGTGAAGTGGTAAACTGTGATAATTGTGTTAGAAATAATAATATTTTGGAGTGTGGGAAATGTAAGCAATATTGAAATCGCCTACGAAAAGACTGAAGACCCGATTTATTTAAAATAGAAAGCAACCTCTAAAAAATATGAAAAATTCAAAGAAATGTTGTTCACTTTGTGAGTTAGGTAGAGGAAATATTTTAATGTAGTGTTGAAAGATTATTAACTGGAATGCCAATTTTTAGAACCGGATGTTACTAAGTGGCATATAATCAATTTGAGTAAAGTCCATTACCGGTCCTTAAATTTTTTATGCTGTGTCATCCCGGTCCATAGACTTTCAAAGTGTGTCATCCCGGTCCCTAAACACTCTTTGGGTCTCAAAATTAGCCCGTTACGGGTCTTGGCTGTGTCATCCCGGTCCTTAAACTTTTTATGCTGTGTCATTCTGGTCCATGCTTGTTACCACAACAATGGCACACTTTGAAAGTCTATGGACCGGGATGACACACTTTGAAAGTCTATGAACCGGAATGACACATCATAAAAAGTTTAAGGACCGGTAATGAACTTTACTCAATCAATTTTCTCTTTATTAAATGGTTAGTTTAGCAGTAATAAAAATATTGAGAAAAGTTGTAACTTAACGTTATACACTCTAAAATTTTTTGTAGGTACGGCATGTCGGGTATTAAAGATCTGTTCATGTTACATTAGAATGGTATCGTACGTGATGGACCGTACGGGGTGGACTTATCAAATTGTGACCGGACCGTGATTCGGGTGCCCGGTCTAAAGGACATGGGTCTCTCAAAGCTCTGGAGGTGCGTCCATTCCGTGTTCGATCGCGCCATTGCAAGGGACAAGCTGTGCATTGAAGCATTGTATGTCTCCGTGGTGGGTGGTGAAGAGGAGACCTTATGGCAATTCATGAAGGTGACAAGCGATGAGTCATGGGCCAACTACATAGCAAGATTTTAAAACAATTGAAACCTACAGAATTCTAGTATGTCTAAGGCACTACAAGTACAAGTCTTTACATGAATAGCTCTAGCACAAATAAATATGACAAACACAATATACTAGAAATATAAGAGCAGAAAGAAGAGACAAAGAAATAACCAATTTACACACGAAGTTTTACTGTGGTGATCGAAAACTTGCCAGTTTTCACTAATCCACATTGAGAAAAGCCCAAGTGACTTGGACTGGCTCCACTAATTAAGCCACAGCTCCTCAATCCACTAATGGTTGTCCTTCCTCCGCTCCGAAAATGGTGGACACCAAACCACTCACAAGTTGGCATCGGGCTTCTTCACTACCTTCTTGAAGAAGTCACTGCGCAAACTCCTACCAAGCCATCCATGTGCTAGCAAGCACCAAGAGTAAAAAATCACAGCTTCGCTTGACGGCAATCAAGTGCCAAAAGGATCAATCTAGAGATGAAATGCACTTGTTTTGGCTCGACCACCTCAAATGAATGCACAATGTGAAATTGAGGATGCTCAATGCTCAAGGGTGTTCAATGGAGTCTCATATATCTGTCCTTGAGTAGGTGGAAGAGTATTTATACTCTCACCAACCAAAACTAGCCATTACAGGGTAATCTCTGAAAAATCGGGGCGAGCGAAAGTACCGTTGTTCATTGGCTGGTACTACCGCACCTATTCTAACATAGCAGTAACGGCTATTTCAGAGCTTTTGAACTAGCTGTTAGAAGTTAGTGTGGAACTACCGCCATCGTAATCTCGGTAGTTCCGATATTCTAAAGCTCTAAAATTTTAGCATGGTACTTCTGTTTGTTTCAAAGCCAAGAGTTGGCGCTCTCTACAAAAAAACGTTCCGTCCAAATTTTCGGAGCTTCCGTGCTCCGGAAGTACCGTTTAAGGTTGCGGTACTACCTCTCTACGGTAGTTCCACCGTTGAAACTCTGCTACTTCCATTTTCCGTAGAGACAAAGTGACTTCGAGGGTGCTCTCTGGAAAAAAAAATGTTCAACTCATTTTGACGGAGCTTCTGGAAAGAGAAAGTACCGCCATTTGCACTCCGGTGCTTCTGATTGTCTAGACAGCACAGATTGGCTATCAATTTTAGTTTTAAGAGAATACATGATCCTAAATTGATCCAAATGGCACAAGAATTGCTATCAAGTTACTAGCCATGATCCCTCTTAATAGTACGATATTTATTCTACAATCCGGTCTTCCACTCTTTCTCCTAAGACTGGTAAAAGTGAAAAAGGATCCTAGTCTACATATATCTTTGTCTTGAGCCACTTTGATTTTTATGTTGACCCATAGCATGCATCTCATCATCATTTTAGGGACTAAACCTTTTAACACTCAATAAACATGTTAGTATCATATTCACATAAATTAATTAATTACCAAAACCATTTTTAGAGGCATTGATGCTTTCACCCGCCTAGTTATAGTCCCTTGTCATTGACCACTTGTAACACCTCGGCCGGATTTGGCCCAGCCCGGCCCATGCGATACCCTATAAGAGAGAGAGAGAGAGAGCCAGGTGGGGGAGGAAGCAAAAGCCAATTTGCTTCCCTCCCCCATGCTCACTCAGCTGCTGCCCCTGCCCTATGCTCACCCGGCTGTCGCCTTCTTTGCCATGCACATGCCATCGTCGACTAGCCGTCGGTGCCGCTGCTTCCCCGGCGCCCCGATCCAGTTAATCAGAGCTAGGGTAACACCTCGGTTCCTTCGCCTTACTTGGTTGTTGAGTTTTGTAGAGATCGAAGTATCGATTTGTGAGACAAATGTATAGAATGGTTAGAACATGGCTTGTCATTGGACCTCATGTGTAGTGCGGTGGTGTTGTGGCCATGTACGTGTAGAGCTAGCGAAGTGCGATGGCCTTGTGGTGATGCGTCGGCGCATGCGTGGCCGACTAGTGTTTAGTGAGTGGTTAGTGAATCGCTGATTAGTACTAGGCTAATTAGTGAATGATTAGAGTAAGCAAGTAATTAGAGTCTATGGTCATTGAGGAGAGCGAATGATTACTATGGATTAAGCAGTACGGGTTAATTAGTGTGGACTAATTAACACAGGCTCTTGCTAGAGCTCTATAGAAGGCTGGAATGCCGAGCTCGGTGGTAGGGTTTTGCAAGTATGTCTTTGAGACGGTAGCAGTCGATATGGGATAACCCGGTCGTCAGGACTGAAAACAATAGTTTAAATGATGTAGTTTGTAAATTGTGACAATTAGGCCTATGAGAGTAAGTTGGGTAGACTACCGAACCCATAATATTTACCATGTTATATTTCAGGCTTGAAAGGAACGGTTGTTTGAGCACTCGGAATAGCGGGATGATATCTCATGAAAGAGTGGGGCATGTGTTGGTTTTACGTGTAGGAACGACGCCGTTCGTATGTGTGCATGTATTTCTATGATGTGTTAATGCGGGTTGATGCTTGTTCAGGTAGAGGCTCAGGTTTGGTGCCATCCATGCATCGCCCACATGGATAAATATGCAAGTGCATGATAGAATAGTGGATTGTGATAAATGCTTGGTATTTGTTTTTCCATGCTAAGTTTTACAACATTTTGTGAAACGATATCCCTACTTGCTTGTTGATTGTGCAATGATGAGAGTTGCTTATGGTTGACTGATAATGTTGAAAGAGTATTGTATCGTGCAACACACCCATACAAGTGACCTACTTCGGTAGGCATTTCACGGGAGTGGAATTTGAATAAAGTTGGATGTTCATGATTATAACATGTTGCATCATGCAAAATACATAAGAGCCAGGTCAGTGAGAAAGTCATATGACTAGTCCGGAGTGCTATTGAATAAGATCTATAGAGGTAGGCACCTCCACGGGATGGAGGAAGAGGGTGACATCAATGGGTGTAACCTCCGCTGTACCGGTTTAAGCTACAGTTATAGATGCATTGCATTGCATGAAAGTGACAGAGAAAGTGATACAACTACAGAGATCTATTGATTTGCAGTTCACAACCATATAATTGATTTATAGTTTACAGTCATGGATTTGATTTACAGATCATAGTTATAGAATTGATTGGATTGCTAAAGTGATGTTACTATTTTATCATGTGCTTGTTGGTTCTTTAACTCACCCTTGCTTTATTATTTTTTAGGTGTATGGTGAAGGTGACATGTATGGGTGGGAGTAGCACACATATATTCCCACGTGCAACAGTAATTCACATATGACCTCTAGATATCATGTGTCAGACTTTAATGTCAGACTTTGATAGTTAGCAATAATATTGTGTCTCATCAGAATTGCTTCCTATTATGTGTTTGTTGCCTTTCAGCTTAAAAGTAGGTAAATGGTACAGTTTTGGAGTAGTGGTAGCATTCTAAGCTCAGGGGATGGGCCGGGGTGTTACACCACTAACGTTCTTGAAACCACCTGCGTATCCGAAGATCAAGCAAATATCTCGAGCACAAGTTCTATGTACTTAACTCTCATCAATCAAAACAATGCATTATAGACATGCGTCATATTTACATAAAATTTTTAGTCATTTACCCCTAGTATTTTTTGCATTTTTAGGACCATTTATCATCATGTACACGTTTTTCTATAATTAATTGCTCAATTTGGACTATTTTACATTTTTCTTTATTTTTCTGCAGGCCAGTGCGATCGAGGCGCAATGACTACAAATTGGCATTCCGGGACTGCTCTGTACAGATGAACGCATCGCCACAAACGTGTAGGATCTTGCCACAAAGAAATCGGAGTTTCCAAGGGCCAAAACACAAGAAATTATAATGGGAAGCTTCATGCACAGGAAGCTGTGATGCGGGACTGCCCCAAGGGTGTTTAGGAGCGGCCGCCCTATTATGGCGTTGTAGGGGTATGCAATGTCGACCACGTCGAAGATGGCGTCCTCGCTCCTGACGTTGTCGTTTTGGCCGAAGGAGACTTGGAGGCATATCTGGCCTAAGGCACGCAAAGGCTACCCTCCAAATCCTTGCAGCGGGATGCCTGAAGGGCCCAATCGGCTCCGAGGGATCCCCATTTGGTCGAAGGCCGCAGCGAACAGGATGTTTGCGGAGCTTCCTCCATCGACTAGAGCGCGCCTGACGTCGCATCCGGCTACGAGGACCCGGACGACCAAAGGGTCTTGGTGGGGAAATTCCACACCCTCGGCGTCAGCGGGCGTGAATGTGACTTCATGTTGCGCCCATTCTGGCGGCGCCTGCGCCGGGTATGCCACGACGTGATGCAGCCTCCGCGCATAAGCCTTCCGTTGTCTTGCTTAGGCGAACTCCAGTGAGGAGCCTCCGGAGATGACGTTGATGATCCTGTGCTGGGCTTCCTCCGGGGCTTGTAACTGGAGGAGGCCTTCCCGAGGTTGTTGTACATGCGCCTGGATCCGTAGGAAGCCTTCCTGGGGCTGTGTTCCTTGGTCTTGGGGGTGTTGGACGTGAGCCACAACGGGCGCGTGTGCATTCGGGTTTTTGTCCCTGGCAACGCTCTGCCGCAGCGCTGCGATGGTGGTACAAGCGCGCGTATCGTGGTTGCCCCGGTCGTGGATTTCGCACCACTGCCCGTGGTGCTGGTCGTCGTACTCTTCGCGGGTCCGGTCGTCTCGACCCCGGCCACTCCCCGTCCTCGGCGCCCTCTGCCTCCGCGACCTGCGGAGGCGTTGTCTTCGGAGCCGCCCTCGATGTCGAAAACGTAACGAGGTTTCCTGGACTTGTGTTGGTCGCGCTTGGTCCTGTCGCCTTGCTGGTCATTGTGTTGGGGGTCCTTGCGTTCGGAGGCGCCCTTCGGCTGCTCTTGCTTGCGCTTACCTTTCGAAGGGCCCTGTTTCGGCGAGTATTCGCTCTTGACCGAGCCTTCGGACTTGTTGGAGTCGGAGTCATCACCGTGTCGCCTCCGCGCGTCCTCCTCCGCTCTGGCGTACTCTTCCATCTTGTCGAAGAGTTTCCCGACCGTCTTAATGGGCTTGCGCGCGTTGTACTCAGCCATTGGCCCCGGTCGGAGGCCTTGTATCGCTGCGTTGATGACCGTTGTTTCGTTGACGTCCTTGACTTGGCAGCGCACTTTCGCGAAGCGCTTGAAGTAATCCCGGAGCCTTTCCTCGGGTTTTTGCTTGACTGTGAAGAGCTGGTCCGCATCGACACGCTTGATATAGTTTCCCTGAAAGTTGTTGTAGAGTCGGTTGCGGACCTGTTCCCACGCGTAGATGGGCTGTGGTTCGATGGTGAAGAACCAAGACAGCGCCACCCCTTGCAACGCGAGGGGGAGCCCTTTTGCCTTCGTGGTGTCGTCTCCGCCAGCGGCTTCGATGGCGGTCTCATACACACGCACGAACTCTCACGGGTCGGAGTCGCCTTTGTAGGCCTCGATGACGCTCGGGAACTTGAAATCTTCAGGCCATGGTGCCTGCTGTAGGCCCGCAGAAAGCGGGGACTCCGGGTCTACGCGCCGTAGTGGGGCGCGGCTAGACGTAGGGGCGTCGCGGCTATCCGCCCTCTCCGGCGCGGGTTCAGATGCCACCGCCGGAGGGGTGTGTTGGCTCCGAGCCTCCTGCATGTCCCGAACGGCTCTGCGGAGGTCTGTTAGCTCCCGCTGAAACGCGCTGAGGGCCGCCAACAAGGCAGTCTCCACCGCAGGCGTGGCCGGGGCCGTCGGTGCGCTTGGCGGTACTGCCGGCATGGTGGTGACCACGGCCCTCGTGCCGGTGACGAGGTTCGCGTCGCTGCTGGGGTCATTCGCCGCTTCTGCGCCGGGTGGAAAAACGGGTGCGCCTGCGTTGCCACCGCCGGGGTTGGCCGTCGGGGCAGTGCTGGTGGGGTCGGTCGTGTCGATGGCGGGGTTGGTCGTCGCGTCGACGGCGGGGTTGGTCATCGCGTCGATGGCGGGGTCCTCGGTCGCACCTGCACCACTGCTCGTACCTACGGCTGCTAAAGCCGAAGCCCTTGTGCTGACGCGAGACTTCGCCGCTTCCGCCCTCTTCTTCTTCGCCGCCGACGGTGAAGCTTTCTTTGGTGCCATCCTCCTTCAGACTTGAGGCTTGCTCTTGTCCTCCCCACGGACGGCGCCAACTGTTGTGGTTACGGACCAAACAGAGAGAGAGAGTGTAGTAGTGGAGAGTTGAGTAAATGAATGACTTAGGCCTCTTTCCTTATGGCCTATGTCTTATATATCTACATCCATATGGGGAGTGCCTTTACAATTATACCCTTACACCTGAGTCCTCCCCTCAGGGGTACTTATGTCACTATACATGTCTCATTCTGGGCCTTACACTCCCTTAACAGGCCTGCTGGGTTTAGGTGAGGGCCACCCCTACAACAATAGTTATCGCAGTTCATCATTGGTGGTGGAAAGAACTATGATGATTTTGTGTATGTCGAAAATGTTGCATATAGTCACATATGTGCAGAGAAAGCTTTCTCCACTGAGGAGGTGCAAAGACATGGGAGGTCAAGTATGTCATGGTTGCTACATTACATCAATTTGGAATCTAGTTCATGTGTTTATGGCATATTTAACTACTTTGCAGGCCTATTTCATAACAAATATGGAACCGGTAAATACGTGGGTGTCTTTGATTCTCGAAAATCTTGGATGTAAAAAGTAATTTTTCTCTTCAATAAGCTATAATACAACCTTGCAGTGTTTGAATCCTTTTACTATGTTACTAGTTGTGATCCATTCTATTGCATAGATTGTCATCTAGGTGAACCTTATGATTTGACAAGTAACTTTTACATATTAAATGTGGGACTCAAATAATTGTGGTGTCCCAAGATTTTTTTGAACAAAATTGGTTAACATTCATATTTAGAACCTGTACTTTGCAGTACCAGTAAATTTTATGTTCAGCATGATCTTTGAAGTCAATTGTTAGAGAATTGCGCAGGATGTCCATAAACTTGTAGAGAAGTGCGACATAGGTGAAAAAGCCTGAAAAATAACTATATGGGTATGTAAACCTCCAAACTGTCACAGTTAGGCCATTTTATACCTAGCTAAAAGTGCTATAGTGAAGCTTCCTGATATTTATGTATGTATTATTTGTTCAGAGTTTCCTGATATTTATGTATGTATTATTTGTACAGAGAATAGAGAGAGTGAGAGAGGAAGAAAGAATGGTTTTTGTGGCAGGAAGAAACGAACAGACAAGGGGCAGGATTGTTTGTTCTGTACCCATTCCCTTCAAAATATTTTGGATATATATCCTGCCCATGTTTTGAGTTCCCGCCCATATTTTGGATGTAACCTGGCATTTGTGAATTTTTGGCAATTAAAAAGTGCCATTGTTGTTTCGATTTTCTGCCGGCATTTGGCAAACGCCCCGCTAGACGTTTCTATTTGGTTGGCGTTTATGGGTATCTATAGTGTATATAACCCAAGAGGTCTTAAGGTAGTCTCATCTAAACCTTAAGGCTGACTCCATAGTGTATATAACCCAAGGGGCCTTAAGACGGTCCCACTTGGCAGATAAAGAAAAATTGTATTTTAATGCTTGTGGCCAGGTCTTTAGCTTGAAGACCAGCCTTAAGCCTTTTTTGCTTATAACATGCTTAAGGTCATCCCTGTAATGTATAAGGTTGACCTTAAGGTGACTTAAGACCCTCTATTTTCATACACTACAGATGCCTTAAGCACCCTGGTAGACACTAAGCCGGCATATAATGGGTATGTTCTTTTTGGTTGACGCTTATGGTTTTTGATTGTGACTTTTGGACTATTTATGTGAGAGATTACAGAATAACAGAAACTCACGTACGGTTTTTGCTGATATAAATGAAGTCGGTACAGTATGTATTACAATTAACTAGTAGATCTTATCTTGAAAAGATACTCCGTTTAAAAGCTAATTATTATAGAAAAGTTAAAAAGCGGGTCTTAAAAACCGAAAAGAACAGGATCAATATATGCCCTTCTCCGTTACTATTTTGTTGTCGTTTAAAAATGCTGTGCTAGCCTCTAGGGTGGCGTATATATACGCCCTCATATTAAGTGCCCCCAAACCAAGAGAAACGCCATGGATTTGTTACTCGGTGGCATTTAAGCTAAATGCCAGGATTACGTAAGCGCCCTCGAATCCCATTCCGTGTTGTGGCATAGTGTTTCTATCTTATAGGTTACATTGTTTGATTGTTAGACTAGCATTGAGTAGTGCTTCTATCATGCGCTTACATTTATTTTGGCATGTTTATGTAATCTAAGAGAAAGCTAGTTCAATTACTCTTATCAAATATACAGGTGCATTGATGTGTGATTCAATAGCATTGGCGAATTTATATTGTTATGCAAGCATAGTTAAGAGAAAATTAAAAAAACAATGGTCTAAAAACAGATCTACTAGACCAAATGCTCTTACCGGGTCACCTCCCTGGTTACGAGTATGCAAAATCTTGTAGGTAATAGGTTTAACCGAGCACTTACTCGGGTAACCGGGCTCACAACCGAAAGGGAAGAATATGATCTGATACTTGATAACGGTGATACTCGGGTAACTTAGATTTTATTTTCTCAGCTCTCTAAACTTGTAGAGTTATACCACTTTATTCTATAAACTTATATTTTACTTTTTTAGCCTCTGAACTTATGAGGTTGTGCTATTTTACCCTTCTTGAACTTGCATTTTACTTTCATAGCTCTTTAAACTTACGTTTTTTTGCACCTCATGTCTATTGGGCTATTTGCTAACAAAAAAACGCTAAGCTGGCATAGTACATAGTTGATGTCATAGAGTCAGGCTCAATTGCATGAGCACGGTGTCCTTTTCTCCTTTGTAGCGCGGCAGAGAAGGGGATGGAGGGCGCGGGGCAATAGTAGGTATGTCATCAGGGAGGAGCATGGCTGTGGCACTCTACGGCGAGAAGGACACCTGAAGGAGATGTGTTTTGGCTTCAATGCGATGCATCAACCTTGTGACATGGACGTCTTGGTGCGAGGATGATAGGGATGATGATTCCTCTAGAGTCGAGAGGGGAGAGGTGGCGTAGCTTAAACTCGGTGGCCCATCCAACAAGCATCGGCGATGGGAGTGGCACTAATAGGACCGCAATGAAGTAAAGAACGTAGTGGCATGGTCGATTTCTAGATATGAATTGAATGAGCGGCGAATTTGGGAAGTTTACTATCTTGGTATAAAGCAGTAGCGACTATTCATTGGATTAGAGATGAGGAAAGCGGTGTGTTTGATTGCTTCTATCAAATGGTACATATATAGGATGGTCCTAGAGAAAATATCATTCATGTAGTTAGGTGTTTGAACTTAATGTCTCATCCTAGATGATAGGATATAAATTTAAGGAATATTTTCTCTAGATAATGAATCACCCTATTTACCAAAAACAAAATGACTCATATGGTACAGATCATCCCATCCCATTTAACCTCATCCCACAGACCAAATAATCTCACATTGGTGAGGTTCTTGAGTGATGGTGAAACCCTCCTTCCCATTAGCTTAATTCGCCATCCATTCTATTTGTGCATTGTCGGAACAACTTGGTCATATTTATATGAAAACTGCCAATAGCAAATTTACCCCTATTAACTTCAATATTTGATCGATAAATAGTACAATCCATGCCACTCCTTTAAATGATGCAAGTGGACCAGATTATTTTGATAGAGCCAGTGGCTTAGGCCAACCACAAATGCTACACTAGACTACCAAATTGAAATGAGAAAATTCCTTGTATGACACAAAATAACTCCCCATTCCAACACACACTATTGGATAACATGCTCATTAAGTGAAAGCTAGGAGCACCCTCTTTGTCCACGCAACTGATGACACACGAGTAATTTTATAAAGAGTAAAATGCATGATGGACCACAGAACTTCTTCAAGTGTGTCATCTGCGTCACGGTGCTCTGAAAATGCACATTTTGACCACTAAGGTGTGTTAAGTGGTTCATTGGGTTGTCATGGTCACACATACTAGCATCCCCGCATACGGGGCATTGCCACATCAACCAATTGAACACGTGTCCATGACAACTTCGAAAAAATCCCCTCCTCTTTTCTTGACCCTTCCCTTTCTTTTTATTCTTTCCTTCTTCCTCGTAGTTGAATGGGCAAGGTGCAGCCCAAGACGGTGGCTGCTATGACTGTGCTCAGCCATGGTGCACCGCGACACGACGCCAAGCCTACGTCTAGTGGGATCTAGAGATTGGTTAAAAGAAGCAGAGAGAGAGAGAGAGAGAGGAAGAAGGAAGAAAGAAAAGGAAGGGAAAGATAAGAAAAAAAAGAAGGGGAGGTTTCAAAAAAATTTCTTGGACACGTGTTTAATTGGCTGACATGGTAGTGCCATGTATGCGGGGATATCAGCGTATGTGTTGTGACTGTCCAATGAACCATTTAACACACTTTCATGATTTAAATGTGCATTTTGAGAGTACCGTGATCTAGATGGCATATCGGTGCAGATCGGAACAAGTTCGATGATCCACCATGTATTTTCCTCTTTTATAAACTTTGTTTGATTTTTTTAGATAAAGGATATAAAATCCGACCTCTATATCTACATGGGATATATGCAGCCAAAGGTTACACGAGCACTTAGGCTCAAAGCCTCAAAACTGAGGAGCTTAAAACAACAAAGAAGAGAGCTTAAGGACTAAGAAAAAAGCTAGAAAGACTAAGCTTTAGAACTTCTTCTCCATCCTTGCTTTCAATCAAGTCTCTATTCCCATCCGACTGTGCCTTCCAAACTTCGGTCTACTTTGCGTGAAAAAGGACCTCCGAGGCGACGCCTCCAAGGAGGCGACTAGGGTCGCCGACGCCGCCTGCCTCACTGAGGCAAGGTTTTCACCTGGAGATCAGTATACCTGAGGGCTATGGAGTGCCATGACAACACTTGTTTGATAGTTCTCTTTCTACT
The DNA here is from genome assembly GCA_017311315.1 of Dendrocalamus latiflorus. Taxonomy (NCBI): domain Eukaryota; kingdom Viridiplantae; phylum Streptophyta; class Magnoliopsida; order Poales; family Poaceae; genus Dendrocalamus; species Dendrocalamus latiflorus. The sequence goes on along the minus strand of CM029622.1, from coordinate 15,335,689 downwards.
CCCTACTGCCGAACTTACATCTACTAGCTGAATGCCCGTGCGTTGCTACGGATTTTAAAAAAATTTAGAACATATTTGTATGCATGTTTTAAAAATTTTACCACCCTTTATCAGAACATATAGTATAATAAAATTTTAAAATCCGTAGCAACGCACGGGCATTCAGCTAGTTCTACTCAAAAAGCGCAGCCATGCCGCCTCTGGCCACCGTCAACCCCTGCAGCGGCTACTGCCTACTGCGCCGCCATCAGGACCTTTCACAGCCTACGCGCCCCCGTCCCGCTGCCGCCCCCTCCCACCCCGCGGTCAGGTCAACGCCCTCGCTGTGGCGCTCCACGCGCACCTTCGCTTCTCCCGCGATGGCGTCGCCTTCGTCCTCGCGCCCCCCAGCCTCCACATCTCCGTGCTCTACTGCACGCTTATGGCCGTTGGCTCCCTCACCAACCCGGTCTTCACCGCAGGGGAAATCGCGTGTTTGCCACTCCGGTCCTGTGGGCGTGCTGTTGTGCCTTGCTTCGCCTGTTCTGTGTCGTAAGTCCAGTTTTTCGGTCCAACCACATGGCTGGTCGAGGTTTCGTTACACTGTTCCAGCCTTGCAATGTCTAGAGTCTTTAAAAAAATTGCAATGTCTTGACTTTATATTAATATGTACTAATAAAATTATAATATTATAAATGCATTTTTAATAACAAATCTCATAATGTAGTATTTTATATAGCTAACCTTGATAGTTTCTAACATATTGGTGATCAAACTTTATAAAGTTTAACAACATAAATTCTAGGACGGCAAATAAAAAAGAACGGTAGGAGTAATATTTGTGCCTACATAATCTGCTGCTTTAGTGTTGCTTGGGTTTGGGTATTTAGAGAACCAGGCTATATTTATTTTATAGATTTTGTTAAACATCATCCGGATGTTTTCTTCCTAACTATCATCTAGATTTAATACTATTGCATTATGTATTTTACCAGATGCATGGAAGTTTCCAATGTATAATCCGGGCTCACCATTTGTTTGGGTCTATGTTTATTCCCCGTATCAATGATAAATTAGCATGCGACTGAAACTCAATGACGCATGTACGCTAGCAAGTCGTATTTCATTTCGTACGTACGTAACAAGAATGAAGTATTAGTCAGGCATGACGCAGTTCGCGCACACATGTACGTGAAGGCTATGTTAAATCCATGATGAGTGCAATGCTCAAGCAAAATCAAACAAATAATGAAGGTTTTGTTTTGTATCGTGATTCCAATCAGTCGCCAACAATGTCACTGATGAATATATAAGTATGTAACTACCATCACGTCGGTTGTTTTAAGCTGCAAAACAGGCAGAGTAACCCGAAAAAACAGATGGCAGGCCGAACGTGCAAATTGAACAGAACATTCCCGGCTCCTGTTTTGACATAATCACGCCTAAGAACAAGTAGAATTAATTGCAATTTTCACATATAATTGCTAGCTCATGGAATTGAAAAGGTCAGCAATGTTAAATCTCCAGGAAAAGATAACCAAATAAGTTTATTTCTTGAATATTCCTTTTTTTCAGTTGCCCACAACACTAAGCACATGAGACCGCATAAACCAGTGCCCATTGATCTGAAACAAATTTGTTCCAAGCATAACTTGGTATAAAACCTTTGCTGATCTCAGTGATCACCTATCTGCCAATATGCACATGCACAGTTCATTGCAATTTGCAACTCACAAACCCAAAACAGCGGACTTCTGAACAAAGAATGGACTATCAACTGATGTTAAGAAGAATCAAGTTGACCGAACCAATTGTGATGGCGGCGTCTGCTGCTGCATATATTCTGCTATGGCAGAACGAAGAGCGTGGTTCGGAGTGAGGTGACGGTGACTGTAACAGCCCAGGTTTTTATTAAAATTAAAATGAATTAATGAATAAATAAATAATATTAAAATAAAAGCTGAATTAAAATTAAGTATTTTTGTGCCTAAGTTTTAAATTTGGATTTGCCCTGGATTTCTGTTTTTGAAAAAGCTGGATTTGAAAAGTATTTTCAGAAAACCTAAAAGTATTATTAAATAAAATGATATTTTGATTTTCTATAAAAATCCTAATTCAAATTAATTATTTGGAGTTTATCTGGTTCCCTGGATTTTCTGGAGTTTAAAAATGTATTTTTGAAAATAAAAAGTATTTTAAAGTATGAAAATTAAATACCAAAAATAGTTGGGAATATTTTTATTTAAGTCCAAAATGTCTCCAGGAGGTTCTGGGAATTTTTTCTAGAATTTTTGGAGTTATTTTTGTATTTTTCTGAGGCTTAATGGAATTTCTAGGCTTTTCTGAAAATCCAAAATCAATTTCCGAAAATAAATCCCCAACCCTCACCCTCCGGCCGCCACGGGCCAGATTGCCGCCCACGTCGCCACCGCGCATCCCGCCTTCCCTTCTCCCTTGCCCGCCACGTGGACGGCCAGATTTGCGCCCACGTCGCCCTCCGGATCCCGCTCCCCCTCTCCATCGGCCGCCATGCGTCGGCCCGATCTCCCCGCCCCCGCGCTCCCGGCCCATCTGGCCCGTCCGCGCCTCGCCCCTTCCTCGGCCGTTCGATCCGCATCCCCCTGCGTGGCGCAATCACCGCCGCCCGCGCCGCCCCGCTCCTCCCTCTCTCCCCTCCTCCCCGGTCCCACCCGTCGGTCGCTTCTCCCGCGTTCCCCTCCGTCTCTCTCTGCCGCTGGGGCCCGCCCCGTCAGATCCGTCTTCTCCCCGCCCCCTTCTTCCCCGCGTGCGCCGCCGCCGCCCGCAACGGCCTCCTCCGCCCTTCCCGCGCCAGCGCCGCCCCTCCCCTCGCCGAGCCTATTTAAGGCCCTCCCCACACTCCGCCCTTCCTCGCTCCACCTCCCCTGGCCTCCACTCCCCGTCCCCTCCTGTGCACCGGAGCATCCCCGCGCCGTGCGCCTTCGGCTCCGCCGCCGTCGCCAACACCGGCGAGGAATTCCGGCCGCTCCGCTTGCGCCCGCGTCCAGCCGACGCTGCCTTCGGCTTCGCCGCGCCACCCTCGACCCCGTTCGCCCCTTCGCCCGGCTCGAGCGCCGTCCGAAGGCCGACTTCGCCGGTGACCCGAGCGCACCGCCTTCCCTCCTCGCCGCCGGCCCTGCTCCGGCCTTCTCCGGTAATCGCCGACCACACCGCCGTGCTCCCCGTCGCCCCCTCGTTCCCCTCCGCCCCTCGCCGACGGCCGCCGCTCGCCAGAGCGCCGGCGAGGCTCGCTCCCCCGTGTGCTCCCCGGCCGGCTGCCCACGTGGCCGCCTAGTGGCAGCCACCTCAGCGCCACGCGGCGCCTCCTTGCCCCGTCAGCGCTCTGCGCCACCTCGGCCGTCCCCATCCTCCGTGGGCTTGGTCCATGGACCATGGGCCCACTGTCAGCCCCTCCCCTTTCTTTTCCCGTAGAAAAATAAATCGGCCAAAAATAGAAATCCCGAGCTGACGCAAGGCTGACGTCATAAATTCCTTTTTCAGTAGAAAAATAAATCCAAAACTCAGTCTTTTTCCTTTTTCCCTGATTTTAATCTTCCCGGAGCCCGTTCTCCTTCGTCCTAACTCCGATTAAGCCCATTCAAATTTCTAAATTCATCAAAAATTCCCCTCTATCCATTTATGGCCTCAATTCAAATATTTAAAGTCAATTTGAATTTAATTTGAATTTATTTGAATTTGGTGGGTTATTTTGACGTGTAGACTTCGACGATTCGGGAGATTTCTTCGACGAAGATTCAAACCAATTTGAAGAGCAAGGCAAGTCACCCTCCTTGATCATGTTGATCCCAGTTTTTAAAATAAAACTATGTTGTTTTAAACTATATTGCATGCATACTTTTATCCAACGTATTTCAATTCAGTTTTAAATATAGTTAATGCCTACTTGTTAATTCCTCCATTGTTATTGAATTCCTTATACCTTGTCACCCTAGATTCAAACTCTAGTTAATACATTAGTGTTGGCTAGAGGAATTTATATCAAATGCTTAGCCTGCTTAGATATGGTATTTGTTTTGGGATATCTTTCACATAAAATGATGCCCCTTTTTACATAAAATGATATGAACTCTTGACTTTGGTGAGTCCAGGAGTGTTATGAAATTATTTTGAAAACAAACATGAAACTGGTTTAGACTTAGGCAAATGGTTAGAATGGTGGGTGCAGGCATGCCCTGTTGGTTGGAGCCGCAGTGGTTGATTGTCGTGCACGGGGGTATGTGGTTGGGCCTGAGTCAATTAAGGACCGGTCTGTGAGCTACTGTTGCAAAGCCCTAATCGTACTACCACATGGCTGGTATGGGACAGCCCTGGCCGAATAATTTGTGAAGTCCCAACCTGAGCCGAGTCGTAGGTTGAAAGTGAGCGTGGTTGGTGCCATGTGAAGTCTCACTTGGGCGAGCGTGGTTAAGCCATGAGAAGTCTCGTCTAGGCTCAAGAGGGGGTTCCGGTCCGGTGGATTCCTTACTGGGGTGAAACCTTAGAGTTGGCTCGACCAGGTTGAAGGCTTTGCATTGTAAAGGCCTTGTCACGACTCCTCGCCGCACACCTAAGTAAGTGTGTAACCCGGTGGCAATATGGGATGATCGTTTCTTGTAGGTAAAGCTGTACAACCTCTGCAGAGTGTATAATCTATCCTGGATAGCCGTGCCCACGGTCATGGGCATGCTGAGTAAAAGTTTTTCATGGATTAGACTTTGTTTTTCAAAAATATTTTTGAAAACCTTATGGATGGATGGAATCCACGAGAGAGGAAAACCTTGCGGATGGATGGAATCCGTGAGAGATTGAAATCTGGTGAATGGATGGAATTCATCAGAGTTGCGCAGTGAAAGCGTGTGGATGGATGGAATCCATGCGTGGTTTTTTGGAAAAGATGGTCCGGGTGGGATGCCCGTGGATAGGTTGGTGTTTGGTCGGAGCCTGCACTGACGGTATTATTTTCTATTGCAAATAATGTTTTTACTTACTAAATTTTTCGATTTCAATCTATCTATTGATTTCTTAAATGCTGTTTTATGCAAACTAACCCTATAAGCCTTCCTTTGAAGCCTTTATCATTATGTTGCATTTTCCCGGGTGACTTGCGGAGTACAAGTTTGTACTCACCTTGCTTTTTCCACACAGAGGAAGATGTCGTCAACTGCGGTGAAGATCTGGACGAATAGGCCGCGTCTTACTATCGTTTGCCTGTGGGCAGGCTTGGGCTTCGCTATTTATCAGTTTGCTTCCGCAGTTATTTCCTTTATTTATTTTGCCAATGGGCGTTGATGTAAGACTTGGCCATAAGGCCGTACCCTTTATTTAATATATTGAGTCATTTGTGCTTGGTTATTATCTTTGTTGTGACTGTGTGCACTAGCTGATCCTGGACTAGTGCGATTTACACAGAGGATCCAGGAGTCGTTACTCCGGGTTCCGACAGTGACGTAGTCCTCCCCTCCCAAGCCATTCGCCGCCGCGGCTCCCTCCTCGCGCTCGCTCTCCATCCCCGTGGCTCGGTCAGATCCGCGCCGGACACCGCCAAGATCCGCCCAGCACCGCCCCGGATCACGCCCAACCAAGATTCCACCCTGCCTCCCCCTCTGCTGCTACCGCTCCCGCTTACCGCCGGAAGACACGGGGTCAGTGCGGGAGAGGGGAGGCCATCGCCGTGGACGGGCGGGGGGAGTCGGCCGGAGGTGAGGGGAAGAGAGGGAGGGGAGAGAGGAAGAGAAGGCAACCACCAACCCACCCACTGCTGCTGATGCGGTTGCTGCCGTGCGCGAGACGAAACCCTAAACCCGGACCAAGCAACACAAGGAGAGGGGGATGATGAGGAAGCCCTAGCCCCAGCTCGGACCCCATGCGCCGCCGCCTCCCGCCGCGGCTTCTCGATCCCCCACGCCTGGAAGAGGCTCCTCTGCACGAGCAAGCTGCTACCCTTTGCCTTTGTCCCAGAGGCCGCCTCCAGTTGGTGCGGAGGAGGGGCGCGCAGGGAGGACCAGTCGGTGCCGCTACGGTAAAAGTCGTCGGCGAGGCTGCTGGCGGCGGTGGCCGGGGAGAAAACGGGGAAGCCGTAGTCTTCGAGGTCATCCAGCACGGGTAGGCGGCGCGGGGTGGGGGGAGGAGGCGGCGGCGGCGCGGGGTGGGGGGAGGAGAGGCGGCGGCGCGGGGTGGGGGGAGGAGGAGGCGGCGGCGGCACGGGATGGGGAGGAGGAGGCGGCGGTGGAGCGGATGGGTGGGGGGAGGAGGAGGCGGCAGCGGAGCAGAGGAGCGGGGGATGAGGCGGCGGCGAAACGGAGGGCGGGGGAGGAGGCGGCGGCGCGGAGGGCGGGGGAGGAGGCGACGGCGGAGTGGAGGGAGGAGGCGATGGAGGAGGAGGGAGGCGAGGGAGAGCCGGGAGCGCACGGATTCGGTGGGGTGGGGGTGGGGTGGGGGCGCACGGGCGTGAGGAGGGATGGGTGGGCCCATATGTCAGACAGAGTATTTTTTTTGTCAGAAGAGGTGTAGAATGCACCATCACCTTGAACTCCTTCTTTTAAGGAGTAGAGATATTGTACCATCATTTTTTTAATCCAACCAAGGGGAGGGAGGCCCATGCATTGGCCCATATTAGGTCATCGGTCAACCAAAAGCAAAAAGCTGCAAGGCTAATAGGACCTAGCTAAGAAATCAAGAAGTTAAAAAAAATGAGCAAATAATCAGAGCAAAAACTGCTATATCCTTATTTTTATGGTGTACTTATTATATACTCAAACTAAAAAAGTCATAAAAAATTCAAAAAAAATCTAGATATATTTCCTGGTTTACTCTATGTATAGATAAAATTTCAAGTTCAAATTATTTCTATGTTAAAAGTACTAAAAAAGAGAAAATTCTGACAAATTTGAACTCTTAACATTTATCAGATTTTTCTCTTTTTTGTTACTCTTAATACAGAAATAATTTAATCTTGTAATTTTATACATAAGTAGAATAAGTTTAGAAATGCATGTATAAATTTTTTAAAAAAATTTGTGATATTTTTTAGTTTAAGTGCACCACTTGTGGCAAATTATCAATTCACCCACGGGCTAGCATCAGGTAACTGCGCACAGTTCCTCTGTGTGCGCCGCCTTAACATTCTCGAATCTGACGGCGACTTCGAGAGGGATGGAGGCGGCGGCCGGAGGCGGCGGGAGGTTGTGCGTGGTGACGGGCGGCCGCGGCTTCGCGGCGAGGCACCTCGTGGCGATGCTGCTCCGCTCCGGCGAGTGGCGGGTGCGCGTGGCCGACCTGCCCCCCGCCATCGCGCTCGACCGCGACGAGGAGGAGGGGATCCTCGGCGCCGCACTCCGCGAAGGCCAAGCTGCCTACGCCTTCGCCGACCTCCGCGACAAGGCCCAGGTCGCCGAAGGTGTGTGATCCCAGATCGTTAGGCCGGGTAGGGTTTGGGGGTCATGTGGTGTCCGATTCGTGTTGGTGTGGGATCAAGAGCTTCGATTGTATGAGTTTATCGGGTCGCCCCAGAAATAGGTAGGACTTCGAGGAACCAATGATGCGCGATATGTGAGCCACATGATTGAGTTCGCAATGGAGCTGTTTTGCCTTAGCGTGTTATAGTTTAGTTTGATAAATTGGTGTGCTAAGACTAATGATAGATAAAAAACTTATTTATCTACATTGATAGATGCAATCTTGATCTTGTTGTCACCCAACGCTCTATTAACTTGACGTTATATTTATCACCGGCTGTGAGGTCTGTTTAGTTGCATGACGGTTTAGTGCTTGATTTTGGTCCCGGCTTTTGCTCCTGCATTGATCCCGTGGAACTTATTAATTGTTTCACTGAGGGTCATCTATGATATGGATGCAAGAAGTGGTGGCACAAAACCAGGAATTGAACTTTGGTATACCCGGATTTACCCCGTTGTTTTACTTTCAGAGGCCTCTTTGTTAGTTGCAGTTATCTTAGCAGTTCTCCAGTTTGTTAAGTTTCTTGAAATCTTAAAACTACAACTTGACATCCTTATAATTGTCTCCTTTAATTCCTATGGCAAAAAGGTGTTTATGGGCATTAATTTAGTTGATTGATGTCTATTGCCTTTGTTCTTATGTCCATTGTATGTGTTCTTTGTCTGCAGCTTTTGAGGGGGCCGAAGTAGTTTTCCATATGGCTGCTCCAGACTCATCCATCAACAACTTCCATCTTCATTATTCAGTTAATGTTGAGGGTTGGTAATGCTAACTTGTATGCCGGGCAACTGGTTCCTGATTACCCAATATACTTTGTTTATGAGATGCACCAACTTGATTTCTTGTTGTTCTTCTATGTATTACTATTAAAAATGCTGATTAGACTCCTTTGGGTTATTTTTATTGTTTTGGATGTCACATAATACGGCAAAGTTTGTTTATTTAATGACTTGTATAACACACTTCACAGGAACAAAGAATGTCATTGATGCTTGTATCTGTTGCAAGGTGAAGAGACTTATCTACACTAGTTCACCAAGTGTAATTTTTGATGGAGTTCATGGAATTTTCAATGCAGATGAATCAATGCCTTACCCGGATAAGGTCTGCTTTCATATGGATTACATTCTTTTTGTTTGTCAATGGTTCATGATTATTTACAGGTTTCTGACAAGATGTTTTCTTACTCCAGTTTAATGATTCATATTCAGAAACAAAGGCGGATGCAGAAAAATTGGTGATAAGGGCTAATGGTAGGGATGGGCTTCTTACTTGTTGTATACGCCCGAGTAGCATTTTTGGCCCTGGTGACAAGCTACTGGTTCCTTCTCTGGTTGCTGCTGCAAGGGCAGGAAAGTCCAAAGTAAGAACAGCTACATGTGTGTACATTTCTGTATACTAAGTTCGTAATTCATGAGTCTGTCTCAATGTTTATGTTTACATGTTGGTATTAATAATTTATCAATTCCCATATAATAGATTCAGAATGCCATTTGTTTTTTATTAGTAACGTAAATCATATCGGACAAAATAAATGCTTTAAGCATACTGAACTGCCTTATCCGTTCTTTTGTTCTATTTTCCAGAGAGCTTCACACTGAAGTGACTGAACTACTTTCTTTTGTTTTATTGTCTGGAATAGTTCCTAAAAAAATATGCTATTTGCTTATATTTTCGTTTGCAGTACATTATTGGTGATGGGAACAACTACTATGATTTCACCTATGTCGAAAATGTGGCATATGGCCATATTTGTGCCGAGAAAACTCTGTCATCTGAAGATGGTGCAAAGAGAGCTGCTGGAAAAGTAAGTCTCTTGGTTAACATTAACATCGTAATTTTAAGATTCCATGACATGATTTTATGTTCCTTTTCCAGACCTACTTCATAACAAATATGGAGCCTATAAAATTCTGGGAGTTTATGTCATTGATTCTAGAAGGTCTTGGATATGAAAGGTATTCGCTTCTCCAGTTCAATTTTTTGTCCACTAAATTTATTTTATGTGAAACATTGTGGAGTGTGTCCATTGTCTTAGTAGACTCATATACTGTATCTTAATATTTAGGTTGTTAATTCACATTTACCTCACTTATAATAATCTTCATTTGATGTCTGCCAAATTTATGATAGATGACTTTCTCATAAAACTGGAAAGCTCATGTGGTCTTACCTTTACCTCAAATCTTGTGGTGTTTGGTGCTAATTTCCACCCACAAAATGCATTCCTAAATTGACAAAATGGTGCACTCTAGCTCATGTTCGCTAAATTGCTCCTGCAGATTTAGAGATGATTAATTTGAGATGCATATTGAGCTTGGTTGACTGCTAAATTTGGAGCATGTTGAGATAATGTTTATTGCTTTATCTCAAGTTTCCAATAGAATGTCATCTTTTGATATCATAGATTAGTCTGTTAAGAGCTGGTGATAGGAATTATTACAGTTCTCTAAACTTGATAAATTAGTTGGGCTGGGTTTTCTGACTGCACGTGCTACTGAAGTCGAATCAGCTGTTACAGATCTTAGATGATTTTACTGCTGGACTTTATTGTGATCTTCAATGATACCTATATACCTATGAAAAGTGTTTTGAGGATGGGGAGTCGGGAATACATTTTATATCTATTTGAGTGGGTCAGTAACCGGCATCCTAATGTACTAGAACTTTGTTGCAGACCTTCAATAAAAATACCTGTCTGTGTTATGATGCCAGTGGCTCATGTGGTAGAATGGACTTATAAGACGTTCTGTCACTATGGAATGAGGGTTCCTCAGCTGACACCTTCACGGATCAGGCTCCTCTCATGCAACAGGACATTCAGCTGCTCAAGAGCAAAAGATCAGCTTGGTTATGAACCCATTGTGTCACTCAAGGTGTTTTTCTGTGCCCTGTTGGTTTACTAATGACCTTGCTTGACTCCATAAGTTTTTGTTTGTGATGGTTGGGCCTCTAACTGTCAAAAAGACGGATTTCAGTTCATTGCCTACTTGTCTCTTCTGAAGGTTTCACTATAAGTAATTGATCATCTGTTTTTAAATTCAGGATGGACTGAAGAGAACAATAGAGTCGTATCCCCATCTACAAGCTCAGAATCAAAGGAGTATATCAAAGGCTTCAATTTTCCTTGGGAATGGAAATCGTATGACCCTCCCCCCTCCCTCCCTCCCTCTCTCTCTCTCTCTCTCTCTCTCTCCCCCTCTCTCTCTCTCTCGCGCGCGCACACACACACAAGGTCCCACTCTCTATATATACTTAGCACCTCTGTACTTACTATAATTTCCATCTTGAGATGCTATTAAATTTGTCTATTGATTTTGCAGTTGCAAAAACAGTTCTTTGGGAGGATAAGAAGCAAACAATGACAGTGCTACTACTATTGGCCGTTATCTACTACCACTTATTTACATGTGGTTACACTTTAATCACAGCAATGGCAAAACTTTTCTCGCTCGCTGCACTGTTCTTATTCATTCATGGCATGCTGCCTGCAAATGTGTACGGTCCTCTGTTAGTCTGTTTTCTTTTGCTGACTATACATGCTAGCAGATAGTTAAACATCATTTGGGCGTTTTGTTCATATTAGTATGTCCTCAAGTGTTTCTTATTTGCTAGATCGTGATTGTTGAATATTTTTGCAGGTTCGGCGCCAAGGTTGAGAAACTTGAGCCCTCAAACTTTCACATCTCACAGGTGGAGGCGCATCATATTGCTCATTCAGTCAGCTCATCATGGAACTCTTTAGTTGGCATGCTAAAATCGCTTTGCAGAGGAAATGATTGGCAACTGTTTTTCAAGGCATGATACACTCTGTTTCTTTTGTGAAATATAAATTAGTTTTTTTATTGCACACTTTACCGTCCTAAATGTTGTGCTACCTTCTGACACTTGGCACAACCTTTGTGTTAGTGGCTTAACTGTAATCCCTTTGTTTTTGTCAGGTGGTATTCTTCTTCCTGGTTGTCAGCATCCTTAGTTCCATGTCTTCGCAGGCTGCATTTAAAATAGGTAATGAAGAACATCACGCCTCCCTTTTTAAATCCTACAAGGCATGCAACATGAGCACATGACTGATGACGAGAAATTTACATGGCAACAATAGGTATTCCTCTGATTTTCATAGGCTTCAAAGCATATGAGAAATGGGAGGACACCATCGACAGCCTGGTGGGCGATGCCTGCTCATTTGTTCTGCAGTCAAGGCGGAAATAAAAGTAGAAGATGAGCTCTGAACAGTTGAATGGCTTTGTTTAGCGAGATTAACTTTATATTCAGCTATTTCTCTGTTTTTTTCCTCCTAAACTTCAAATGAAGGATTGTAGACTGTTCCTTACGGTAGTTTATGTAAGACTAGAACATCGGGCGCGCTTTGCGCGCCTTACCATGACTTCAATTGCAGAAATTAATTTACACTTCATTATAGGCACTTCAAGCAGATGACAGATAGAGGTCATCGTAGAAATTAATCTCTACTTCAATATAGAATTCCCACCTCAAATAGACACTTGACGGAGATGACAGATAGATGCCATCCTATTTAAGTATCACGATTTAAAAGAAGGCATAACAAATTATGTAGATAGTGCCCGCATATTTCATAACACAAAGCATGAAACAACTCTGGCCGTGGTCGTAGACTATCAGGAGACTATACGACCACATTGTAGCTTTTACGACCACTCTGGCCGTGGTCGTAAGTCTTCAGCGGAGTTTAGGACCGGTTTGGCCGTGGTCGAAAGCCATTGGAAACAGCTACGACCACTTTGGCTGTGGTCGAAGCTTGGTATGACCACGTTGGCCGTAGTCTAAGGTCGTAAGTCGAAGCTACGACTGATGCGGTCAGAAGTCGGCGCTTGGATGATCGATCACGTTGAGTAGTCGGCGCCTTACGACCACGTTAGCAAGAGAGGTAGTCAGAGGTCGAGGCTTCGACCGCTGTGGTCGATAGTCGGCAGACTTGATTTCGACTGCCGTGGTCGTAAATCCTTCCGACCACGTCTTTTTCAAGTTTGCCATGGTCGTAAATATCAAAAGGAAGCCTTTTTCACAACTTTAGTCCAATCTGCAATGAAGAGAGGAATATCTTACCATGAATCCCTTGGTATGACAGATACATTGATTGTTATGCCTCATATGGATTCTATATTTTGTTAATTTTTTTACAATCCCGTTTGATCCAAGGATATTATCAGTTCTAGCCTAGCGATCATTAGTAAAACAGGGAAACCATCTACATGCAACCAAATAAGCATGTTTGGCACAAAAGTATGTCACACAGACAGTCCAGAAGCCTATAGAGGACCTGCAGAAGAGCAGGTAGTCATGTCACCCCTAGGAATATGTCTATCCTAGTTCCTAAAGCAGGTTAGATAAGAAGATGTGACAAAAAACAACAACTTAATTAGAATATCAAGAACGAAATTTGAAAATAATTCTCCAATATGAGATATGAAAGGTTTACAGTAAAATCATGTATTCAAGAACGAATAAGGAATCATTAGAATACCAAATTTAGTAGTTGGTGTTGAACTGACCAACAAAATCTTTTGGATATATGGGAAGAGCATTTTCATCGATGCCCAGATGTTACATGGTAGAGCGTAGCGAGTTTCAGCTTTTAATACTGACCGCAGCAATTAACAAAGAAAATGGGGATGTGGGTTTTTTTTCATTAAAGGCACAAGCATGAAAAGGCATGGCTCATGCTTACAGTTACTCTGCTGCTTATGTAGCTGCCTGAGACCTTGTTTCAAAGCACTGTTTAGTAGCTCAAAATATGTTGTTTAAAGTTGATTAAACATATTGATCCTTTTTTCCATGCCATGAATCATGGACACTCAGTAAAAACCCAATTTAAACGAACAAAAAAGTTGCAGGGCAAAGAGAGTGCATAACCATTTACAAATAATAAACATAATTGTGCTCACCTTCCATCCGAGCATCCGGTTGCTAAAAGCAGTGATGATTTTAAAGAGCCTGCAGAGGAAACTTCCCAACTTATGGCACTGACCCATGAATTATGAGCTTGGAGAACCCCAATGAGTATTGGATCTCTGGTAACCATGCAAACATCTATTGTGTAGTACTCGGGCTTACATATTTTCCAAAAAGAAACAACCCCGGACTTGGAACCAACAGCAAGAATGCACCAATTTCTCGACAAACAAGAAGTAGCGTCACATGATGCCACAACTGGAGACCATGCAACTACAAGAGAAGACAAAAGTGCATGGCGATATGCATACTGTTTTGCTGTGATAAGAGGAAGAGGTTTGTCTTCTCCATTGCAAGGAAGTGGTTCTTTAATATTTTGTGAGCCACCTTGCCCATTTACGACAGCGATTTCATGTCAAGATTTGACAGTCTGGAATCACAATTAGGGAAAAATAAAATAGAATGTTAAATTGAAGACAGCTATGTACTATAGGCTCTGAAATAATTTGAATTTTGCAGGATAATTAGTTCTTTCTTTTGTTAAGAAATAATACTGTTTGCCTTTTATGAGTTAAAAATAAATAAAGTTAAATGGAAACTTCAACATACATGTGAACATGTACAATCTGTACCTTTTTCAAAGATGTCTTCTTTAACTTAGAGCATGGATTCAATGAGAAGTCTGCAACCTTTGAGGCATCCAGATCATCTTCATCCTTATCATAAACATATCTTTCAAACCTACATTCAATCAAAGTTCACTTAAAATAAATCCAGGCACAATATACGAATGCTAGAAAGGCCACCAAGAATGCTGGCTTCTTGCAAGAAAATAAAAGAAATAAGCCTAAGAGGGGAAAAGATAAGTAACTTTCATATGTGAATGGGTAGATAAGATTGGCATATCAACAAGTGGCACTCTATATAATAGCTAAAATGAATATAGTTTAGTGACCAGAAGGGAGTACGACCATTTTGGCCGTGGTCGGAAGCCAGTCTAGCTGTTTGCAACCACTTTGGCCGTGGTCGAAAGTCACTACGACCACATTGGCTGTGGTCGAAGGTCGTCAGACAGCTTTACGTCCATTTTGGTAGTGGTCAGAGTTCATCAGGAAGGTGTACAGCCACTTTGGGCATGATTGGAGAACATCAGAAGGGTTTTCGACCGGCTATGGAACGTTGGTCATGGTCGAAGGCAACTACGACCACGTTGGCGTGGTTGAAGGCAGCTCAACCACGTTGGCTGTGGTCGGACACTGCTACGACCACGATTGGCTGTGGTCAGAAGCCTGGTTCACAGTTTACGACCTCAAGGTCGATAGTCGGCAGTCAAACTTACGATCACGATGAGAAGTCGAAGGCGTACGACAACGTCATCGAGAGCTACGGTCGGTAGTCGATGCTTCTGATGCGGCACCGGGGAGGGGCGACGCTGCGCCAGGGAGAAGTTGGGGGGATATATCACAATCTACGCATCGGATTGATATAAATAAAAATTCTACCAAAAGCTATTGAAATTATCTATAACTCTCTAGTAGATAAAATTCTCAAACTATACCATCACACTTCCCTAAAAATAATACAACGATACTGTAGACCAAACCGAACTACTACTTGATCTTCCCCGAACGAACGCGCCTAACATCCCTATCTAGTCTCGAATCTACCGTAAAAAATACAGAAGAGTCAAATCATTAACACTACTAATACTCACCGAACAAAACTTGATTGAACATGTAAAAACCATCTTCTAGTCGTCCCTTCTCATGCACGCATGCAACCATGCCATCTAAAAGTCCCGATGCAATCCGAGAGCAGCACTCCAAGCCTCCCAGCGCCAGGGGATGGTGTGTCGCCCTCCCGTTGGGTCCACGTCACCCCCAAAATTATTTAAGTTATGAACCAAAGTCAATAGTTACTTGATCAAATTCAGGGGCAACAGAACAAAGAGCATTAACATGACCAAAAGATACAACAGAAACGAGAAAAACATCTTTAACCGCAAATAAATGCCAACAGAAGAAACAGAGATGCACTAATTACAATTATCATATTTAGCCTAATTTACATCAGTGTGAAAGAATCCACAGATTCTACACTTCCTAACAAGCATCATATATAATGTCTTAACCGCCATATTACATGTTTTGTTAGTTTTTGTTTTCATTAACCTATCACACGTGTCATGTTCGGGCGTTACTACACGCGACGGCGCAATCAGGCGCAATTAGGCACTGGGCGCTGCGCCTGCTGCTGTGCCGAACACGCTACTGGAGGGAGCAGATGCAGCAGGGAGTATAATTATTCAAGCAAGCTAATGTTATTTAGGCCCATTTCTAACTCTACCCTTCAATAGAAAAGTATTAAGTAGGTACTCTATTGACTGATGGCAGAAAGTGTTACAAAAACAAAGAACTAACAAAGGCAATGGATCAGCATATCAAACATTACAAATTTATGGCCCAACAGAGCAAGGCACCATGTTCCAAGTTATAATACAGAAGTACCATTCTACAAAACAAGAGAATGCCTGGCTCCTACTGGTGATTGACTTACTCCTAAATGAACTCCAAAAGCTCCTGCTTAGGCTTTAAAACCCCCCAGCATCTAAATAGCTTCCAGCACCCTTGACTGAGAACCTTCTCTGCAATTGTAATTCTCCCTTATCTCCAGGAGCTCGAGGAGAGCTCAGAGTGGTTGGCTTTACAGTGGTGCAGTCCAAGAACAGCTACTCGGTTAAGTCTTGGAAGTATGACGCAGGGATCTCAACAGGAGGAAGCAACGTTGATACGCACTTGAACTGTTCCAAATGATTGCAGAATTAGACCAACACTACCACCATGGCAATAATCTGAGGAATGTTACATGAGTGTAGGTGTGCATACCCTGTGTTGCTTGTACTTGTCTCGAATTGCCGCTAAGGATGAACCCACTCTGTTGAGCTGCAAGTCATGTATTGCCGTGATGCAATCTTTCAATTGGGACACCTTGTAGCCTGTCAGTTTCTGCATCTTCTTGCTCTACAACCACATAAACATACAGGATAGTTTTAGCCTTGAGAAGTTGAAATATCCGTAGCAACAATTCAGACTTTGAGAATGTACTTCTTAGTTCTTACCCAAGGATTGGTGTCTGGATCAATGGTCAGCCTAGCAAGAAACACCGCTGAAGCAGCAACCACCGATGGCAAGAACCGGAGACAGCTGTAGTCCAGAAGACTCAGCTCAGCAAGATAACTTGCCAGGAACTCCAATAACAAGCTGAAGTGCTGCAGCATGTATCGCAAGAACAGCATCAGACATCAATGCACCTAGCAAACAATAGGGCAAGAATCAAATGGGCGAAGATACGACGGATTACAAGGATTAATGGTCGCCTTTTTGTCCTCTTGGGCAGATCTCGTGAACCGCCTGAAATTAGCAAACAAAGCGAAAGCGCAAAGATTCAGATAGGATGCAACGGTTGACAGAAGATTGTGAGCTTTTTGGGTCAGTGTGCTACCTCATGAACGTCTTGATGGTAGGATTGCCCATCTCGAACTTGAGGAGCTTGAGAATGTCGTTCTCCATCTTGACAACCTCCTGGCAGGTGTCGGTGATGTAGCAGAAGTCCTCCACGTGAGGAGGGCTGATCTCCTCGTACTTCCTGCGAACACCCAAACTAACCCGATCAAAAACCTCCCCCAATTCTCCAACCATCGGTGAAGACAATTCCCAAAACAGCAGCATAGCGAGCGGTGGGAGATGGCGGCGCTTACGCAGCGGTGAGCATGGCGGCGACGCCGAGGAGCTGCAGCTTGTTGCGTCCGAGCGGGTTGGCGGAGAGGAAGCGGTCGAGGTAGGAGACAGTGAGGTAGAGCGTGTCGGCGAGGAGCTTGTACTCCTCGGCGACCTCGACGAGCCAGTCGACGAGGATGGCCCGCATGTTGGCCGTCACGTCCAACTGCACCGCCTCGATGTAGTCCGCCGCCGCGCCTCCACCTACACCCCCATTCGACAAAATCCATCAGATCACTCGATCCCAAACCCAACACCAGCGAATCGATACAAGCAAGGGTGGGGAAATAAGAGTCGATCAGAGTACCTCCATGGAGCGGAGGTAGGTGTAGATGTCGGAGGCGTAGGCCCCGCAGGGCTCACAGGCCGCGGGGGGCGAGGCGGACGCGGAGCTGCTGCTGTCGACGGGCTTATGGGCCTCCTCGCCCGCGGCGGGCTTGGAGGGCTTGATGGGGTGGGAGGACGGGCGGAGGATGACGGCGTTGGAGAGGGTGGGGAGGTCGCCGAGCGCCACACGTCTCCGCTTGGCGGACCCGGAAGCTGCGGCCGCTGCCGCGCGCTTCGACGTGGCGCGGGTGAGCCGGGGCCCCGCGGCGGGGGCGGCGTTCTCCTTGTCAGCCATCGTCGTCGGCGGGCTCTGTTGCTTTGCTTTGCTCTCGTCCGATTCGATTCGCTTTTGGGGATTCCCTCTTCATACCACAGCCGCCGCAACTTCCCTGCTCCGCTGACTTCTACTCCCCATGCCACCTCCTTGCCATACCACCATCTTTTCCTCCCCATGCCGACGCTGCCACATCCCAGAGAAGCAGGCGATTGGGGCTCGGCGACGACTCCTCTTTTCCTCCCCATGCCGAGGCTGCCACATCCCCGAGCGGCAAGCAATTGGGGCTCGGCGACGACGCACGAGGAGGAGTAGGCGGAGATTTTTGTCGAGTGGGAAAGAGGGGTGCGGGGAGGACGGAGGTGGGTGGAAGGGGGCGAGCGGCGATTGCGAAGCTGTTGACGGGATGCCGGCGACTGGGAGGAGGAGGGCGGCGGCGTGCCGAAACAGGCGGCGCGACCGGGGAGCGGCGGGGGTGTCGCGGGGAGGGAGAGGCGACGGCAGTGCGAGGAGGCGACGGCGAGGGGCTTGGATACAGGCGGCGACGTCGCGTGCGGAGAAGTCGGCGACTGCGCTGGGTGGGAGGAGGCGAGTGGAGAAGCGAGGAGGAATGTGGAGGCGAACGAGATTCTCTGACGTAGAGGAGCTAAGTCACAGCGTGACTTAGCTCCTCTACGCCATTCATTCTTTGATGGATGGCCCAGATTTTTTTGTTTTGATTTTTTACTTTTAGTTTTTAGTTTTTTAATTTTATCTTTTTCTATTTTTTATCTTTTTTATTTTTTTATATTATCTGTGTTAAAATAACCTATTTTTTATAAATAAAAAATATGTTATTTTAACACAGATAATATAAAAAATAAAAAAAAATAAAAAACTAGAAAAAGATAAAACTAAAAAACTAAAAACTAAAAGTAAAAATATCAAAACTAAAAAAAATCTGGGCCATCCATCTCAAAATGAATGGCGTAGAGGAGCTAAGTCACGCTGTGACTTAGCTCCTCTACGTCAGAGAATACGCGCCGATGTGGAGGAGGGATGGTTAGGAGGGAAGGGGAGGGAGGTCACGGCGAGGCCGCGGCAGCGCCCTGCAATCCTCGTGTCAACCTGCCGTTGCTCCACGTCGCCCAAAATTCTGTGAGAGCAGCAAACGGGAGCTGGTTTTAATAACTTCCGATGCGGAAGTGTGCGTTTGTTTTGTAAGAGTTCCCCCCCCCCCCCCACTGTATTGTTTGAAAGATTGATGCATATTGAATTAATTTTGGCCAGAGACTAGTTTACGATCCTACTGAATCTTCCTGATTTATTTCAATTTTTCAGCTCCCTAGTAGTTGTGTATTATGCTGTTATTTAATAAACTCTTAGCAATTATGTAATATACCCATCTTGAGAGAATGTTAAGTAGCTGCTACTGTTTTTGTGCTGTGCTGCTCCATTGAATCAATGCCCTGCTCCGTTGACTACTTGGTGCTGCTGCTAGCTGCTGCCACTACTCAAGAATCTTGCAATGCTTGATCTTGTCAAATCCAAAGGGTAATCTCTTCATGTGCTGAATGTAATCAAATTGGAAATAGCCATGTAACATTTGGGAACACTTTAATTGGCTAGAACAGAACATTTTCTGCACTAGAGAACAATGCCTTCGGAATTCATAAAGCATATAGATTTTAGTAGACGTGGAATCTCTAGATAAAAACACATTTTCTGACCTACAGATGCCACCCATTTACAGAAGGCACACAAAACCCACTACACTTGAACTAGCTACTCCAGCATCAACACCAACTAGTTACGTGCTATGGAAAGGGATACATAGAGAATAATGCTATGGAAAGGGATTGCTCTGATCAATTGGAAAATAGAGAGTGATGAGAAGTTGAAGAAATGGAGCGATTGAAGAAGAATGGATATACGACCACCAACTCGTTCTTTATAATAGTAACTAGTTAAGTACCCGTGCGTTGCTGCGGAACAATGACCCGACAGAAGCAGGTGCATGAGAGAACCAATCCACATCAATTTCAATTCATGAGACTCAAAACATATCATTGAAGAAAAGTGACTGGTCCTGGAAACGCCTGTTGGATTCAACGACATTCGCAGGGACCTTGTTGCTCCTATCGATGTCAATGACGTAGGTCCCGTCCATTGATTTGGAGAGCAGCAATTGCCTCGGTGAGTCTTTGTACTGCCCACTTCTCCTTGGCTCCTTCACTGAGGTCTTTATAGTTTAGACCTCCGGAGTCCCATTTGTGGGAGTCCTTCATGATGTCTCTGAAAATGACGTTTGGTTGTCTAGACTTAGTGTTCATGTCGGCACCCTTCAGACTTGGTGACTTCTTTAGTGGCCTCTGCACAAAGAGCTCCCCATTGATATATGAAAACGAAGAGGAAGAACAAGCTCTTGAAGACTATTGAAAGGCTTATGTTCTCGGTCATACTTTTGCTAAACGTTTTCTCCTGCAAAATCAATTCATAGATTAGAGCCCTCTCTTTGATGTGTCCAATGTACTTCTGATGGATGTAGAATTGTTTTCCTGACACCCCCACCCCCCTGCCACAAAAAAAAGAGTTGAGCTAGTCCCGCCACAAAAATGCTTTTTGAAGGATTACGGACTGCAGAAAATAGGACATTATAATTGTTGCCAAAAATCTAAACCGAGAAAATAGAGTAATTTATCATGTCATGCTGATAATGAACAACATGGATGGATTTGAGGGGTCAAAAGCTGACGTTTTCGTTACTATTATTCATTATTGTTACATGAATGAGTTTTTTATAACCAATTGTTAAGATGTCCTCTTCGGTTAATCTATCCTTACAAGAATGAAAATTTTAAAAAATCAAATGTTCATATGTCCTCTTAAGTTTCATTACATAAATGGAATTTAATAACCAACTGTTTAGCTGTCCTCTTTAGTCAATGCAAGTAGCTTTCCTCATGCTACTTCTGCGTACCAAAACCCACATCATGGGCTGTCATTATGTCAATGCCTTGTTCATGTAGTGCTAAAAGTAGTCATGTGCTGACATAGTACATGCTCAAGGAAATGCTTATATGATCGCAGTTACTATAAGCAATCTGTTTTTACTGCTTACAGTACCACTGCTATAGTTTAGATGCTCTCCTTACATCAGTAAACTTCTGTAAGCCTTAGCCTTTGTCTCTTGTCGGTAAAAGAAAAGTTCAAATAAAATCAGGATTCTGTTCTGCCATTCTCAAGATAACTTATTTTCCAACTTCCACTTTGGGTATATCTTCAACAAAACCAGTTTATACTATTGAACAATTTTACCAACCAAGCATTTGTTTTATGGAACCTTCCAACTGTCTATCTTACCAAACTTTGAATGATAGTCTGAAAGGACTTCTTTTTTAACGAATACAAGATGCAAAATTTTCTTCCAAAAAACCAGCTAACTTTGTAATATCTAGTCAACAATAGCAGAACGAGTTGCAGATAATAATTCAGAGAGTGTGATTAAAAACTCCGAAACAATCCTTAACAGTAATCAAGAAAAAGGACTATGCTGGAACTTGACACACAGCAACTCAATGTGAACACAACAGAGTAGAAAGGTGCAGAGCCTAATGAACATGAGTTGTTTGTTACCTAGAGGCAGCCCCTTCTTCATCTGCTGGATGCCGCGCCGCACAGTGAGCATCCGCTAGTAGTCGAATATCTGGAATATGCCGGCCATGCACCCCCATTTGCCTTTCGAACTCCGGCGTGTTGTTGGAGAAGGCGTTGAGCATCCTCGTCGCCAGCATCTTTCAGGGTCCAAACTGATTAGTCAGACACCGAACAAAGCACCCCAAGAAGATCACCACCTCACACTCAGATGAAAGTGATAGCCCCAGCAACCTAGGACAGGTCACACACACACATAGTGCAGCACCAACCAGAGCAAGAGAAGCTTCCAAACCAGAGAAGAACCTACGAGGAGTAGCACAAGCAAGATGCAATATATCTATCTACACTTGCAGGGGGGTAGATAGATACAGATGCAGGTACAGATATAGTAGTAATAACATACTGTATTTTGAATCCCACACTCCCACTAACCAGTGATCTATCAGTACAGTCATAAACAAACATCATGGCTTAACATCAACAGATGCATACAAAACAATATAACATGATACATACTTCTGGAAAAATAAATACCACTATCAGCTATAGAATTGAATTATTCTATGCAGGATGAATAGGCTTTGGATAACTAAAGGTTCTTTATTATTATGACCTTTGGCAATGGTTGGTTGTGTGAACTTTGATGTAGATAAATGATGATTAAAATAAATCAAGGATTATAACCTTTGGCAATGGTTGGTTGTGTGAACTTTGATGTAGCTAAATGATGATTAAAATAAATCAAGGCTCCTTCCCTTGTTACTAAAAACAGATGGTTTTTCACTATATCATTGAATGGATCTCAACACTGCGTAAACACTGTTTCCAACTAAGAATACTTCTTTTCCACTTCCAGTCTACAAACAATTAAAGAGTTCAAGAGCATGAAAATAGTTCTTGATGACTAACAAGTAAAAAAAATTGAAGTTGATAACAAATACCTGCCCATAAGCAAAGATGCAACTGTTGTATCCAGCCAGACAGTTCTCAACCATTGGTAAACCAGCAACTCGGAAAAGCACTTCTTGCAAATGCAAATTCAGCACTTAATCAGAATCCACGAATTAGAATCAGAGCATGAATCAAATTATTTTCAAGCTGACCTGATTGGCTGATTCACTGCTTCGCAAGCAACATGGTCGAATGTAAAACGAGTTTCTGGCTGCCCAATCCACGTGATACTGTGCACACTTTCTTGTTTCAAACATCAATTATAACCAGTCAGGTTTTTCTCAGTATTATTTAGAGGGCGCACACAGATAACGACTTGGAGAATAAATAAAGCACAAATGAAAAGGATGTGTATGGTGAAATTGACTCTCCAACATGTGCATCGATTCAAAATTGAAAGCTCAAATACATCCTGGCCCAGTTATAAATGCAAAAGGAAAGAAATGAAAGGGGAAAAACTCAACCAACTCATGTCTGGAACATCTATAACCATTAACTGAGGAACATTTCTTTTGATACTCTACCTAATCAGAATAAAATTAGCACAAGAGCCCATTCTGGAATGGTCAGTCATTGCCCACAGATCTGTAATCTAAGACCAGTACGTAAACTATATACTCATGCTTTACATTTTTCCCATTTTCATACGATGATATTTCTATTTCCCAAACAATAAAAATTTCACAAAACAGCAGCAAAATCGGCAGTAGATCCAATTCGCACCTGCACATTGTTCTCCATCCAGAATGAGGGATCCTCTCGGAGCTCAAAATATGGCAACTCTGCAGAATTCACCACTGTCGCCGGCATAAACAACACCGGCGTCCCCCTCGGCACCATCAAGAACCCCAACCCCAGCCCGGCCCCACGGATACCACCACTCATCGGCGGCCTCAACCCACTCATTCCGACGCTGTACGCTGGCTTCGACACGCTCTCCTTCGGCGTGCTCTACGTGGAACCACCATTGGAGGCCGCCGCTGTGGCCTTCGTGCGATGCGCATGTGGAGTAGTCATCACGCTACACGGGGTCGCACCCACCTGTGGAGGCAGCTCCTCGCCGACAGGAGGGACCAACCTGAACCGGCTCTGCGCCGCCGCCTTCTCGGGAGCCCGGAACGGGAGCTTCGAGGGCGTCGGCGCCGGCAACTCCGGCTTCCGCTTCAACCCCGATGGCGGCGGTTGGATGGCGAGGAGAGGAGGTCGGGACGCTGCCGCGTCAGAGTCTACAACGGCGGCGTTGGCGGGGGTTAGCGAGAGGACGGGAGCGGCGCCATTGTCGCCAAGAGGATGGAGGGGGCGCGGTTGACGTGAGGACAGGGGCGGCGTGGTCAAGGGAGGCGGTGACGAGGGGATGGAGAGTTTGGGGGCAGATGGGAGAGAAGGAGATGGGCAGATGCGGTGGGAGGCGGCGGGCGGATGCGGTTGGGCAGCGGCGGGCGGGGGAGCGGGAGGCGGCGGCAGCGCGGGGGCGGAGCAATCGAGGGGTGCGGAGGAATCGGTGGGGAGGAGCGCGGTTCGGGATGGAGGAGCAGCAGCGCCGATTGGATTGGAACGTACGAGTGAGTGGAGTGTCGGCGTGGAGAACGGGCGGAGAACGTGGGAGAGAATTAGTGGGGAGGAGGCCCACATGTCGGCGCAGAGCATCTGTGAGGAGGCGCAGTGTATGCGAGGAAAGATCGGAGAGAACGGACGGACGGCTACTAACTCTAATTTTTAAGTAGTAGAGATAATATCCATCTCATTCTGGAGGCAACCACCAAGCAAACAAAGTAGCACCTAACAGCAGTTGCACTGACTCAAAATTGAATGACATCAGGTTGACTTTTTCCACAAAACAGAACTCGAAAATCTCACAAAATTGAACTGAACATAGTATCTCAAATTGAACCAAAATTGAACTAAATAAGACATGTTTCCATGCTTCTACTGTAATTGCTAATTTATTTAATCACAAAGTCGAACCGTACACAATTGTGACGTCCATTGCAGGCTTGCAACATTTTGAATTCAGCTACATTTGGGGGAGAAAAGAAGAGAAGCAATTGTGATCAACTGTAGTTGCCCATGGATGATGCAATGCGTAATCTGTGCACGAATTTTATTTTTTTTTGGCATTCAGCAAGCAGCAACCATACATTTTGAGCAGCCAGCAGGACCAGATCATACATCACAACACACACGAATTGGTTCATCAGATTCAGTACATTATCCCGTAACATATATTTAGAACATCATCCATAACTGTACAAGGCTCGAGCAGCTGATAGCATATGGAAGATGGTACATGTATAAAGCAATTACAAAATGAAAAAGGGAATTGCAGATGATGATGATGCAGCAACTTTAGGCATGCACAACAGGGAGAACCCATGAACAAGTACATGTACTTGACTTCAGTTATCAAATTACCCGTTAGTTTTTTTGCTACGTCTTAGCCTTCCAAAAGCAAATGATGACATGATTAGTGCTAGTTATCAAAAAAAGTAGAGGGAGGCTTGCCACATTGATGATTGTGTTTCTATACTTCAGTGTGCCCACATTGATGATTTCCTTTTTTTTATAATGCAGTTTTTCATGGATGACTGCCTTCAACAACTCATGGACCCCTTTGATGCTGGAGAGGGAGATCAGTTGAAGAACTTGATACTGAGTGAGAGGCTCTCCAAACTTGTCCAGATGAGGCTGGAAATGCAGGCACCTTACATATCAAAGTGCCCTCAAGCGCTGAGTATCGAGGTGGTCCATTGTATTCTCCTTTCTTTCCCCTTTGCGTTTAATTAAATCGTCTGATGACTACATTTCCAACTGTATACGACAGTCTCAACCAGCAAACATCTCAACAAGCTTAAAGCAGAGAGCAGACCTTGTTGATGAGATTTGGCATGCTGCTGGAGATGCTGGTTCAGACATTGATTGGTATGTGAAACGTACTGTGCTTGGCGGTTTCTACTCAACCTCAGAGGTGTATAGGTTAATAGATAATTCTCTAGGTTTGCATTTTTCCGTAAACATGATATTAATTCCCTATTTCTGTCCTACTAGAAATTCCAAACCAACTTTAGCAATGCATCCTCTAGAAATAATTTAACAGAAAGCATTGGAATGGATACAGTTTATCATGTTGTATTTTTTTTTCTTTGTAATGAAACCAGAGTAAACTGTGCTTGAAACTGGCAGTTTAGAATTATAACCTTTTACACTCGAATGGTTTGATTATTTCCCTCTTTGTTTTAAAAAGAGTTGTTTTGAAAGTTGATAACTGAAGACAATAGTGTAAAGACTATTCTCCTCCCTCAACATTTAGTAGAAACACAGGCCTTCTGGCTCTTGGATCTTGGAATAAACATAACAAAAGCAGGATGAAAACACACAATTAGCGGCAAGGGTTCCCCTCCCTCCGTTTTCATGCCCTGTTTGTTGTGTTTTGTTACACTCAAACCCACGCCATTTGAGTATTTTGACCGCGTTCTACTTGTTAGAGTAAATAGTTCGGTTTCCTATCTCTTTCAGAACCCTGAGTGTTATGAAAGCTGGATTTGTCTTAGATGTACTAGTATTACTAGTAGTGTGCCCGTGCTAACGCTACGGTAAAATATAAAATAAAATAAAATTTGTAAAAAATAAAACGAACAATCAGATTCATTAAGATTCACGTCTCATATATTGTATAACCAAATATTTTTGTCACATAATGAATGTCACATAACGACTGATCCTTTGAGGAGGCGACAACATCATTGGACTCACCCACCGACGACTTTCTTCATCCCCACATTGTTTAAACTTGAGGCTACAAAGAAAACAAACATTTTTGTCACATAAAGAAATATGAAACACAGTAAGGAAATAGGTGTTTGTGGACTATTTACTTACCACATCACCATGCTAGGACGTTTTTATATACAATATTTTTGGTGCTCTTCCCTGAGGTATCTACTTCTTTCTTTGGTTTGACCAAAATTCTTGTCGTTTGTCTTGATACATCCCTTGATAGAACGACATAAAGCTGTCCATGTGAGAAAACAGGCTCATCACAAGTCTCCAACACCTTCTGCACCACATAGTTTGCAAACTGATCTTTCATCATTACCTACAAGGACAGTTAAGTAACTTCAGTAAGGTCGCTTTAATCAGCTTTCAATGCCTGAAGATACGGCAAACTTCTAAATGAACAAATGTTTGGCCAGTTTTGCTTGACAGCTTGGTAAAACAAAGTTGAAAGAACACAAACCTCAAGAGGTTCACTTTCGTTAGTGGATCCAAGCATTTCACCAATCAGAATCTGGCGTTCTACAGGATTCCCAAAGGCTAAGCACTTCTCAATGACATTTGAAGCAAACTTTTGCTAGCTTATTTGCACGATTTGTCCAATTAACTTCTCAATAATAGCAGATCTCTCATGTGGTCTGCCATGTTCCAGAACATGCTGTAAAGTTGAATGAGTCAACTATTAGAAATGAAATATTGAGAAAATGAAACCCTTTCCACAAACTAACAAAGAAGGTCCAAAAAAATCTCAGAATTAAGACTGCAAAGCTCCAATTCTTAGTATTCAACAATAGCAATCAGTAAGCAGTTAGCATCCACTTGTTAGCAATTACTGAGCAGCAGGATCAGTATAATAACTAACAGAAGCTACTGCACAAAACAGAAAACAGTCTACATACGCTGCAAATCCCTTAAAAGAGAAGAGATTGGCAGTTCCAGAAGAGATTGGCAGTTCCATATCTTAGTATATTCAATAATAGTTAGCAAGCAATTAAAATGCAGTTGATAGTAATTATCAAGCATTATGATCGATATGATAACCTACAGATGATATTGTACAAGATAGCCCACCTACATTGCACCACATAAATAGTAAAGCAGCATAGAAGTTTGGCCAAAGTTCATAAGGCATGTAATATATCTTCGAAAAAATGTGCATGTCACTGACCTGAACAACATAATTGCCATATTGATCTTGTGCCAGCAAGCAAACGGACTGGAGAATCTCATCCATCATTATTTGCTGTGTTGTAGGATCATCACAGTGCTCCAGCACCCTCTGGCAATTCACATGACATGATGATGAGAGAAGTTGCATAGTAACATCTGTAAACTCAAAATGGATTCATTAGAGGCATAATATATAGTATTGGCATGCCTATATAACCCGACAACCATATGGATGAGTGGATAGCATCACAACTTGACCATAGAATGTTGAGACAATGAACTGGATAGCATGCTGAGGGATGCACTCTATTTCTGTATTACATGGTTCCCATTTTGATCACGTACACAGCGCGTGACATGTCCATCCAGCTCAGCAATCATTTTCGTCTGCTGATCTAAACCAACGACCTCTATAGTCTGCACATATATCATCCATGACATAAGATATTTACCTTGATCTAGTCTTCCAGGCATTTATGTATTTATACATACACAAAAAAAAGGTTTGTCGTTTGTACAAGTATACACAGAAAGGATATGATTAAGTGCGCCAGAATTCATCCGATGTATACTCATATAACAGAAATGGATGCCTATGACAAGTTATTAGTACATTAATGACTATTAAAAAGATCAGGTGAAGCTGTATGCAAGAACTCTTTATATTTTCCTAGGTAAAAGAATTCAAGTAATAAGCACCTTCTGTATAACCCGGCATCCATACATCTGAAGACTGAGAGCAAGGACACGTCCAATAAGCTGATCGGCCAATTCCTTTATCTGAGTAGTGCTTCCATGCTCAAAAAACTATACAAAAGGCAAATGATAAGGATAGGTATCACACAGTCTCACCCTCAAACAAATTATTTCTTATTTTTTCCTACCTTCTGAACAACATAATTTCCAAATACATCAGTCATCAATGTGAGAGCTTGAGGTATGATTTCTGAAAACACCATGTCTTTCTCTTCAGTACTGGCTGTTTCTAACTTTTGCTGTATGAATCGGCTTCCATATTGATCCGCACTACAAATTATTCAATAATTAGTAAACACCGCTACTCACAATCCAAATTCGCAACATTTTTTTCATCGGCACAAAACGGGTTGCTTCGATTACCTACCTGCACTTGGCGGTGCGCGGCGGCGAGGGCCCTGGAGAGCGGCAGCACCCGCTCGATCTGCGCCTGCAGCTGCTCCTTGCGCCGCTCGACGCCCATGAGCGTCGTCCTCCTGTCGACGACGGCCTCCTCCGCGCGCATCCGCTGGAACTCCAACCGCCGCCTTATCTCGTCCAGCGCCGCGCCCTGCCGCAGCGACTCCCTCCTCACCTGCAGCACATCACAGCAACGCGCCAGTGCCCCCTCTAGATCTGGGGTTTGGTGGGGTGGCGGCGCCGTGGGAGGGGGCGTCGGCGCCGAGGGAGGGGGCGGCAGAGAGGAGGCAAGGCAGCGTTGCAGCGGAGAGGAGGTTTTTCTGGGGGCGGTTGCGTAGGGGAAGGGGAGAGCGGGGGAGGTGGCAGCGCGGGGTGGGGAGGAGGAGGCGAGGGCGGAGCGGAGGAGCGGGGGGAGGAGGAGGAGGCAGCAGCGCGGGGTGAGAAGGAGGAGGCAGCAGCGCGGGGTAGGAAGGAGGAGGCGAGGGCGGATCGGAGGAGCGGGGGAGGAGGCGGCAGCGGCGCGGGGCGGGGGGGAGACGGCGGCGGAGCGCAGGGCGGGGGAGGCGGCGCGGAGCGCAGGGCGGGGGAGGAGGCGGGGGAGGAGGCGAGGGAGAAATCAGGGGGAGGAGGCGCACGGGCTCATGTGGGGAGGCAGGCGCACGGGCGGTTGGAGGGGGTGGTGGGCCCACACGTCAGACTACTTTTGTAAGAAGGTTCTGGGTTCAATGATGTGCATGATTCGGATGATTTTGGCCTTAGGATCTTCAATGAGTAAGAGAAGAAGGCTTGAGGAGAGATCCAGACCATTCATTTGTATGAAGTTGGATTACTTTGGTACACAAATCTGGGTGGACTTAGATTAGGCATGACTATGCAGGGTGGTTGAGGGGGGTGGATTTAGTAAATAAAATTTTGGTGTATTATAGAGGGGTAGAGATAAAAGAAAATTATATGTAACTCACATTTTCGTTTCACAATTGATTCGAGAATAGACTTGTTTTGGTTGTTCCCCCATTACCGTTGGCACTAGGCAGAGTTTCGTGATACATGGACATTTGTGAGTCGCCGTATCAAGGACGCTCTTGGTCTACAGAAAACTTTTAAGGAGGTAGCAGATTAACCATGCTCAAATTGCACTGCATAAGCTGTTTTAGATTTCCTCGGTCCCTTGGTGGTATTAACCTGCTGATCTGAAATGATCCTCTATGCAGGCTGCATATCTGGCTGAAGCCGTAGGAGCAGGCATGGGTGGCTCCTTACAGGGCGTCCTGAATAGAGTCTTCCAGAAATGAAGTACATGAACATGTATTGCCGGCTGTGCATTGGATTCTTTTCACTCTCAACGTTTCCACTAGCACTTTTATATACCAGTTAGCACGTTTCGAGCCAAATAAAGCAGACTGGATGATGGTTACATCATGTTAGTGTTCCCGACGATGCATATAATACCTAGTTTTTCAAATGAGTGCTGTCTCCTACAAAAAAAGAAAAAAGAAAAAAAAGAAGAGAGAATGCTGTCAGGATCCACATGCGCGCAGAGCTGAGGAATTGTTTAGTGCATCATTTTGAGTTGTTAATTAGCCCTACGTGAATTGTTTAGTGCATCATTTTGAGTAGTTAATTAGCCCTACGTGACTCTCCATCTCATTGGAAGAGAAAAATTACATATTCAACTCACTCACCCTTGATAAACCTGTGCTTTGATCCTGTTTGATCTCGACCTGATCATCTCTCTCTCTTTCCCATTTTCGTATCGTTCCAATTTTATCGGATATCTCTGACGAGACATTTGATCTGATCATCGGAGTCCGCTAGAAACATTTACTACTGGTCTAGATGCAAACCATAATGTGTCACCTCACTAGCTGTCATTCTGCACACACAAACTTTTAACCAAAGTGATTCGTTAGTATTTCTTTGTTGTCATTGTAAGAACACAAGCATCTTAATAATGTCCCCGTTTCGCTATATTTATCTACAGCGTATCATACATACAGACTAAAAATACTAAATATTCAATGAGAAATAACTAAACATACTTTATTAAATAACACACCATAACCATATAGCCTTTTCTAAAGCATTTAACTAACGGTGGAGAGAAAAAAAAATGTAATAATTACCGTCTAGATTTCCTTAATACACAAACATAGTGAAATTAATGGTCCCGACTCCCGAACATAAATAGTTCAACGGGGAACATATAGAGATTAACAAATTATCGTGGCTTTCTTATATACGATCCACGACCGTCGGTTGGATTCCGTCGTCTAATAGAACAAACCAGCGGTGAGCTTTTCACCTTTTTTTTTTTTTGCATCAATCGTGAACAAACGAAGGCCACTCGCAGCTTCGCGTGGACGAGTTGGCCCCTCAAAGATTGATGACGTGCGACGTAGATGATGACACAAGCAAACGTTGATGTCAGATGATGTAACGTGCTATGACATCACACAATTCCAGGAATTATTCGGATTCCTCAGGCCTTTGATTAAGGCCATTCAATTCGGATTCTGCACATGGTATTTGGCATTCCACCGAAATAGATCTATAGAGATCAGTAGCGAAGTCAAAAATAAAATCAAGATAGACTAAACACTTAAGCTAGATTGTCACAAGTATAGTATTTTGCCATTGTATAATTTAAATTCATACGTAAATAGAAGATAAACAAAGCAAAAAAGAGCGAAATATATGTATAAAATCCTAAAAGATTAGACAATTAGGTCGACTGTGTCAGAAGGCTGCACATAAAATTTTATAATTTTTAAGTTCGTTTGATATATGTAACAACTTTTACAAATAGCATAATAGTATGAATTTTTGAGCAACATTCATAGCAAATAAAATTATAAAAAATTGCACAATCAAGTACATTATGTTAGAAGGCTGCATATAAAATTTCATAATTTGTTTAGCTCATTTGCTATATTTAAAAATTCAAAAAAAAACAAACATAAACTAGTAATTAAGCCAAGTAATTAAACCGACTTAATTACCTAATGCTGGTGGTAGGGTGGCATAGAGGAGCCGCACGGTCATCGTGCGGCCTTCGCATAGCTACATAGTGGCCAGGCGGCAAGCCCCTGCCATCTGGCCACGGGGCACCGCTGGCCACATGTCAGTTCTATAGCACTGTCACCTGGTCTTCGTGCGATAAAAACGATATTTTTACAGTTATTATGTGACTACATCTATTCTTGTAAATTTGAGTTAAAAACGTGTCAAAATGCCAAAAACTCTAAATAGAGGATTAACAAATCAGAGTAACATTTTTTTTTCATCTATCGTGAACAAACGAAGGTCACTCGCGGCTTCCGCCCGGACGAGTTGTCCCTCAAAAATCGATTACGTGCGACGTAGACGATGACACAAGCAGAGGCGATGGCAGATGATGTAACGTGCTATGACATCACAGAATTGCAGGGACTATCCAGATCTCGATGACCCGGCCAAGTCAAGTCTACCGGCCAACTAGAATCATCCCGTTCTTGTCTGGATGGCCAATGGGACGGTCAGTCGGTCGACATGTGTAGTGGGTACGAAATGGGCGAATGGTAGGCATTTTTTCTGTATGCCATTGATTGAATTTGAGATGGAAATTTTAGCTTAGCTCTGGGTCAGCTGCGATGAGGTCAAGCTGGGTTTAATGAGCCCCGTTTTATTTTAGTACACATAAGCATTTTGGTGGTGCTCCACCTAATTTTTTGTTTAAGCTTTTAATAGTAATTTTTGGTTTTTAAGCTAAAATTATACTGTAACGATTGTTAACTTTTTAAGAAAAAATTTTAAAAATCGTGACAATACAAAAGAATAAGACAAAAAAGAAAAGGTAAAAAGCTAAAATAAAGTCAAAATAAATCAAAATTAGAAACTAACATGTTACAAGTGCCTACTGACTTAAATAAGCTAAAAACAAAAAATACAGAAGTTGAAACCGTTTGAAGCAATGTGAAAGAGATAACAAGATTCCAAAGAAAGCAACAAAGCCTTACTTGGGTGCACGCAAGAATTCGTGTCCCCCTTTTGGACACCCAAACACTTTGGGTGGGTTCTTTTTAGCTATGGATGGTTTATGACTGCAGCTAATGACTTTTGGTCTTAGCGCAAACGCTTGTACGAATGAACCAAATACCAATAAACTGCTTCAAAACGACTGTCCTGATAAATCGCTTCATAAGACGAAAGTCGTCATGTTTGTTTGTCTGGAGAAACCATAATTCATAAGTTGAAAAAATGGGAATTTTGTTGCTCCATTTAGAGGCTGATGAGGCCCCACCACTTGATTAAGGGGGTACATCTCAACTTAATTATTTTGCACCAAGGAATAACATATATTAGATTAAAATGTCCTCAATGGTTGAGTATAACAAGTTGTAAATAATAACTACTCCCTCCGTTCCTAATAGATGACATTCTTGGATTTTGCACAACAACTAAGGCTATGTACAATAGATTTACATCAGCTGTCTATAGTCTTTGCTACCTAGAATTTTTGCTGATGTAGATGAAAGAGAGTAAAGAGAGAGAAATTGATTGTCTACTAACTAGTAGCCGACTATTACACAAAAACAATAAAAAAACAATGAAAGAGCATGTTATTGCACAAGAAATAATGAAAAAAACAATAAAACAACATTAAAAGACTACACAATCCATAAGTACAAGCAAAAAAAACAACTCACTGCACAAACTGTCTATAGGTGACATGGATGGATGTTATAGACAATAGCTATATATACCATTGTACAATCTCTAAGGAATACATAGAAAAGACCATATTACCCTTCTTCAATTTATCATTTATTACTCTCGGATGATACGCATTACTTTAATTCTTAGTAGTAAATGACCTTGAAAATAACGACGGGCAATGAATGAAAATGGCATGTAAAGGAAAAAATGGTACAAGGTTATCTTGAAATTGTAGAATTACATGTATTTTGAAACGAGAGGAGTTTATAATGAATATAACTGTTCAAGCAATGGGATTGTAGTAAATCTTTTTCAAATTTAGCCACCGGACGTCCGTTTTTGCTAATCTAGCCCTCTCCTCGACCTCAGCAGCCATAACAGGTGACACGTATCGTCTATCGCGTTACAAGAGCTCGACAGCTGTTGCCAAGCTACTAGGGCTCGAGAGCACCTGCCAAGACATAGTTGCTCGAGAGCAGGGCACTGCCTAGCCCATAAGATCGACAGGAAGTTAGGATTTATTATTAGCACTAATTAC
The DNA here is from genome assembly GCA_017311315.1 of Dendrocalamus latiflorus. Taxonomy (NCBI): domain Eukaryota; kingdom Viridiplantae; phylum Streptophyta; class Magnoliopsida; order Poales; family Poaceae; genus Dendrocalamus; species Dendrocalamus latiflorus. The sequence continues at coordinate 15,302,010 of CM029622.1, read as the reverse complement.
CAACCGGCATCCTGCCGGGCTTAGAGAGCTCTATTGGTACCTACGAGTTTAAAGAGGATAATAGATATGAAAAAGGGTGTCCGGAAGCTATTTTTAAAAAATACCTATAATATTATTTGTGTAAATAGTTCAAATGAATGATCTTCACAAGTTAAGGCTTCTGGACTAATCCACCCAAGTTCAATTAGTTGGTCAATGCTTGGCTTGTGCTTGATGAGCATTGAGTAGTAGTTTAGTACTAGCAACCAAAGGAGTGTGACTTCCTTTGGGGAGCAGCTCAGGTGCTGGGGCCTCTGCACATAGCTAGATGCAGGGGCCCTTGCATATAGCAATATGCAGGGTCGTTTACGACGCGACACGTGTCAAAAAATACTTTAAAATCCAAAAAATAAAAAAAGTATTTTTAAGTACTTAAAAATACTTTTTAAGTATCGAAAATACTTTTAAAAATATTTACAATTTTTTAAGTACTTAAAATAATACTTTATTATTTTTAGATTTTTAAGTATTTTTTATTTTTTTAACACGTGTCGCACCGTGAACGCATAGCTATGTGCATGGTCCTGCGCCTGAGCCCATTCCCATGTGCCCTAAGGGCGTGTTTGGTTGCCTGCATCCGGTTGAACCAGGCTGGCCGGATGCAGGATCTCCTTGTTTGGTTGCCTGGTCGCTGGGTTCAGCCTGGCTCTGCTCATGCAAGATTCCCCCCGCAGCCAGGCTCTGGAGAAACGTGGAAATCGGGCGTTTCTGGGGAGCCAGGCTCGCGGGATGCAGGTGATTAGTCAGCTGATGATGTTATTAGTGTAGATTAGTAAATATCAAGTATTATTAACGTGTTTTGAAGAAGTTTAAGATATAATAAGATACGAGCATCTCATATAACATATCTTCATAATCATAATCATAATCTTATATTATTTTTATCTCATGCAACATATCTTCGTACGGGCAACCAAAAAATATCTCTTCTCAGCCAGGCTCTACTCGTACGTGAACCAAACACGACAGCGTTGCATGCGCTCAACCTGTCCCACGAGAGCCTGACTCTCAGATGCGAGCCAGGCTCTACTTGTACGTGAACCAAACAGGCTCTAAATGGCACTTTGATGACTGGGATACACATCAACAGTACAAGGCCAATGGGAAAGCAAGAACAAGGTCAAGGTTGCGGGGCGCACGCGTTTATTAGAAACCAAGACTTGGACATCCGTCAACGTCCCGTAGGCATCAACCTACTATTGGATGTCTATTTGGAGTCATCCATTACGTAGGACTAGTAGTGTGCCCGTGCTAACGCTACGGTAAAATACAAAACAAGATAAAATTTGTTGATCTGCAATATATAATATTTGACGACGACCCTCAAGCGCGCCCCCGTCCGCCGCTTCGAGCACTGCCTCCGCCTCCCGCGCTCCCCCTTCCCCTCCATCTCCCTCGTCTCTGACCGCCTCCCCACCGACCTCCCCAACGACATCGAGCCTCTCCCCGACTCCACGCTCCGCTCCCTCCCCGCCGCCATGCGCCGCGGCCTGGTCCTCGTCGACCGCTGCCTCAGGATCCCCAATAACGGCAAGGGGGGCAAGGGCCGTGGCAGGGTCGTGCCCGTCGACTTCGCCGACCCGGAGTGGGCGGAGTCTGCGAGGGAGGCGGCGCGCTACGTGGAGCCGCGGGTGGAGGCCGGGACGTGCCGCGCCGTGCGGGTGGGCCACACGGCGATGGCGCAGGAGGAGGCGGTGGAGAATATGCGTGGGCGCGGGATGGACTTAGATTAAGCATGACTATGGGGATGGTTCAGGGGGTGGATTGTATTTGCTTTACTAAAACACTATCGCTAACTTTCTTATAGTTCCGACACATGGATCGCTAACTTCTATGCGCTCCTATCCAAAGCTAATTCTTAATATAGCTCAATTTTATTCATCCAAAACTGGTATCATAATGCAAGCCATCAGTCAGAATGCCAAATTTTGACAACAGGTCAGCAATTCAAAGCATCGATCAATGCACAGAAGCATTGCTCGAATCCAAATTTCTGTATACATCTACTAAACCAAACACATGTACACCCAAAGTATATGATATCATGACAAGACTTGAAAATTAATTCATACATAAAGCATTACATTTCAGCAAAATCACCATCGACAAGCAGATGCTACTCCACTTGTCACTCTTTCAAGTGCTCCTAACCGTCCTCAATATCAGGACATTGAGCTGCAGGCTATGCATTAAGCCGTCGCAAATACATCTCATAAAAGCTAGGACAGATGATTTGCCTCCTTTCCTTCGTCCCTTGACGAAATTGATATTATGATCACACAACTGACAGAACTCACGAGCTATGTTAAAGCTTCACAGGCCATCATGTACCTCGTATTTACATGTCAGACTGTAAAATGTTCAGGACCAAGTGACAAGAGGCACGCAGCCATCCATGAGCATTCAGATCAGCGATCTATCTTGATCCTGCGAAAGAGCTGCTCATATCCAGTCAGCAAGCTAGGTAGGGGAACTCTGATGATGAACTATTGCCTCAGGATGAAGTGCTGCCTCGCTGCTTGTAGATTTTGACATGGCAATTTCTTCTAGGCGCTTCCATGTAGCCTCACGTTTTGACCTCACTGCAGTTTCATGTTGTTCGTCTTCCTCAAACTTCTTGAGACACTCCTCAAACAGTACGGGGTCATGGTCCAGGAATATTTTGCGAACATTAAGACTCAAGCTTTGAACTGCCTGGTTCCAGTGGCCTTTTGTATTTCGCTCTAATGCAGGAAGAATTATGGGCAGTATCAACTTGCTGTTCTGTTTGATCAAACCCTCAATATGATCATTGTTCCATAGAAAGCGAGCTCTCTCTGCCACCTGCAAAACAAAAGAATAGATGCATCATTACCTTTCTTTTACACTGAACAAGCATGGAAACATTGCTATACATTGATTTGTCACTACTGGAAAACTATCCAATTTAAAATCAGCCGGTAAAAAGCCAAGCAGCAGATGATCATTTTCAAATGTCAACTGGAAAAATGGAAGTCACTACTACTCGCAAAGTTGCTAATCTGCGCTCCAAAATAAAGCTAGTCAATATAAGTTCTTTCGCAATTTTATTCATACAAGAACAAAATTGAGCTATGCTTTACCTCTGGGATGATGAACTTCCCAGTGAGAAGACAAATAGCCGGCAATATGCAGTACAGGAGGAGTGGGAGAGATGTGAGTGGATAAATAGTGGTGTTGATGTAAGCAAATCTCTCTAGGAACTTAAGCCGTCCTCCATAGCCATACCATATGGGACAATGCCTACTAAAAAGAATTTCCACAGAACCAAGAGCCCACCGAAGCACTTGGTTCAGACGATCTGAAAGGTTAATAGGAGCAGACCCCTTGAAAGCTGGTCGCTTAGGCATGCAGTAGATTGACCGCCAGCCTCGCGCATGCATCTTGAACCCAGTGAGAATATCTTCTGTAACAGAACCATAGATCCATCCAATCTGCAAACCACAACAGCACCGTTACAGATATACAGTGAATCAACAATTTTTTTTTCAAGTCAACAATAAATAGATCATCTGCAACAATGGCAACAGAGCACAGATGTGAATTTAGTTGAAGTTTGTTCAGAAGAACTCACGAGTCTTTATGTAAATCAGAACAAAAAAACTAAACAGCATCCTCAATTTTGTAGAAGATCAGTTGGTATCATAAGTTCTTAACAATGCTGACATTATTGAATGTATAACTTAGTTACCTCAGTTCCCCAATCAGATTTGTCCTCATAACCACAGCTGATCACATGAATAGCTTCTTTCAGAAGAGACTCTGGAGTTGCAGATTGAGGAACACCACCATATTCCATCAGAGTGGAAGCTACAAAAACACTGGAACCTGACTACAAACAGTATAAGAAAGCTTGCCAGGAAGGAAGTGACAAGCAATATGGGATCACCAAACCTGCCACAGGCGAGGCATGGGACGCGTCCACATTCGAGGTAGCGCTGCCTCTGCGCGGCGCTATCTTGAGCATCTTGGCGTACTTGAGGAACGCCCTCCTGAGCGCGTACCTGTCGACCGCCGCATGGGGCGGCACCTGCGACGGGTGATGCGGCGACTTGAACCGGGGCTGCTTGGGGTGCCCCGGGAAGCCCTCGTCGGGGTCGGCGGGGTGCTTGCGCTTGGCGTCGTGCGGTGCCAGCAGCGGCCAGACGTCGGGGCCGGCGCGGGGGAGGTGCGGGAGCGGAGGCAAGGGGGTTGGCTCGAAGGGTTAATCAGGCGGCAGGGCAAAGTAGGAGCGCACGGTGCCGTCGGCGAGGATCATGGTGCGGCGGTCGAGATTGTGGAAGCCGTACGGCGGAGAGGGAGGGGTCTCCACCGGCGGCTGCTGCTGCGGCGGGCGGAGGGCGGCCGCTGGTGATGCGGGGTTGCGGGCGAGGGGGGCAGGAGCAGGAGGAACGGGATGGCGCCTGGAGTCGGAGGAGGGGGTGGGGTTCGGGGTGCGGGAGGAGGTGGACGCGGCCTTGTCTCCGGCGGAATCCGGAGCCTCGTGGGTCAGCTGGACATGGAGGCGGGCTGCACGGCCTCTTCAAGAGATGCTGTGGGCTACCGCTCGCCATTGCCGCCGTTGGTGGACTATTGGCGACCAAGCCGACAACGCCGGTGGAGTGGAGGAAGCTGCACGACGACCTCGGGACCGAGCTCAAGAGCAACCAGGGCCTCGAGGATTTCAAGAACGTCCTCACCTCCAGCTACGACGGACTCCCGTACCACCTCAAGTCCTGCTTCTTGTACCTCAGCTGGATCTGGTCGGTGGAGAAAGAGGCAGCCGGATCTGATCGGTGGAGAAAGAGGTGGCCGGATCTGGTCGGTGGAGGAGCGGCGGAACGAGGGGCGACGAGGAGCGGCGAGGGGAGGAGCGGCGAAACAAGGGGCGGCGAGGAGGGAGATTTATGGCGGCGCGAGCGGCGCTGGGGCGGGCGACTATCCGATGCCGGAGTGGGGACGGGTAGGAGCGGGGCGTAGGGGGCGACACCGGCGGCGGGGATTGGCGCGGTGGATCGGGGGCGCCACACGGCGCGGGAGAAGGATGCCGCGGGACCGCCGCCGCGGCGGCGATCGGAGGAGTTCTCCATGCGGCGGCGGGGCGGAAGGGGTAGTAAGCCTCGGGTTTGTGTCTCCTCCGTTGGAGATGTGGGTAGAGGCCCTCTCGTGTTCGTGGCGGCGCAAGGAGGCGACGCCTGGGACGGCGGCTGTGATCGGATCGCGTGCGGTGGGTCCGTTTGGGATCGCGAGTCACGCGGGGGAGGTGGGCGTCGCCTTTGAATTTGGATTTGGATCGTTGGATATGAGTAGGTAAGGAGAGAGAAAGGTGGAAATTGATCCTTGATCGTTGATTTCACTGGTTAGTTTTCCTGGGGACACGAATTGGTGTGGACGCAGGAAAACTCATGATTGCTGGGGGCACAATTTGGGGTGGTCGTAGGAAAGAATTGAACTGGTGGATTTTAGGGGTAGAGATGTAGTCGGTTCCAGATTCGCTATTACTTGGTATTATGACCAGGTTCTTTTAGTCTAAAATTAGCTTATATTTATACTATCTTTAGTAACTAATTTTTAAACAATATATTTTTTAAGACATAGTTAATAAAAAAATTATAGTAAAAAATATACTGAGTTTAATTATATAGACTAAAATCATATGAAAATATTTTTCTCTGCATACTGCCTCTAAAAAATAATTAAAATATTAATATTTAAATCATAAATTATCAGTCAAAAAAACCCATTCTGTATCGCACCGACGTCCACGAGGACCACGAGTTACGTCAATTGGGCAAAAGGATATTTTTTTTATTGAGTTGGCATAGATGCACCGGTTTCTGGACTTTCGGCCTGGCATCTCCGTAGGCCAGTTGTTGGCATCGAATCTTGAGGTCATTTTTGCCTCTTGGCATCGGTTATTTTGGGACACCACTCTACGCGTACATTCTGGGTTCTTGTCCTTTTAGTCTGGCTGTGCTCGGTTGGATTGAAAAGCTGTGGTTTATAATTGAAATTACACTATAGCTAACTGAAATTATACTGTAGCTGAAGGTGGCTTATTTAACGTAATTAAATTTTTAAAAAAATTAAAAATAGAAAAAAATATGTTAACTCATCACAGACAACGCAAACGAATACAAAAAAAGAACCGGCAAAAAAGCTAAAAAAACCAAAAGGTCAGAAAAAGATGAAATTTTATGAATAGTGAAAAATAAGTCAGAAACCAGAAGCTCAAGCCGAAATGAGCGGGGCATCAGTGTTTCTAAGACAGCGACGAACAGTGAAAACGCTGATACAAATAATGGATACGATTTTAGGTTTAGAAAACAGTATAGAGAAGCAACTTCAAAAGGATGCTTGAAGAAACCGTCTCATTCATTTTAGCTTTCAGAGAAATCAAAATCAAAAGAAGAAAAAGCACAAAAGAACAGAACTCTAATACAACTATACAACTTTTCGTTTCTTTTTTCACGAGGAGGTTTTGTTTCATGGTAGCATGTTGTCCCTGCTCCAACTAGTTTTAGCTTACGGCTGTGTTATTGATTTTTGATTGAAATTGCACTATAATTGTTATTAGTTTTTTAGTCATTCAATTAAAAATTAAAAAATAAGAAAAAAAAATAAAACCTCATTGTATCTTTACGGACAATGCAAAAGAATAAGGAAAAAACAATAACCGAGAAAAGCCAAAAACCGAAATAAGAAACTGACGCGTTTCAAATGACTTCTGGCTTCTAAAAGCCAAAGCCACTTAGAGCGACCCCATAGTATATGTGCAAGGAATCACCTCAGGGCATCCGCGTCAACCTTGCACAAACAACGAATAGGAGATGATCGACGAGTCAATGACTAGTATTCGTAGTACTAGTTAATTAAACGGAAGTGCTACACAACATTAACTATTTCGAGGGATATTAGTCGAATTTTATACCTTTGATTTGCGCTAAGATTTGTGCCCTCCTGTACACCTCCATCTCTATCTCCGGTGAAGATCCAACGAGGCTCCCTATCATCTTGCACGCATCTAAAAGCAATCCAAAGGCAGAGAGACTTGGTGCCCAGACACCATAGTACCTCATTTCAGCGTCATATATATATATATATATATATATATATATATATATATATATATATATATATATATATATATATATATATATATATATATATATATATATATATATATATATATATATATATATATATATATATATATATATATATATATATATATATAAAGTGTGAACTCCAGTCATTTTCATTCTAATTCCGCTCTTGGGGGTGATGGCGTGTGAAGCGGTAGCAGTGGGGGAGGGGCTCGATGGAGGGCCTTGCCGGTGTCAGAGACGACACCGATGAGGCGGTGTGGAGGCGGCGCGCTTGGTGGGGAGGGGTGGGAGGAGGTGGGGTTAGGGTTTAGGTGTTCGTTTATATTAGAGATAGGAATTCATTGGATCTCAATCCAATGATGAAAAAAATGACTGATTTTGATTTTTGAACCCTAAAAATAACCGGTTGATGTATAGACAGATCCTTAATTATATTTCTTGAGCCGGCAAAGCCTTCTCCGGAAGATGCTTTGCCACTAACCACATTTAGCAAACTTGAACAACTTAAAAGAACCCAACCTGAAATGTATGAAGTTATTTTCAAGAAACACGACCTAGAACTTATATTAGAGGCTTAATAAAGATATCCTAAGCTTGAAGAAAAACCTACCCCGGGCCAAATTAAGTTGAGAGGGACCAAAACAAACTATTTTTTCTTCCCAATTGGGTAAAAATTTTATAAATATACTTACTTAGACTTCAAATCAAATTTATAATTAAAAAAAACCGTAGAAGAGAAGTTTCACATGTTACCGCATCAAAGAGGTGATCCAACTAGAAGTTGGTATGTGGGCAGATAGCTAGATATATAGATGTGCATCTCGTCCACTAGTGTTTACTAGTATAGTGTCCGTGCTAACGCCACGGCGGTATTTTAGGGATGCACACGAAATCAACCAAACGAATTTTTGAATGGCCATATATGTTTTGTTCCCTGCTTTCAAAGCCAATTTTTGAATGGCCATATATGTTTTGTTTGGATAATTGGGTTCCTCCCCGCCGCACCGCGCCGCCGCGCAGCGTCCACGGTAAAATACAAAACAAGATAAAATTTGTAAAAAATAAAACGAACAATCAGATTCATTAAGATTCAATGGAACTTCTTCGCTTTAATTTGTATTCAATGGAACTCTCAGTTTACCAAGTACATGTCAGATGATAGACCTAGTCACCTAGACATGATCAAACCAAACTTAAGCCCAATGTGAAGGTTCATGCAACTCACTTTTGGTGCCAATACAAGCATCGACTTCAAAGTCAGTTCACGAAGAAAAGCAGAAGTATCAGAGAACCCAGTGGCAACATGAGGAAATACCTGCAAATACATTAGAGATATTTATCCTGTCAAGTGTCAACATTCCAGAAACACATATGCAGATGTCCATACAGAAACAGATCACATACTTGTTCATCAACTGTTTGAGCTGCCAATGACTCCCCAAACTGATAAAATACAGATAGTAGTGTGCCCGTGCTAACGTTACGGTAAAAATACAAAACAAGATAAAATTTGTAAAAAATAAAACGAACAATCAGATTCATTAAGATTCACGTCTCATATATTGTATAACCAAACATAGAGAAAATGCCAAGAGATGATCATGCAACAGGCTAAGTTCCATTACCAATTCGACCACTCCATGCCATGTCACCGAGATGCATGAATAATTGTACAATCAGATCATCCAGACATACAACCAAGATGCCACATACCCATGGATTGCCAAGTAATATCAGCTGCGTAGCATCTTCATTTTTCATTCGTGAAGCATTGAATCAGATATCGTTCTACTCAAAAAATTGCCAATTGGCTATACTTGCCTGGTCCACAATTTGTACATACAGGAAAGTCTATATCAACCTTTTGCTAAGATATATTATGCATACTCATTTTCTAGAACTATATTCACTGCATGTTAAAGCATCTACAGGTTTCCATCTAAAAGATGTTATTGCACATATAAATCGCAGCTATCTGATTTTCTCCAAAGGAAAGGTAACCAGTCAAAGAGTGGCAGCACTACAACGTTTAACAGATTAAGAACAGAATCCGGCCTGGAAGCATCAAACCTTTTATATCGTTTCTTAGAACCACATGGGCAGAGAGCGTTCCTACTTATCTGTCCACTCTTTGCCAGATTAGATCTTCCAACGTCCAGTTTTTCCTTAGAGCCACAAATAAACACAAAAATGTAACAATCAATACATACATCACAATAATCGGCTCAAGAACATACTCCTCATGTTTTTCCTTTCTTGAGAATATCCCAATTTTGTATGTTGAGCAGTGAAGAAGCCGCCGTCGGTGGAGTGGTGATGCGCCGGTGGCAGTTTGCCTTCCAATAAAATAAATGAGAGATAAAATAGCAGAAGAAGCCCATAAGGCAGAAAACATTTGGAACAAGCTCTGCTCCTCTGTTGTTCAGTTCAGAAAAGCTTGTTCCAAAGAATGGTTCCATAGCCTTGATGGTATGCGTAAATGACACTGCAACCTTCCCAAGGCTCATATTAGTGAAAAGATTGCCCATAGTGTGGACTATAGCTAGAGGAAGGATGGCTGCAAGCTGAAAAAAAATGCAAGGCAACGGATGCTCTGTGTTAATACAATCCATCTAAACAACTAATAGTTGGTCACAGAATGTTAAAGATCTACCTGTGCACCAGAAATCTTTGGTCTCTTAAGAATACCAGTGATCCACATGAATAAAGCAAGGGTGGTACCAACAGCAAATTGAACTGTTGTAATGTTTATGGGGTATGGAAAAACCTTGAGAACCTGCAATGCATTGTAATAGCAAAAGAATGTCATGGTTTATCCTCAGGTAAATTGATATAATCATCTAGCTATTCTGCCAGGAGAACAGCTCAATGTAATCTACATTGCCTAGCCAAAAGAAGGAGCTAAGATAATAATCAACAAACCTGTAAATGGAAAATCAGATTTGCTTTCTCAATAAAAACAAATATACGGTAAATTAGCGGCAAGATTCTCTAATCTCTACCAAATGTTGATACTGGAGTAAGGGCAGAGTAAACAAGCAGAATGAATGTGTAATTAAGAAATGGCCATTCAGGGGAGTAATGAGTATTAGGGTTAAGAAATGGTCCCTAAGCAAGGCTGATGACATAACAATATATAAGTTCGCATCCTGCTTCCAGATGCAGGAAATAAATATTTGGTTGACAACAAAGGTGCTAACATCTGCATCCCTACTTCTGACTCTTGAACAGAATTTTAAAAATCACTATTCCCGAACATCTTGGAAGAAAATCAAATACAAGATTGCATGACATCAAGATTCTCTCGTGTTCAAGTCAAATTTTGCAATATATGTAACAGAGTGCCACAAAATTATGGATAAATTCTCTCCGCGAAGAAGGTCTGGACCTTCTTGCCATCCTCCTCGGCGTTGGGCTCATCCAAAGTGAGGGACGTGAGGAAGCTGCAGGCGGAAACTACTCAAACAAATAAGGGCTCATCGGGAGGGGAGGCGAGGCGACCGGAGTAAGGGGTGAAGGGGGGAGGAGGGTTAGCTTGCAAGCGCGAGTGATCGACTGACCTCTTGATGGAGCGGAAGAGGCCGGCGGCGGCGGGGCGGCGCATGCGGTCGAGGAAGTCGTAGAAGTCCACCCGCGACGCCGGCGACGTGGGGCTCTCCATTGCCTCGTCTGTTGAGGCATCGGCGGCGCACGGGAGGATGCGATGAGGAGCGGCGGGTAGAGGTGACGGTGATGTCGACAGCCGGAGGTGGTGAGGTTGCGCCCCGGTGAATCTGGAGGAGATGAGGGGCGTCGGCGGTCGGAGTAGATGGCAAGGAGGAGAAGGGAGGCGGCCGATGTAGAGGGCGGCGGCGGATGTGTAGAAACGGCGCCTCCTGTTGCTCCCTTCCCCAATCCGATCGCCGCTCGGACCGCCGCCCTCGCCGCCGCCCGCCCGAAGTCCCCGCCGCCGCTCATAGTCCCGCTCCCGCCTCCGCCGCGGCAGATCTGAAGCTAGGGTTCGGTTTCACCGCCGCAATCCCGGATCGGGCACCGCAATCGGCCCCGACGGTCGCCTCCACCCGGCAGCCCGAAGTGGCCGCGCCCCGCGCCTGGAGCCGCCCTCCATCGCTCGGAGGAGGCGGGGGCGGGGGGGGGGGGGGGCGGAAGCGGACGGCGACGGAGATCTTCTCCATGGGCGGCGGCGGGGGGTGGGGCGGTCGGCGAATGCCTCGCTGATTCGGGGGGAAGAAGAATTTGTGAAACCTTTTCGGGGGGAGGAGGAGGCGGCGGCGGAGCGGAGGGGTGGGGGGAGGAGGAGGAAGGAGAAGACGGCGGCGCGGGGTGGGGAGGAGGAGGAGGAGGAGGAGGAGGCGGTGGCGCAGGGGGTGGGGGGAGGAGGAGGCGGCGGCGGAGTGGGGGAGGAGGCGGAGGAGGAGGAGCGGGGGAGGCGGCGGTGGAACGGAGGAGCGGGGGAGGAGGACTCGGTGGGGAGGATAGCTGCGCGGAGAACGGAGGAGAGGATTTGGTGACGGCGCGGAGAACGTGGGAGGGGTTTCGGTGGGGAGGGGATTCGGTGGGGGAGAGGGTGCGGGAGGGGTGGGGAGCGGAAGTGGCTATCGGAGGACTGCAGACAGCGGGACGCGGGAGGGTACTGCAGATCCATTAAAGGATGACCATCGGATATGGTTGGGTAAGGAGAGAGAATGGAGGAGAGTTAATCTGGTGCGCACGTTTTTATGATGGTGTATTTCTGGGTGCATATTGTGGTGTGGACGTAGTTAAGGTCATGACTGTGGAGCAGGTAATTGTTGGGTGGATGTAAAATAATTTGAACTGGTGCTTTATTAGTTTAGATGTCATAGACTTGGCACTAGTATCTATTGATTTTAGGATTAATATACCTCTAATAAATTTCTAGTATGAATAGAGAATACTACACGTGTGTTCAGGGGTTAGATGGTGAAGTGTGATGTGTGCTGAGAGCCTGCGACTTATGGTTTTTGGTTGAAAATTTTGAATTTTGGCTGTTTACGGTACAGATTACGGAGAGAGATACTCACTTGTGATTTTAGCTAGTACAAATATTGGGCTTTTAATGTGTACATCGTTTAACTTGTAGACCCCATCTTAAGAAAATATTTCGTTTAAAAGTTAGATAGCAAAACCTAAAAACCGTCAGCTTCGGAGAAAAAGAACAGTCCCTACATCCGTCTCGGTGTAAATCCGTCTTGTACTCTAAAAATAGTATGATCCTGTCCTATCACATGTATATGGGATTATGGGTGCATGCACGTCGCCTCGATATGTTAGTTCTGCACTAATCGCTCGGTGCTTTTATTTCGATTAAAATTAAACACCACCTTAATTGGTGCACTAGATTGGAAGATGTAAATTATGAATGGTAAAAAAACATTTTCACATAGGTTTCTTTTCCATTGACTGACCCAATTAACTTTGGTGGTGATTGGTTCGGCTGAAAAGCTCGTAGCTTATGGCTGAAAACACTGTAGCTGGTTGAAAAAAGCACTGTAGCTGACAGAAACTTATTTATCATAATTAAATTTAAAAAAATTTAAAAATAAAAAAATATGTTAGCCCATTACGTATAATACAAACAAATACGGGGAAAAAAAGAACCGGCAAAAAAACTCAACAAAAAGCCAAAAGTTCAGAAAAAGACGAAACTTATGAATAGTGAAAAATAAGCCAGAAACCAGAAGTCGAAGCCGAGTTGATCAGGACTCTGCCCAGTTGGTGGTCAATGCTTTGCTTATGCAGTTATGCTTAAAGAATTGATACGTTCCGGTAACTTTTCGGCTTCTTTTCATATAGAAAGAACATTTAGAACTCTATTTAGCTAAGTGCATATACCGCGGAATAGCCTGCAGGGTGAATAAATTTCGTCATACACACCGTAAGCCCGTTTGGAATTGAAATTTAAAAGAAGATTTCCGTGTTCCAAGAACAAGAAAGAAAGAAAAGAAAAACTCCAGGTTTGCCTAGCTAGGAGTGATCTCACCGATTTCAGCATGAATCGGCCGGGCTGTAGCTTGGCGATGAACATTTCGAACCTTTCGGCAGCGGCGGATCAGCGACGAAGTCATCGGTTATACATCACTAGTATAGTGCCCGTGCTAACGCTACGGTAAAATACAAAACAAGATAAAATTTGTGAAAAATAAAACGAACAGTTAGTACTGAAGACTGGGCTATGCATTTAAATTGCAGTGTGTGGTAATATTTGCAAAACAAATATTACAGTATTTTGTTCAACGGAAGGAATTATACGAAGAATGATTCAGTAATTTAAAGATACAAACCTCTTCACATTCAATGTTGCCAGTGCCTCTCTGGTCAAAGTCTAAATGCAACTGCAAGAAGGAATTTCTTTAGATGTCAATCAGAGAGGCGGCATATGGACAGAACAAAAAAGAGATTATAAGCAAGGTATTTTGTGAATAAGCCCATCTTTAAATATGGAATGGCTAATCTTGAACAATTCATACAGGGCATCATAGGCAGCGAAACAGAATCCAAACTATTCTAAAACAGAACACGCAGCTAATATGATGAAGCACAGAATGTCATAGCAAAGCAAAACACCTTATCTGAGAAGTAACTAATGCTATTCTAAAGGTGGCAAATTTGTAGATATCATGCATCAGTCACCAAGGAAATTTGACACCAAAACCAATGGTTGCCACTGTGATGCATATAACAGCGGCTCAACAAAATGACAGAGAACATACCGAAGAGCCGCTTCTCTAGCAGCATCACGAACTTCGGGCTTCTCAGCTCTCTTCTTTTGGATGACTTCAAATGAAGCACCAACAATTGCCCTGGAGTATGGTTTCTTGGTGGTGCGGCGCCTCTTCTTGACAGCTTCAGCATGCATATCCTACAAACAAAAAAGTAGAAAATAACATCTAAGAAATGGAGCACCAACAGGAGCATTAATCTGATTGAACAACATACACAAAACAACTAATGGATAGGACTACGAAGGACATGACTACATGATACAGAAGACAGGTGCCCAGATGTATATATCTCTAGTCCCTATATGTACATGTATACTGGGAGGTGCTCATTTTGAGAAATCAACATGGCATTTAAATACAAGTATAAACATAATCATAGCTGTCCAGGTAAGCTTCGCAGGTTTCAGGCGGTTGTGGAAGTAGCGCTTGCATTTTGAGTTTGCGAAAAGGAAAACCTGTACATTAGATACCAATACTTGTTATAACAAACTTCTAGCCTTAAGAGATATTCCTGATATTGAATGCACAACTGACCTGAGAATCAGCACGAATAAACCGAATGCCCTTCCCTGGATATATCTTCTGACCACTAAAACGGCAAAGTTCCGTCCTGTGAAAGGAAAAGAAATACTCAAGAATTTCTTATGGACAGGGCATACTGTTGTTGATGAAGATCTGCTTTTACAAATCAATCACTGCAGCATGTACAAAGCAAAGGAGTTTGACATACCTTGGCTTAACCATGTAGAGAACTATGAAGCCCATTGCAAGGAAAAGGCACAAGCCACCTATAGTCAGATATGCAACACCAATGAAGTTGTTTTTGCCTCCAATCCAAGAAGTAGTTGATAGGATCAATGCTTTCGACCCTCCAAAACTGTATGTGTTATAGTTGTTCTGTATAATCACTGTTATTTGATCATTTGCCATAATATCAGTCTCAATTCTGCCGTAAAGCTTTCTGAAAGTTGAGAGAGCAGCGGTTCTCATCCAGACAATGAGATCTTCTTGCTCACTTAACTAAAAAAATATTACAGACAAAATAGAAAGAAGAAAATTTTAGTGAGAACAAAATCCAGATGCACAAAATGAAGGTAATGAAAGTATGCCATGTTGTAGATAGAGAAAACTATCCCACGTACTGGTATGCTCTCATTTAGCTTAGCACCACCTATAAGACCTCCCTTCTGAAAATTACTGGGATAAATATCACTGCCAAATTTATTATTCTTGTCACTCTTCCAAGCTATATCCTTTTTATTCACTTCAATAGGCTTCTTGTTGACCGAAATTGTGTATGTATCATTGAACATACTCCAAGCAATAAGGCCACATGGAACAATTGGAGCACCATCAGCAGTATTACGTTCAGGCTCACAATCTTTTGTCAAGTGCACAGCATTCTTATACAGCAACTGTTTATCACTTCGACTTTTCACATACCTAGGAAAAGAAGGAAGGCCAACAATGGGTCGGATGATGCTAACATAATTCGTACTGACAGGACACCATCAAAGTCAACTCACAACAGTTTAATGTGCCTGCTAGTGCAGTAGATATAAATGAATACACATGATTCAATTCAACAGTGTCCCATAAAAAAAGCAACATATTTAGGGATCATAAAGTGAAAAAATGTTTTTTCTTGTAAAGCACTGATTGAGAATCAAAAGGGAAGCAATAAATGTTTTAAATCAAACACTCGAGAACTTACCGTCGATGGTTTTGATAGAAGTCACCGATCTGGTAATATATTTGGATTGGGCTCTTCATATGTTTAGGCACCTAAAAGGCATATAACAAACCAGTTAGTTCATTACTAAGTCTTAAGAGATAAAGAGACGAAAGAGTGCATCTTAACAGCATGAGCAATAAGTAAGGGCAACCATCACGGGCACTAACTAAGATAAATCCACATTTTCATTTCACTCACAATCAGTGTTCTCATGCATGTTTTGTCAGTCTTGGAGTTCTGAATGAATCCGACCTTGTCATCCATGGGCACACAACTTGTATCATATCTATCCACCAATTCGACAATCTATATTGCAGTCAAGTTACAGAATAAACAAACGCACCACACAGAATCACAATAGACAAAAATAATGTGATCAAACACAACATAGAATCGTTAACCATTTTGTCCATTTATGAATATCAATACCTAATGAAGTGGACAATCCATATGTAAGAAAATGAATATTGAAGAAACAGCTAATAAAATGTCAATCGTACATTGCAATTAGATAAGAACAAAGTTATGGTGATCAATAAAATAAGAAACTGTAAAATATACAGTAGAAGTCTTAATCATAATCAGCACATTCTATGCACTGGCAAGAGGAGCTTATGCAAAACATAGTCGTCAACAATCTCTAGAAGGGTAACTAATTTTATTATTCTACAATCATGCCATGATGTTTTGATCAACTAACGTATGGAAAAAACTATTATCCTAGAAGAAATCCTAAAACCACTATGTATGGAAAATCAATCATGCCATGATGCGTGCTACTCACTGCTGCAACTCGGCACCGGCCTTGGCCACCGTATGCCACAGGTCCAGCCCATGCCCTCCCGAGCCCGACGCACCGTTCTGGCGGCGCATGAGCTCCTGGACGATGGGGGAGCGGCCGACGCAGAGGTCGAACTCCTCCATGGTCAGCTGCCGCCCCGTGCCGACCTCGCGGAGCTCGAACTCCTCCTTCACCACGAGCTCGCTGCCGTCGTCGAGGTTTCTGATTAGGCACCTGGGGTCCGCCTCGTCGCCCTCTGGCGTGGCCTCGGAGGAGCCGGACAACGTCCGGCGCGAGCGGCCACCGAGCGGCGGCTTGTTGGCCGAGGCCGGCACGGCGCCGTCCGATCTGGATCGGGAGATGGGCGAGCCCGCCGCCGGCCGGACGGGCCCGTCGTAGGAGGCCGATCGACCCATCTCGTCGTCGTCCGAAGCGGAGGTGGAGGAGCAGGAGGAGGAGAGGACGCGGTACCGCGACTCGTAGAACACCTCCTCCTCCTCGCCGCCGCTCATCTCCCCGCACGCATTGACCGCCGAGGCAGATCGAGACGACGCGCGGGGAATTGCTCGCTCGCCCGCCCGCCCGCTCGGAATGGAGGAGAAGGGGACGAACGCGACGCGACGAGGTGAGAAGCACGGCGGAGATATCAGAGGGGAGGAGGCGCACGGATTCGGTGGTGGGAGGCGGCGGTGGAGGAGGAGCCAGGAGCGAGGGCGGAGCGGGAGGAGCAGGAGATGGGACGCGGCGCCGGGGGGAGGGGGAAGCAGCGTCGCGAGGTGGGGGAGGGAAGCAGCGTCGCGAGGTGGGGGAGGAGGCGGCGGCGCGGGGCGGGGGGAGGAGGAGGCGGCGGGGTGGGATGGGCGGCGGGATTGGGAAATCAGGAGGAGAGGCAGTAAGGGATCTATTTGCGGGATTGAGAAATCAGATGCGCATGATCAGGGGCGCGGGAGGGGTACTGCACATCCATTGAAGGATGATCGTCGAATATGGTTGAGTAAGGAGAGAGAATAGAGGAGAGTTAATCTGGTGCGGACGTTTTTAGGATGGTGCAATTCTGGGTGCATATTGTGGTGTGAACGTAGTTAAGGTCATGACTGTGGAGCAGGTAATTATTGGGTGGATGTAGGATAATTTTAACTGGTGGATTAATAGTGTAGATAACGTACGCCCGTTTCTGTAGCTTTTCACTACCCATATACAGTAGTACAGCCAGCAGTACTTTTTTTTTACGAGTGCAATATTATCTTGTGCTAAAGAGAAAAACATTACAATTATAGGCATCGGATATTCCATGGCAAAAAAGCAAGTGGATATCTCACTTTTGTAGGAAAGTCGATGGCAATTAGAGATAGGTGAATGATTATAATCACCAGCAAAAACTTTTTTTTAAATTTTCTGTCTTCTAATCATTTAATATGAAAAATAGAAAGAACAAAAACAAAACACAAAACAGGGAAAAAATTCCAATTGCACTGTAGCAGTTACTGTTTGGTACTGTATCAATTTACCGTTGAGCACTGTAGTGAGGTTACTGTAGCACCGAAACAAACCCATCGCTAGATAACCGAAGAATGTTTTTCACTCAATCTAGCAATCGATTTTTAATAAAAACTAATTCATTATATAAGCAAGAAAAAATATATATAGATAGAGATCAATATATAGAGAAACCCTAGAGATAAAAAATAAGAAAAAAAGATAATATATGCGAAATAAAAACTCACGAACTTTTATTCAAAAACGCGAGCACTGTTCATCCATGTCTCACGCGCCGTCTTCCCTTTCTTCCTCATTTTTTTTTTCACGCGTCGTCTTTTTCTCGCACACAAGGCCGCCGCAATTCTCTCCTATATATAGCAGCCATCCTAAAAAAATACTTAACCTACTCAAACACCTCATTTACCCTAATACAACTCGTTCAACTAGGCCTAGACTTTTTACCTCAACTAGGCTTTTGGCCCACTAATCTTAAAAGGGGTCCGGAACCCTTCCTAACATGGGTTTTTGACACTTCCGACTTTTCAACTCATCACGTGTCGAAACCTTCAGGACCGCGCCTCCTGTAGCTTCTCCACGCATCATCCACCTTTGATCTCCATGTACTCCCGCGTAAGCCTGACCACCTCGTGACATCCTCGACCGTCTGGACATCAGATCTCCCTATCCTAGTCCTGGTCCTACTTGTCACCGACAATGATCGTCTCTATGCTCAATCTGCACATGCAAAGACCAAAAAAACATTCTTACAACTCGCATAACAATGCTAAACAAAATTACCAAATATTCATCATCACAAATTAACCATTATCAATTATTCATCACTAAAATATCCAAGACCTAACCACATGGTCTAACACGGTTCTTTTTAGATTATGACTAGTGACTTATGGTTTATTACTTTCTCCGAATAAATAAATGGAATGGTTTCTCTATCGTCATTTTAAAATGACTTATTGAGATAATCTTTTAAAAATAGCTTATGGACTTATCCACATTCGGTTTGTTCTTATAAACACTCATGTCAAAGAAAAATGCATTATATAGCCTAAAAAACACACCCCATACATTGTCCTAAAATCTATAACAAGAAATAGATATATAAACATTAGCTTGAGTTTCAACTAATTAAGCTGATCATTTAAAACAAAGTCGATGATAATGGGTGTATTCTTTTTTAATGTGGCTAATGGTTTATGGTTACTGTTAATGGCTTTTGGTTCTAGTACGATTATCTGTGGGAATAAACCGAATGCTGATAAGCCGCTTTGAAAAGACTGTGTAGATAAACTATTTTAATACGATGACTAAAATTTTTTCTCCTTATTTATTTAAAAAAATCATAAATTAAAAAGAACATTCCCAAACTGCCCTCGCTCTCCAAATATTCGAGGAATCGTGCGCCTTTTGTGTTATCTTATAGCCGCTAAGGAAGCATTTTTTTAGCACTCTGGCATCCGACCCAAACCGCCGGGCCGACCATGACGCCAAGTTAACGGATACCACCACCACCAGTCCACCCCCGCTTGCGCGGCTGTATAAATATACCGAGGCGTTAACCCCACCTCCATCTTTCCGCCAAACCAAACGGCACAAGCCACCGCCTCCTCAACCCGCTCCGTCTCTCCGCTCCTCCCCTTGCCCACTCCGCTCTCACTCCCCTCCCGTCTAGGCACCGGATGGCGGCGGCGGCGGCCACCACGGGCGGAATCGGCACCATCCTCGCCGCTGGCGACAGGGATTTCCTCGTCCGCAACTCCGGCGAGCAGGCCGGTTTCTTTCCTCCTTCCTCTTTCCCGCCCCTACGCTTGTACGTATGCGCGATTAATAGGTGCTTCTCTTTGGCTCGATGCTGTCCGTGTCGCGCGTCTTTGTCTTCCCTGTTGGTTCTTGTGTCTGGATTGGTGGTTTTGGATCTCTAGTTGCTAACAGCAAGGTGCAAGTAAGATGAGGGGTGTTTCTTTTCCATGGAGGATTCTATCGAATGAGCCAGCGCTTTCCGGATGCATCGTCCGGATAGATACCTTTCTGATCGCGACTTTGTTTACGCAGTTCAGTTGGCGATAAAATCCTTCCTACATCTGCGAGCCGGTGGGCCTGCCAGCTCTTCAAATGAAGAGCTTCAGTCCCCACACCTATGAACAGGAGTTTTTCCATTTTCCCAGAATCATCATCCTCTATACCAGCTGCCACCCACGATCCCTCCCGACGAACAGGAGTTTTTCCATTTTCTATAACGGCTAAAATAAAGAACTTTGACATGATCACGGCCAGTATGAGTATCAGATTTTACTGGCTGTCCTGATATCAGAGATGTGTGGGGCATGTCCTAACTTGAAACAGCCGCAGTATGGCCGATTTTTATTTGAGGAGTGTTCTAATTTCTTTTTCTTTAAAACCGAGATATCTGTTCTTTTTTTCAATCCAGACAGCAAAGTTTGTTTGTAACTTATGAGTAACAACTAACAACATGTTTTCCTGGTTCAATTTGTTTTGTATGGAAACAAAATTAGTGTAGAAGTAACAACATGTTTTTCAGCGAATAGGATGGTTCAATCTTGTCTTGTGCATACTAGTTAGCAGTCATCTTTTCTTTATGAAAAGATGCTGTGAGGAAAGTGCAGTGAGTTCATCACAAAGTGGTGGAAAGTGGCCAAGGTTGATTCCACTACCGCAGATAACATACTTAGTGAATGAAAAAAAGGTTACCTTTTGTCAAGTTCATGCATGTGAAGAGGTTAAATTATCACAAGTTGTGCATCAAATTCTGTAGATGTCTTAAACAAAAGCAAAAGAAGAAATAATTACACGCTATGAACGAAAACAAGTATAACCAACTTGTTCTTCCCAACCAGAATATAGTATCTGAACTGCTCTCCCCTGTTGTCATCCTTCAGGTGAAGATCAGCAGCATTGAGGCAAGCACTGTGGCCCTCTACTTCTCGGCCTCATGGTGCCCGCCATGCAGGCGGTTCACCCCCAAGCTTATTGAAGCATACAAAGAGCTGGCCTCACAGGGCAAGAGCTTTGAGGTGGTCTTTGTTTCAGGCGATCAGGATGACGAAGCATGCAATGCGTACTTCGCAAAGATGCCGTGGTTGGCAATCCCTTTCTCCGACTCCGAAGGTCGTAAAGGCCTTGATGACCGGTTTAATGTCAGGGGTATTCCGCACCTCATCATCCTTAATGCAAAAACTGGTGAAGTTTATACTGAAGATGGAGTCGAATATGTGAGTGAGTATGGTACAGAAGCTTACCCTTTTACACCAGAGAGGATCAGTGAATTGAAGGAACAGGAAAAGGCAGCTAAAGATAATCAAACTATTCATAGCGTTCTTGGTACACCTGATCGTGACTATTTAATTTCAAACAAGGGAGAAAAGGTAACTGATCAGTCGCAGTTATTTGTTGTCTATCCATGATTTTACAGATGCAAACATTCTTACCTGTTGTGTTGTCGTTATTGTACCAAGGTACCCATCTCTGACCTTGAGGGGAAGTATGTTGGTGTGTGCTTTGTGGTGAGCGACTATGATCCAGTTGATGAATTTACCAAAGTGCTTGCTAATATTTATGGTAAACTCAAAGAAGTGGGGGAGAAGTTTGAAGTTGTAGCTGTATCCTTGGACAGCGACGAGGAAGCGTTTAATGAGAGTTTTGTAAGCATGCCTTGGCTTGCCATTCCTCAGGGTGACAAGATGTGCGAGAAGCTGGTTCGTTACTTTGAGCTTAGCGGTCTTCCTACGCTTGTCCTGATTGGTCCTGATGGGAAGACACTGAACAACAACGTCGCGGACATAATTGAAGAGCATGGTATGGGTGCATGGGAGGGGTTCCCATTCAACGCAGAGAAGCTGGAAATTCTTGCTGAGAAGGCAAAGGCTAAAGCAGCATCACAGACCTTGCAGTCCCTTCTGGTCACTGGTGATTTAGACTTCGTAATTGGGAAAGATGGAGCAAAGGTATGTGTTGTGCTTGATTTCTTATATTAAAATCTCTTTTTATCATTGGGAAGGATGGATCAAAGGTATTCCTATGACGTATTGTGGAGCAAATTATTATTGCATTGGGGCTTATTAGCCATGCTCATCTAGATATTGCCCTTGTGCTCAATTTTACTGAATGTGAAATATCCCAATTTTTGTTGCTTGAAGTCATGATAATCATTCTATATATTAATTATGTTAAGAGCTAGAAGTTGGTGCAGACTTTTCATATTGTGATCACCAAGCTCCCGTGACATTTTCTATGAAATACTACAATATTCATGTATTCTACTGCTAGTGCCCAGCAACAAAGGAAAATGCAGGGCTGAACTCCTGGTGTTGATAGAGAGCCATTTATCTGGGAGATTACATATGTATAATAGAGTATATAATATATTACAATTTTGAAGTCACTAGCAATGAATAGCTGGTTTACCTCTTCCAGTGATTATACTGCCACTTAGTAGCGATTGTCTTGCAAAGAATCTGCCTGCACTTACGCTGTGTTTTACTTGTCTAAATTTGATATTAGTATGTGAAGATTGAAATCTACCCTTTTTTTTTGTGTGTGTGTTGTCTTCAGGTTCCTGTATCAGAACTTGTTGGGAAGACTGTCCTCCTTTACTTCTCAGCTAAATGGTGCGGACCATGCCGAGCCTTCCTGCCGACACTTGTCAAGGAATACAACAAGATCAAGGAGAAGAACAGTGATTTTGAGATCATTTTCATCTCTAGCGACAGGGACCAGAGCTCCTTTGAGGACTTCTTCTCTGGCATGCCATGGCTTGCCCTTCCATTGGGAGATGAAAGGAAGGCATACTTGAGTAAGACCTTCAAAATCCGTGGGATCCCTTCGCTCGTCGCCATCGGTCCCAATGGAAATACAGTGGCCAGAGATGCAAAAACCCCACTGATGATCCACGGCGCCGATGCATTTCCGTTCACTGAGGAGAGGCTTCAGGAGCTGGACAAGAAGATCGATGAGATGGCAAAGGGGTGGCCTGAGAAGCTGAAGCACGAGCTGCACGAGGAGCATGAGCTTGTGCTGACGCGCCGCCCTACATATTGCTGTGATGGATGCGAGGAGATGGGCAATTCATGGTCCTACAACTGCGCGGAATGCGACTTCGATCTGCACATCAAGTGTGCGCTGGGTGAGAAGGGGGAGGATTGTGAAGCGGCCCCAGCTGGGTATGTGTGCGAGGGAGACGCTTGCAGAAAGGCCTAGAGTTGTTTTTCCTTCCACCTTTGCCAGCTGAAGCGTATCCGAATGACGTGTTGTGTGGTGTTGTGGTAATAAATAATCGTCTGATGGTTTTTGCTTGGATGGTATTTGTGCTGGTGATGTTTGTGTTAATCAACAGTAGTTGTGTCCTGAACTTGGAGGAGTGTGCAAAACCGTGTAAGTATGATTTCGGATTGTAAATGAAATGGCTTGCTCATCCCTGCTTGTTATTTCAGTTCTGAAGCACTTGAGGATATGGATATCGGTATAGTACAGTGGTGTTTTTTGTTTTCCTTTGCATTGCTTTTAGGAGTTACATTTTGCAAGCTGCATGCCTGTCATTGTTCAGATTTGAGATCTTGAAATAATTGTATGTGAGCTTAGCTCTCAGTCACACACCTTCTAGTTGTAGCCCAACTAGTGAAGCACTCGATCCGTGGCTGCTCAGCTGGCTGTAAGATAACTAGGAGCTTAGGAATATGTTGATCTCAGTTTCAAGTTTTTTTTAGATAAAGGATATAATATCCGGCCTCTATATCCACTTGGGATATACACAGCCAAACAGTGGCGGATCCAGGATTTTACCTAAGGGTATGCCATCCAAAAATTTTCATATACAATTCGGTAAAACCATTTGGCAATTCGGTAACAGTTGTAAAATTTGCAACGTAATTCGGCATATATGCACTAAATAACATGATAAGTCTTAAATTTGAAGATTAAGTTGAAAACATCCACAAATTACAATATGAATAGTTCAAACGCCATACTGATAGTTCAAAATATAGGCATAAAAGAGAGTAAGAGACTTACAATACTACTTATCTGACTTTTTTAGCCGATGCTTTCTAAGGGACATGAATGTCTCGATTATATCATCTTCATCCACTTCAAAGAAAATATCCCGCTCAATGAAAGTGACTAGACAATCATCCAAAAGACTATCACCCATCTTGTTTCTTAACTTTGTTTACACTAAAACCATTGCAGAAAATACCCTTTCAACACTTACTGTTGCCACCGGTAGAAGCAATACCAATTTGAGAAGCAAGTAAACCATATCATACACTTTATGCCTCTGTGTTTCAACAAGCTTAACTGAGAGATCAACAATATTGTCTAGACCTTTGAAGCTATCATTTTGTCTCATGTCATCGATATAATTATCAAGTTGCAATTCAAGTTTTAGCAAATAATTATTCGAGAACTCCTTTGGGTAGAACTCAGCCAGTCTGCGTAGCTTCTGTGCATCAAAAGAAGCAAATGAGTTGGAAGGATTGAAGGCTGACATACAAGAGAGCAGCTCCATATTAATCTCGTCAAACCGATTATCAAGTTCTTGACTAATTTGATCAATGACACCAATATATACTTCTCTTCTGAAGTGATCATCATTTGTTTGCTTTTGGGCACGAGCATACCTTGCTGATTTTCCATAAGGCACATAATCACTATTCATAGCAGGAACTTCAACACCATGTTTATCACAAAATGAAGTGACCCTCTCAAGAAATTGATTCCAACCATCAGACCTCAATTGTTGCATTCTATTTTTTTGCCACATTAACAAGTGAGATTGCATTAAGAATATCTTGCTCCCTTCTTTGCAAACACTCAGATAACTCGTTTGTGTATCCAAGAATAACATACATTAAGTGTGCAAAGAAAACAATCTCAAAGATCTCAAATGCTCCAAGCACAAAATGTATTTTGGTCCAATCATCCTTATGTGAATTATCATCACCAAGATCGATAAATACATCATGGATTACTTGATACATAGTGATGATGCTGCATACAGTTTTGTAATGAGAGCCCCATCGAGTCTCACCAGGCCTAGGCAAACCCATCTCTTGATTTAATCCACTTCCAGATTCAAGTTCACCACAATCAAGTGCTTTCTTGATATTCTCAAGCCTAGCATTTCGAAGCATGCCATGACGCTTACAAGAAACTCCAACAATATTCAACAAGAGGGATACTTGATCAAAAAAACCCTTACAATCAATATTGCCCTTAGCAACAGCAACAAGAACTAGTTGAAGTTGATGTGCAAAATAATGTATATAATAAGCAGAAGGTGATTCTTGCATGATCAATGTTTTCAGCCCTTTAATATCCCCTTTCATGTTGCTAGCCCCATCATATCCTTGACCATGAATTTGAGTCATAGTCAAGCCATGACTAACAAGTAAAGCTTCAATAGCACCCTTAAGTGATAAAGAGGTAGTATCATCTACATGAACAACTCCAATAAAATGCTCACATGGCCTTCCCAATTTATCAACACATCGCAAGCAAAAAGCTAGTTGTTCTTTATGTGATATATCACTAGACTCATCAGCTAAAATTGCATAGGGCTCATCACCAAGTTCTTCAATTATTTTCTTTCTAGTTTCTATGGCACAACAATGAATAATTTGCTTTTGTATATCTGGGCTAGTTAAGGTACAATTACCTGGAGCATTGTCCAAAACATACTTGTTCACTTCTTCACTATTTCCTGTAAGAAACTTCAAAAGTTCGATGAAGTTCCCTCCGTTGCTAGATTCTTCGCCTTCGTCATGTCCACGAAATGCCAATCCTTGATGCAAAAGAAACTTGATACATCTAAGTGAATAAGTCAACCTTTTCTTGTAAAGACGAAGATCCTCATCAGTCCACTTCTCAATGTGATAATCAATTGCTACCTTGGGATTCTTAAAGCCAATGTATCTCTCTTGAGCTGCATTATGTGCCTTAGAACCCAGATGTTTGAGAAGTGCTTTCTCTCCTATATTCCAATTTCTCCAGCCATCAACAGTAAATTTATCTGACCCGGTATCCTTCTTAAACAAGTAGCATATAAAGCAAAACACAGAATCCTTCTTGATACTTTATTCAAGCCACTCCTCATGTTTATGAAACCACATAAAATTGAATTGACGATCTCTATCTCCAATATTTCTTTTTGGAAAATCATGTGCAAAAGGTTGGAATGGACCTTTAATAATATATGCTCTTCGAATTGCATCTTGATCATTAACAGAATAACTTTCAATGGGCTGTCTATCACCTGGATCATGCGGAAGGCGATTGATGTCATAAACCGGCGGCGGTGGCGGCGGCAGTGGCGGGGGCGGGGGCATAGAATTCACAATTTTATCAATTACTCTCTCTTGCTCTTGAGTTTGCTTTTCCGCCACAGTTTCAACTGGAGATGGGGCAGAATTTGAAGTAGCAGCCGCCGCCTTCTTGGCTGCATGTTTCTGAAAAAGAGATGCAATGTCTCCGCTTCTCTTCATAACTGAACAATTAAAAAAACAATTGCTCAAAAGTACATTAGGGCGGGCGGTGGTCTCATCCGAAACAAAAAAATCACAAAAAAAATGGCATCGCTGATCGCTCTCATCCATGATCCATCGAGAGACCTGACGATTTCCTGATTGATTCATCCGAAACAAAAAAAATCATAAGAAATCATACTTGTTTACCTGATTGATTTCGCCTGACGAGCGGAGAGGCGCGTCACGCGCGGGCAGGCGAGCGAAGCTGCGAAGGCGAACCGTCTCGGTGCCGACGGCGCGTCACGCGCGGGCAGGCGATCTGGCGAGCGAAGGAACCGTCTGGCGAGATCTGGCGAGCGATCCGGCGTTCGGCGTTTGGCGAGCGATCCGACGTTCGTCTGGCGAGATCTGGCGAGCGATCTGGCGAGAAGCCGCGAAGGATCGATTCTCATTCGAGCCGCACGCCCGCACGTCACATATGGTAGAGTACGTATCGTTCCTCTGCACGGTAGAGATTATACGTCACCATGCGGTCGTATGGGTCATGGACTCACGTATGGTAGAGATTATACGTCTCGTTCTTCTGCATGTCATTTATTCTCGTCTCGTCTCACCGGCCGTGCGCAGACTTCTTGCCTGTACTTCGCTGGGGCCCACCGCTACAGGGTATGCCGGGGCCCACTCGGCATACCCTGTAGATCCGCCAATGCAGCCAAAAGATACACGAGCTCTTAGGCTCAAAGTCTCAACACTGAGAAGTACACGACAACAAGAAAAAGCACTTAAGGACTATGAAAACGCTAGAAAGACTAAGCTTCAGCACTTCTTTTTGAATTGACGTCGCTTGAGCCGAGCATGAAGGAGGCTAGCATTTTTTTTCTTTCAAAACAACTACTTCAAGGCCCGGTTTGGATGGTCTGGTATGGGGCAGTCCGTTCAAAATGGGCTAAAGTGTTTTTTCCAGACCAGCCATAAGCAACTGATCCCTTCAGAAATTGGCAATCTCTCTATTGTCCAACTTTGGTAAAAAGTTAGCAATCTCTAACGTCCAACATTTCCCGGCTGGGCGTGTTAGCAATCTCTCAGAACCGCATTACCTGAACCCAGTACACAAATACCCAATCTGCTGCTCGCGTACGGCCAGAACAAGCAGTATCATCCGAGGAAGAAACTAAGCTTCTCTTTCTGTTAGCTGCATAACCTCCATTGATGACGATTAAACACTACCATCGCATACAAGCTAGCTAGCTGCTGGCGCAGTGACTTGTGCTGGTGCTGTTTCGCTACCAGCTTACTGTTTAATTGGTTGGAGTGTCTCACTTCGTTTCCTAGGGTTTCTCGCTCGAGCATTAGGAGTTTTTAGGACTAGTTCGGTCTTGTCGATGCTACTTTAGAGTTTCCCGTTAGTAACAAGACGGTGTTTTTGCTAGTGTTAACTAAAGAGCAATTTTTTTTTGCACACGCTTGTCTTCTCTACGTCGTGGAGAGCATGAGCATTTAGGAATCCACGTTTCTCAGGAGTGACATATCACTCTCTATAGCTTGTAAAAACAGAGCATTTCGATCTCTCCGTCAAGTAAATTCCATAGAGAAATGACGTAGCATATCGTTAACAAATTAAATTTGCAATGCTCATGTAGGATAAAATCTTCTTTCAATTGCTTTTACGGTTTTCTTAAGTTCCTAATTAATTCTTGCACAGTGGGGGGGGGGGGGGGGAGACAAATGGCATTTGTGCTGCTGGAGCAACAAAATATGTTTATAATTAAAATAGGGTTGATTGGAGGCACCATGTCCATTTCCCACTTTAACCAGGGAAGGAGAAAGATCAAATGGATATAGGTATTCGAGTTTTATAACTAATATAACTCTATTTATAAATATAGAGACATAAACATATTGTAGCATCTAGCCGCTTAATTGTGTGTTGATATAGTTAGTTCTACATAAGTGAAAGAAAATGTAACACTCCGTCCATCCTCTGGGCCTAGAGTGCTACCATCATTGCACATTAATAACATTTTCAAACAACTGCTGATCATTTTAAGCAAAACCTTACTTTTATTCATGAAGCAGCAACCACTTACACCATACCATTTTTAAGCAACTATTCTAATTTACTAGTGGAGTTAAACCTACTACAAAAGCTGGGTATGTGAAGTGCTGCAAGGACGTGGAGTTTTCATGTGCTACACCCGCCCGTGCATGACGTCCTCAACGGTCACCTAGAAATAAAATAACAAAGCAAGGATGAGTCCAAAGACTCAGCAAGAACATAATAGGACAATAAATACTATCAAAACATGAAAGCAATTTAACCAACCATAACATACTCTGCATGCATTGTCATGCTCATATCATCATTCTCATGGTTCCACATTAACCATAATATACTCCACATGCATTTTCATGTTCCAACATTACCATATCATCAATGCAATGCAACACTGCTCTACATGCACATTTGCTCATCACATTGCAAATACCGGTATTGCCGAGTGAACACCCGTCGATGTTCACCCATAATCTTGGGCCCGCCCATATCGGCACGGAGATCTCTCCACTCGCGTGGAGGCTTAACGAAGTAGGCCTTACTCAAGAGCACTCCGGATTAGTCCGCTAGCTTTACTCGTAGCTAGGGACTTTCTCACCGCCCTCACTCTTGAGTGCACATGATGCAAATGCATATGCCCATTATCATTGTCATCCATAAATAAGCATTATGTCATGTAATCATCGCATTTCCACATAAACATTATCACATCATGTAAACATTGCGCATTCATAAACTCTATGGTCTACCGCTCTACCATGCACTTGCCTGTTAACCAAGCGGAGCGAAGCGACGTGCGGACGGCGTCGATTCAAGACCTCCACCTGGACAAGCAATTAATCTGACTTAACACATTAAAACGAAACCAGTGCTTAAGTGAGCGGTGATATTCTACAGGCATATTCCGACTCTGGCATAAAATGCCTGGGGTTAAGGACCCATCGCGCAGGTACCAAACCCCCTTTTTTCCTTTCTTTTTCTCCTCTTTTCTTTTCTTTTCTTTCCTTTTTCCTTTCTTTTTCTTCTCTTTTTTTCTTTTTCCTTCTTTCTTACCCGGTCTCTCTCCCTTCTTCTCATTTTTTTCGACCGAACCAGCCTCCTCCACTCCTCACTCTCTCCATTCTGTTCGGCCAAATGGCCTCACTCCTCTCCCCACATCTCCCTCGGCCGAACGGCCCGTCAACTCCCAGGTGGCACGGCGGCGCGCGGCCGAGCTCGGGCTCGCTAGCCCCTAGCTCACGCCGACCGACCTCTGCTCGGCCCCCGCCTTTCCTCTTCCCCTCTCTCTCCCCCAGGATCCGGCCGGCCACGGCCAGATCTGGCGTCGACTTCTCCAGATCTGGCCGGCCAGGGCCAGATTCGGCCTTCCCCTCCGGTCCTTGCCTCGGATCCGACCAACCTGGACCGGACCCGCCATCTTTTCGGGCACGCGCAACCAGGGTGTTCGGCGCCGTCAATCGCCAACGTGGCGCTGGTGAGTGGCTCAGCCGCCTCCCGAGCTCACCGCTCCCTGTCACACCTCCCCTACGCCTCCAGCAGTCAGTGGCCGGAGCTCTCCGTCTCGGGTTCATGGGCTCACAAGCCCGTCTTACCATCGGTTGGCTCGGCCTTCGGCCGCCCCTACTACTACCAGGACGGTTTGCCCCCATCCCCTTTCTCTATGTGCCCTACATCTACTATTATGTGCTATTGTGTTGTGCTATGGCGCCGTAGGCAAGGGTGGAAGGTAAGGGGCTTACTTGCTTACCTATCTAGAAAAGGAATGGGCGAGGACAAGGTTGGGGTTCCCGGCGATCATGGATGAACTAAGCCTTCATGACCGTCGTCCTTACTTCGTCGTCGTCCTTGCCCCATCGTCGTCCCCCTACTTCTTGAGCTCCCTACCTCCGGACACTCTCTTCCTCACTATGTCTATGTGGTGTGGCTACCTTTTTGCTTGACTAGGCTTCTGCTTTGGCAGAGAAGGGAAAGGAGTAGGGTGGGTTGGCTTTTCTGATGCTTGACTTAAGAAGGAAGGCTCGTGAAGCTCTGCAGGCTGTAAGGGAGAGGTGGCAGTCATGTAGGCCATGGCAAGCATGCAACTTGCCACCTCTTTGGACAGCTGGCAAATGCAATAGGCAGAGGTGTGTCTTGCTGGCATGCTGGTTGGCTTAAGAGGGGAATGGCCATGTCTCTCTTGGCTTTGAGCAATGACCAGACTACCCCCTTTAACCTCTTTTCTTTTCTCATGTGGCTATCTACCCCAAGGGCATTTTGGTCCCAAGGGATCTACACTGCACTTTAGGGGTTTCTAACTGCAGCAGGTAAGTCGGTAAAAAGGTAAGAATAGAATTTTCTGCCGAATGACGAAAACCCATAACGCGAGACGGTGCCGACCACCCTTGGACGGTCTGGGAACCTCTGAGAACGCTACTTTTATTCGGCTCTCTAGACGGCGCCGACTGTCCCTGGATGGTCTAGGAACCTCTGTGAGCAATACTTATTCGGCGTTCTAAAAGCCGATGGGTCTGACAGCAAAACCCTTCTTTCTTTCCTTTATCCTCTCTTGGATTGCGTTCATTATTAGCATTACTTCTCTTTTGCAATTTAGTGGTATTACATTCTACCCCCTTAACAGAATTCGACCCTGAATTCCGGCGTTCAACAATCTGCACAGGAGAACAAAATAAAAATGAACTACACATAACATAAAATTAACTCATACCCGTGAAGAACAAGTCCGGGTACTTCTCGCGCATGCGAGACTCCAAATCCCATGTCGCGTCTCGCTTAGACTGATGTGTCCAAAGCACTTTAACATACTTTATTGTTTTATGCCTCAACACCTTCTTTGATTCCTCCAGAATCCGAACTAGATAGGACTCGAAGGTGAGGTCTTGCTTTATGGACATCGGTTCCAACACAATCTCATGTTCTGGATCTCGCATGTACTTTCTCAATATAGAAACATGGAACACATTATGCACTCCTCACATGGAGTCAGGAAGGTCCAAGCGACATGCCAACTTTCCAATCTGTGCTAGAATTGGAAATGGCCCAATGTACCTCAGGCTAAGCTCCCCTTTGGTACCAAATCGTACTATGCCTTTAGTGGGAGATACTCTCAGGAGCACCTGATCACCCACTTTGAACTCTAGTTCTCGCCTTCAGACATCTGCGTAGCTCTTCTGCCTACTCTGAGCAGCCAACAGATTTTGTCTAATATCCGCTACTCGTTTCACTGTTTACTGGACCCAATCTGGGCCCAGAACGGACTTCTCGCCCACGGCATCCCAACAAAGTGGCAATCTACACTTCTGCCCATACAGAACCTCGAATGGTGCTGCTCGAACACTGGAGTGGTAGTTGTTGTTATAAGCAAACTCTGCAAATGCCAAATGATCCTCCCAGCTACCCTTCCAGGACAAAACACAGGACCTCAACATGTCCTCCAGTGTCTGAATGGTGCGTTCGGACTGTCCATCTATCTGCGGGTGGAAAGCAGTACTAAACTGGAGTTTCATGCCCAGAGCGCCCTGCAAGCTCTCCCAAAACTTAGAGACAAACTTGGTGTCTCTATCCGAAACTACGGTCTTAGGCACACTATGCAACCTTACTATTTCTCGCACATAGATGGGTGCCAACTCACTCGCCAAGTTCGTTGTGCGAATGGGGATGAAGTGCGCGGACTTACTGAATCGGTCCACCACTATCCAAATTGCATCCTTACCTCGTTGGGTGTGAGGTAAGCTGACTACAAAATCTATGGTAATATCATCTCATGGCCACTAAGGAACCTCCAAAGGCTGTAATAGTCCAGTGGGGCGCTTGTGCTCGGCCTTCACTTGCTGGCAAACCCCGCAAGATGCCACATACTTGGCGATATCCACTTTCATCCTCTTCCACCAGAAGCTCTTCTTAAGATTACGATACATCTTGGTCTCACCGGGATGCACCGTGTACGGGGTTCGATGAGCTTCTCTCAAAATATCATCCTTGACTTGAGCCTTCTGTGGCACGTAAAGGCGGCCTTTAAATTGCAATGCACCTGAGTCATCAAGGATGAAATCCCCCATTTTTCCTTCATTAAGCCGCTTCCTCACTTACTGAAGTAACCGATCATGCTGTTGCGCCTCCTTTACTCACTCTGAAATTGCTGATTCCAGCAACAACTACATCTCAGCCTGTGCTGTACCAGCAAAACAATAGGAAATTTCCATCCGCTCAAAGTCAGCAACGAGACAGCCTAGAGCAGAGGGTGTGATCTTGTGACTAAGGGTATCAGCAACCACATTTGCCTTGCCCAGATGGTACTGAAGAGTGTGATCATAGTTTTTAATCAGCTCTAACCACCTCCGTTGCCTCAAATTCATCTCCTTCTGAGTGAAAATATATTTGAGGCTTTTGTGGTCAGTGCAAATATCACATGATTCTCCATACAAGTAATGCCTCCAAATTTTTAGAGCAAAAACCACTGCGGCAAGCTCCAAATCATGGGTAGGGTAATTCTACTCTTGCTTCTTCAATTGTCGCGAGGCATACGCGATCACTTTGTTATCCTGCATGAGCACACACCCTAGACCCACTCGAGATGCATCTGAGTAAACCGTGAAACGCTTCCCTGGCTTAGGAAGTGTGAGAACAGGAGCAGTGACCAACTTCTCTTTCAGAGTATTAAAGCTGCGTTCACATTCATCGGTCCACTGAAATTTCACACCCTTCCGCGTGAGTTGAGACATTGGCTTGGCAATGATGGAGAAGTTTGTCATAAAGCGCCGGTAATAACCAGCTAGGCCAAGAAAACTTCTCACTTCTTTAACATTAGATGGCCTCTTCTAATCCATGACAGTGGAAATCTTGCTTGGATCTACTGAAATACCTTCCTGGTTAATTACATGACCCAGGAAGCTCACTTCAGAAATCTAGAACTCGTAATTCTTCAATTTGGCAAAGAATTGATTATTCCTCAGAGTCTCAAGCACGAGCCTCAGATGCTGCTCATGTTCTTCCTCCGTCTTGGAATAAATCAGGATATCATCGATTAACACCACCACAAAGTCATCCAGGTACTTGTGTAGCATACTGTTCATCAGCTCCATGAAGACAGCAGGGGCATTCGTCAGTCCAAAGGACATAACTATAAACTCATAGTGCCCATATCATGTGGAGAAAGATGTTTTTTCAATGTCTTACTCCCGCACTCGGATTTGATTATACCCAGATTGTAGATCAATTTTGGAGAACACCTTGGCTCCTTTCAATTGATCAAATAGGTCCTTGATACGTGGCAATGGTATTTATTCTTGATAGTCACCTGATTAAGAGCACGGTAATCTATACACATGTGTCAACTCACATCCTTTTTCTCAGTGAATAGGACATGAGCTCTCCAAGGTGACACACTACGACGAATCAAGCCCTTGGACAACAACTCGTCCAGTTGCTTCTTCAACTCCTCTTGCAAGGGTCGTGACAAACGGTAGGGAGACATAGAGATAGGTCTTGTGTTAGGAACAAGATCAATTCTGAACTCCACATCTCGATTGGGTGGCATTCCCGGAAGCTCTTCAGGAAACACATTGGGATACTCACGCACCACAGGAATATCCTCAATGTGCAACGGCGCACTTGGCTTCTCCATAAGGGCTAGAAGTAACCCAGATTTCATTGTTCGTTGGCCAGGGAACAAGCTGGCCAACACCAAGAGGGAACACGTGGGTGCATTCCCCTGAAATATTATTTCCTTCCCTGAAGGGGCTTGAAAGGTAACTGTCCTCCAGAATCAGGAAATCACAGCTTGGTAGCGATGCAATCAATCCATGCCAAGGATAACATCGAAAGGCTCTAACTGAATAACTATGAGGTTGGCAACAAATTCCTCGCCATCTATTGCAACCACACAGCCAGGGCATACTGTGGAGCTAGCAATGATGCCCCTTGGGGTACTAACCACAACCAATTAGGAAATTTGCCAGACACTCAACTTGGCCTTTCTAACAAACCCCCGGGACACAAAAGAATAAGTAGCACCAGAGTAGAAAAGAACAAGGGCTTCACATGAGTGTAGACTCCAGGTGGTGTCGGGGCAGCAAGAGCCCCAACACTTTGCTGTGGCGGCAACGGGACTGGAGGTGGTGTAGCATGCTGGAATGAAGGAGTTGGTGTAGGATGCCAGTAATACCCAGCGGGTGGAGCCCAGGAGAGTGGAGGCTGCAAAGCAGGGGCAGCCGCCATCATCTGGACTGACCCCCGAGGTGTAGCATTTGACGAAGATGATGATAAGAGCTCCCACTTGAGAATGCTAGAGGGATTCTGACGACAAACCCACTCCATGTGGCCTGATCGGCCGCAATGCCGACACTCCCCCATCCAGGTGCACTCAATAGCACGGTGCCCACCTCCACACTTGAAACAGATCATGCCCTGTCCTGGGATAGGACGATAGGTTGGGGTCGCCGATGTGGAATGAGGCACTGAAGAAGTCGGCCTTGAAGTCTTGGACTTGGATGAGTGTGGGGGACGCTGGCCCCATTTGGACTTCTTAGGAGCGGGCCGCTGAGATGACCCCCCTTCAGTGAAGCTTCTCTTCTGGTCACCACCAGAAGATTGCAGTCCTTTAGTGAGCTGCGTCTCCAACTCCATCCCTCTGGCTTGCTCTACCACGGATCTAAGTCACGTGGCGCCGTAGCTCCCATGACATGCCGAAACTCAGAGTTGAGCCCTCGACAGAACCTTTTGGCCTTCTCAAGGTCATTGCTCATGACTGATGGCACGAAACGGATCAGATTGTTGAATTCCCGCCTCGTACTCAGCTACGGTCATCTTTCCCTGTACGTAGGTCGACAGGGCGACCTCCATGCTCTCCACAAAAGAATCTAGGTAATACTTCACCTTGAACTGCTCGGCAAAGACTTCCAGGCGGCACGGTGGCACGTGGCCGAGCTCGGGCTTGCCGACCCTGGGCTCACGCTGGCTGACCTCCGCATGTCCTCACCTTCTCCTCACCCTTCCCCTCTCACTTCCTCTCTCTCTCTTGGCGAATTGCAGCGCGGAGGGGCTCTGGGCTCATTGGTCGAGAGCGTCGCCGACGACTCCTCCCAATCCGGTTGGCCAGGGCCAGATCCAGCCGCCCCCTACTGTCGGCTGCCTTCCCTCCAGCCACTCTGCCTCCCCGGACCTCTCCTCACCTCCCGCGACTCTCCGTCTCCCCTGCTTCACTCAGGCGGTCTCGTCGCCCTCGGGTCATGGGCACGTAGGCTTGGCCCGCAGTCGACCCACGCGCCGAAGGCCACCCAGCTCCGTGTGCCGTCGATGGGCTCTCCCCTCGGCCTCCAGCTCTAGCCTTCGCCCCCAGGCCTCGGCCACTCCCTACAGGCTTGAGCTCGCCAGCCACGGCTTTTCGTCGGTCGGCCACTCCTCCTACTATCAGGGCAGTCCTCCTCCCATTCCCTTTTACTCCCACTACATGCATTTTGATTTGACTTCTAGCTTTGTTTTGCTCTACTTTTTGTCACACAAGGTTGGGGAAAACAAACCTTACTTGGCTCGGGTTGGGTGGGGGTGAGAAGGCGATGACGATGGCCGTGGTGGTGACAACGCTCTCTACATGTTTTCGTTGGCCCTTCTCGCCTCCTCCTTGTCCCGGTCGGGCCCGATGTGGTTCCAGCGGTCCTAGGCGGCTTGCGGTCGCCGTGGATGCCGTCCTCACATCATCGGTCTTCCCCAATCTCCCAAACTCCTCTCCTCCGTTTCTCTCTCCCTCACCTTCTCTCTGTGTTGCTCTAGCTGGTTTAGCCGTGATTGGCTTTGGGGCTCACCCTCTATTGGCCTGCTCTCAGTTGAGGAAGGAAAAGAGAAAAGGGATGAGAAATGGGAAGGCTTGGTTTGCTTTCTCTGCATGAGTTCTTGGCTGAGGGTAGAAAAATGTGTACTGCACACAGGTGGCTGATGGCTTAAGAAGGGCTTCGGTTGGCTCCCCTATTGCCCTATGCAAAGACCAAATTGCCCTTTACTCCTCACCTCACTCCCTCTTAAGTTTGAGGGCTTTAAGGACCTTTTGGTCCATGGGTGGGCTCTGTACTGTTGGTTTTTCTACTGCGGCAGGTAAGTCGGTAAAAGTGGGCGTTGTCTAAATTTTCTACCGAATGACAAAGCCCACAATTGCGAGAGGCGTCAACCGGCCCCAGACGGTCTGAGAACATCTGTGAGCGCTACTTTTATTCGGCATTCTAAAGCCGATGAGTCTGACGGCAAAACTCTTCTTTCTTTCCTTTATTCTCCCTTGGGTTGCTTTCATTCCATGCATTTCTCCCCTTTGCATTTTAATGGTATTACATGCATTTCTTTTTGAAGTACCCCGCCAGTCATAAAAGGGCAACGCTCTAGAATGCGTTGAGTCAAGCCCTATTGATTTTGATCAAAGATATCGTTTAAAACGTATGGTTTGTATATATGAAAATGAAACTAATGAATTTGTCATGAAAAATATTTTTATAATATTGCACTTTTACAATTTTTTTGAATATATGACAAGAGAATTTAGTGGTCGAAGAATCATTTTGTTAACTTTGAAAAGCAAAAAACGTGATCCTCTTGTGACTGAAGGGAGTAGTTGTTTTATCCACACGTTGTGTCGCCCTACATAATGAGTAGTAATATAGCAAGTCACACATGAACCCTTTGAGGATAGAAAGACAAATACTCCCCATATTATACCCCAGGGGATTCCCCGCCGGAGGAGCCATCCACGTCGCCCCTGTGCTCGCTCCGTTCGCCACGTGTCTGGCAAATTTCAGTACGGTTGGGTGCCTGTTTTTGCAAAAAAGTCCCTGTATTTTCCTAAAATTACGTAAAGGTCCTTAGTTCTCGCGAAAAGGTCCCTGTCAGTTTTTTAAAACACTTTTTTTGAAAACACCCCTACACTTTGTAGGATAGTGCCCCGCGGTTTTCTAAATTACGTACGGGTCCTCGTTTAGTTACGTATAGGTCCTCGTTTAGTTACGTATAGGTGCTCGATTTTTTACGAAAAAGACATTTAACTTTTTCGAAAATACACATGTGCCCTCGATTTTTTTAAAAAAACTCCTCACGAATTATCGCCTCTTTTACTTCGGTATACACGGTGTCTGGCGCGGCATGACGCCACGCCTATGAGGCTAGTTAATTATTAACGGAGATTCCCTGTCAGTTCTTTTTAAAACACTTTTTTTTGAAAACACCCCTACACTTTGCAGGATAGTGCCCCGCGGTTTTCTAAATTACGTATGTGTCCTCGTTTAGTTACGTATAGGTCCTCGATTTTTTACGAAAAAGACATTTAATTTTTTCGAAAATACACATGTGCCCTCGATTTTTTTAAAAAACTCCTCACGAATTATCGCCTCTTTTACTTCGGTATACACGGTGTCTAGTGCGGTATGACGCCACGCCTATGAGACTAGTTAATTATTAACGGAGATCACCACCACCAGTCCACCACCGCTTGCGCGGCTATATAATAAACCGAGGCGTTAACCCCACCTCCATCTTTCCGCCAAACCAAACGGCACAAGCCACCGCCTCCTCAACCCGCTCCGTCTCTCCGCTCCTCCCCTTGCCCACTCCGCTCTCACTCCCTTCCCGTCTAGGCACCGGATGGCGGCGGCGGCCAGCACCACGGGCGGAATCGGCACCATCCTCGCCGCCGGCGACAGGGATTTCCTCGTCCGCAACTCCGGCGAGCAGGCCAGTTTCTTTCCTCATTCCTCTTTCCCGCCCCTACGCTTGTACGTATGCGCGATTGGGTGCTTCTCTTTGGCTCGATGCTGTCCGTGTCGCGCGTCTTTGCCTTCCCTGTTGGTTATTGTGTCTGGATTGGTGGTTTTGGATCTCTAGTTGCCAACAGCAAGGTGCAAATAAGATGAGGGGTGTTTCTTTTCCGGGTTGGAGGATTCTATCGAATGAACCAGCGCTTTCCGGATGCACCGTCCGGACAGATACCTTTCTGATCGCGACTTTGGTTACGCAGTTCAGTTGGCGATAAAATCCTTCCTACACCTGCGAGCTATGACCCCCCCCCCCCCCCCCCCCCTCTCCCAGAATCATCATCCTCTATACCAGCTGCCACCCACGATCCCTCCCGACGAACAGGAGTTTTTCCATTTTCTATAACGGCTAAAATAAAGAACTCTGACATGATCACGGTCAGTATGATTGTCAGATTTTACTGGCTGTCCTGATATCAGAGATATGTGGGGCTGAACTCCTGGTGTTGATAGAGAACCATTTATCTGGGAGATTACATATGTATAATAGAGTATATAATATATTACAATTTTTAAGTCACTGGCAATGAACATATGATAGCTGGTTTACCTCTTCCAGTGATTATACTGCCACTTAGTAGCGATTGTCTTGCAAAGAATCCGCCTGCACTTACGTTGTGTTTTACTTGTCTAAATTTGATATTAGTATGTGAAGATTGAAATCTACCCTTTTTTGTGTGTGTGTTGTCTTCAGGTTCCTGTATCAGAACTTGTTGGGAAGACTGTCCTCCTTTACTTCTCAGCTAAATGGTGCGGACCATGCCGAGCCTTCCTGCCGACACTTGTCAAGGACTACAACAAGATCAAGGAGAAGAACAGTGATTTTGAGATCATTTTCATCTCTAGCGACAGGAACAAGAGCTCCTTTGAGGACTTCTTCTCTGGCATGCCATGGCTTGCCCTTCCATTTGGAGATAAAAAGAAGGCAGACTTGAGTACGACCTTCAACATCCGTGGGATGATCCCTTCGCTCGTCGCCATCGGTCCAGATGGAAATACAGTGGCCAGCGATGCAAAAACCCCACTGATGATCCACGGCGCCGATGCATTTCCGTTCACTGAGGAGAGGCTTCAGGAGCTGGAGAAGAAGATCGATGAGATGGCAAAGGGGTGGCCCAAGAAGCTGAAGCACGAGCTGCACGAGGAGCATGAGCTTGTGCTGACGCGCCGCCCTACATATTGCTGTGATGGATGCGAGGAGATGGGCAATTCATGGTCCTACAACTGCGCGGAATGCGACTTCGATCTGCACATCAAGTGTGCGCTGGGTGAGAAGGGGGAGGATTCTGAGGCGTAGAGTTGTTTTTTCCTTCCACCTTTGCCAGCTGAAGCGTATCCGAACGACGTGTTGTGTGGTGTTGTGATAATAAACAATCGTCTGATGGTTTTTGCTTGGATGGTATTTGTGTTGGTGATGTTTGAGTTAATCAACAGTAGTTGTGGCCTGAACTTGTAGAGTGTGCAAAACCGTGTAAGTATGATTCCGGATTGTCAATGAAATGGCTTGCTCATCCCTGCTTGTTATTTCAGTTCTGAAGCACTTGAGAAATATGGATGCGTTTGAGGAGATCGGTATAGTACTGTGGTGTTTTTTGTTTTCCTTTGCATTGCTTTTAGGAGTTGCATTTTGCAAGCTGCATGCTTGTCATTGTTCAGATTTGAGATCTTGAAATAATTGTACGTGAGCTTAGCTCTCAGTCACACACCTTCTAGTTGTAGCCCAACCAGTGAAGCACTCGATCCGTGGCTGCTCAGCTGGCTGTAAGATAACTAGGAGCTTAGGAATATGTTGATCTCAGTTTCAAGTTAGAAACGTTGTTTGAATTGACGTCGCTTGAGCCGAGCATGGTCATTCGTCGTCGTCCTCCTCCTCCTCCTCCTCCAAGTGCTCAACATTCGCAGTTCCTCTTGTGTATTCGAGAAAACAAGAAACAATACAAAATGATGTTTTCTTTAAGCCGAAGAGATCAGAACAACTACTTCAAGGCCCGGTTTGGATGGTCTGGTATGGGGGCAGCCCGTTCAAAATGGGCTGGTGTGTTTTTTCCAGACCAGCCATTAGCAAGTGATCCCTCCAGAAATTGGCAATCTCTCTATTGTCCAACTTTGATGCTTTAGGGGCCGAACGTCCAACATTTCCCGGCTGGGCGTGTTAGCAATCTCTCAGAACCGCATAACCTGAACCCAGTACACAAATACCCAATCTGCTGCTCGCGTACGGCCAGAACAAGCAGTATCATCAGAGGAAGAAATTAAGCTTCCCTTTCTGTTAGCTGCATAACCTCCATTGATGACGATTAAACAGCTACGTTACGCGGATACTTCCCAAAAGGAATTTTTTGTACGGATAATCCATTTTTTATTCGAAATTACATAAATATACCCGCGGGAATTTTTTTTACAAAAATAGGCTCCAGTCACCTAATGGTTCGGCGACTGGAGCCTTTCGCCCAACCAGCCCACGACATTTAAGAAATCTACCAACCGTTCAGCGATTAATTATAGTCGCTGAACCGTTTGGCGACTGCAATGCAGTCGCTCCACGGTTGGGCGACTGAAATTCAGTCGCCAAACGGTTCGGCGACTGGAGGTGATATAAAGCGCCTCGCTCAGCCGCCGGCCGCGGTCACTATTTTCATTCCTTCGGCCGCGCGAGAGGAAGGAGAGGAGAAGAAGAGAGGAAGAAGGGGAAGAAGGGAAAGAAGAGAAGGGAGAAGGAGAGGGAGAGGAGGGGAAGAGGAGAGGGAAAGTGTGATTTGCAGGTATTTTTTTTAGTGTTAGAAATTTCGTTTAGAAAATCTAGTTTAGAAAATTAGTTTAGAAAGTAGTTTAGAAAATTTAGTTTAGAAAATTTATGTTAGCAATTTAGTTTAGAAAATTTATTTAGAAAATTTATTTAGAAAATTTATTTAGAAAATTTAGTTAGAAAATATAGTTTAGCAATTTAGTTTAGAAAATTTATTTAGAAAATTTAGTTTAGAAATTTACTTTACAAAATTTAGTTTATTAGTTTAGAAATTTTTGTATGTATTAATGTAGAAAATGTAGTGTACAAATTTAGATGTAGAAAATTTAGTTTAGCAAATTAGTTTAGAAAATTTATTTAGAAAATTTAGTTTAGAAAATTTAGTTTAGCAATTTAGTTTAGAAAATTTATTTAGAAAATTTAGTTAGAAAATTTAGTTTAGCAATTTAGTTTAGAAAATTTAGTTTAGAAATTTTTTTATGTATTAATGTAGAAAATGTAGTGTACAAATTTAGATGTAGAAAATTTAGTTTAGAAAATTTAGTTTAGCAAATTAGTTTAGAAAATTTAGTTTAGAAAATTTAGGTTAGCAATTTAGTTTAGAAAATTTATTTAGAAAATTTAGTTAGAAAATTTAGTTTAGCAATTTAGTTTACAAAATTTATTTAGAAAATTTAGTTTAGAAATTTACTTTACAAAATTTAGTTTATTAGTTTAGAAATTTTTTTATGTATTAATGTAGAAAATGTAGTGTACAAATTTAGATGTAGAAAATTTAGTGTACAAATTTAGATGTACAAAATTTAATGTTGAAATTATTTACAAATTTTGCAGGTATGACTCATGCTGGACGTGACTCCGAGTGGCGGTACGCGCTGTTGGATGAGCACGTGGACCGCTCTCAT
Source organism: Dendrocalamus latiflorus (assembly GCA_017311315.1). Taxonomy (NCBI): domain Eukaryota; kingdom Viridiplantae; phylum Streptophyta; class Magnoliopsida; order Poales; family Poaceae; genus Dendrocalamus; species Dendrocalamus latiflorus. The sequence goes on along the minus strand of CM029622.1, from coordinate 15,260,146 downwards.
CGCGCTTCCCGTCGTGTGCCGCCACCGGGGAGCACGGAGCCGATTGAGCTGGCAGTGGTCCGGACACACACACCTCGCGTGGCCTGGGGACTCGACCCTCGTTGGACTGCCAGGTTTGCACTACGCCAGCATTTAGTGCGACCGTAAGAACGTTCCATGCTGATCTTCACTTTGTTTGCAGGTTGCGGGATGCCGGGCTACTCCCTCTTGCCTGGATGGTGCAGGCCACGGAGGAGGATCACGAGGCGGGTGGAGATCGATCACGACGCTTCCCGTTCGACCGTTCCCTGCTGACGGCTTTGGTGGACCGTTGGCGGCCGGAGACGCACACATTCCACCTCCCATTCGGGGAGATGACGCCGACCCTGCAGGATGTGTCCCTGCTCCTTGGCCTTCCGATCGCGGGAGGCGCTGCCTTCCTACCGGAGGCCCCAGCCGAGTGGCGCGCTGACCTGCTCGCCAGATTCCAGGGGGTCGTTCCACCGGCCGATGACCACCACATCTTCGGAGAGGATCAGACCCATGGGCCGACGCTGAGGTGGCTCGCACAGTACCGGGTACGTGGTTTTTCAAATCGATCGTGTCTTCGAAGCTCTTATGTTTGCTATTACGTACTAATAACAACTTGTTTGCATTCAGGTGGAGCGCATGGATCCACACGCAGACGATGACCAGGTCTCGCGCCACCTGGAGGCGTACGTGCTGTGGCTGTTTGGTTGGGTGCTTTTCACTATCAGCCACGGCAACTCGGTGGATGCGCGCCTTATCGCTTATGCGAGGGCGATCGCTGACGGCGAGCCCCCTAGATCAGCTGGGGATTGGCCGTACTTGCCGCGACGTACCGCGCGCTATGCGATGCGTGCACGAGGATCAAGGCGAACTCGATCCTCACGGGCTGTCCCCTGCTGCTGCAGTTGTGGTCGTTCGAGCGCTTCAGCCTCAGACGACCTGTGCTAGACGACATGGATCCGTACGGGCCCGAGATGTATCCAGGGGAGACGTCGACCGGCCGACGATGGGTTCTCTCTGATGCCGTCGACGAGTAAGTATTATCACAGTCAACTATGTCTTTCTTATTGACGATCGTCATACTAAACAACTTGTCTTTCTTGCAGGTAAAGTTCGCGCACGTCCAGGTCACGCGGGCGTACCAGCCCTTTGTGGAGCAGTTCGACCGCCTCACAGCCGACGACGTGCGCTGGGAGCCTTACGCACATACGACAGTGCAGGCCCGCGCTCTTAACAGGCTGTCCACACTTTGCTGGCGTGACCGAGCTTTCTGGCTCACCCGCCGGAAGCTCGTGTACCTTATCTACGTGGAGGACTACGCGCCCCAGAGAGTCATGCGGCAGTTTGGGCTACGGCAGGCGCTTCCTATACCATTCGGACCATCGCTTCCGCGGAACGTGCACGCGTGAGTGGTCGTTCCTGCTAAATATGTACATACTTACTACTGTGTTCGCAAATACTCACATTACGTAATGGTTCTGTACGCAGGCACAGCGCGAAGGGAGTTAAAAGAGGCACGGACTGGTCGACGAAGATGCAGCCCTGGGTCGAGCAGTGGGAGGGTGCGCTCGACGACCGCGTGGAGGAGGACCGCCCGTACGACAGCAGCGAGTACGCGGAGTACCTGCGCTGGTACCAGACGCGGACACGTACCAGGCTCGTATATGTCGTAGACCCGCCTACCACACACGTCGCCGCTCCGACGGACACGTACCCCGCGCACTTCGTGTGCGACGCTCACATCGCGGTACGTTACATGTCATTTCAAAGATTCCCAAATGGTAATGTCGTTTCGATGATCGACCATTTTATGTCTTTGTGTCCAGGCTGACGTCGGTGCTGCCCTATGGGCCGAGTCCGGCTCACTACTGGAGAGGGTCGTCACTGGTGCGCAGCTGACCCATGAGGAGGGCGTCAGCTTTGCGCGTCGGATGCACAACAGGTGTAGACGTATTGTTAGCCTACTGTCCTGCACGAGGCTACCGGCAGTCTCCACGCCCACCGCTCTGACTGCTCGTCCACCAGTGCCACCCCGACCAGCGTGGCACTACTCCGGAGGTAGTACGTGGACACGTCCTCCACCACCTCACCCGGAGCAGCCAGGGGGTTCAGCCTGGGCACAGCCACCTACACCACCTCACTTCACGCATCCTCCGCACATCCCCTTCCACACGCAGGGGGTGCACGCCCCTCCTCCTACCTCGATTGCGCCAGCTACGGGTACGCATCGTCTGATCTCGTTTTTATCCCAAGATGACATGCAACGAATTAACGACATTACTATTGCAGGTACTTACCATCAGCTCGGCGTCTCCCCGGCCCAGGACGATGTGGACCAGTTTTTTGCGGAGTGGCCCGGGCAGTGCTCCGACGCTGCACCGGAGGTTCTCTCTGGCAGTGCCCTCCCCGGTGCACCGGAGGGCACACAGCCAGATGTGCAGCTAACTCCACCAGCGCAGGGGCGGGATAGACACCCTCCTGCTCGTTTTACTTTTTCGGAGCCCCGTAATCCGTTGCACCGGAGGAGGGCCAAGCGGGGCCGTATGGGAGGACGTGGGCGCGGTGACGGGGCACACCAGGGTGGCGAGTGAGGTTATGCATGTAATGAAAAAATGCGCGGCTTGTTGCTCACAATTATATTATGAAGTTTATTTTTATTCAAACAAGTCTATCATCTTTTCTTTTCGCATTCAATCATTCATATATCAAATCTACAGTGTATGTATCGATCGTTCTCCAGTTAATCTTTAATAAAAAAAGTTTCTAAAAATTTTCACGCACCTACAATATACAATAACATAAACTTTGATTACAACTAAACCAGATTTGATTTTTTACCAGTTTAAAACTACAAAATTCACGGGGAGTCATGCAGTCGCCTAATGGAATGGCGACTGCATGTAAGTCGCCTAACCGTAAGGCGACTGCATGAAAGTCGCCATGCAGAAGAGCGACTGGATAAAATCGCTCCAGCGTGCGGCGACAGATATTATTTCGCGGGCTGGTTGGGCGAAAGGCTCCAGTCGCCGAACCATTAGGCGACTAGAGCCTATTTTTGTAAAACAATTTCCCGCGGGTATATTTATGTAATTTCGAATAAAAAATGGATTATCCATACAAAAAATTCTCCCAAAAGTCATGTATCCGTATCAGATACCGTGTTGGATACGGATACTCATCCGATACGTATCCTGGATTTTTGCTTTTTTAAAAAAAATAAAATAAATCTCGATATTTTATCGATACTTCACTGATACGGCTTGACCTAATAACCATTGACCTATCCGTCGATTCCCTACTCCCGCATCTCAGACTCACTCCCCACGCGCTCCACTCAACCCTTGCTGCCGCCAAGACAGCGCCCCCACTCCCCTTTTGCATTTCGTTAACAAATTAAAATTGCAATGCTCATGTAGGATAAAATCTTCTTTCAATTGCTTTTACGGTTTTCTTAAGTTCCTAATTAATTATTGCAGAGTGGGGGGAAAGTCAAATGGTATTTGTGCTGCTGGTGCAACAAAACCTGTTTATAATGAAAATAGGGTTAATTGGAGGCACCATGTTCATTTCCCACTTTAACCAGGGAAGGAGAAAGATCAATTGGATATAGGTATTTGTGTTTTATAACTAATATAACTCTATTTATAAATATAGAGACATAGACATATTGTAGCATCTAGCCGCTTAATTGTGTGTTGATATAGTTAGTTCTACATAAGTGAAAGAAAAGATATGTTGAAACAACTAGGAAATATTGTTCCGTTCCTTCCTACAATGTTTTGTTGGTTTATTAGGAGAAATTAAATGTCCCCATGCATAGATAAAGAAGAAGCTTTACGTAAAATTACAATGGAAATAAGTTACTGAAACACCCCAAAAATTCAAAATTTTGAATTTATTGTGAATTTTGTTTGAATTCCTTTTCCTTTTCCAATTTGGCAAAATCTAGTGAAAATATGCATTCCCTTTTTGGCATTTACGCCTTCTCCTTCTCCCTGGCACCGCTGCGTGCGCGACGCCTCTCCACCGCCTCTGCGCTTCAACTGTCGCACGCATCGCCGTTTCCTCGCACAGAATTGCGGCCGCCACACACCGTCTTCGCGCGCCTTCGGTCAAGCCGACCCCACCAGTCAGTCACACCCCCGTTCTTCCCTCGTTTCACGCGCTGCCATAGGAGCGCCTCCCTCTCTCGCTGCTGCACAGCTCACTCTTTCTCGCTGCCTCCGCCTCTCACAGGAGTCAAACTCCTGTCAAATCTTGCAAAGGAGAGACGCCACCTCCCTCTCACACCCCCTGAGCAGCCGCAGAGCTCCCCCATCCCTTCCTCCTTGCGCTAGAAGCCCCCTCCCGAACCGCCTCTCTGTAGTAACCGCCCTACGTGCGTTATAAAGCCCCATGGCCACTGCGAAACGCCTCCTGGCACTCCCATAACCCTCCCCAAGCAGCCGATTTAGCTCTCGTCGCCTGTGACGCCACCAATCACCGCCCCTAAGCCCGGTTAACCATAGACTCAATCCTTCGATTTTGTTGATTATATTTCGATTCCTTGTGCTGACATGCTCTATTTTACCTCCTGATCATGATGATGAGCTCGCCTGAGCGTGAGCATTAGCCTAGAGGTCTGGCGACGAAAGCCGCCGTCGGCCGAAAAACCCCTCTCGTGGCCAGCTCGCCTGAGCCACCCCCAGTCTCAACCGCCACCACTACACTACTCCTGATACTCCCTAGATGGTTAAAAAGCTAACAAATCGGCTAGAGCACCTCTAGGGAACCATGGCACCGCCGTGAAGGTCGCCGCCTTCCTGGCTGCCGCTGGCCATCACCGTCCCTCCACTCACCCTTTAAAGTGCCAAAATGGGTTCTCAAGTCCAATCCGCATCCCTCTGTGAAACCCATTCCCTCCCTGGTGCCTTGTCGTCGCCATTTCGCCAAAGCCGGCGTCTTCTGCTTTCCCGCCGGGAGAACCGTTTGGAGGTAGAAGACGACTCCCGGGGGCGACATGGTCGCATCTCGGCCGCTAGTGCCGATCCATCCGAAGCGTCCACATTCGTTCAAATCTCGGCTGTTGATGTCGTCACGGCTCCATCATCCGAGCGCTCGCATTCGCGATATCTCATCCGTCCGCGCGTCGCCCATCGGGCAAGCGTGCGCGCGCGCTTGGCCTCGCGGCCGCGCATGCGTGGGCCATGGGCCGTGGCCTGCTCGGCCGGCCTGGTTGGCCGCGTGGGGAAAAAGTCCGGCCAGGCCGCACTGTGCACTCGGGCCAGCCCAACACTGTTCATATGAATTTAAAATTTTAGAAAATTCATTAAAAATCCCAGAAAAATTTAGAAAATTCCAAAAATACATCATTTTGACCAGTTTAACATCCTGAACCCAAATTTGACCTCTATTCCTCCATATTCGAATTTTATAAATTCAAATTTCACCCTTCTACAAAAAATTTAATTTCATAAATTCAAACTCCACAAATTCAAATTCCTCCTTTCCACCAAAAATCAAATCCCAATATCCTCCAAAATTTGTATTTGAGATTTTATGCAATTTACTCCTTTTTAATTAGATTATTTTCCTAGCTTGATTAGAATCAAGTTTGGACTTATGTTGTTATTTTATGTGTTTACGCTAGCTTCCGAGATCGCCAAAGTTTCAGTTCCAGAACCGGAGCCAATCACCCAGATATATGATATTGTTGAGATCCCAGAGCAGCTAGGCAAGTTGCAAGTTTTTGATCATATTGAAACCCATAAATTTCTACCGTATTTAATTAATGTATTGCCATTATTGATAATTGTGAAATGTTAATTGCTTAAAACAAAATGCTTAGAATGGCATGCTACATAGATAAATCCTACCACTGAAGAATGCCCTGCCTTGATTGATGGCCACATTCACCTTGACAACCTTAGTAATAAATAAAATATTGTACAAATATTTATAAGATCATCTTATTCAATATTTTACACTACTAAGTGACTTTGGCCGTGGGACTGTAGAATTTGAAAGGATTTGGACCTAGGGTAAGGAGGTTGGTGGGGCTCCGTGTAACGGACTTAGCCCACCGCTTTACCTTAGGATTGGACCTAGGGTAGAGAGGTTGGTGGGGCTCCGGGTAACGGACTTAGCCCACCGCTTTACCCTAGGATGGAGGCTGGTTTGGAATGGTGGTGGATAGTACTGTTGAGCACAGTGAAAGGTTGTGGTTGGTGCCTTAGGTGAAAACATAAGGACAAGAATCTTGTGCCAAGTAAAAGACATAGTAATTGCTCAAACCACAAGAGTTGAATTGTCAACACTAGTTTAGTAGCTGCTCGGTTCGATTAAAACTCTACAGGATGAGACGGCAGGGTGCCGAGGAGTTAGGTATGCTACGGATACCTAACAACGGTAGAGGTCACTCACACGGCAAGAAAGTAAATGTGTGCCTAAATGAGTAACGCTACCGGGTAGAGCTTATATAGAGAATTGAGCAGTGAACGACCTGGCTTTCTTAACTCTGTCGCGGGAGTTAAGGGATCATGTGGGTAAAGTTGAGCAACTCTGCAGAGTGAACTAATGGTATTCGAATACGCCGTGCTTCCAATTAATGAAGCAGTGTTAATTGGGTGATACCAACAACGAGGCATAAGTAGAGTTTATGATGTTGTTAATATATTTAATGGAGAAACTTTATCTGATAACAAAACCCCTTGATCTTAAGGAGTAAATGTTTTAAATTTCATTTGTTTGCAAATAAAACTGCATCCACTCAATGTAATAAACCCAATATATTCCCACACTTAAATATCCTTGCAAGTAGTAAATTAGGGTTTACCCTTGTAACTTGCTGGGTACGGTGGTACTCATTACTTGCTAAAAACAACAACAGAAGGTCAATAGAGTCAAGCTGAGGCCACAGAAGAAGAAGCTCCTGAGGAACCAGTCTTCACAGAGGAGGATTGGTCTTAGATCTTAGTCTCGCTCAGGCCGCCTGGGAAGTTTTTGTATTGTACAGTGGTTTGTGGGCTTGCACGCCCGCTGTGTAAACTGGTGATAACCTTATGTTGTAATAAAAGTTGGGTCTTTTGTTGTAAGCTTGTGCTATTGTGATGATCGCTCATATTCAAGAACATCGTAACTGTTCATCTTGTATGGTTACGAGGTTCAGTAATGTCTCCAGAAATAGGGGCGTTACAGTTACCAATACATATAACGACATTCAAATGTTACAAGTAAACAATAGTCGTACAAATTACTTGAATATATTAAATTTCTTTCTCCTTTCATCAATCATTACCCTCCAAATAAATTGTAACACCCCGCCCATCCTCTGGACCTAGAGTGCTACCTTCATTACCCATTAATATCAATGTTGAGAAACTGCTAATCATTTTAAGCAAACTCTACTTTATTCATAAAGCAGTACACCATACTATTTTTAAACAACTACTATAGCTTACTAGTGGAGTTAAACATACTAACAAAAGCTAATATATGAAGTGCTACAAGTACGTGAAATTATTCATGTGCTACTCCTGTCCGTGCATGTTATCCTCAACGGTTACCTAAAAAAACAACAAAGTAAGGGTGAGTCTAAAGACTCAGCAAGTACACAATAGAACGATAACTGGAGGCTCCTTCGCCGCACCCACCTTCTTTTCCTCTCCCACTCTCTCTCTCTCTCTCTCTCTCTCTATTCTATTCTATTCGGCTGAAATCTGCTGGAGCAGCAAAATCTGTTTATAACGAAAATAGGGTTAATTGGAGGCACCATGTTCATTTCCCACTTTAACCAGGGAAGGAGAAAAATCAATTGGACATAGGTATTCGAGTTTTATAACTAATATAACTCTATTTATAAATATAGAGACATAGACATATTGTAGCATCAAGCCGCTTAATTGTGTGTTGATATAGTTAGTTCTACATAAGTGAAAGAAAAGATATGCTGAAACAACTAGGAAATTAGGAAATATTGTTCCATTCCTTCCTACAATGTTTTTGGGTTTATTAGGAGAAATTAAATGTCCCCATGCATAGATAAAGAATAAGCTTTACGTCAAATTACAATAGAAATAAGTTACCAATACATATAACGACATTCAAATGCTACAATTAAACAATAGTCGTACAAATTACTTGAATATTTTAAATTTCTTTCTCCTTTCATCAATCATTACCCTCCAAATAAATATAGCATAAGAACACACTAAAACTGCATGATGCCTAATTTACAAGCTCATCAATACCCAATATATCATCATTTCTCTTATTTCTCTGTTGTGTTTCCTGTTGAAGTACAAGTAAATTATCTGTTTTTCATTAGCTTAAGTTTTTAAGTGAATTGGTTAGTGTATACAACTTAATATGGTGCTAGAAACAAGAGATCTTGAGTTCAAGACTTGGTTGGCGCAATTTAAAAAAATAATCTTAGGCCTGAGGGAAACTACACGTGAGGGAGTGTTAAAGTATAAGTGAATTACTCGTTTTTTTTCTTACCAGCTTAAGTTTTTAGGTGAATTAATTGGTACATACAACTCAATATTCCCTAGCTTGACAAAAAAAGTGGATCCAAGAAATGAGCCTCTATATTGCCTACGTGCAATGTCATGCCGCTATCAGAACTAACCCTCTCCCTTGGGTTTTACGTCGTCCCGACTCACCAACCACCCTGAAAACGAAGTTAATTTTTTTTTCAAGACTAAAATGAAGTTAATTTGGTTCTTCTCACAAATCATCCGTTCCACTCTATTATCTTCCTTATGAAGAATGAGTAAATCTCTAGCTCTTTAAGAAAAATTTAGATCTGCTGTAAATATCAAAGTGCTAGTTTAAATGGATCCGTTTTGTGCACCACTGAAGGCTAATGTTCCAAGTGGCACAAGCTACCATGAGTGCCATGAAGCTAGCTAGCTAATATACATTAGTATTGTCGTGTGTTTTTGTTTTTTCTTTCCTCTAAACTTGTACTAACAGTGACAAATGCTGCAATAGAAGCGACACATCCTGGGGTTACTCTCTGGAGCCGTACAATTTCAGCAAAATATTCCAACTGAAGGCCTGGTCCGGAGGAGATTCCGAAGGCCCAACCGAAGATACTCATGCTGGCGTTTTCTTCTCACCATTACTTAACTAGTTACTGCTATTCTAACACTATACTAGTTAGAGATCTGTGCGTTATAATAGAGTCATGAAAATAATGAGATAAAACTTATTGCTTAGTCAACTTCACACATCAAACATTAGAGAGCAAGCGACAGAAAGAGAAGGGTGGTCAGAATACGCGAGGAGATGGGGAAGTGAAGGGGGTGGGTGGTTGTATCCTGAGAGAGAGGAGGAGAGAGACGAATGGTCCAGATCAAATCGGATGGCTGAGAAATGAGGAGGGAGAATGGACCAAACACCAACTCACACTTTTATGATAGTAAAGATTTTCACAGATTCACCGTAAACAATTTGCTATGATGTGAGCATATGCGTGAGGACTAGCCGCCGTTGAAGATGCTTCGGAGCTTCTCATGGAGTGCAGCCGTGTGGCGGCCTGTGCGCGGTAATTCACAATAATATAATTTATGATTACAAAGCCATCGCAACCAATTTTCCGCATATGCCAAGGAATAAACTGCCAATTGGGCATTTCTTTCAATAGATACAATAGATCGACAGTTCTTGAATCCTAAGAAAACAGAAACCGTCATTTGAGTTGAATTGACCTGATGAAAAAGATAAGTGTGGATGTTGAGCAATTGAATAAAAAGTTTTGCATTATAAAAGGTTTGGTGGAATCGTATACTCCGCTCAAGCCAAACGAAAACACGCTTCCGCAAAAAATTATTATTAGAACCAGAGGAAAACCCCGGTTTCGTTTTTCATGCAAAATGAAACACAACATAAAAAAAAGCGGCATTCACAAGGCAAATGTTAGGATTAAATTTGAGAGATCATGTGGAGGTGACCCCATGTGTGTGATGAGTAATTGATACTTGTTTTAGAGAGGTTGAGTTTGGTTTTTGAGGTTTATGCTCTTTTTGGAAGGATTTGAGCTTTTACAACTGGGTTCAACAGGTGCTCTTACGACCACGTAGTGGTCGCCAGCAGCTTTTACGACCACATTGTCGACGCGCGCAGTGGTCTGCAGTGGCATTTACGACCACGTTGTTGTAGTCGACTTTACGACCACGTTGTCGCAGTCGATTTTACGACCACGTTGTCGCAGTCAATTTTACAACTTTGCAGTCGTAGCATATGTTACGACTTGGTGGTCGTAGCCAGCTATACGACTTAGTGGTCGTAGGTGTCTCTACGATTTGCTCTTTACGACCACATTGTATCTTTGCAATCAACAGCCAGTTTCACAACTACATAGTCGATAGTCGTGGATCTAACTGGCTGTAATCGATAGTCGTAATTCCGACTGCTGTGGTCGTAAGTCATAACGACCAGGTCTGCTATGGTCGTAGATTTCTTTGGTCGAAAGCCATGGTTGTAGCGATTGCCAGCGATAGTCGTAGCAATTGTTTTCATGGTTGTAGCGCTAGTTACTCGTACTCGAAAGTTATAACGACCAAGTCCACCATGGTTGTAGAATTTTCAACCTGCTAGCAATGGTCGTAACTTCGGTTTTAATAGTCGTAGTGACCTTTGAGGTGGTTGTAACGACCTGCTGTGTGGTCGTAGGTATCTGGGAAGTCTTCTAGGGCTACGACCACATCATTTCCAGAGCATACGAGTGGTCGTAAGGGGTTTACGACCAACTGTTTTGCTGTAATTACTCTGAATTCAGTCTGATTGAAGAATCTGCTTTTAGTGTGGTGCTATGTAATGTGTTGCTTGTTTGTAATGGCTGCAGGACTTTGGAGCTAAGTCATGGAGAGGTATGGAAGAACCGGGACTAGACACAGGGAGGTGTTGAGGTCTATAACGGTTGGGAAGATGCCAAGGATGACTAGGTTTGCGAGGTGGCTGCAAGGTTTGGACATCAAGGAAACGGGAAGCTTCCAGGAAGGTGTAGAGCGGCATTTTGGAGAAATGCTTATGTCTACAAAAGGAGCTGGAAAAGAAAGTTTCTGTTAAAGCTATCTCTGTCAAAAGCACTGTGACTGTAAACGGGTAAAGTGTGCAACCCGGTTGTGGGATAACGGGTCATCCCTGGTATCGAGAGACTATAAATAGGGATGGGCGGCTACCCATCTAAGTAGTCTAGGGGTTTCTGTTCTTGCGTGAGTTCGTGTATTCGGTGTTGGAGAACGTATGCTCCTGGTGCTCCTAATGGAGTGGCTGTAAACTCTTCTCCAGAAGCTATATATCATCTCTTAATCTATATCTGTGTATGGTTTGTTCGTTTGTATGTTTGCTCTCTAGTTTTTGGTTTTGCCTTTTCGCTTCTTGATCTGGGACTTTGCTTTCTGTTGTTTTGTTGATGATCTGACGTGCTTGTGTTGGAAAATCATACTCGAAACCTTCATCGTCTCTCTCTATTCCCACTAGCATGGCCTGATTGCCTTCGCTTTGTCTTAGACTCTATTTTGGAGCTCTTCTGTTATCTTCTCAGAAAAATATGTGGCCTCTTGATTATTTTTCAATTAAAGTTCAAAGCAATCTCTTGAGGTTTTGTTCGTACTGTGTTTGAAGTCTCATGACCAGTTGATCTATGAATCAAAAGTTATTCGAAATCTGGATCATGTGGTTGTGCGCCTTCCTACTCATCCCCTATTTCGCTGAGAAGTTTGCGACCACGATCAGTCGTTCGACCATGTGTTGACTTACGACTGATCTCTATAGTAGTCGACCAGAGAGCTTTACAACCATAGTAGCGGTTCAACCACTTGTTGGTTTATGACTACGACTTGGTCTGATCTCAGTGGCTGCCGACTAAGGCGACTTACAGCTACAGTGTCAAGTATCGACCACTAAGTCGGGCTTAAGACCACGAGTACCCTTTTCGACCATGGTCTATACTCCGCACCTTTCTCTTCTGGTTGATCTTTGGCTCTTCGTTCTTGACCATGTTGCGCATTCGCTTGAGTTGTCGGACTGCCTGCACTCGGACAACCTTCGAGCACGTAGTCCAGAGTTACGACCACGTGGGAAGGTTCGACCACTCAGTTGACGTTCGACCAGTGCAGTTTTCATGATTTTGCTTCTCTGTTTTCTGTAAGATTTTAATTGAATCTTCATAGCTCAGTAGCTATTAGAGAGAAGAGTTAAGTGGGTATTCGGGGAGATTTTGAAGGTACCATTCACCCTCCTCTGTTAACTATCCGGTCCTACAAAACACACTTCCACAAAAATTATTATTAGAACCAGAGGAAAACCCCGGTTTCATTTTTCATTCAAAATGAAACACAACATAAAAAAAAGCGGCATTCACAATGCAAATGTTAGGATTAAATTAATCGCCTACTTTAAAAATAAGAAGAAATTAAAAAGGTGGGGAGAACAAGAAAATTACGAGAATAGAAGCGTAGAACTGTTCCCGATAAAAGCAAAGAAAATATACTATTTTCTTTCTTTATTTTAGTGCTCTTGCACCTTTTTTTAAGAGTGATGAAGAAGAAAGTTGTGGGCAATTCTCTGCGTTGAATCACCAAAACGTGATGGTAGGGAAAGAAATCCAAATAGAGAGCCCACAATAGGCACCTAACATTTCAATGGACATCTTTACGTGGCAGAGAATATTTATATACGGGGAGGAGATAAGAGAACTAGTCATGCCGAAAGAACGTTCCGACTATGCCTTCTGCTTTAAGAACCCAATTTTAATATATTCGAAAAGCCCTAAAAAAATTGCATTCGCAAATGAAAAATTCTTTAAAAAAAAGTAGTGTTGCAATTTAAATGAGAACTCCCAAAGGAGTAATGGAGAAGTGTTTTCAAGTAAGCTTGCTAGAAATTGGAACTCTTGAGACAGTACGAAAAGGTAAAATCTTTTAATGTGAGTAAATCGGTCAAAGGAGATGGTCTATGATCATTCTTTCTTATATAATGAAAATTTAGCGTGAGAATGATAACTCATCACGGATAAAAAAAGAAATTCTACGTGGTAACAAAAATAAAAACAAATCATAGCATTCAATTATAAACATAGTCCTTTTCTATATATGCGAGTATTCGAATTTCCCACGAACAAATTAGCACCATCTGCACCACTATGCTCATTCTGAAGAGGACTAGAAGCTTGCAATATATTACTGCTAGTTGTGATTCGAATTTTGATTCTCTCTTCCTTTTCTTGGAACTGATGTTGTAAAGCCCAAAATTAAATGACGGTAGAAGCACCTCTCTATTGTTTTGGGTGAATTTCTAAACTTTGGTTATCAATATCTTTTAAATATTTAGATTGATTTTTCTCGAAAAGAACTTTCATATATAAAAGTATAATTTTGTTGGGTTTTATAAATCTATTACAATAGAAATTAGTGGTTAAAGTTGCTTTTTAGGCACCATATCAATATCCGAAACAACATTCTTTTATGGTTGGAGGGAGTATATAATTAGATACCTACTTATTACTCAATCCTAATAACCTCTTTCCCAGTGTTTCAGTAAGAAACCGAGTGGGAAAAGGAACCTCACAACCAACCCTGTGCCTTTGCTTACAATATGAAAGCACACTAGCAGTATGACTCCAGGAAGATCCCTTGGAGCCCTCCTTTTCTGGCATTTTCCCCGTAAAAAAGCCTCGCCGAGAAGAGAATGCAAAAGAAGCTGCCACTTGTTGCAAGGCCCAAGCGCCTAATTATGCCTGGATGTTGGAAGCCTCTGTCTCCCTCCTACCTTTGAGCACCAGCTGCCTTTTCTTCCTCACCACGCTCTCCAAAATCGTTACACCTACTCGATATCATGCACACGCGACATGTCATGGAACGACAAAAATTTCAGCTATTATATGTTCATTAACACATGGTAAATTCATAAGGTCAAGAATGTTAAAGATTTGCTCGCAAAAAGTGAAAGATTCTATGCATGCATTTTCTCTTTTATCGTTGAGTCAAGCCCTATTGATTTTGATCAAAGATATCCGTATGGTTTGTATATTTGAAAATGAAACTAATGAATTTGTCATGAAAAATACTTTCATAACATTGCACTTTTACAAACTTTTTTTTAATATATGATAAGAGAATTTAGTGGTCGAAGAAGCATTTTGTTAACTTTGAAAAGCAAAAAACGTGACCCTCTTGTGACTGAAGGGAGTAGTTGTTTTATCCACACCACACGTTGTGTCTTCCTTCATAATGAGCTGTAATATAGCAAGTCACACATGAACTCTTTGAGGATAGAAAGACAATTTAATTATGAAGTATGTTTTAAATTGTTAGCAGTAACATATGAAACGATTTGGCGGATATGTGGCGAAGAAAACTCATCTGTGCAAAGCTTCCGTGTTACTAAGGGCCTGTTTGGATGGACTAGAACTAGTTGTTAGCTAGAACTAGTTGTTAGCTGATTAGTAGTTAGCTGGCTAAAGATTAGCCTAGTCCTGTTTGGATCCAAGGACTAATAAGTACTACTATCTCAGTACAAAGTCTGTTATACCCCTATGCATGGCGGTCTGGGAGGGTTGGCGTGGGTATCAGCGTCTTTTTTCCATCCTGCTGATCCTTTAGCCCTCATTAGCTGGGTTTGATGGACTAGTTGGCTAACAACTAGTTGGAGCTTTGGCTAAACTTTAGCCCACCCATTAGCCCTCCTGTTTGGATTCTCAAGGGCTAAAGTTTAGTAACTAGTTGTTAGCCCAAAGGATCCAAACAGGGCCTAAACAACACTTTTTCATTAATTAGCTTGAATGCAAATTCACAAATCTATATAAATACGGATGCAAGGCGCCTTTCTTTTATTTTTAAGGGCAAGAAAATCCCAAAATAATTATAAGAAAAAACCATATAGATTATCTCGCTAATCGAGGGGATTTACATTCTATAAGACGTAGATTTCCTGCACACCCAGCTCCGCCGCGCCGCGCGCGCGCTCTCGTATATATTAAGCCGCTAATCCTCACCGCAATTACGGCCTCCTCATTCTCATTCGTGTAGCCAGCCAGCTTCAGGCAGCAGAGGTGGTAGTGGTAGCTCGCGTGCATTAGGTGATCCAGCGAGTTTTAATTGCGCGCCTAATTGAGAGAGAGAGAGAGAGAGAGAGAGAGAGAGAGAGAGAGAGAGAGAGAGAGAGAGAGTTAGCTAGGACGAACTGATCGAATAATCAAGGAGACCGATCATGAAGTTCGGTAAGCGGCTGAAGAAGCAGATCGAGGAGAGCCTGCCGGAGTGGCGGGGCCAGTTCCTCAACTACAAGGAGCTCAAGCGGCGCGTGTCGTCGCCGGCGCCTTGCCCGGCCGCCGCAGAGGCCGAGTTTCTCGGCCTCCTCGACGCCGAGGTCGACAAGTTCAACGCCTTCTTCCTCGAGCAGGAGGAGGAGTTCGTCATCAGGCAGAGGGTACGTAACGAGCTACTGGTCTTCGGTTGACAGAGCCTCTAGTTTCAGTGCAACCTTGCTCTCATTGTATCGACCTGCCATGATGTTTGTGGGTGCAGGAGCTGCAGGAGAGGATCCACAGGGCTGCCGAGGCGAAGGAGGTGGCGCCGGAGGCCGAGCACGCGGCGGAGATCGCCCGCATACGGAGGGAGGTCGTCGACTTCCACGGCGAGATGGTGCTGCTCCTCAACTACAGCAGCATCAACTACACAGGTAGCTGGTAATTAGCCTAGATAGGCCTCACCAAGAATCAAAGACCTTGATGCTATGTGAAATGAATTGATCTGCAGGTCTGGCCAAGATCCTGAAGAAGTACGACAAGCGCACCGGCGGCGTGCTCCGGCTGCCGGTGATCGCCAACGTGCTGAAGCAGCCCTTCTTCACGACGGAGCTCATCTCCAAGCTAGTCAAGGACTGCGAGGCCATGATGGAGGCCGTCTTCCCGCTCCCCGCCCAGCAGCTGGAGGTCGCCGCCAGGGAGCGAGAGGCGCTCGCCGCCGCCGAGCAGAGCATCTTCCGCAACACCGTCGCCGCGCTGCTCACCATGCAGGAGGTGCGCAGCGGCAGCTCCACCTACGGCCACTTCTCCCTCCCGCCCATGACACCCCTGCCGGACTCCGACTGGCTGCTCCAGTCCTTCCAGCCGGCGTCTCCATTGATCCCCACACAGTGACACAACTACGAGAATACTACGAGCTATGCTATGCTACGGTATAGACGACACGACACATGCATCAAAGCAATGTTTAATTAGAGATCGATCCCCATTTTGTCAGGAAATGCTACGGTGTGCTGCTCCTGAAAAGAGCAGATGTGTAATTGCCTGCTTGTAATAATTTTTTTCTTTTTTTTTTGGCTTAATTTAACGCTCTCCTAACTAGTAGGACTAAATAATGTAATTATCGAGTGAGATCAATACGATTTTATTAAATCTTAACCGCGAGTTTAGTGCAGAATTATATACGAGATTGAATTACTGACATGTGATTTCGTGCTAATTGGCACCTTGATACACAATCAGAATTCATTTCTTTAAAAAGAAACAAATGGGACCGAGATTTTCGGGAATGAATGAGACATACATCTGATGGTTCTGAAAAATGTTTCACAGTAAGGTTTATGAAGAACCTAGTGAGAAAATTTTGAGTATATATGTCTTTGTACAATTTGGCTTTGGGGAAAAGCGATAACGCATTATATTGGTTATATGCAGTAGAAGTAGTAATTTGGTATAGTCTTGGCATTCTTTGATACCAGAACAAGTAAACCAACTTTAAAGGACCATATCCTTTTGTGTGCAGAACCATAATTTTAGAAGATAAAATTCAGCTGTTGCTCCTAATGAGTCAAAAGCTAACAAGAACAGGAGAAACACATAGAGACGATGACAGGCATCGTGACGACGAAACGCTGAACAGAATCATTGATGTATACTGTTAAAGTGGTTATACTATTTCAGATAAGTCAACTCATCATTCAAAACTCTTTCAGTTCTGTAACTAATGCTTGATGACAAATGCAACAACCAATTCAGCTGGGTTTTATATGCCTCTGAAAAAATTTTGTGCCAAATTGTAAGTACGTAAGATGATTCTTTCAACCGAACGAATATACTGCGGTGAGCTGCAGTTGTGGACACTACAAATGACATCAAGATTGACGTTAAAGAACACTATATAGTTTAATGGATGGCAGAGCTCCTGCCGATCTTTCGGGAAAAAAAAGAACATGTAGGACCGAGAAGGCGGCTAGAAGGGGTTGAATAGGTGTCACACAAACAATAGCTTTTTACAGAAACTTTTTCCAAAGAAAAATCCAAACTCTGCACTCGAATAACTATTGAAAGCTATCAAGATCAGAGACAAATCACTCGGAATGAAAACTCTAAGAAGAACTGAGCAAAATGAGTCATCACACGTCGAGCGGTCTAACCTTCCATGCAAACCGGTCTAACCACCCTTGCATACCGGTTAGACCGCCATTGCAAATTGATCTGACCTCTTCCCTCCAGACAGAGCTGAATTTCAGCACAATTTCAAATTTAAGAAATGATATAGCTTTTGATCCACAATTCTAAATGATTTGAAACTTGAACAAAGACTAGATCATGACCTTAAGAACCTACCTCAACCAAATATCTTGAAAAAACTTAAGAAAGTTGGGACCTTTTGGCTCTTGAAGCCCTGCTGTATTAAAACCGGGCAAAATTCAAGAACTTGAGCTAAGACTTGCTCGTGGGTAATTGATGGTCAAAATGACATAGGATCTATTCTCACATGTCTTAACAAGTCTAAACACAACAAGATTCTAAGCTAAAAGATCTCAAGAACAAAACTCCAAAATCACCTTTTCTTGATTCAAACTGGGCAATCACAAGATCTTGCTATGGAAGGTGCCTAGATAGATGAGATATGGTCTTTAAAAGGTATCTTCATCACTTACACGTCCGTAGCATAAAGCAAGATCAAGAGGGGAGAAGAGAACACCAAAAAATAAGATAAATCAAAATTTCAACACTTGAGTAAAGAGGAGAAAGACTCGGATGAATTTTCATATTTATTAATACTTGAAGATGAATATTTATAACCACTTTCTAGGCATACATAAAGTTTAAGAATGACAAAAAAAAACTCAAAACACAAGAGCCTCTCATATCTCCCACAAGTTTTCTCTAAGAAATCTAACTCTCATCAAAGGTTAGGCCTAAACTCTCCAACTTAGCAGACAAGCCACCTCTCTCCCTCCTTATATATGGAGACAGAGACTCAAGGAAAACTCTAATCAACACCTCTAGTTGGGTTTCATCCACTCTTACATAGGTTAACCCGTTAACCTAACGCTATATCGGGTTTTACACTTACATATGCACGTTTCTCAAAGCGCACACAACCAATTACCCATTAGTGAATCAACACTTGATCCACTTAATATTTTCAGCACGTCCTCAACTTAGACCAACTCTCTTGCGCCTGCTTGCGTCATGATTTGATCAAGTCTTCAACTTTCCAGTTTAAGGGCAAAAAGATTGTTTTGCCCCTCAAACCAACTTCCACGAAGTTTCCTACTTCATTTGACTTGAAGCAGCCCTATGCTTCATCTTCAACTCCATATGGCCCTAATGACTTGTCATTAAGCCTCTCACACATTTGGATACCACTAAACCATTCTCGCTTGCAAACAATCCCAAGTCACTTAGTGCACAAACACGTCTTTCCATCCACTACCGGTAGCTCCCGCTTCGGTTCCTTATCTTCTCGGCTTGTAACCACTCTGTTAGCCTCAGTTATCTTCGTGCGGTACCTTGATTGTTCTGAACCTCAGCTCCCCTAGCTTAGTCATAATCTCTTCTGCATCATCATGACCTAGCTTTATAGATATATAACCAACAACAACAAGTAAATCATCACGTAACACCTCACAATGCACAAAATCATCAATTGACAGCTAAGAAATCTTACCTCACAACAAAGCATTTCCACATGCTTTGACACATAGCCCGTAATACCCAATGACTAGTCGTCACGTCTTCACGTATTCAGTCTCCCCTGAACCATCTCTACGTGTATCTTCGTGCGGTACCTTGATTGTTCTGAACCTCAGCTCCCCTAGCTTAGTCATAATCTCTTCTGCATCATCATGACCTAGCTTTATAGATATATAACCAACAACAACAAGTAAATCATCACGTAACACCTCACAATGCAAAAAATCATCAATTGACAGCTAAGAAATCTTACCTCACAACAAAGCATTTCCACATGCTTTGACACATAGCCCGTAATACCCAATGACTAGTCGTCACGTCTTCACGTATTCAGTCTCCCCTGAACCATCTTTACGTGCATCGGCCTCGTCACTTGGTGCACCACATGTACCAACTCGTATTTCCACGATCCTTGTCTTCTTTGTACTCCCGGTTGAGCTATGTAGCTTCACCCAGACTTACATGACCGCTTCAGACCTTAGCTCCCCTGCCTAGTCCCGGTCCAATGCCTTTGACTACTACAACCTCCAAGCTACCTGTACATCCAAAGATCAAGTAACCATGTCAAGCACAAGTTCCATTTACTTGACTCACATTAGTCAAACACAGTGTATCATGCAACATGTATACAACAAATCCAAAGTATTTGAGCCAATCCCCAACTCAAATACCAAACTAAACTCTCCTGAACCCTACCTGGCCGGTCAGACCGCCAACCATTGGCTAGTATGACCGCGCCAGTCAACTCCGGTCAAACCCCAGTAGTAGGGCACCGATCTGAATGCACCATATGTGCCGGTCAGACCGTTCCTACCCGAGCAAACCACGGCCTAAATGCCGGTTAGATTGCCAGCACCTGAAAGCAACTCAAAATTTCCATAACCCAAAAACCAAACTCAAATCCTACAATCTCAACCAAAAGTCAATTACTTATTACAACTATAGGTGATCTCCACATGGTCTCACAGAACACTACACAGAACAACTGGTTTATATTTTTTCAAGATGCCAGTAGTCATCATTCATAAGCATTCAAGACTTTTCAGGTACATATCAACACTTTTTTTCGCTTTCTTGTTTGGAAGATGACAAGAATATTCTTTCAGAAGGATAGCCTAGACGTGGACAGGCAGATGACTGGGTGGGCAAGTGGCTGATCTAATAATGAACACCGGATATTCCTTCCAAAATGCCAAAATTATAACACTGAATTCAGAATTGAGTCCATTAGATCACATTGTGTAAAAGGAGAAGGGAAAGGAAAACTGATGAGATTTTAATACGGAGAAAAGGATTAATTAGTCTAAACAAATGCGGACGGAGCCGGTCGGTTGTTGATTAGAAACTTGGGGGACCGGCAGCATCAATTTCCAGATGATGGTTATCTGAATAGCTCTCCTTCGCTCACTTCAATCTGAATTTTCCTTTTTTTTATTTTACATGCTTGAACATTTGAAGATAAAAGAGATATTTTAGTAGCTTTCCCTAGATGATAGTGTACTCTTTTTCAAGATAGATATTTGAGTTTACATTATTGTGTTAATTTTCAATTTTTTTTGAGAATGTGTTAATTTTCAAGCTTGCAAGGTATATGTTGGTGGACAAGAAGAAGACAGACAGCAACTTGTTTCTGAAAGCCTAGTTTATATATGGAACAGCAAGTTCTTGCTTTCTGAACCTTCAATGATAATATCTTCAAGATTTTTTGTGCCAAACAATGACCCATTCTCTGTAGATGGTCACAGACAGTGGCATATCCGGAATTTCGTTATGCCCGGGATAGAGGGCTGGAAACCATTACTAATTAGGCTGGGAAAGGTTATACTCTAGACTTATCTAGACTTTACACGAGTAAAAATCCTATGCCCTTAGCTGGAGTCTAGACTACGATATGCCTACATCTGCCCCTGGTCACAGAAGTCACCTTCTATAATGTAAACTATCGTATGCAACTACTAATCACATTCCATCAGAAAGGCAGCACTTTAGTAATTCCATAATTAGCTTCACCAAATGAAAAGCAAGAAGTTACATAACCTGGTCATCAACAAGGACACGAGGCATAGCATATCCCTGTGTTTATTCCAAGATGCTAACCTTTTTTGCTGCAATCCTGCACCTAGACAATGTAAGAATGGGCGATCGTGGCATTACCTTAATACAAATGACTCCATCTTATCCTGATCTTGCTTTTGTGTAAAGCAGCAAATTGCATCGAACATATGCTGCGACGTGTAGAACCAATTAATCTTGATCCACTAGTTTACAAAGTGTCCAATGCGTAAGGGGCATTTGGGCAGAGGTGGTTTGACAGGTCCGAAGTGACTCATCTAATCCAAACACACTGCAGGAACCGAAAAGCTTACAGAGATTTCAAGCTGAACTTCACCCGTGTACGAAGAGACTTTACCTAGCTCGAAGCTTTGTTATGTTTGTAAAAGATACCAAGCATATTGTGATATTTGAACACAATTATTCAGAGTTTCAGATATTAGCAGTCAGATCACCGATTGATCATTTTACTAGCAAACAACTGAATTCCTGAAGGACGTCGAAAACTCAGAACTAGGACTGTTTAGGATGTGTTTTAGTACGAAGAACAACAAATTAAGAGCTTCGCACTGCGAATTATGCAGAGGATTGCATTTGCAACTGATTTGGATATTTGCAAAAATCATAACCTTCAGCATGTTTTTGGCATGTGGATTCTTAGTTGCCTGATCCCTTGTCCTTTTTGTTTAGTGTGCTAATTCCATTCTACAGCAGCAAAACATCCGTGCACTACTGTGCTGCTGAAATCTGGGATATATATGTTTCCTAAAGTGACCTGCTAACCTTATAAGCTATGTTATTCCTGTTGCCACTAATCATGCATAGCTTACCTAGCTAATCGATTACAAGACGTAAGCATCACAGAGTCCTGAATTCCTCATCATACACGGTACTTTGAGCTATTCTCTCATATCATGGGTGCCTCATCGCCACTGCACTTTTGGCAAGCACAAGAGAATCGGTTCCAACAACAATTTCAGCATCACGAGTCTTGTCTGCGTACTACTACGGGGCTCAGGCCTCGTCAAGAAGCAGGGTGAGAGTGACATCGTCTCCAGCGTCAGAGGGCGCAAACCTGCTGAGATGCGTGCGTGAGACTCGAATTGGATTCTAAAAGCTATTTTTCTACGGTAAATAGTTTTTCTATATTATCTAGTCATTAAACGGAGTGTCTTTTTAAGATAGAGTCTATTAGTCGATTATAGTACATACTATAGTGACTTCATTTATATCAGATAAAATCATACACAAATGTCTCTTTCTATAAAATTCTCTATAAACTATTATTATTCATAAGCCAAAGTTAAAAGCCAATACAACTAGCCTCAGTGAAATTCAGAAGATGTAATGCTTGTTCTTTATGGCTGCGGCTTATAGCTTTTGGCTGAAATTTTTGAATTTTTGCTGTTCACGACAGATATTATGGAGAGAGATACTCGCTTGTGATTTTGGCTGGTACAGATATTAAGCTTTTAATATATACTATAATTAACTTGTAGACTCCGTTTTGAGAAAATACTTTGTTTAAAAGTTAGATATTATAGTAGAAACCAAAAATTACTTTAGAAGCCGTAAAAAATAGACCCGTATTATGCTGAGATTGCTTTGCTGATCGGAATCGGATTGGCAGTCAGGTAGCCGAAAAAGTGCCCAGCAGGTTGGCATAAGTGGGCCGCTAGCTCCATTACCGAGACGGCATCCGGCCCATTATCTCCGGAGCTACGGCCCTCGACGCGGCAGCGAGAGGATCGCAGAACCCTAACAAAAAGCTAAACAAAGCCCTCTGCCGCCGCCGCAATCTGACTCGCCCGCTATTCTCTCCTCCTCCCCGCCTCCGGCCTCCTCCTCCTCCCCGAGCGGCCGCCGTCCACCACTGATCCCTTCCCGGTACGCCTATCGTTCTCTAATTCCGCTTTGGGATTCGGCAGTCTGATTCGCGAGCCATCTGATCTCTCCCGGTACATTTGTTCTGCACGGTCGTCGAATGCCCCATGCTTAGATTTGTCCCGAAACCCATCATCTTTTGCTAGTGATCTTGTTCGGACTGGTTTGAAAGCCGGATGTGATTTGTTACTTGGTAGCACTTGTAATTGATGTGCCGACCAGGTTTTGCCATGCCTAGTTTTTAGTTTCTTGCTTGTTCTTGAGTTTTCTTTTTAGGCAAAGTACCACCTCAAGTGAATTGTTCATGTTGTCTATCTTGTTGTTTACAGTATCCGTAGCTGTTCAAGAAGACCACCCATTAGGTTGTACCCGGCTTGTTTATTACTTATAGTGCTAGTTTGTGTAGATCTCTATAGATAACACAGCTGCCTGCTTAATTGCTACTGATTAGATGGTTGCTGTGGTCATATTTTTGTGGTTTTGTGAGTGACATGTTTAGCTGTCTCTCTTCGCTGCAGCAATGATTCTTTGGTATTTCTTGTTAGTTATTCTCAAAATTTTCTTTTCCATGCCTATAGATCACCTGATACCTTTTATTGAGGCGAGATGGCGGTTACTTTATCCAATGTCAACTCTGAGGCAGGCCTCCAAAAGCTTGACGACTACCTCCTCACCCGCAGCTACATCAGCGGGTGTGTGCTGCATCACACATGCTAGCTCCTTTACTAAATACCTTGTCATGCTTGTCACATTGGGCTTACACTCTCTTAAACCTTTTCTTCTTAGCTACCAAGCTTCAAAAGATGACATGGCTGTGTACACTGCACTTTCATCTGCTCCCCCATCAAGCTATGTGAATGTCACAAGGTGGTTCGATCATATCAGTGCTCTCCTGAGGTTCAGGTGCGCACTTGAGCTAACATTGATGTATACCATCCCGTTGCATTTGTAGTTATTATTTCATAAGGGCTAAGGGGGCTCTTTTCAATTTTCAGTGGACTCACTGCGGAGGGTGAAGGTGTTAAGGTTGAGTCATCTGGTTGTTCTGTGGCTTTAACTCCTGATGTTGCTGACCGAAAGGTTACAACCTGCTATTTATCCTATATTTTGGTGGTGAATCTAATTGTTTGAGTGTTAATGGCTCAAGGCTAAATCTTATGGTCAATTAATGGATGCTTGCATGGTTGAAATACCATCCACAATCAATTTGATATGGCATCTTTGTGCCATCATAGTTTCTTTATAACGAGGCAACCCATTCAAGAAAATGTAGTATGCCTATATTGGAAGTCCTAAAGCAGAAGCTGTAATTTCAGGCACCAGAAGCTGATGATGATGATGATGATGTTGACCTATTCGGCGAGGAGACTGAAGAGGAGAAGAAAGCAGCAGCAGAACGTGCTGCAGCTGTCAAGGCTGCTGGCAAGAAGAAAGAAAGTATGTCTTCTATTCGTTGGAGTTTCTTGGCCAGTGTTACAATTAAATTAGTGGCAAAGAGATAAAGAGAACTGAAAAAAAAGAAGGGTACGGACCTGGTGTTCAGTAATCCCAAGTTAGTGTTTTAAAAAGCTCACAAAATGGGACAAAAAATCAACAAAAATTTAGTCAAGTGTGCACCTTAATCACATGTGAATTTTAATCTCATTCAGCTGCCCATGTGCTCATTTAGCCCTAGAGTAAAATGCTGAAGTTATGCTTTATGATCTGAAATCCATTGCTAACTTGGTCCTTTATGTCGTGAATTTTAATCTCAGAAAGCTGCATATGTGCTCATTCCTCACTAGCCCCATAGTAAAATGTTGAAGTTGTGTTATATGATCTGAAAAATCCATTGCTAACTTGTTCCTTAAATTAGGTGGGAAGTCATCAGTTCTGCTAGATGTGAAGCCATGGGATGATGAAACTGACATGACGAAGCTTGAGGAAGCTGTAAGGAGTGTGAAGATGGAAGGCCTGCTCTGGGGTGCATGTACGTGACTGCTCCATTAGTGTTCTACTTGTGAAAGCAGTGGTAGCATGTCCTGTTACAGTTGATTTATTTCATCTTTTAACACGAAGTATCATCCTTTGCAGCCAAACTTGTTCCGGTTGGATATGGCATCAAGAAGTTGCAAATTATGATGACCATTGTGGACGACCTTGTTTCTGTTGACAGTCTCATTGAGGACCATTTCTATACTGAGCCAGCCAACGAATACATTCAGAGCTGTGATATTGTGGCCTTCAACAAAATCTGTAAGTTGCCTCAACATGCTTGGCAGTTCTGGTTTTGGATTTACAAAGCTATGTGCTATGGTAAACTGATTGTTCTCTTGGAGTAAGCAAAACGTTTTCTTGGTCAAGTCTAGTAACATATTAAACCTACATGGGTTCATAAAATCAGTTCTGGACTGGTTTTGATTTGTGGATGTCATCCAGGTATTGTTTCCTGGTCAGTTACCATATTGTTGGGAACGGACTCAGTTCACATGACCAGTAGATTACTAGCATGTTTGTCCAACCAAGGGGATTATTTTGGCGTTTATTTGAGAATTATGAGCCCTCTTTCCACTATAAGGCCCCATACAACTAACGGCCTATTTGGCTGTGCTAAAGCTTCTACCGTTGGTTAGCTTATTGTTGGGCTTCAGCTTATAATCTCTAGAAGCCCTTCTTACTGTCTTGAAGCATATTTGGGGCGTTCAGTACTGAGTGGGCTTAGAGCTTCTAGTACCAGTACTCAAGAAGCTCCCACATGTTTTTTTTGCCTAGATTCAGCTTCAAGGCCGAATTTAGGCTTAACAGGCCTTAAAGCCACCAGTTGTCATTTGGGACTTAAAAGCTGAAACCACACAAGCTGGTTTATTGGAGAAGTTCAAGCTAGGCCAAAGGTGACCTAGTACTTGGAACCAAGGTTCCAAAAACCGGAACTGGAAGAAATCCCGGTCGGCGGCCGGTAACGGTAACCGGGCGGTTATCGGCCGGTTACCGGAAAAACCGGTCACAATTTGAAAATCAAAATTTAAATTTGAGATGTTTTGAAACTGGTAACGGGAAAAACCGACCGGTAACCGGAAAAAACCAGCCAAAATTTGAAAATCAAAAATTCATACCGGCCGGTTTTTTTGGTTACCAGTCTCCACCGGTAAAAACGGTAACCGCCGGGATTTTGAACCCTACTTGGAACTGATCGATATGGCCAGTACTTTGCCGAGTAATAGTTTTATATGACCCTTTTAATCGTGACACCGTTGTGCTTTTTCTTTAAATACTTGAATATCCATATCAATTACGTGATTCCTTTGAATTTTGAAATGTCTGTAAATAACCTCAAAACTCCACTAAACCATCCTCATGACTAGTATGTCGTAGGGAGGCTTGTGCAGTCCAGTTGAATCAGCACCCTTACCAACCCATACTGATTTTAAACAGTTACTTTTGATAGGTGCCCACTGCCTGGTTTTGGAACCCTGCAACCCGCTATACCCGATCTTTTATTCTATAATGCACTGTGCCGTTGTTTCTTGATTACTGATCTTATATGATACAATAATTACTATCCGATTGGTTAATCAGGTTACTTGTTAGTATCTGTTAAATTTTTTAGGTTGAATACCAGATTCTTTTGCCCTACTTATCTGGGTTTTAAAAAGAACTCTTGGATCGATATTCCCCTCTAGTCTTAAGCTTTTCACTCTTTTGCGCGACACTGATGTGCTGATTTTGCTGCAGAAAACTGGATCATAAGTTGTGCGAAGTTAAGGGGAGAATTTACTATCATATCATCTGCAAGTTTTCATCTATGTTTTGTCTTCGGACCCTATATCTGTTGTCTTCGGGCCCTAGCTGGCTCTAATGTAGAACTTGAACGCATTTGCTACCTGAGAATTTGGTTGGTTGGTTGGTTGGTTGTTATTCTTTGCTGGATTTATCCCTCTTGGCCTTTTCTGGCACATATATGCTGTTATTTTGTTCCTTAAATTTCGGAAACTTTTCAGCGCATATCGCATAATAAATTAATAATATTCAACACCTCGATGCCTTCTATCGATTGCACAAACTAGATTTGCGAGTTATATACATGTTCTTTTTGTTTTAGCTTATGGTTTATGGTTATGGCTTATAGGTTTTAGGCTATTCATGATAGAGTGAGTACGGAGTAACATAAAATTACGTGCTATTTTGGCTGATATAAATAAAGTCGCTACAGTGTGTACTATAAAAACTTGTAGATTTTACCTTAAAAAGATACTTTATTTGAAAGATAGTTATTGTAGAAAAGCTGAAAAATAGCTTTTAAAAATTAAAAAGAAGAGCCTCAAAATAGGCTGAAATCAGGATTCTAAAATCTGAAGCAGGGAAGCCTATATTGGTTTCTGTACACAATGTTTCGCCATATTTTTCTAGTCAGATGGCAGTTGCCTTATTGGTTATGCGGTTGATATCGGTTCTCGGTTCTCTTATATGGCTATGTTCTTTTTTGTTGTAGTTGATGGTTTTTATCTGTGTTTTTGAGATACCAGTAGAGATGTCGTAGATGGCGCATATAATTTTAGGTCTAGGAAGCTGTTTAGAGAATCTGTTTTAAGAAGTCGTTTTGTTTATTTTGATTTTTAAAGAAGTTAAAAGACAAAAGCTAAAAAGATCATGGCCATCTTATTCCGGAGGTAAAACATATACAGCATGTGTACACCTCCGCTACAGCAACGTAGAAAGTTTTTATCGAGGACGATGACTGGCAGTTTTGAGTGTATATGTCAAGTAGAACTCAGAACACTATTGGGTGTTTCAGTGGAACTCTGTTCTGGACTTTCGAGTATGAGGTGTGCTTGTTCTGCAAGCGAATTTTATAGCAAGAAAATAAGGACATGTTCTTTTGGGCTTCTAAAAGCTGTTTTTCAGTTTTTCTATAGTAATTAGCTTTTAAACGAAGTATCTTTTTAAGATAGGGTCTACTAGTTAATTGTAGTACATACTGTATCGACTTCATTTATATCGGTAAAAACTGTACGTTTTTTTATAATATCTCACACGAACAGTTCAAAAATCAAAAGCTGCAGCTAAAAGCTATAAGCTTTAGTATGCCCTAATATATACTTTTAGGCTTAGCTGCTTTCGGTAGGTTCCCTGGTATAACAATGCCACCGACCCATTGCTTTGTCCGAACGGTTTTGCTCGACAGTAACTCTAAAGAATTTCTAGCAAACAATTCAGTCAAAGAACATGACCAAGTCTCGGGGCAAGCTGGTGGGTGTGTTTGGGTGGACACCACATTTTGACGCACCTAGCTGTGGCGAAATGATAAAAAGGAGCCATTGTTTTGACTTTTCACTTCGGCTTTTAGAAAAGTCATGATAAATAGGACGGTTTTTTTTATTAGCTTCTCGAATATCTTCTAAAGTTAAAAACTATATGTGCCATCTACGTCTTTCTCTAGCGTCTGATACCATCTTAAAAAATATAGATAAAAACTATCAGTCCTAGTAAAAAAATCATTAGCTGTTATAGTCCATTGGAACATTACTAAAATGTGTGACGAGTGGATTGGAAAGGCTAACGAACTGTTGTGCCACAACTTTGGCAACAAACGGAACAAACAGGCATAAAAAATAAAAAGTTGCCAAATGGCAAAGTGGTGATCTCACTAAGGGCCATTCGAACCGGCTTCTAGATTTTAGCTAAAATTATATTGTAACGAATAAAATTGCACTATAGCGACTATTAATTTTTTTAAGTCATTTAATTTAAAATTAAAATAAGAAGAAAAACATCATTATATCTTTACGGACAATGCAAAGAAATAAGAAATAAGAAAAAGCAAAAAAATTGAAATTAAAAACCCGACGCATTCTAAGTGGTTTCTGATTTTTAAAAGTTAGAAGCCATAAACCAAAGCGAAAAAATTGGTTAGAGCAGGGTCTAAGACTACTCTATTTCAATATAATTGAAGTTTTGACCAAAGCACATGTACATACATCAAGAAACCTTTTTTTAGAATGCGACCAAAATACGTCCAATAATATGGGTTTGGTTTAATAGTTCGGGGAAGTTCACATAGGATTCCTAGTGGAAGTTCCAAATATTTTACGAAACTTTTGATTGCAAGTTTCAAGTATTTAAAAATAGATGGAGTGAAGCAAAGTGCCTTTTACCTGGGCTGCAACTATGTGGTGTGCTGGTAACCTCTAGATTATTTTGTGAGTCATTTTGGGCACATATTTGGCCACGACATGTTAGGGTAAAAAAAATAAGGTTGCATTGGCATTTGCTGATTTGTCAAACGTTTCTAGTGCTAAACCCGGCTAAATGGATCGGACCAACTGTGCTAACCTAAAGCATAGTATCGTTGGTGTGACATAAGCATGATACAACATGTACAATAACTTTTATATAGTAGTGTAGTAAAATTACTTACGGTTGATAGTAAAATTACTTGTATTAGAGTTACTGTATTTTCTGAGTGTAAACACAGTAAAATCATTTGTGACTAATAGTAAAAATATTTGTGACCATACTCAACAAACCATCAGTGGCCCGTTGAGTTAAATATACCCTAGCCGACGTGGCACGATCTGATCCCTCTCTATACCATGCTTGAATTAGTGGATAAGCATGTGAACTAGCGCGATTTGATACAATAATTTATTCATATCAATCATAAAGAGCTTAATCGGACGTGTCTAATCTAGACTTGTACCATGCCGAATAGCCTATTTGAACAGATCTGTCTAGTGCACCCTTTAGCTGCACTTCTCTGCCCCTCTTAACCCCAAGGGGTGCACGAGCATTCACGAATGTGCTGGAGACATGCTTCTCTTTTGGCCATAGCGCGTCGCAAGCACCAACGTTGCCGTACTATTTTCTGCACGTCCTAGCTGTACTTTTATCACTCGCACCGTGAGCGAGGCCACATGAAATCATTCTGAACCATATATATGATCGCTGTTTCGATGCTGATTGAAAATCCTTTCACATCAGATGATTTGCGAAGTTATATAGAGCAAAATGGATGTATATATTGGCATTAGAGAAGGCATGATGGTCCTAAAAAACCAAAAAAAAAAAGAACAAAGGGCAAGATGGAAAATTTTCCTTTGTGTAAACAGGCTCAAAGTTTCACGCACAAGCTGACAAGCCTATGGACCTAACTATGCTTGGAACACAAAAAATTCACAAGAGGCAGTTCAATTTTGGTAGGAGTTTGAGAAAAAAAATTCCTGTGTTCGAAACAGGACAACTCGCCTTGTTTAGAAAAAAAAAACTACTTTGTGAGGCAACTCGCATCGCCTACATGCACAATGGAGTAGTTGGTGGTGTATTTTCTCTTCCATTGTTAATATTACCGCCGTAGTATTCACATGGGCCGTTTCTTCTCCATCTTGATCAATTTTACCAGGAATTACACGAGACACCTATACATATCTCATCACCATGGTCCAGGTGCATCTTCGCCCTTCATATCTCCAGAACAATGACTGCAAAAAAAAAGCAATTTCTATTCAGCCCTGAAAACTGTGAGATCGTCCTGCGTGTTGTTGTATCCTTTAGTTGCACTATTTTTCTTACCCAATTATTACTATTCATTAGTCGTAACTATTCATCAATTGTTTCTATCAGACACTACTATTTATCTACTGTAGCCAAAAGTCTTTAAAAAAACTAATATAAATAAACCCTTGAAAGTAGAAGTGAATAGGAACCGACCCAATTCGCCGAGTCCTCCTCCCAAGCGCGTTCCTGATAAACTAACAGCGCTAACCCTTGGATGGACGGAGACTACCTGGCTGGCTGGGAGTATGACCGACCGGTTCATCCAATGAATGCGGTTGCCGATCGCTAATCAATGTTGTCCTATCATACGATCTTCATAATTAATTACGCGCTCGTACTCTGATGAGTCATTTCAATGACAAATCACGGCTGCTAGTCGCTACTAGTATAGCGTAGGTTCTTTTTACTGCGGCATTTGTGTGAATGCAATGTTATGAGGTGGTGATTGGTTCGGCTGAAAAGCTCGTGGCTTATGGCTAAAAACACTGTAGCTGACTGAAAAAAGTACTGTAGCTGACAGAGGCTTATTTAGCATAATTAAATTTAAAAAAAATAAAAATAAAAAAATTATGTTAGCCCATTACGTATAATACAAACAAATACAGTAAAAAAAGAACCGGCAAAAAAGCTCAACAAAAAGCCAAAAGTTCAGAAAAAGGCGAAACTTATGAATAGTAAAAAATAAGCCAGAAGCCGAAGCCGAGTTGATCAAAGTCATTTTAAAAAGTAATAGAAAACCACCATGATTATTTGTCTGAAATAAATTATAAACTAAAAAAATAAACATATTTATGGCTCCACTTAGATTGACTGAAATAATCTAGCTTATGTCTTATTTTATATTATACCTAGCTTATTTTACACTGTAACTGCAGGTGATTTTCTGGTGTAATTAAATTTAGAAAATTTAAAAATAGAAAAAACAAGTTAATCTACCATGGACAATGCAAATGAATATGAAAAAAAAGGCAAAACCCTATAAAAATCAGAAAAAACGAAATTAAGAAAGTCAGAAACTAAAGCCAAAACGAATGGGAGCTCACCAAAATAGATTTCTCGCAGTAAAAAAAGAAAATCATCGAAATAGATATGCTCCTAGCTAGATCGCGAGGAGTAGTGCTACCGTAAGAAAGGAGCAAGTTGATCTCGGCTCTCGAGCCGTCGAGATTCAGTTCACACGGCCGTGCACGCGTGCGTGCTGTCGGGTCGATGTTATTCGGCGGCGAGCTCGACAACACCAAAAGAGGGTCACCGAGGGCGGAGCTACCTGGGACGGGACGAGGTTGAATCGAGACACACGGGAGAAAGCTTTCGTTCGTTTTTGTACAAATAAATTGAACATCGATAAATCTATAAACTCGTTTTCCAAAAACTGATCGTAAAAACATCTTATTTATTTATTTTAAAAAATATAAGTTACAAGTTAAAAGCCTTAAACTAATAAGAACAGGCTATCTCGCTCCGATTTTCCTTACCCTTCTGAAGTGCTGATTCTGTGTGCCTTCCTCAGAAGTCTGCCCGAATTTTTTGTATTTAAGCTCTTTTTTTGAAAAATATTCACATTTAGACCTCTGGTGGTTTTAATTCCGTTTTTGGACCCAGGGGGTCGGCGCCGTGACCCACGGCGCCGAGGTAACACGTCTCGGCGCCGTGGAGCACGGCTCCGAGGTGCCAGGCCCGCTCCAGCCTGGTGGCCTGCGTGGCGCTGACGTGGCAGCACCTCGGCGCCGTGGATCGTGGCTCCGAGCTCGGAGCCGTGGGTCGTGGCGCCGAGCTCGGAGCCGTGGGTCATGGCGCCGAGCTCGGAGCCGTAGATCGTGGTGCCGAGCTGCCTGCCACGTGGCACCGAGCTCCCTGCCACGTCTGCAGACACTCGGCGTCTAGGGTTTGCACCGATCAGGCTTTACGTTGTCGCAAAAAGAATTACTAGTTGTATTTTGTTAATTTTGTTACTAGTTGCAGGAACTGGATTATAAGTTTTGTTAATTTTGTAGTTGTGAATTACAAAACAATTTGAAAAAATTGTAAAACAAGTTTATGTTGATTGGCTCGTTGTAGATGCATAAAAAAATATGGTAATTTTTTTAGGAACGATTGTGCGTAGAACGGTCGATATATAAAATGGTAAGTGACTTTTAAGGTATGTTATGTTTTAAGGGTTTGCAATTCCCGTGGGTTTTTGCAAGGTTTGGTAATTTTGTAGTTGTAATATGGGAACGAATCTGATGAAGTCGTAATAAAAGTTTATGTTCATTGCAAAAATTACTAAAGCACTTGAAAAACCTCACAAAAATTACAAATGCACAATGAATATAACATAAACACATATATACAACAACTAGCTCATTACAAACACATCTCAGTCCAACCACTTACCAAGTGCCTCCTAGCTCATTACAACATATATACAACGACTTTTAAGGCCAACCACAAGCCTACACATATGTATCACTGCCTCCTAGCCTTACCCTTACCCTTACCAAGGGCGTCGGTGCCTGGAGTGTAACGGCTAGGCTCGCGGCGGCGTCTGCGTGGTACAGGCTGTGAAGGCTGAGTCTCAGGAGCGCCTACGAGCTGAGACGGGCCTATCTCATCGTAAGTCTGCTGCTCCACCTCGTCGTCGTCCTCACCCCCCTCGTCAGGGAAAGTGTCGCTCGTGGGGGATGAGCTCTGTGCCGTGTAAGACCCTTGCCGCGTCGGGTCTGCAAGTCGTGTCGTAGGCACGTCTACGTCCCTTCCCGCGCCGGTGCTGCAACCACAACGACTAGCCGCACGACGTAGCCGACCTGCTAGCCTCTGTCATCCAACATTTTGTTAACCAACAAGATACGAAGATATTACGTACTAATTTTGTAAATGGCTTTGTCGAAGCTTACCTCTAGGAAGGTAAGCGTCCGGGCGGCGAGGCGGGAGGTCGGGGACGCGGGCGGGGACGGGAGGCGGCGGCTCCGGGAGGCGGACGGGAGGCCGGGAGGCGGCGGCGGGGAGACAGGCGCGAGGTGATGAGGCGGCGCGGCGGACGCTAGGGTTTGCGGGTTTTGGACGAGCGCGTGAACCAACAGCGCCAGCACCACACGGGAAAAAAGCCGCGTGGGGCCCGCTGGCCAGAGGTCGGCGCCATGACCCACGGCTCCGAGCTCGGAGCCACCAGTCACGGCGCCGAGCTCGGAGCCACGATCCACGGCGCCGAGGTGCTGCCACGTCAGCGCCACGCAGGCCACCAGGCTGGAGCGGGCCTGGCACCTCGGAGCCGTGCTCCACGGCGCCGAGACGTATTACCTCGGCGCCGTGGGTCACGGCGCCGACCCCTGGGTCCAAAAACGGAATTAAAACCACCAGGGGTCTAAATGTGAATATTTTTCAAAAAAAAGGCTTAAATACAAAAAAATTCGGGAAGTCTGCGGTCTCCCGGTCCGACGTGGCACCCCCACCCCTCCCGAACTTTCCCAGTGGGACCCACCACACCAACCCAGCCCACGGAGGCTTTCGATATAAGACAGGCCCGCACGATTCACAGCACACGCGCCCAGAAAAAAAGACGCGCACAAATGGAAGCGTCGCTTGCGCCGGCGGCCACCGGCGGCGACGAGGAGCCCCCTTACCTGCTCCGGATCCTGTAACCTCGCGGATCCACCAAGTAGAATAGAGTAGAGTAGAGTAGAGGAGACGAGAGCGGCAGGAGTGCTGCTCTACTTATGGAGGCGGAGGAGACGGGGGATGGGGAGGATGCCGTGGTGGCGGTTTGCGAGTGCTGCGGCTTCACGGAGGAGTGCACGGAACCGTACATCGCCGGCGTGCGCGCGCGGTATGCCGGGAGGTGGATCTGCGGCCTCTGCGGCGACGCCGTCGGGGAGGAGCTCGGCCGCGCCGCGCCGCCCATCTCGCCGGGGGAGGCGCTCGACCGCCTCACCGCCGCCTGTCGCGCATCCTCGCCGCAGTCGCGGGAGGAGAACGCCGGGGACCTCATCGCCGCCGTGCGCGTGCTTCTCCTGCGCTGCCTCGGGTCGACGCCGCCCAGGAGGGTGCGGTCCACGCCGAGCACCCCAGGCGCGGCGGGGCCTCCGTCGTTCTCGACGTGGCCGACGCCGCCGCCTCTGGCGGCAGCGGGATCGCGCTCGCGCTAACGGGAAGCTGCTTCGCGGCGCTGGTGGAGTGAGGATCCATGGGCTGCTTGTCCAAGGGAAGGAAGAAGCTTGGCTCGTAGCTGCTTGTGCCTAGGTGCAGTAGTGCTCTCTGTTTCCTTTTGTAGTAAGGTACCATGTGTACAAAAATGGAGGCAGAAATTGCAGGGAAATAATTCTGAGCTCGTAGAGGCTCTCTGGTTTCTCTTTCGATCGAGCCTTGTCTCGTCGAAAGGTGGAAGTTGTCCACGAGTAACAGGATCCCAAAAATTCTCCTCATTAACCCTCCCCTCCCAAAAAAAATTCATATTGCACCTGCTCTCTCTAATGCGAGTTCTTTTTAAGCTATAGTTAATAGTTTGTATTCTAATATAAATATTTATACGAACAAATCAAGTATCAATAAATTTTTTAAAAGATGACGAAAACATTCTATTCATTTATTTATTTAGAAAATATTATAAATCATACACTAGAAATATAGAGATCTAGCCAATATCTCCTGTGCTGCAGCCGCAGCCCCTTCTTTCTCTCTCTTTCCAAAGATGGATTTTCAGCAATCAGTGAGGGAACTGTGAATAGATAAACACAACAGTGAAGGGGCTGGTTTAAATGGTTTTTAAGCCATGATTTTTAGCTATGAATTTTGATTTTTACCTAAAAGTACACTATAACAGCGGTTAGTTTTTTTTCTAAGTCATTCATTTAAAAAGAAAAAACTATTAAATCATCACAGATAATGTAAAAAAACAAAAAAAAAATAAAAAAAATCAATGTGCTTCAAATAATTAGGGCCTAGAAATCGAAGCCACTTAGAATAATATACAGTGCTTTCGTGCCTATCACTCTTGTGGAAAAGCATTCTTGGAGTTAGTCAACTCATGGCGTGCCTTCATATTTCTCACACCTCGGGACCTGTGCAGGCGATACATCACAAACAAAATTGTGCTTACGAACAAATCCCTCCTAGTCGTACATAGCTTGTTGGTGCATGCTACTTTTATGAAATAACAAAGATTCATTTCTCACTCAGCCTAGATTTGGCACTGTTTTTTGTTTTTCAAGTGCCTTTTAGCTTCGGCTTTTTCGTAAATCGAAATAAATATGACGATTTCTTCATGCAGTATTTTGAATCTACTTCTTCAAATAACTTCTTGAGCCTTTTAACACATGCATCGTCCATGTCAGCATCTCTATTTCTTCCACCGTCCTGAAAAACATAACAAAAACTATTAGTCATAACCTAAAAAAGAACCTTTATTTGTTTGGACTTAGGCTTCAGGTTCTCCCAAAAAAAAACCCTGAAGCACAGACAAACGGGTCACTTATTCTAGTGATATTCGGTTCTACGTAGAGAATTGGGTGTGTTCTTTTAGGCTATGTCTTATAGCTTTTGACTTAAATTTTTTAATTCCGGTTGTTCATAAGAGAGAGTATAGAGAGAGATACTTGTATACGAGTTTGGCTGATATAGATGAAGTCATGATAGTGTCTATTATAATCAACTTATAGATCTTACATTAAAAATACACCCCTAGAAAGTTAGACCATAAACTCAAAAGAAGAGAGCCAATAACTTGCCGAGGCGGCCAAAGAATCTTGTAAAGCTTGGAAATCCGAGTCATCTGCAGCGCGGCATTCCACAGCAGAATATTATCCCGAGTCCATTAAGAGAGCGAAATTTGTCCATCTTTCGGTAGCTTTTCGTAGCGCGGTGACCGGGAATCTCATCATGCAAGTAGAACAGTCTCTGTTATCTGCGTGGTGTTGCAGTCTTGCAGTGCTACTTCGAGCAGGAGGTTCCTTCTGTTACGAAATCCATAGGTCAAGGGCTTGTTGGGCAAATACCTCAACTTCTTTTGATGAATTTTAGCCAGACTCTTTGTACTTGATGAGTTATCAACAATAAAAAAAAAATCAGATACTACTACATTTTGTCTCCCATTGTCTCGTGTTTTGTGGGCAAATACCTAAACTGCTCCTAATGAATTTTAGTCTATAAATAAGATTTCTCTTTGTACTTGATGAGTTATCAGCAATAAAAGAAATAAGATACTAGTACATTTTGTCTTCTATTATCTCTCTATCATGTGTAATTGGCTTGATGTTTTCCTCGATAACTATAACAATCTAACACCTCCTTCCTTCGAGTGAACGCTTATTGCATGGGTCCACGTCAGCGTGTCCCTACATGATGTGGACTTGGCGTCTATGCAACACATACGTTGATCCTTCGTGGAAAATACCTTACGGGCCATTTTAATGCAAACTATTTATATGAATTTAATTTACAGGAACCTAGTGCTGATGAGAGCTTTGATTGGGTTGATGCGCCGAGTATGTTCGATGTTTCATTCCCAGTAAATATTTAGTGATTTAAATATTAGAAAAGCCGCCTAAGAATAAATTCGGGAATAAAGTTGACGTATCAATCGCAGATTTTTTATTTTCCTTGTTAAAAAATTGTGAGATATCTATTTATTGTCTTATTAAAGTAAAGGCAAAAGAACCCATCACATTCATGCTCAAGGGCTAGAAATTACCACATTAATTAGAAAAAAAGAAATATCTACACCGTTAATCGTGGTAGATCAAGATTTCCATGTCAAGTACAATTTGAAAATAATTAAAATTTGGAAAATAAAATAAAATTAGAAATTTGATTTCCATACGAATTTGTAAGTAATATCTTTAAATAAATATAATTCAAAATAAAATTTAAACAAGAAGTAGCAATTGAATTTGTATACGAATTCCAGTAAAATAACCCAAATTTGGAATAAAATTATTGATTTAAATTTGATACAAATTCCAAAGTAAAATCCCTAAATAACTGTAATTCAGCATAAAAATAAAAGAAAATTTGTAATTTAATTTCCATATGATTTCAAAGTAAAATCCCTAAATAACTAAAATTCACAATAAATTAAATAAATTTATCAATTTGGTTTGTATACGAACTCCATTGAAAAATAACTAAAATTTTGAATAAAAATAAAGTTATAATGAGAATAACATGAATGATGTCAGAGAAGGCCATAAAAAAGTGCAATGATGTCGATGATACTATAAGAAGACATTGACCCAAGGGGAAAGCAAAGAGCTGAGACAGAGACAACGACGGCAAAGATGACGACAATGTCTTGCTACTCGCCGGAGTCATTGAAGAGAAAGGCTTGCGTCGAAGGAGCCAAGAGCCATGACGACGAGTGGTGAGCGTCGGCATTGTTGAAGTCAGTGGCCAAAGAAGCTCAATGATGGGGAAGGGTTAACAGAGAGGAGATGAAGCTTTACATTGAAGATAGGCTATAGGTGATATGTGACTATCATGTAGCTAGACGGGTGCCATCGCTGGTGAGAGGCACAGTGTCACCAATGATGGCGAGAAGATTCTTCATATCATTAGACAATGACTAAAGTAGACATACCAAAATTAGTGAAGGTGGGAGGCCAATACGGTAATGAAGGTGGGAGGTCAACATGATAAGTGAGGAAGCTACAACGTTGAGGTTGCCAACATTGAAGAAGTAGAGCGATTGACATGGGAGAAGAGGACATCAATCATCTATAACTTTGTGCATGCATGCATCTGTACGAATAAAAGCATGGTGCATACAAAAGTAGAGGAGCAAAGAGCTCAGAATAGATATGTCACAATCATAGAGAATAGATTTGAGGCCACCAGAGAGAGTGTGACGAGTGTCCCCAGTAAGGATCGATGACTATTGCACGTGTATGAGTGTTGATGTCATAATGGTCAGGATTAAGCAATAATTGAAGAGAAGTAGAAGATAATTATGTGGTAGAGTATTGCATTGGAAGGGGTAGCAATTGATAGAGATCGATCAAGGATTGGACTTGCTATTAGAGGTTGAAGTAGAAAAGTTGTGGCGGTGAGAAGAGATAGAAGACACACGATTTGGTGGGGCAACGACGTGTGAGGGAATACAAGTTCAAGATAGGTTGTCCATGGTGCATTGGTATATACGTGAGCAAGGTGCTCTAACACCATATAACTAATAAGATAATTTACCACACACATAATTAGTGTATTGCTTGACATTAAATAGAGATACATATGTATGCATACATTTTGGAAAAGACAAAACTAATGGAGGAAGAATAAGGGCATGTAGCTAAATGATCCATTCACGATGGAAAAATGGTTACGTTTTTAAGAACCCCAATAACTTGTTACGCTCAATGATTTTCTTCTATCAGACCTCATAATTCAATTATGTTTCTCTAGTTGTATTTTTCTTCAAACTTCTATTGTCATTTCTAATGTTTATGATTGTAACATCCTGATTTTTAGAGTTGTTTTGAAGTTTTTAAAATAAAATTCACCAGTTGGATTTTCCTGGAATTAATAAAAGCTTAAGTTAAATTTTATTTAATTAAAAGGATTTAACATGGCTAAATTAAACAATAACATTTGGTGAAAGTATTTTCTTTGGGTTTGTTGTGTCTCAAGCAATTGCTTAGAATTTTCTTGGATTTTTCTGGGTTTATTTGCTATTTTCTAGAGCTTATATGATTTATTTGAACTTTTGGAAATAGAAAACCCTAGGAAAATCTTTAAAGAGTAATGGGTCGAAGCCCATCACCTCTTTTCGGCCCAGCCAACCGCAGCCATTTGATCTTTGCCAGGACACGTGTCACGCATCCAACGGTGTGTGCACTGTTCATCTGTGCTATCTACCGACACCCATCCGATCTCTTGCTTGCCATCTAAGCCGTACATCAGTTGCAGACATTGATATGTGGGGCCTACATGCCAGGCCACTGTTCATCGTCCCTGAACTGGACTTCATCTCCGCGTTGCTGCCGTTGCCGTCTCCGCCCTGGACTCCGTTGCTGCCTTTTGAGTCGGTCTCGACGTCCGCGCCTATATAAGCCACGCCGTCCCCCTCTTCTTCCGCACCCCGCAGTTGCCTTCGGCTGCTCGCTGTTCCTCACCACACTCGCTCGCCCACCATGCTGTCCTCGGTTCGCGTGCCTGACGCCTCGCACCGTGTGCCCACCAGCTCACTCTACACTCGTGCGCCCGTGCCGCTTCGACTTCCCATAGACCCTGTCCTCCGTGCACCATGCTGCTGACAACCCAGGCCTACCGGTAAGGTGCACTGTTTCGTAGACCTGTAGACCAAGCTGAGTCAGCCACCACCTCACCTGCCACGTCAGCCCTAGCCGCCACGTCTGCGGCCCAGTCACCGTGCACTGTTCCATGCACTGGGTTCACCGTAGACTTGCTTTTTTGTGAGCCGAGTCTACAGCACAGTAGCTTTTCCAATTTCGTCCTTTTTCTCCATATTAGATTTTTCAAGAGCCCGTTTTTTCCATCCTAGCTCTGATTGACTTGATTCTTTTTCCTAAATTTAT
This sequence comes from Dendrocalamus latiflorus, assembly GCA_017311315.1. Lineage (NCBI taxonomy): Eukaryota > Viridiplantae > Streptophyta > Magnoliopsida > Poales > Poaceae > Dendrocalamus > Dendrocalamus latiflorus. Next base: position 15,220,231 of record CM029622.1, on the reverse strand, counting down.
CTAAAATTGAGCTATATCATTTGGTTCTATTTTTGAAGCTTTTGGAGTTCATTTTAATTTTGTTTTGTGCAATTTGTACATTGGAATGTGGATGTTTCATTTGGATAAATCTAAGGACTTAACTTTGTGCGCCATTGATCTGAGCCTTACCGTACAACCACATATCCAGTATGGGATGGACCTGGCTGATTAATTTGTGATATCTCAATTTTGGTTCCGTCGTTGGGATGAGTGTGGTGTGGTCATAGCCATGTATCCACATTGGCGCAAGAGGGGCCGGTTAGCGAAACCTTAGCGAGGCGGAACTGGGTTGAGATTGAACATTGTAAATGCCTTGTTGTGATCTTTTTAGTCAACATACCAAAGGAAGCATGTTATACCAGTGACATTACAAGATGATCGCATCGTGTGGGTAAAGTTGTACAACCTCTGCAGAGTGTAAAACTATTCAAATAGTTGTGTCCCCGGTTATGGATAATGCTCAGTGATTTTACACGAGAGGTAGAGTTTTCATAAAAACCTGGTTGGGTTAAGTTAGGAAGTGAATGGTTAGCTCACTGGTGGTTCATTTCTTGAATGGTAGTTCACGAATGGTTCATTGGAATGAATAGTCAGTTCAGTTGTGATTGCTCTTAATTCCTTTGATTATTTACTTACTAATCATTTTCAAAGTTCGCTTTCCAATCTATTTCTTATATTTACGTTAAATTGTTGCTTTCTGCAAAATTAACCTTTCAACCATCTATTGGTAAGCCTTGCATATTATATTGCATCTTTGTTACAAATGATTTGCTGAGTAGTCTATGTATTCATCGCTTCATCCACATTTGCTCAGTTGAGGAAGAAGCACTATATTAGCAAGAGGTACTAGAGGGAGGATACTTTAATGACTTCGCGGATTAGGACTTCACTTCCCAGTCGATTGCCTGTGGGCATGTCAAATGGCTACTACGCTTATTTCTGTTTTTCTGTTGCAAGTTTTTTAAGCCCTTCAGGCTATTATCTGTAAGCTTGATCATAGGGTCGCAACTCTGATAATTATTAATAATATTAAGTCTTTTCTTAGTGAATTGTGATATGGTCGATATTTCATCTTTATTTATACTGTGTGCACTAGCGTGATCCTGGACTGGTGCAGAATACACAAAAGAGTTCAGATTTGCATATTTAGGTCTTGATAATGATGTCTTAAAAAAGTAAATATCCCATAAGATACGTAAATATATTCTCAAATATCTAAGTTATACCATTTGATACTATAAACTTTGAAACAAATCTAGTCGCATAAATGTATGGGCCACCCTGCTAGTTTATGTGAAAAAGAAAGTTACTCGTATGTAAAAGGTTCAATTTAATTACTCCGTATAGGACACTATTGACTTTTCATGGCCTCCAAGTAAAAAATTGTGAAAGCATTTTTATAGCAAATCTAACAATAGTACTTTAATATGATCAATCTAGATATTTAGAAATAATTATTAGTTGAAGATTATGAAGGTTGACTGGTCCAAGTTAACAATGCCAAGTATTCTAAAACAGGGGAAGTACATTTTTCTGTCTAGAGAATCCATGCACTACTCGCAAAAAAAATCCATGAATTGATAGATAGGTAGTTTTATGCTTGTATATACACATAGGAAACATGCGGCATGAATAGTGGCGAACCCAGAAATGAAGCTATGGGAGCTAACCTAGGATACCCCGATAGGCGATACGAGTATGGTGATACGGATACCATGATACAATATTTTGCAAAACAAGAATACATTGATATAACAAGCATATATGTATTTCAAAATTAAAAAAATAAAGAAAGGATATGAGAGAGCGAGAAATTGGGATTACCTTAATGAATGCTTTATATATTCCATTATTCGTTGCATCCCTCGCTCGCTACTTTCAGTTATGGACTGCATAATTAACATTATTCATGAATCCCAAGAGGAATAATGTGTTTTCCATCATATCAATGTAAAGGCACAGGCAAACCTTGTTAAAATGCTCGTACTACCTATTTCCAAGGCCAAACACTGCAAATTAGAGATTACTCAACCATTCACCTCTCTCATTCCCCTGTACTGCAACCAAACAAAGAGGCCATGAATACAAACTATGAAACACACACATAAAAATCCACCTAAAATAGTATATTTGTAATCTAACCTCTGAAAACCATTTGTAAAAGCTTGCCGCATTGTCATTTGGATCTCATCCCCATACCTAACAAGAAGACATTAGCAATTAACTCGAACCAAAATTCATGCTTTCTCCTTACTTAATCGAAGTAATAGGCAATCCACTAGTAGAATAGAACCAATAAAAGTGGAGATGGCAGTGCCAATCCATCCTTACATTGCCAGGAAGAATAATGTGATGCCGTGATGGTCTCCTAAAGCTTCTCCTCAAACTCCTCATCCTCGGCGGCATAATCATCCTAAGCCCCAACAAAGCACACATCAATCATAACAGACAAGCAAAAAAAAAGAACTTGTCGATGTCGATGTCATAGACTATGTGCATGTGTGGAGTATTCTCTGACATTTTCAGTGTCAAAGATATTGAGTTTCTATATCTAATATGTAGATAACCAATGCATATTCATGTACAGACCACATAGGTGAACAAAAGAACAAACACACCGCATTTACCCATGCATGCATTAGGCTACCACAAGTTCATATATGGATGAGTTTACAAAACTAATCTTGAGACCTAGACCAATTACCAGTATCATCACATTCCCATGAGGGACAAAAATTAGACCTGAGCCAATTCATAGAACAAATTGAATGATTGAAGGAGTTATGTTGTACCTTGGGGTTTGATGCAGCGTTGGCAATTTGGAGCAGGGCGGAGGCTAGAGCCAGAGATGGAGTATCGGGCTTTGGTAGGCTGCCAGCTGGGGGAGGTGGAATCAGCCGGGGGTGCTGCCACTGCGACCTGTGATCTAGGGTTGCTAGTTGGAATGGGAGGCGAATGTGAGAGCTCGGAGGAGGTGCAATGCAGGGGGTTAGGGCCTAGGGGCTAAACTGAAGGGCTGAAGGTGCTGGTAGTTGGAGCCAGGCTGTCAAGGTGCTAAGAGAGGGAAATGGGCCTAATGAGTAGTAAATACCTATAGAACTTGCTGGGCCAGGACTCGGGCTACATCCTCTAGCTCGGGCCCTAGGTCCGCCCCTAGACGTGGATGTCCTAGTTAGAGCATGTATGGAGGTATGGAGCTAGACAATTTTTACCTAGAGCTAGAGCCTAGAGGTCATATAGCAAGAACTAAACACTAAGTACCAAAAAAGATAGTAGAATTTTTCACTCTTTTGCATGAAAAAATAAGGGGATATATAGAGTAGTATTTCAGCATCGACTAGGGCCCCAATTCTACCAAAAACATTTTTTTCAACTTACTGTGTATTCCAAGAGTGATATAAGTGTTTATTTGATCATTTGACATCTAATCTGATCAATAAATGTATTTTATTCACGACTAGAATTGTGCTTTAAATTCTATGTCATTGAGAGCTACTATTAGGAGAGTTATGCTATCAATATTGCCGTAGTATGATCATTTTACATAAAAAGTAAAATAAGTAGATAATCAAATTAATTTTTATTATTCCAAACCTCCAAATCTTAATGTCTAAACTATTAAGTACTTAGTTCTTAACATACAACTTGAATTGAGAGATATGACCTGACCAAACATTTAAGTCTTTCATAATCTTGGATGGTGCGTTATTCTATATGATTCTACCATGATTCTACTACGATTCTATAATTAGGATCACGATTCTACCACGATTCTACCAGGTACGACTCAAGATGCGATTTGAGTCAGATTGGTTTCGTGGAATTGTAGAGTTGTACGATTTTATGACTAGAATCATGATTTATCAACCTTGCATATATATATATATATATATATATATATATATATATATATATATATATATATATATATATATATATATATATATATATATATGGGAATGTAGTGTGTTTATGTGAGTAAGGGGTATATGAGCATCTTCTTTTCAGCTTCTAAAAGCTAATTATCAGTTTTTCTACATTAACTAGCTTCCAAGCGGAGTGCCTTTTTAAGGTGGGGTCTACAAGTTGATTGTAGTACACACCGTAACGACTTAAATTATATCGGCCAAAATCGCATGCGAGTTTTTTTACTCTGTACTCTCTCATAAATAGCTCAAAAGCCCTAAGCCACAGCCAAAAGATATGAACCAAAGCAAAAAAAGAACAGACCCTATATGTGCTGCTAATAGAAAGTTGTTGCTTGCTTTTAGTTCATTTCTCTCAAAATAATTTTAATAGCTACATGATTTGTTCCAAGGTGATCCACGATTTGTTCCAAAGAAAAAAAACTATATTTTATTGGGGGAAAATTGCTCTTCCTTGGACCTCATGGATATGGATGACATAGACATATACCTCGTGGGCCAAACTATGTTCAGCGAGCCTCCATCTCCATGCCTACGCATCGTAGGCGTCCACAATATATATAAGGAAAAATCTTTACCACTCCTTAAAACAAGTGACACATAGAATGTGATGGTACAAGGACATTGGCTAAACACACGTGCATACACGCGCGTATTAGCGTATTTTCACATGACTTGTGGCTTACGAGACACGACCATGTCGTGACATGGCGTGCCACTTGGCAAACCAAGTTCACTTTTCCTTTTGAGAACTGTGAATTTCTCTGTCCTTTTTGAAATGTCCAGGAGCTGATAAACACTTCATAAATATCATTCTGTGGTTTGATGAGACGGTCGCCCCGTGACATGGTGTGCCATTTGGCAGACCAAGTCTACCTTTTCTTTTGAGAACTGTGTATTTCTCTCTCCTTTTTGAACTATCCATGAACTAATAAACACTGCATAAATATCGTTATGTGGTTTGATGAGGCAACCATGCCGTGACGTGACGTGTCACTTGACAGACCAAGTCCACATTTCCTTTGAGAACAATGCATTTCTCTCTCCTTTTTGAGCTGTCCATGAGCTGATAAACACTGCATAAATATTATATGGATTAATGAGGCAATTACAAGTGTTTTAATTCTGTTTTATTGTAGCAGTTACTAGTGAGTGATTGAAGTGTTCTTAAAAGGACCTAAGACATCTGAGAAAATATACAAAATTCCTTCTCCATGCTTCCACCTCTTCTCTAAATAGTTGTGTTGTAGTATCAAGCTACTCAACCACGCTGACCTTTCTTCTCGATGTGCACCAGGAAAGGTGGAGAGCGGGATCTCTGAACCATTGTTATGGAGAGAACCTGCACGGGGTGACAATAAAGTTTCTATGCAGCACTACCCGCGTGACCGCTTGGCTTCTTCCTCGACATCGACTACTTCCATGACTGCTCATTTCTGTGTTGCATCCCTTTTCTCCATCAACCCCGCTGTAAGTTGTTCGCATGATTGATTGACTCTGTTACAATATTATTCTTATGTGTTTTTTGAAGTACAATGAGTTGCCTATTGTTAGTTTTGTTTATTGCATTATTAGTCTTTTATTATATCTGTCACCTAGTAAAATTTAGAATTAAAATATTGCTCACATTTCCAATATTTTAAAAATCTTATTGTGAACTTTGATGCAATTCAGCAATCTTTGGTGCTTCTGATGCTATGAAACCTAAGAGGTTTTTTGGTTAGAATTTTCGTAGATGGCAGATTAGAGCCAAGTTTTGCCTCATGTATTTGGGCTGTGGTGGGTTATCCACTTGCAGTATCCATTTATGATTGAACAGAATATGTAGTTCAACAATGCAAACAACACTGTTCTTGGTTGCATTCGGACCATTTTAGCATATCAACTCTATGATGTGTATATGAACTACAAGTCCATCACAGAGTTGTAGAATGCATTAGAGCAAAAATATGCAGAGGCTAGTCGCTAGTTGTACATGTGTGAGAAATTCTTCGATCTTAGCATGGCTGAGGTTGTTAACAGTTCGACAAGCTCTTGACCTCCAACTACTGGTTGGTAAGATTATGCACTTAGATTGTGCGTTGCCATCTAAATTTGTGGTCAAACTTCTTGCTTTTTAGTGGGATTTTGCCATTAGCTTGAAACAGAAGTGATACAGCCCCGAGTGCATTCCCTATATTGCGTGATCGCTTGAGCCATGGGAACGATGGGGTTATGCGTGTGATCTGTGGACTGGCGTGTGATCTGTGGACCGACTTGTGAAGTGCGCATGCTTGGGCTGCTGTGTGAGCAGCCAAGCATGAGGAGAGCACAGGAAACAGTGAGGGCCATGCATGCACATGGAGCATTTCGGCATGTGGTGGTTGACTTGCGTGCACAGCTAGGAGTCCAAGTCCAAGCAAGAAGTCGAGCCGAAGAGCATGGGAACAAAGGAAAGCCAGGAAGGGAAGCTAGGAATAATCGGTCTCGTGAGAGTTATCCATGTCGGTTCCATCCCTATACCAATTCGCAATGGAAGCAGTTTCCAAATCAACAGCCACTTGGCTTTAGGAACCGATTTGTGTTATGTCCTAATCTTCTTTCTTTATCTTTTTTAGATAAAGGATATAAAATCCGGCCTCTATATCCACGAGGGATATATACAGCCAAAAGTTACACGAGCTCTTAAGCTTAAATCCTCAAAAGTAAGGAGCAAAAACAACAAGAAATAGAGCTTAAGGACTAAGAAAAAAGCTAAAAAGACTAAGCTTCAGAACTTCTTCTCCGTCCTTGCTTTCAACCAAGTCCCTATCCTCATCCAACCGTGCCTTCCAACCTTCGGTCTACTTTGCGTGAAGAAGGACCTCCGAGGCGACGCCTCCAAGGAGGCGACAAGAGTCGCCGACGCCGCCCGCCTCACCGAGGCAAGGTTTTCACCTGGAGATCAGTAAACATGAGGGCTATGGAGTACCATGACAACCCTCCAGGAAGGGAAACGGCGCCCGAAGGCGTCATCGATGTCGAGACCGGTAAGGTCACCGGTAAAGCTTTCGCCAGCATCTCCACAGCACCCCACGCACTACCCACACACAAAATAGACCGCCACCAACACACCAGGGTCTTGCACGCCTCAAGGCCATGGCATAGCCACCCTTGAACTCCATGACGAGCTGCTTCCTGCAATGTCCGCCACTGAAGAAACCACAAAGCGACGCCTATACGCCACCACTGAGCAGATCCAGGGACATGAGCCGCCCAAATTTCCTTCTGAGTTGCTTCCCCCACGGTCCTCACAACTTCGGTGAATGACCGAAAACAAGAAGTGAAGATGAAAGCGCTTCTTGGCGGCGCTGCTTTTGGCCTCCCTGAGAAACCCCTTGGGAATCCCTTCCTGGACAAAAAGACCCAAACCTTTTGAGCACCGAAACTCAAGATGGGCCCCAACTTGTATCCGGCCCAAGCACTGATTGGTCCGGCTGCACGGCAGTGGAAACTGAATCGACACTTCATTTTGAATTACAGCCCCCAGCTGTTCCACTGAATGCACCGACATCACCGGACTCGAGCGCGACACACTCTCCCTGGCACCCAGAACAACCACCTTCTTCATGCTGCAGAAGCCCTTCAAGCTCTTCTCCCCCTTTGATTTTCTACCAGACCTTACATCCTTCACCCGAACATCACCAATGGAAAACTCCCGAGGCGACTTCGGTTTAGGAAGATGACCCTTCCAAGGCTTGACTACTGGCGACAAACGCAATAGCGCCACTGCATCAGTAAACCTCGCTGCCAGGTTTCGAGGATGACGAACCAGTTCGTCGACGGTGAAACCCGCCCTCAGCGCATCATGCACGAACTCCTCAGTTGAAATGGCAGAACTCCAGACCAACCCACCCTCTTCCTCGACAGAGCTCTCGCCATCCATTGACAGCCAAAACCGTGAGCCTCCCTCACTCTGGAGGGATGGGAAGAGAGCTTGGAGGGACCGGAGGCTGTAGGCGTCGCCGGCGCCGGATGCAAGGACCACGAGGTGCCCGTCTAGCTCCAAGATCCGTACCGCCTCGCCGGCGAGGGCGGCTGGCCGCTTGGAGAAGTACAGGGCGCGGCCGGCAAAGACGAAGCCTACGAAGGACTCGGGGAGCGTGAGGAGGCTGTCGCTGCCATCGACGGACGCCCATCAGGGCGCATACGAACTGGCCCCGGCCGCCGCTCACGTCACGCTGTCGCCGCCGGCGACCTCCTCAAGGACCCGGCCGCCGCAAGCCCGACGTCCAGATCCAGTTGCGGCCCAGATTCAGAAGCCTCCGCCAGATCCCGGTGAGACAGCCCCGCCGCCGCCTTCCTAGCACCCGCACAGGCCTCCGGCGGTGAGATCCACCGGCGGCAAGGCGAAGGGGCGAAGGGGAGGCGAGGCGACGGCACTGCGACCCAGAATCAGATGCCTCCGCCCAGCTCCCGGAGAGACAGCCCCGCCGCCGCCTTCCTAGCACCTGCACAGGCCTCCGGCGGCGTGCTCCAGCGACGGCAAGGTGAAGGGGCGAAGGGGAGGCGAAGGGGCGAAGGGGAGCTCTCTGCGAAGGCCAACAACTTTCATCTTCTTTCTTTATCTATTAACTTTCTGTTGCATTAGGTGACATATTGAATTCCTATGTACGTGAATTTAGCACATGTACGTGCATTATGATTAGATGAGTTCGACTAGAAGTTTTTATGTCGAGTTTGTTTATTAGGAGGGTCTACTTTATTGGCCTATTTGCGTGTGTACGGTGGCTATAAAGCTTGGCGGCCAGCCATTGTAGAGGGGGATGACTTTGCATTGAGGTTTATACACGGAAAATACGCCATACGACGGCCAAGTTGTGTTCTACGTATTTTTCTAACTCAACTATAATTCATTGGTTGCTACGAGGGTTAGGTCTGCAGTAATCTAGTTCTTGTGCTAATCCTTGCTGATCCCAACTTTTCTGTTTTGTGTTGTGGTACACACAAGAGGAAGACTACCAAGGGTTTGGTTGTGCATGTACATGCTATACAATCGAATCCATCAACTTGGTGGCATCTACCTCAACCCAGCCAACCGAGTAATGTATTTGACGCAGCTGCTACTAGTCATGAATCAAGTGGAGACCAACATCTAAGCTTAGTTATTACTGCTGTGTTGATTGCCGAGTATTAGGAGTTGGGGTTTCATCTTAGATCCTCACTTCTACTAATCACATCCAATCAAGGGAAGGAGGACAGGGCTGCTAGAATTTACACATGGGAGGCATTAGGGATTGGTCATGGATCAAATTCTTGTACGCCAGTTCACTGCCAATCTAGCCGAGTCCAAAGAGAGAAGCAACTGCTGTTGTTTCGTCGTACTGTGAAACATCGAGCCAACAGTTCATGTACAGATTAGAGTTCTCTAATTTGTACCGTATCAACAATAGGGGATAGATATTTGTTGAGGATTTTATTGCTACTCTTGAAGTGGAAGAGAAGGTAAGAGCAAAAGATGCACCCATCACTTTTGGTCAGAATAATGCCAATCTCATAGAGAAAAAGACAGCTGGAAAGAAGTATAAATTCAACAAACCAAACAAGACAACTAACTTTAAAAAGAAGAAAATTAAGAAGAAGAATTTGAGAGGCATCACCTGCTTTGTGTGCGAAAAAGACGGTCATATGGCGAAAGACTGTCACTTCCCCAAGAGCATTGATGGTGAGCAGCCAAAGAAGAAGGATGTCAATGTGATCACAGGCCAGACCTCAATTTCAGGAGGTTATGATAATTCATCAGTTGTCTTTTTAACATATCAATGCATTGCTTGGTGGATTGATACCAGTGCTAATGTTCACGTATGTTTGGATATTTTCTTATTTTCTTCTTATCAAGCAGCAAGGGCTTCCTCCATCCTAAAGAAAAATGGGCCACATGCTTCTGTTCTTGGTATTGGCATGATGGATTTGAAGCTTACTTCAGGGAAGATTATCCACTTAAAGAACGTGCAATATGTTCCAACAATAAATAGGAACCTCATTAGTGGTTCTTTCCTATACAAGGATGGTTACAAGTTAGTATTTGAGTCAAATCAAGTTGTAATGTCTAAGTTTGAGATTTTCTTTAGTAAAGGTTATGAGAATGGAGACTTGCTTTGCTTAAGTACTTTAGAGTCTTGTTATAACATGAATGTTACAACTTGTTTAAATAAATGTAATGTCAATATTTGGCATTCTTATTTCTGCCATATTGGTTTTGATAGTATTTCTAGAATGTCCAGATTAGATTTAATTTTAAAATATGAAATTGTCAAATGATCAAAGTGTCAATTATGAGTGTAAGCAAAGCAATCTCGAAAACCCTTTAAGGGATTAGAGTAAGAAAAGAACTATCTTGTTCATTTAGACTTGTGTGAAACAAAAGTATTGATGACTAAAGTAGGCAAAGATATTTTCTGACTTTTGTTGATGATGCAACATGCTATTGCTATGTGTATTTGATAACAATTAAGGATGAAGCTTTAAACTACTGTAACACTTACAAGGCCGAGGTTGAGAACCAACTAGAAAATAAAATAAAAAGATTGAGATCTGATCGTGGAGGACAATACATCTCTCATGAATTCTCCAAATTTTGCTTTGAGCATACAACAGTCCATGAATTTTCACCACCATATTCACCCTAATTAAACGGCATAGCTGAGAGAAAAAATTGGACACTAACAGACTTGGTTAATACCGTGTTATAGAGTGCTGGTATGTCTAAGGAATGGTATGGGAAGCTATATTGACAACAACTTTTATCCTAAACAGAATAATCATTAAAAAGAGTGAGATTACTCCATATGATAGATGGAAGAAGAGAAAACCTAATGTCAATTTACTACAAACTTGAGGGTGTTTAGCAAAAGTCAGTATACCATTGCAAAAAAAGAGAAATCTTGGACCTAAAATAATTGACTGTATTTTTTATAATATGCTCATAATAGTACAACCTATAGATTTTTAGTAGTTAACTCAGAAACTCTTGAGATTATTGTGTCGATGTTCTAATATCGATCTTACGTATGATTTGTTTAGATTCGGAGAAACTCTAGAAGACTCGGTGTATGATCATACGGAGTAGAGACATGAGCATTTTTATATAGGTTCGGGCCTTCTTCTGGAAGAATAATAACCCTACGTCATGTGTAGCTATTGCTTAAAATAATCTTTTACAACTAAGAGTAATGCGAAAAGTCTAGCACTATCTCCTCTTCCAATGTCCTCTTTCCCCTCTCTGACATCAACCTTTATATAGTCGACGAAGCCGTGGCCGTTGCACGCGTCAAAAGATGCCTCAACGCTTCGGGTGATAACCGTATGACAAAAGTTACTATCAGAGAGACGTAGTAGCCCGTTCACCATACGACAGTTGTTATTAGAGAGAGAGAACGTGTGCTATTATTAGGAATAACAGCACACATTCTAACCGTCTCGTTAGATAGACCTACCATGCAGTAGGTAATCATAGACATGCCAGTTGAAGATTGAGTAGTCATAGGAAGGCTCACGACCATGAGGTGGTCATAGGACAACTTATGACTATGTGGTCATAGAAAAACTTACGACTATGTAATGGTCGTAGAATGGCTTATGACTAGGTGGTCGTAGAAAGATTTACGACTAAATGGTTGTAAACGGGCTTACGACTAGAGGGTCGTAGAAAGGCTTACAACTATGTGGTCATAGAAAAACTTACAACTACGTGATCGTAGAAGAACTTATGACTATGTGGTCGTATAAAGACTCACGACTCTTTGGTGGTCGTAGAAAGGCTTACGACTATATGGTTGTAGAAAGACTTACGACCACTTTACAAAATTTCTCCCTTGTCGATAAGGGGTATACTCAGAGAATATAATGATGTAATAATTAGAGGATTATTATATCCTTATCATCTAGCCCCCCAACTCTAAGTGAAAATAACTTACTTGAGAAAGTGAGGTCTGGACGAATAGCAGTCGAAAGCGAGGCCTTTTCGACCCTCATAGACCAAAAATGAGCTTGGATAATAAGGTAATTTCGCTTGAGTTATAAAAGATAGGAAAACTTCAAACTAGAGAAAATAAACAGTAAGTATTGAATTTAAGTCTGTGCATTTGGATACCATTCTGGCGTTTCTCTAACCCCTTTCTTTTGATAGACGAAAAGGTTGAAACGAGTAAGCTTTGCGATGAGGTCAAAGAGAAGACCAAGGTGATCTGGGAGCTTACTTGTATCAATAAAGAGTGCAACCAGAGGAAACAGTTCCTAGAAGAATAACATAAAGTTGAAGTTGATAAGCTTGACGCTCGACTGGCAGGTAGGAGAAACTTTACCTTTGACTAAATCTGCTAACTAGTCTGATGATAAGTATTTTCCTGACCATTCTTACTCTATTTGCAGAAGATGTGGTTGAAATAAAGCACCTCCCAGAAGTTTTGACTCGTAGTCAAGAGGAAACGAAGTCGATGAAGGCAATCCTTCACGACAATGTTGTACTTGTCAACAATCTACTCGGTGGGTTTGGTTCGAGGAAGATGAGTCCTTTCGAATATACCATAATCACTCATGTGAGTATAATCAGACTACAAGTGAAAACTTTAGAAAAGCATCAATTCACCCTGAAGACTGATCGGGCAAAGTCGATTCGGGATGCGGTCAAAGGTGCGGTAAGCTATGTATTGGCAAAACTCAAGGCATGCAACCAGAAACTTAACCTACACCCAATCAACTATGACTTTAGTTGCTCTGTGGAAGAAGCAGCTCACCTGATCGGAGAAGTAAGGCCCACTAGTTGAAAGATTGCCAAAGAAATGCAACTTGGCTCTCCTTCCTCTTCAGAATAGCATATAAATGATAACTTTGTAAAGACTTAGGGTGTGTTTGGTTGAGCTGTGGCTTCTGAAAAAGCTGCTGTGAGCTGTGGGCTGTGGAAAAGCTGCTGTAGATTGTGGGCTGTGGAAAAGCTGTAAGTTGTTTGGTTCAAACAAGTATAAAACTTACCTCCTATCTCTATTTTCCTTGAAACAACTGTGAAACAGCTCTTTATTTTCACCATTTCAAAAAGCAGAAAGCCAAAAGCCAAAAGCAGGGTCCAAGGTGCTTTCAAAACTGTACTACCCAAAAGTAGCTGCTTCTGAAAAAGCAGTTTTTGGTTTCCACCCCTTTGGTTGGCTTTTGGCTTTTTGGAAGCAAAAGAAGCTCCCAAAAGCTCAACCAAAGGCACCCTTACTTTTTGATGATAAAAGACTTCTTCCTTTTCCTACAATTCATCTTGTTGAGTAGTTAGTACTCGTAAGACAAAAAAAGAAAATGGAAGAGATAGAATTTATGAGTAAGAAATAAAGTCACATGAATAACTCTATCCTAACCCCCGACTATTTACTTACTTTATATGGATAAACTAAGCATATAGTATAGAGTAGAGTATGCAGAGAGCAAAGTAATTCATCTGACCATCATTGTCAAATTCAATTATCATGTGTTGGTAGCAAAAGTTAGGAACAAGTCGATGCTAGGAAGCTCCTTCTAGTGGGCAGGACCACGTGCAGAGAGGAGAGACCCTGACTAGGTGATGTTACCTCCATTCGGCCGGATTAATCAAATTGAAAACATAAATAATAAGAGAATAAACACTCAAAATTCCTTCGCATACATCTGTTTAACATTTTCATAGATAACTCAATTGTTTTATGCTGATAGCAAGACAGTCATGTCCTCGAGCATGGGCCGTATGAGTTCGCCTTGAACCTGCCGCACATTTCGCACAAGCCGCGATAGGTTGCCGGAAGTGCGGCCAAACCCCAGCTGATTTGGGGGGCCTCCCCCTCGGCCATGGCCCTAGCGTGAGCGATGAGGCGCGCATCAATGGTGTTACCGTGGCTGGTGGTGAAGATCACCCAACCAAACAGCCACAGCAAGTATGCCTCCAGGTACCGCGAGACCTGTGACTCGTCTGCAGCTAGGTCCATCCGCTCCACCTGAGTACAACCAAAAAGTTATTAGTACAGTACAACGAAAAGGAGAGCGCACAGGATCGAACAGAAAGGGCGTCAGGCATGTATCCGGAACTGTGAGAGCCACCTCAACGACGGGCTATGAGTCTGACCCGACGGGAAGACATAGTACTCCTCTGCGGCCCTAGGCGGAAGGACTCCCTGGAACATGTCCAGTAGGTCCGCGCACCAGCCGGCCAGGGCTTTCGGTAGGAAGGCAGCAGCTCCCGCGATAGGAAGGCCAAGCAGCAAAAAGACATCCCATCTCCCCAAATAGGAAGTGGAAAGTGTGCGTCTCAAGCCACCAACGGTCCACCAAAGCTGTCGGCAGGGAGCAGTCGAACGGAAAGCGTCATGATCGCTCCGCACTGTTGTCCCCGCCCGCAGGCAAGGCCGGTCCATCCTCGTCAGTGGCCTACACCATCCAAGCCAGAGGGAATAGCCCAACATCACTCAGCCTGCGAAGCAAAAAACAAGGTCAGTATGCAACCTACGTATGGCAAGAACACAACACTGCTGGAGTGCAAACCTGGATGTCTAGCATGGGTCTAGCCACCAAGCCACTCGAGGTGTGCGTGTGCAGACCACCCCTAAGTCAACCATCTTCTCTGCGCTCCTTGGAGGCCGAACACGATGGGAAGTGCAATGCAGCCAGTCGACATGCTCATCCTATTAAGGCCAGTCCAATCTGCGAAGTTCACAAGCCATACCTGCAAAATAAATTCAAGTTAGCATTTATGCGAAACAAAAAATATTGAATATAAAGCAATAGTAAATAGAACTTGTAAATAAATAAAGAAGACAATACTAGGCTACCAACACAATACCTACTACATTACTAAAAGAAAAAATTGATCATATACCCTCCATTTAGATGGAAATTGAGGATTTACCCTCCTGGCCCACGTGTCAGTGACTTATGATGACCCCACGTGTCATTGAGATGTGGAGGGTAAATCCTCAATTTCCCAACTAAAGGGAGGGTATATGATCCAATCTCCCTTACTAAAAAGGGGGAATACCACAACAATTGTACAAACGGTACATGCAATATACGATATAGTTAGTACGACAATACGCACGTCAAGAGTGCCAACTAACAAAGTACAGATTACAATGGACAATTATTTGTAGTCTCCAACAACTAGTTGTAAAAACCATGCCGGGCTGCCTACTGATTAACAGATGCCTTGCATCATCTAGCTGTGTGCCCCTCCAGACCGCATCACCCACAGTATACACTAGGTGCTTCGGCTTGCGCTTCGTCCATATCATTTGTAATACACTGACTCTGTCGCCGACCCTTCCCACTCTTCAGCATGTCAACATCTGGAATCTAGGTCCTCCCTGCAATATCCAAGGTGGCAAAGTTCACCACAACCCTGAACCCCCTGAGCTCGCCACACCACGCATGCATCTCCCTCTCCTTGAAGAAATAATCGGATATGAAGTTTGAAGGATCCATGCCCACAGTCCTGCATGCAGGGAGGATATGAGAGCATGACTTGTGTAACAGTTTTGGCTTGTTGTACGAGCAGCTAGGTTCATTTACATGATCTCGAAGGTATACCTCGTGAGTAACAAGGGCACGAGCCACCCTAATCTGGCTCTATCTCTGAGTACTACATTGAAACAATGCTCCATATTGCCCATGACGTGCACCGTGTGCAATTGGCCCTTCTGTGCCTTCGCCTCCATGTATGCCATAATTTTCGACGAGCACAATATTCGTCGGTTGGTGGCATGAAGTGCAGCATTTATATGCCTCTCCCTGAAATAGCTGATTGTGCTGTGCAGAACACCCTCCACGATGGCAACGAGGAGCCAAGAACAAAGGCCCCTAAGAACCTAATTGTACACCTCAATAAGGTTAGTCATCATTATGTCGTACCTCGCGTCGTCCGTATCGTGCAGTAGGAACCACTTCTCCAATGGCTCTCCCTCGATCCACTGCGAGAAGCACTTGATGTTCCATGAGCTCCTCCTTCTCGGACCAGCTGCGTTAGGCTCAGCCAGTGTTATGAGGCATTCGGGTTGTGCTGCCCTAGGCATAGCTGGCCTCTTGTTCCTCTCGTTGACGTGCTTGCTTCCTGTTGTGCTCATCCAACAATGCCCGCAAAGCATCAAATTTTTTCTACTGGTTCTGTGTAGCTAGCCTCTTGAACAGTTTCATTAACGGTTGCTTCGGCAACTGCTTGAAGAAGTTCGCGTCTAGATGATGAATGCACCATCTATTCCTCATATCTAGCCAATGGAAGGGCTCCTCGGGGTCTTCTTAAAGTTTTCTTATGGCCGTCACTATCTTGGCATGGTGATTATGGATTACGCACACACCAGGATGAGCTCCGACAACTCCAACCCTCACATGTCTAAGGAACCACAACCAGCTGTCGTTAGGGATGGCAGTTGTGCCCCGTTTACCCATATACTCATGGGTAAATACCCTAATGGAGCCGGGTATGGGATACTTTCTTTACCCACAGGTATGAAAATGGGGGAAACACTCTACCCATCGGGTAAACGGGCACGGGTATGGGTAAGCTCCACCCGTACCCGCCCCGCCCGTTTACCCGCGATATAGATTGACAGGTGGCGCAGTCATAGCAATATCTCTAATTACTATTGATTGTTATAAACTTTTCTATATCTCTAATTGCTATTAATTGTTATAAACTTTTTTTGATATCTATTATATTTCCTAGTAACAGTTGTTGCTTATATGTACCTATCATTAGTTCAACTCTCAGATGGTGACTCTCAGTTCACAGGTAAACGGGTATGCCCACGGGTGACGGGTACCCACGGGCGATGGGTATGGGCGAGGTTTTTCACCAATCGTTCTTCGCGGGTATACCCGTGGGTGTAAATCAGGGTCACGGGTATGGGCGAGCACTACCCATACCTGCCGCGCTGATTGCCATCCCTAGCTGTCGTAATTCTCACTTTTCACGAATGCGATGGCCAGGGGCATAATTTGATTGTTGCCGTCAACGCCAATAGCCATAAGGATTTGGCCTTTGTATTTGCCAGTTAGAAAGGTCCCGTCAACCAAGATCACAGGAAGCATATGCCTAAATGTCTCGATACACGCACCGAAAGCTAAGAAGGCCCTCTGCAACACCGTAAAACTTGGCGGCCTTGTAGATGGATTGTCCTCCACAACAATGTGCGTGCCTAGGTTTCTATTCTGCAATACCTGAAGCATACAACGAAGATTGTCAAACGCCACCTCAAAAGACCCGAACCGTTTTTCCAACATCTTCTGCTTCACACACCACGTCTTCGCATAGATAATCTTGTACTTGAATTTTTTTTCGATAGCCACCATAATGTGCGTGGCCTCCATGTTCTTCTTCTCCATTCTCTCTCCACACATCAGATTGGCTATAAAGGCGAACGTTAGGTTACAATGCCTCCGCGAAACACTATTGAGAATGCAGGAGTGTGGATCTACCTTCAACACAATCCAGTAAATCTCATACTTCGGTTTACGTTCGTGCACCCTCCAAAGACAACTGGCCTGCTCGCACTTCATGGTGTAATGCTCCTTGCTAGATTTCATAACCCAAAAAGTCCGCCGTATGGACAGGGCCCACAGTTTGGTGGAATCCTGTAACGATGTCTTGTCACCAAACATTGAATGCAACCGAACGTTTGTGCCATGATACTCCCATGGTGATTCGTGCTCGTCATGTGCGGCAACACCCTGAACATCAAACCGGTTTTATTCCTGCGGGATGGGAGCTTCGTCCTCATCCGAACTGTCCTTGTTGTCCTCCTGTACAACTTCCTCTTCAACCTAAGCCATCCGGTCATCGCTCTCCATTTGATGCACTATGTACTCCATATGCTCACCTTCATTGACTTATCTTATAGCCTCACCATGCCGTGACCATTCTTCCTCTTCTCAATGTACCGCATCGGCATCGTCACAAGCAACTTCCTTCTTTTCACCAACATGCGGGGTGCCTGAGCTGCTCGCACCTCCCGGTTGATGGCCGTCTGCACGATCTTGCACAACTTCTATTGGGCATAGTTGCACAAGCATCACACACTCATATCCACAGCACCGGCACCCTTGCAATAACTCCTTCCACGCAATAGTGCGCATCAATGTTCTCAACTCCCATCTAATGTCTGTAGGAGACTGGCTCCAAAACCCCTGTATGACGACGCTGCACACTTCAAGGTCCAAGGAGAAACCGCAGGTGAGCCAGTGCATCACATCTGCGATTTGAGCATTCTTGCCGTCCGAGTGTACCAGAGTGGCTTGCGCAAAACGCTCAAATCAACACCATTCGGATCTTCACAAACGGTGCAAACACCGTAATGCATTTTCAATGTAGTGGGTATCGGCATTACTGATGCCTACCTGCATATATTTTCAATTTTGCAACCAGTCAAATCATATCACACATTATAGAAGTACTGATGTACTGTAATTTACATTTCAACGACCGTTTGCCTATCGTAACCAACTACACTACTCTCGTAGCATTAACTCTCTATCAGCAGACCACGCACCAATGCTGCTCAAGCTCTCTCCTACAGTAAGTAATTCCTAATGGGTTTCGATAATTTACATGACATATCGATTTAAATGCTAATATATCAGTTATAACGGTACACATGATTTTTCAATGTACTAACGATATTACATTCATTTGTAATTAATTGTAAATGTTGCATATTATTGTTTTCTACAAAGCAAACTATTAATTCTTTCAAAAAATATTGACTGGATTTTGAATAACTACGAATTTCCACGGAGGCTTAATTTCTACAAAACATTGACTAAATTTTCTACAACTATAATTTCGTACGGATGCTAATTTTTTATAGCTATGTTCATTAAACTTTTTACAACTACAAGTTACTACGGCTGCTAATTTTCTATAGCTATATTGACTAAATTTTCTATACCAAAGTTGTACTATTCTTTTCTATATGTACAATTTTCTACGGATACTAACACTAAATAAACTATCTACTTCATATACAAAATATGGACTACAACATATAAAAATATTTACCTTATAGAAATCGTGTAACCTATCTTTCTTCCTCTCCTCTCGTCTCCTCCTTCCTCTCCTTTTCTCTCCTCTCCTTTTCTTTCCCCCCTCTCTCCTCTCCTCTCCTCTTCTCTGCTGTCCTTTCTTTCCCTTTGTTCACCGCGCGGCCGAGCGCCCGCTTGGTCGCGCAGTCCATTTATATGCAACTCCAGTCGCTCAACCCTTTGGCAACTGGAATTGCAATCGCCTGACGGTTTGGCGACTGTAATTATTTCGCCCAACGGCCAGCGAATTGCTTACATGTCACGCGGTCATTGGACGATAAGTTCCAGTCGCCCAACGGTTCAGCGACTGGATCCCATTTGTATAAAAAAAATATTCGCGCGGGTATATTTCTATTATTTTGAATAAAATATGGATTATTTATATAAAAAATTCGCTTATATTTGATACTAGGAATCACCGGCAGCGTCAATCAGCCAGTACTCCATGGTGATCATGGGCACGAAAACCACACAAAGCCACACCGCAAACTCAGCCAAAAACACTGCTGCGAGCTAGCATTCCCATCAAAATTCACCTCATAAACACAAGAAACACCGAGGGATGCAGCATGTGGCACTGCACCTAGGAACTGCAAAGGAGCACCTGGGGCACGGGCAAGCGCGGTCGCACGAGCAGCGCGGGCACCCCACGCTGCACGGGCTGCAGCAGCTCGCGCACCCGACGCGGCGCCGACAGCAAAAGCAGCCGCTGCTGCAGCAACGGGACAGCCTTTGCAGCGCTCCACAGGAGCAGCAGCGGCAGCTCGACCTCTTGAGCTGGGAGGAGGAGGAGGAGCACCCGCCGCAGCAGCAGATCCACGAGAGGTAGCTCAAGCACGTCCTTGCTCTACACAGGCGTGTTACCTCAATAAGTGATTATTATTAATATAGGAAACTGTGAGACTATATAGAAATCATTCATGGTATATGATAAGTATTTAGCCTTGTTATACAAATATT
Organism: Dendrocalamus latiflorus; assembly: GCA_017311315.1. Taxonomy (NCBI): domain Eukaryota; kingdom Viridiplantae; phylum Streptophyta; class Magnoliopsida; order Poales; family Poaceae; genus Dendrocalamus; species Dendrocalamus latiflorus. Next base: position 15,200,288 of record CM029622.1, on the reverse strand, counting down.
ATCGAAGTTTGCGTTTGATTTTAGGAGTTTACAATATTCAGAGTTGTTGTCAGGTTTTAACCGGTCTAGCAATGACGGTCTGACCGACGGCTATAGAACGGTTAGATCGGCCATATGTCTTTTGGAAAATGAACAACGGATACTTGCATAGATATGCTTGAGGATGTCTATGCACTATGTGTCATCTAAATTGAATTTCTGAGCAGAAATTATATAGAATTTAACCGAAATTCTAGAGATGGTACGTAACATCCCGGTTGTTTTTAGCTTTTTTAATTTTTTTTGTCAAGAAAATATTTTATCAAATTTCCTGTTTTTCTTGAAGTAAATTAAAGCTTAAATTGAATGTTTAGAAAATTAAAATGATTAATTTGTGTAAAAGAAATATCAAATAATTCCAAAAAAAATATTGGAGTTATTGGTCCTCAGAACTATTTTCTAGAATTTTCTTGGATTTTATGCGATCTTGTTGCTATTTATTTGGCTTTGTTTGATTTTTTTGCTAATTTCTAAAAAGGAAAACTAGTTAAAACCCTGGAAATTAACTCGGGCCAAAACCCTTCTCACTGGCAAAACCTTTTTCTCTTTCCTCCTAGGCCAGGTTTTGTGAAAAAACGTATAAGTGAATTAGGGGTTTCCGCCCACACGAATCCGAGCCGTAGAAGGTAGATCCAACAGCCCTAGTTCGTGTTTGCATGTTACCACTGAATAACCCATTTGCGTTAGATATGCTCCCATATGCTCACGCTTGCTATAAAAAATGCTGCTTAATTGTTGGAGGACAAGGTTACGTCACCACGGATGAGATATTTCATGAGGAATATCTTAAACATCATGGAAACTAGGCCTCGCTACCTTAGTCTATTGCTTGTAGGCATATGAATGTGCTACATTTGAAGTTATCTTTATTTTTTCATTGTAGTTATTTTCCTTAGTTAAGCCCTGCAGGGCCAATAAATGTAAACATTGAATGTAAGGTCGCAACCCAATTCTTCAGTAGTATTTGTTAGTTTCTTAGTTATCCGTGTGTATAGATGATATTACATCGATGTTGCACTGTACACTAGCGTGATTCTAGACTAGTGTAGTATACACAGAGGATCTGAATTTAAAGTTCAGGTTCCGACAGGATGTTTCCTGCAACTACTAAGCGGGCAGACTGGCCAAACCATGGTGGTCAGACCGACATGGTGGCAGCGGCCATACTGGCACAAGTGGTCTGACTGGCCAGGTAATGGTGGTCAGACCAGCTTTTGGTGAATTGGTGCTGGAATTATGCATTTTGGTTTAAGGTTTGGTCTTAGGGTTAAGATTAGTATATGAGCATGGTTGAGTGTGTACAGATATGGGTGTTGGTGTTTTGTGTGGTGTGTTGCATGATACATTTCTTTGACTAACATGAGTCAGGTGTCTGAAACTTGTGCTCGAGATGGTTACATGGTCTTTGGATGTACAGGTGGCTTGGAGGATGTTACCGGTTAACGGCAATGGACTGGGATTAGGTGGGGGAGCTAAGGTCGGAGTGGTCGTGTGAGTCTTAGTGAGTCTACGTGATTTAAGTGAGAAGCACAAAGAATACAATGATTGTGAAGAGGCAAGTTTGTGCATGTAGTGCGCCAAGTGATGAGGCCGATGCACATAGAGACGGATCGAGGGAGTTCGAATGCACGAAGAAGTGACGGATAGTTATTAGGCACTACGGGCTACGTGTCAAAGTGTATGGAGATGCTTTGAGGTGAAGGTAAAGATTCTTGATTTTGTGTTGTGTGGTGCTACATGACAGTTTACTCGTTTGTGCTGGTTGTATAACTCCGGAGTTTAGTAATGGTGAGACGGAAGGGATCGGAGCTAACCTAGGGGAGATGAGGTCTAGAGCGATCAAGGTGTCGCCAGAAGATGGCTGAGACTAGCGGAGTGGTTACAAGTAGGGAAGACAAGAAACTAGAGCGGGAGTTACCAGTGGTGGATATGGTAGACAACGGCAAGGTAGATCGGGTCTAAACTCAAAGAAAAACCGAGACCCATAACGATCAAGGAAGTAAGGTGTGTCATGGTGCATAGAGTGGCACGTGCCACGCCAAGTGACTTAGGCCTGTTTGCGAGTGAGGACGGTTCTATGGGATCCGAATGAGTGAGAGATTTGGTGGCAAGTCATTGAGGTTACATGGAGTTGAAGATGAAACACAGGATTACTTCAAGGCAAAGAAAGCCGGAACTTCACAGAAGGTGGTTTTGGGGCATAATGGCCTTTTTGCCCTAAATCAAAATGTTGGGACTTGATCAAACCACGACGCGAGTAGGCATAAGAGAGATCATTTAGGTCAAGGATGTGCTGAAAATATTAAATGAATTTAGTGTTGATTTGCTGACGGGTTAATGGTTGTGTGCGCTTTGAGAAACATGCATGTGTGAGTGTAAAACCCGATATGGTGTTGGGTTAATGGGTTAGCCTATGTAAGTAGATAAAATTCAAATAGATGTGTTGATTAGGGTTTCTTGTAACCCTCCACTATATAAAGAGATGATTTGAGAGAGTTAGCGTAAGCTCTCTAGGAAGCTAAGTAAAAGAGAGTAAGGGTTCTTGTTGAGAACCTTTGAGAGATGATTTGTGACTCTTTGTCTTGAGTTTTTTTGTCATCCTTAGACTTTGTAGTTGGCAAGGGGGTGGCTGTAAACATTCATCTCAAAGTCTAAATAGATATTAAAATTCATCTAAGTCTTTCTCCTTTTGGCTTGAGTGTTGAAATCTTGATATTTTTTTTGTGTTTCCTTCTCCACTCTTGATCTTGCTTTTTGTCAAGGATGTGTATGTAAAAAAGATATCTTTTGAAAACCAAATCTCATGCATTTAGACACATTCTATAGCAAGTTCTTGTGATCGTTTGATTTTGATTCAAGAAAGTGTGATTTTGGGGGTTTTGATCTTGAGAGTTTTGATCTTGGGTTCTTGTGGTTGTTAGGCTTGCTGGAATGTGTAGGAGTAGATTTAAGGTCATCTTAACCATCTTTTACCTATGAGTAAGTCTTGATTCAAGTTCATGTGTTTTGCTCAGTTTTAATGCAACCTTACTCAAATGAAAAAAGGTTAGAATTTTGGTAATGATCTTCTTAATCTTTGATTGGAATACGTTTTTGACATCCTAGAGAAGATGCATGCTAAATTTCAAGTGATTTGGAGCTACGTTTCAAAAGTTTTGCAAGTTTATCTCTTTATCTTTTGTGCTGATTTTATCGAGAGGTCAGCCGCCCATGTATGAGAGGTTAGACCATCCAAAGCTAGCCAGACCGTCAGGAGAAGTCAAACCGCCCCTACCTGGTCAGACCACCCTTTGCACCGTAGTCAGACTGTCAAGACATGTCCAAACACATTTAGCTCCGTTTTTCTTAGAGCTTTCATCGTGGATGCTTAATATCTGATCTTTATATTTTTATATAATTATTAGAGTGAAAAAGCTTGATTGCACTTTATAAAAAGATTTTAAAAAGATGTTTTATAGTGTTGACTCCTATTCATCTTCTTAGTCGCCGTTTCTGATCCATGGTTCCGTTGAATTGACGATTATTAGTACAGTAGTTATTTGGGCAAGTAACAATGAGTTCACGGTTCTGCAGAACATCAAATCGACGATTATTACCACAGGTAACGACAGGTTCAGTGATATTATTAAGGGGAGTAACAACGAGCGGATTGCTCTGTGACATGTCATCCTGATAATCTATATTGTTAAGGTAAGTAATGGAAAGTTAATGATCGAGGTTTCTATAGTGGAGGGGCTGCATAATAAAATTGGCAATCATTGAGCCTCAAACGAAAAGAAAAGAAAGTGATACAAACTGTCCTGACGCTGAATTATAGGAAATAGATAACAGAGTTTACTATTTCTTTAATATTATCGTGATTATGAGAACATTGAGTCAAACACTTTGTATAAGTTGACTGATTTGGCGTTCTTTTCTGTCCTAACAAAGGAGAGATTAACTAAACTATATTTGTTCCATCTGAACTAACTGAACTGAAGAATCAGAGCATGGTTATCGAAGTTGTTTCCTCACTCAAAGTCTCATGCCGTGAACTCAGTAAGGAGGTGTACTAGCTGATAAATGAAAAAAAAAACGTCTATCTGCAATACAAACAATTTCAGGACATACATCATGGTGCAAATTAATGTGATGGCGCGCGATGCACGAAAAAAACAGGGAATATACAGAAATCTGAACAGACTGTATAAGGTGAGGATATTTGAATCTGTGCTTTGAATATGTGCAGATTAGTTATGTTCCTGTGTTCATTAGTTCAATTCTGTCAAAGAATAATTAACTAGGAAGAACATGATAGTGTACCCTAAGAAGTAGGAACCACGAACATATATTAAGATCTGGGAATAAAGAAAGTACCGAAACTTCTTCAAAAAGCGATGAGATTGATCAGTATTTCGCTTCTCCGATGAACTGCTTGTAAAAAGGGATAATAAGAAAAGGTATCATTTATGTGAAGTTGAAAGACAAATTTTCAACCTGAAAATCCATACATCGTTATGAATGGATCGGCGTTCCTTCCTATGAACTCATCAACCCTGCAAAATTTATCAATTAAAGGGACAATCGACGATCATCTTTGTCCATGTTTTCGACAAGAATAATTTATTTCAGGTGAGCAAATTCGATTTTCTGGACAAACCTTCAACCAATTCTCTGGTTCAAACAAACTGGTTGATTCAAAAAAAAAAAGCAAGAGAAAATATGCTCAAAGCACAGTAACCCAAAGCGGACAAACACTTTTAGGTCTTCAACTCATCTTCACAAGAATTAGTTCTAAATAGTTGTCTTTTTGCACAATTCCATGTGAAAAGTTGGTTTGCACTAACTTTTTGAATACTTGCACCTGACGCACCCTAGGTATCTTTGACACGAGAACATGCTCTGAAGACTGAATAAAATCCATACATATGAATTAGGAATAAATATATTTTACCCCTAAACTATGGTGTTGTCTAAGTTTTAGGCCCTGTTTGGCACAGCTCCACCACCGGCTCCTGGAGCCGTTTTGTGCCAAACGGGGTAAAACAAAATAGCTCCACCCAAGGAGTCCCTTAAAACCTACTGAGACAAAAGATATGTACAAGATGGAGCTGAAAAAGTAGCTTCACCCGGCTCCATCCGCAGGCTTGCATGCCACTGCCCTTGTACTTTCATGAATTTACGCGATCTACCACCGGCTCTTCTATTCTCCCGCATGCCACTGCCCTTGTTTGCATTATATCATGACTTTGCACATGCATATTTGTTTTAACGGGTTATTCCTATGCAAAAAAACGCATTAAATATTGGTTGCTAATACTTTGTGTTATTTTAAATTTTAAATTTTTTAATTCAAATTTACTCGGATGAAAAATCATGTAGAAACATACAGCTCTTGATGTTACTACAAGCCAAATAGACAGGGGTATATTGGACAATTGACATCTCTCAACCATGCATGATAAAACAGGTGGAGCTGTTTTGCCAAACAGTCTACCAAAACAGCTCCAGCTCCACCGGTGGAGCTGTTCGTGGAGCTGAAGCCAAAAAAAACAGCTCCACTTGTGAAGTGGAGCTGTGCCAAACGGAGCCTTAACCTCTAACTACAAAATCAGGTATCCAACATCTCTTAACTATCAAAACCGTCTACTTTACCCCTTAGACCCAAACCATGGTAGTTTCATCTGACATAGCGTCTACTTGGCAAACACGTAAGCATATGTTCGATGATATATCAGCCACTCAGTAAATAAAAGCAAAAAAATATTTATAGACCCACATGTTATTCTCTCATGTACTTTCTTCTTCATCCCCTTCTCACTCATCTCTCTCTCTTCCGTCTCTCACGCTTTGCTTCTTCCGCTTCTGAATCAGCTTCGGCATCGGCGGCGACTACCCGCTGAGCGCCGCCATCATGTCGGAGTACACAAACAAGAAGACCTGTGGCACCTTCATCGTCGCCGTGTTCGCCATGCAGGGATTCAGCATCCTCTTTGGCACCATCGTTGCGCTCATCGTCTCAGCGCAGTATACGGCGCTCATAGCCCACAACACAAAGTAGGCCGCGGTCGACATGTCCAAGGTGCTCAACCAGGAGCAAGAGCAGGTCGAGCGCTAGGTGGTCACCGTCGACAACTGGGGCCTCTTCTCGCCGCGGTTCCTGCGGGGAACTGTGGCGCCATAGGCTGCACCTTCTAGAGTTTGAGAGTGTTGAAAGTCTGATTTTGTAGTTCAAGGTTGATTTCTAAACTTTGGCAAGAGTTTAGAAGGGTAAAGTAGACTTATTCCTATGAATTGTAGTCATTTATCCCAAGATCACATTTCCAATTTACCTAAATCAACTGTAATATCTCCTAAAAACTACTAATATCCAGAGTTGGTATAATGTTTCTGTAGCTTACTCCTTAATTTGCAATAGGAAAAAGAAAGAAAGAGAAAGAACAAAATTAAAAATTTACAGTAACTTACTCTTTGCAGCATCTGGAGGCAACATGAACCGCTTCAATGGAATTTATTTCACCCTACAAGGAAAGAATTGTTTCTTGAATTAATTTAAGTATTTCAGGAAAACAATTTCATGTAAGCACGACTTCCACATATCATGTATCTAAGAAATTACTTTTAAGCTGAAACTATCCCAAACAGACACCAGTCTTTACTCTTTAGTCAACCAGCTTCTTGCACCGGTTAAGTGACGGTGTGGATTAGTCAAACCCGATGGAACCATCTGCCTACCTAAAATAATCAAAAGCGCGGACCATGCATTCGCGTATAGCTTGCCCCTAAAACAAAACCACCGAGCCTCTTTTGTTTGATTTTTGGTATGTAGAGCTGGATCCTGTGATTCCTCCCTACAACTAGGGCTAAAAAAATAGCTCGAGACTTGCAAACCGGCTTGGCTCGTAGCGAGCTCAATTTTTGAACCAAGCCAAGCCCCTCTCCGAGCTCGGCTAGCTCGCAAAAAATCGAGCCGAGCTCGAACCACTCGTGAGCTGGCTGGCGAGCCTAGCTTAGCTTGTGTGGCAGAGTGCAGACGTGCAGCCCAACACAGCCCAGTCACCTATGTGGTGTTGGATTAATTGGGATTGGCCCATTTTAATTTAGCAATTAATCAAATGGAATTCCTAGGCCCACAACTAATGCTAGGTGGAAAATTGTTTAGTCCCATATGGAGAATTCAATGGGAGTTATACCACTTTAAAAGGTGGAACGAGGTAACCCCCTTGTGAAATTGAAGAGAGCTAACACGCGCGCGCGCGCGCTCGCTCGCTCGCCTCGCCTCGCCACGCCACGCCGAGCCGAGCCGAGCCGAGCCGAGCCGTGCCGTGCCGTGCCGTGCCGTGCCGTGCGGTGCGGTGCGTGTGCGTGTGCGTGTGCGTGTGCGTGTGCGTGCGTACGTACGTACGCGCGCAGGCGTGTCGGGTGCGGGCGCGTTTTTCTTTATCTATTCGAAAATCGAAACGCACTGACTCGCTGGCAGTAACGGTGCAGTTACTAGTGGATTATGGCTGCGGTTACTTTCGAGTAATGGGTGCGCAGTTACTAGTGACTAATGGCGGCAGTTTCTGGTCTCTTCATTTTTGCTGTTACAAGAGAACAGCATAAGAAGGCTCTCCTCTCCATACGAAAAAACAGTTCTCTCTCCCTCTGTTTTTGTGCTGCTCTCTGCAATCTCCGGTCCAGAACTTTGCGCGCACAAGTTTTCTGGGCGAGTAGGCCTCCGGAACTTCGTCCGTTTGTGTACCTGCACGGGTAGGCGGGCGATCAAGTTTTTGGGGAGCGCATCGGCGCGACTACTCAATCTGCGACGTCTCCTTCCTGGTGGTGAACCATTCGCGGGACTGCACTGCGAACATCTTCCTGCATCAAGCTTCGTCCTGCATCGCGTCTTGATCGACTACATCGAATAGGCCATCATGTCGACTGATGGTAACGGCGCCTCCGGTGTCTCCGACACTGGCCCCGCCCGAGGGTATAAATCTAACACTTTTCTGGTGTATTTGTTTCTGTGCGCTACGAATATGTTAATAGATATTTCTGTTAGCTTGTTCGTTAGCAAATATGAATACATCGTTAATAGATCACTCATGCATGTTTATGTCATGTTTTATATGCTGAATTTCTGGATTAAAATATGCCGAAAATTGACTAGATTTCCAACAATCCAAAAACTTGATAGGTCTTTTTCGGTAGTTGGCTTTGCTGCGTCGCTTAAACCGCACCCTCCGTTTGATGGTTCCAATTATAAGAGATGGCGTGCACGTGCGATCCTGTGGTTTACTGCCATGGAATGTTTTCATGTTGCACAAGGCAAGCCCGCTGAGCCTCTGTCTGCAGAGGACGAACGCAAGTTCAATTTAGCGGATAACTTGTTTCGAGGTGCACTTGTCAACATACTGGCAGATAACATTGTGGATGTGTACATGCATTTGCCTACGGGCAAAGAGATGTGGAATGCACTTGAGGCCAAGTTCGGAGTTTCCGATGCTGGCAGTGAGCTGTATGTCATGGAGCAGTTCTATGACTACAAGATGGTCGATGACCGTTCTGTAGTAGAACAAGCTCATGAGATTCAGGCGCTGGCAAAGGAGCTTGAGAACAATAAGTGCGAGTTACCGGACAAGTTTGTGGCTGGCGGTATTATCGCCAAGTTACCACCTTCTTGGTCGGATTTTGCTACTTCTCTAAAACACAAGAGGCAGGAGTTCAGTGTTACTGATCTCATTGGCACTCTTGGTGTTGAAGAGAAGGCGAGGGCAAAAGATACTCGTGGCAAGAAAGTTGCTGCTGAGGGAGGTTCTAGTGCCAATTTGGTGCAGAAGAAGAACCCACAGGCTTCCCACAATAAAAAGAAAAATAAGCCTTTTGTCAAGCCCAAGGCTACTACTGAGTTTAAGAAGAAAGGCAAAGGAAAGGGCGGCTGCTTTGTGTGCGGTGATTCTGGCCATTGGGCTAAGGATTGTCCAGACCGCAAGGATAAGCAGAAGAAGTCTGCCAACATGGTTATTAGTGATGCTGGAGGAACATCGGGGTATGGTAATTATTTACCTACAGTTCTTTCTGTTTGTCAATCACCTGAGTGGTGGGTTGACACTGGTGCTAATATTCATGTGTGTGCTGATATTTCCTTGTTTTCATCTTATCAGGTCTGTCGAGGTTCCTCCTTGTTGATGGGAAACGGATCGCATGCAGCTGTTCATGGTGTTGGTACGGTCGATCTGAAGTTTACTTCGGGAAAGACCGTGCAGCTGAAGAACGTGCAGCATGTCCCCTCCATAAAGAAAAACCTCGTCAGCGGATCTCTACTGTGTAGAGATGGTTTTAGGCTTGCATTTGAGTCCAATAAATGTGTCGTGTCTAAGTATGGAACATTTGTTGGTAAAGGCTATGAGAGCGGAGGCTTGTTCCGTTTTTCTTTGATGGATTCTTATAATAAATTTGTGAACCATGTGTGTAACGATGATGATGAATCTAATGTTTGGCATTCACGACTTTGTCATGTTAATTTTGGGTGTATGACGCGCTTAGCTAATATGAGTTTAATCCCGAAATTCACTTTGGTCAAAGGTTCTAAGTGCCATGCGTGTGTTCAATCGAAACAACCTCGCAAGCCTCACAAGGTAGCAAAAGAGGCGAGGAATTTGGCACCGTTAGAACTCATTCATTCTGATTTATGCGAAATGAATGGCGTGTTGACTAAAGGTGGAAAGAAATATTTCATGACGCTTATAGATGATTGCACTAGATTTTGCTACGTGTACTTATTAAAAACAAAAGATGAAGCGTTGGATTATTTTAAGATCTATAAAGCTGAGGTAGAAAACCAACTTGAGAGGAAAATCAAGCGGGTAAGGTCTGATCGTGGGGGAGAGTATTTTTCAAATGAGTTTACTTTATTCTGCGAGGAACATGGAATTATTCATGAGAGGACGCCTCCCTATTCTCCCGAGTCAAACGGGGTTGCCGAAAGAAAGAATCGCACTCTAACTGATTTGGTTAACGCCATGTTAGACACTGCGAGACTTTCTAAGGAATGGTGGGGTGAGGCTATATTGACCGCGTGTCATGTCCTGAATAGAGTTCCAACAAAGAATAAAGAAGTAACACCATTCGAGGAATGGGAAAAGAAGAAGTTGACTCTCTCATACTTGCGCACCTGGGGATGTTTGGCCAAAGTTAACGTGCCAATTGTCAAGAAGCGCAAACTTGGACCAAAAACCGTAGATTGTGTATTTCTTGGTTATGCTATGCACAGCGTGGGTTATAGGTTCTTAATTATAAAAACTGGAGTACCTGACATGCGTGTTGGTACAATCATAGAGTCCAGAGACGCTACATTTTTTGAGAATGAATTTCCTATGAAATGTGATGTACCTAGCTCATCTAGTCAAGAACCTATAATTTCCCTTGATTCTTTTGTGCCGATAGAACATGTTAAGGAAACGCCTATGGAAAATCCTGAGGAGGATAACGATGAAGTTACTCGAAAGAGTAAGAGACAGAGGATTGCAAAATCTTTTGGTGATGATTTCATTGTATACCTCGTGGATGACACTCCTAGAACCATTGAAGAGGCATATTCTTCTCCTGACGCTGACTATTGGAAGGAAGCAGTACGGAGTGAGATGGATTCTATTATGTCTAATGGAACTTGGGAGGTCGTTGACCGTCCTTATGGGTGTAAACCTGTAGGATGTAAATGGGTTTTCAAGAAAAAGCTTAGGCCTGATGGTACAATTGAAAAGTACAAGGCAAGGCTTGTGGCCAAGGGTTATACCCAGAAAGAAGGCGAGGACTTCTTTGATACTTATTCACCTGTTGCCCGATTGACCACAATTCGAGTACTACTTGCCCTGGCTGCCTCTCATGGTCTGCTCGTTCATCAAATGGACGTTAAGACAGCTTTTCTAAATGGAGAGTTGGAGGAGGAGATTTATATGGATCAGCCAGACGGGTTTGTGGTAGAAGGTCAAGAAGGAAAGGTGTGCAAGTTGTTGAAGTCTTTGTATGGCTTAAAGCAAGCACCTAAGCAATGGCATGAGAAGTTCGACAGAACTTTGACATCTGCTGGCTTTGTTGTGAATGAAGCCGACAGATGTGTGTACTATCGCTATGGTGGGGGAGAAGGAGTGATCTTGTGCTTGTATGTTGATGACATACTGATTTTTGGGACCAACCTCAATGTGATTGAGGAGGTCAAGGACTTTCTGTCCAAGAGTTTTGAGATGAAAGATTTGGGAGTGGCTGATGTGATTCTTAACATTAAGCTACTGAGAGGAGGTGATAGTGGGATTACACTTGTGCAATCTCACTATGTAGAGAAGGTCTTGAGTCGCTTTGGTTATAGTGACTGCAAGCCTGCTCCTACTCCTTATGATCCTAGTGTGTTATTGAGGAAAAACCGAAGAATAACAAGGGATCAATTGAGATACTCCCAGATTATTGGCTCATTGATGTATTTAGCTAGTGCTACGAGGCCTGACATCTCGTTTGCTGTGAGCAAGCTAAGCCGGTTTGTTTCAAATCCGGGAGATGATCATTGGCGTGCTCTTGAGAGAGTAATGCGCTATCTAAAGGCAACCGTGAGCTATGGAATTCACTATGCTGGGTACCCAAAGGTACTGGAGGGCTACAGTGATTCAAACTGGATATATGATGCTGATGAGATAAAAGCCACGAGTGGATATGTGTTCACACTTGGAGGTGGTGCTGTTTCCTGGAAGTCTTGCAAGCAGACCATCTTAACAAGGTCAACAATGGAAGCAGAACTCACAGCATTAGATACCGCTACTGTTGAGGCTGAGTGGCTTCGTGAACTCCTTATGGATTTGCCGGTGGTTGAAAAACCGATACCAGCTATCCTGATGAACTGTGATAATCAGACTGTAATTATCAAAGTGAACAGTTCTAAGGACAACATGAAGTCATCTAGGCATGTTAAGAGGCGGTTGAAGTCTGTCAGAAAGCTGAAAAACTCCGGAGTGATAGCGCTGGACTATGTCCAGACAGCTAATAATCTGGCCGACCAATTTACAAAGGGTTTATCACGTAATGTGATAGATAGTGCATCGAGTGAGATGGGCCTGAGACCCACATGAGTCATACCACAGTGGTAACCTGTTCTACGTGATCGGAGATCCCGTGAAGTAGGATGGTGAAACAAGCTGTTGATTGACTGGGAGGAGAGATCTTTACAGGGCTCATTTCTTCAATGATGCATTTCTCTCCTATTCTGTATGGCAGGTTGGTTTTTACCTTAATGTGATCCGAGTGGCTTATTTAGAGCAGAGATGTCGGCCTACAGGACATCTTAGAAGGAACACACCTATATGAGTTCGACTGCTGGTCACAGTCTATGAGATTTGGGTGATCTCTAGATACTCATGAATAGGCATGGAGTATGACTTATACGCTCCAACCAGAGGGGATGCTTTAGGCAGCCTAGTACTAGTAAAGGAATTGGGTAAAGCTTGTTCGCACAAAACTGTCAATTCAAGGCATAGTCCATTGTTCAGTTGTGGATGAGTGTAACTCCTTTCCTAGGTGGATGTTCAACTTAACAGTCTCCATCGAAACACTGGTATATCAAACATCAGCAGAACTGAGAGCATTTCTCGTGTGCCTTGAAATTTGGTGGGGATTGTTGGATTAATTGGGATTGGCCCATTTTAATTTAGCAATTAATCAAATGGAATTCCTAGGCCCACAACTAATGCTAGGTGGAAAATTGTTTAGTCCCATATGGAGAATTCAATGGGAGTTATACCACTTTAAAAGGTGGAACGAGGTAACCCCCTTGTGAAATTGAAGAGAGCTAACACGCGCGCGCGCGCTCGCTCGCTCGCCTCGCCTCGCCACGCCACGCCGAGCCGAGCCGAGCCGAGCCGAGCCGTGCCGTGCCGTGCCGTGCCGTGCCGTGCGGTGCGGTGCGTGTGCGTGTGCGTGTGCGTGCGTACGTACGTACGCGCGCAGGCGTGTCGGGTGCGGGCGCGTTTTTCTTTATCTATTCGAAAATCGAAACGCACTGACTCGCTGGCAGTAACGGTGCAGTTACTAGTGGATTATGGCTGCGGTTACTTTCGAGTAATGGGTGCGCAGTTACTAGTGACTAATGGCGGCAGTTTCTGGTCTCTTCATTTTTGCTGTTACAAGAGAACAGCATAAGAAGGCTCTCCTCTCCATACGAAAAAACAGTTCTCTCTCCCTCTGTTTTTGTGCTGCTCTCTGCAATCTCCGGTCCAGAACTTTGCGCGCACAAGTTTTCTGGGCGAGTAGGCCTCCGGAACTTCGTCCGTTTGTGTACCTGCACGGGTAGGCGGGCGATCAAGTTTTTGGGGAGCGCATCGGCGCGACTACTCAATCTGCGACGTCTCCTTCCTGGTGGTGAACCATTCGCGGGACTGCACTGCGAACATCTTCCTGCATCAAGCTTCGTCCTGCATCGCGTCTTGATCGACTACATCGAATAGGCCATCATGTCGACTGATGGTAACGGCGCCTCCGGTGTCTCCGACACTGGCCCCGCCCGAGGGTATAAATCTAACACTTTTCTGGTGTATTTGTTTCTGTGCGCTACGAATATGTTAATAGATATTTCTGTTAGCTTGTTCGTTAGCAAATATGAATACATCGTTAATAGATCACTCATGCATGTTTATGTCATGTTTTATATGCTGAATTTCTGGATTAAAATATGCCGAAAATTGACTAGATTTCCAACATGTGGCACCCCTTGGCTTAGCCCGGTCATGAGTCATCCCGTGCTAAGGTCCCTAACCCTTCAACCGATCCGACGATCCCAAGACCCTAGTCATTCCCCATCCACCGCATCGCCTCGTTCGACTGATCCCCTTCTCCCGCCTGTCCACCTTAGGCCACTAGAAAGCACTCAACAAAAGCGAGCTATTAGACAACTAAAGATCGGATCAATGGAGGTTCGCGCACGCGCGCCCGGCAAGATCATCCTCGCCGGCGAGCACGCCGTCGCCGCCGCCATCAACCTCTACACCTGGTCCTCCCTCTGCCTCCTCCCCTCGGGTCTATCCCCCCACCCTATATCAAGAAACCTAATACTTTGATCCTTTCTTGGCACTACTTTTTCTCACCGTTTATTGTCGTTTGTGAGCTTTGTAGGGGAGGGTGGCGTCCCCGGCGACGGCTCGGTGGAGGTGGACCTAAGGGACTCGGGCCTTGCCTTCTCGCGGTTGTGCTCGCGCCTCCACAAGGCACTAGGAGAGGGCTGCAAGATGGAGTTGGAGGCACCGAGGCCGTGCTCCCCAGACAAGTTGGACGAGGATGGGAGCTTGGTATGTTCTAGTATCCCCTTTTATCTTTCTTATTGTTTTGACAGTGTTTTGAGATGCTTTGTTTGGGCACTATTTCATCGGAAAGAGTTCTGTTTTGATACATCATGTCAATGTTGTTGAGCTCATGGCACTGGCGTTTGCAAATCTTGTTGGAGATCTGGTTCGTGCTACTTCTTGTTGAACAACATGGTGTGGCTCATGAGTTCACTCGAACCGGCTCGAGCCAGAAAATGAGCCAAGCCGACCTAGGCTTCTAGCTCATTTCCTGAACGAGCCGAGCCGAGCCGCAGCTCTAGGCAAGCTCGGGGTGAGCCCAGCTCAGCTCGACTTGTTTCCACCCCTACCTACTACCCTTCCAAAGGCAAAGGGAATAACAAGGCAGAGACTTTGCCTTAACACGCGCAAAATCGATGATAGAATGGAAGCGGTGCGTTAAACTAGAGCAAATTAATTAAGCTAGAATTACCATACCTGGTCAGGGAAAATGCTATCCGTTTGCAAATTTTATCAGAAGGTAGCGATAAAACAGGTAACCAGTGGTTACCGGATTTTTCTGATTTTTTTAACTGAAATTTGGATTTTTCAGATGTAAAAGGAAAAAAGTTGAAAAATTTGCAAATTTTATTTATATTTGATGAAAAGAGATAAATCCAACTTTTTTTTTTTTGCATGGTTTGAATTTTTATCGGACTCTACCGATAACTAGCAGTTTTCAATGAAATTTGGACGATAACTTCTTCGCTATATCTAGTTGCAATATTTCTTTGGTTACTTAAACGCTCTCTAACTAAGTTAGCATTTCGATTCGGTTTAATTCATATAATTCCAAGTTTATATCCAAGTTAGACCCCCATTTTATTTACTTTATATCCAAATTTCCTCTCTCTTTTTTTTGTTTTTGCATCGGAGTAGTAGCTAGGTTGGGGGAGATCAGGGGCGGATCTAGCGGTGGGGCGGGGGGGCTCGAGCCCCCCTACCGCTACCGGACCCTTGGAGCCCCCCTGGAGCCCCCCTAAATTTTTAGCCATGGATGTATAATGTAGCAGGGGCTGAGGTCGAGCTGAAGGTACTTCAGCCCCTCCAAAAAATTTTCCTGGATCCGCCACTGGGGGAGATTGATTGGGACAAGATGATGCGAAGAGAATAAGTAGAGTATGCTTGGAAGGAGCTATCTAGCGAGGCTAAAGTGGTATGTACCTCGAGGAAGACGACCTCACGGTGGAGCGCGTCGACGGCGAGCTGCAGGCGGTGGCGGCCGCAGGGGTCGGGCGAAGCCGGAGGCGACTTGGGCCTGGGAGCCGCCGCCATCGCCATTAAGTACATATATCAGCCGGCCGGCCGATCGATCAGGCTCAGCTGGTAAGACACGATGGAGTTGGAGAAGAGTCGGATGGTAGCGGCTAGCTAGGAGTGCACGGCCATGGCCACTCCGGCCGGCTTTAGAGATGGAAAGGAGTGTGGAGCGGAGGTGGCTGACGGATTAAATGGCGGAGTCAGAAGAAGAGGTGGAGGAGCACATGGAAAGTTGGGGGTTGCCGTTTTGGGCAGTAGTAATGATGGAGGGGACAGACTGGCCGCGTTCATTTTTTGGAGAAATGGCGCGGTAAGCAGGAGAAGCAAGGAGAGCAGGTGTTCAAGTTTTATCGGGGGGCCCTAAATTTCCGATATTAGGTCAATTCTGGCCAAAATTTTCAAATCAAATTTTAAAACTTATTTGAAGTTCAAACAAAAAATGAAAAAAAATGCAGGTTCAAGGGCTCAAACCCACAACCTGCTGCTCCAAGGCACACAGACCTCACCACCAGGCTGGTGATTGGATGTGATTGCGAATTTCCTTTATACTTCACAAAAAAATGCAAAACCAAAAATAAAATAAAATGTAGATTTATACGTGACTTGCCGCCTCGCTTGGCTGGCCCTCGGATGACCGATCGGTAGCACTATGATGCCAGCTAGACTTGCTAGGTCACAATGACCTAGCGAGTGAGCATGGTGCCCCCACTGGGTGCCCAATGTGCACAGCGTGGTCTGTCGAACGGTCGTAGTTTAGATTGTTCATTATTCTCTTTGCTTGCAATAGGATGTACTTAAAAGTCTTCTACAGGCTTCGTGGTGTGTCTGAGCTATGGATGGAGGTTTCAGACATGCTTGCGATGCATTGCACCGCTCGAACTGAAATGACATATGAAACAAGCTCAGTAACGAGTAGTACAAATTTCACCAATGAGATGATAAGTGATGGCAAGTGTCTTACGCCGTTGTGACGCCGTGAAGTGCTGTGACGATCGAACGAGTGGTGTAGGCTGTCATGGTGTGTCACTTGCTTTGGGCACTCTGGTGGAGGAAGGGTGAATCTGCCATGCGATTATGGTACGTACTAGTCTAGGTATCCATTGTACATCCGAACGTCATACGGGCGTTGTTCCAGTACGACATCTAAGTGCGCCCCTATCTATCCATACCATCGTCCACTTGCACTTCTTAGCAGTTCGTAGTATGCTGGCCCACCCTCGATTGCCTACATTTCCAGAAGGATTCATGTTATAGAAGAAGTCATAAAAAGTGCAAACATTACTTGGATGAACTATGACTCACAGGTGTACAGCTTGCAGCAGGAGCCTACCTGTCGGGGGGGCATGACCTAGTACAAAGCAAACTGTCACATTACACGCTGCAACACATAAGGCTCCACCATATGTGTGAACACAAAATGGCGTGTTGTCGCCCATAACCTAGCGTCCTCGATGCATTGCACGGACAACACATGCGAAGCTACCGTTTGCACGAATTCTGGAGTCCATGGAGCCCAGATGATGTCATTATCTCGCAACAATTCGAACTCATTGTAAAACAACTAGTAGTATATCGCTGGTCTATCCTTGGCCCAGCATAGATGAAAAGCAGTCCACTGGATACCTATAGTGGGCTTGTCTATCGGTCATCAAACTCGGTTTACGAGTGCACTGGCCTTTCGAAAGTCGGACACCTGATAGAGATGTGCTTCCAACTCTACAACTGTAGGAGCACGTAGCAGGCGATCAGGTTAGGGGTAGCAATAGTGCCGTGCCACGAAGTGTCACACAACCCCTGGTATGTGGCGCATAGGATGGCTGATCCCTAACTATGTTGAGGTATGACCCCAACTTCACATCGGCCAAAGACTCGGTGATGCGGATGAAGTCAGGGTAGCAAAAATTGCCATGTGTGGATGAAAACTTGCCTCAACCAAAGAGCTGAAGAAGGTAAGCGACGAGGTGCGACCTGATGACCTCATCAAGTTCGTTCTGCGGGCACTGACTGAAATGCCTCAGCCAGGTCCGAGGGACGCCACAAGCATGCTCTGGGACAAGCAAGCCGAACCAATACGCCAGCCTAGCCCTCCAGTCCACTGGTGGAGGGGTTGGAATAAGTGCCTCACCCTAGAGAGAAAGAGCGATCAAGAACGAGACGTCATGCAGAGTGATCGTCATCTCACCCCACCGAAGGTAGAAGGTGTGCATCTCAGGCCTCCACCTATCCACCAGTGTCGACAACAGACTGATGTCCAGGATAAACTAGTGTTCGACGGAGACCAGCCTCGAAAGGGGCAACAAGCCTGTGCCCGGGAAGATTGGAATGTAGCGATCATCTGACTCCCAATGATCCCTCCCTTCCCGGAGCATCAGGGGTGGAGTGTCATTCGCGTCACCCACGATCCATAACTTGCACCAGTGGTTCTCATCGTAGAAGTTTTTCAGAAGCTTTGATAAAGATATACCTTGCAACAAATGGAATAGACAAAATATTAGTACGAAGATTGATAATGATAATAAAATACTGTAAATTAAACATTACAATAAAAATAAATAGTATAAAATACTACATACGATACGGATTATGACTACGCATCATGGCGCATGGAGCAGCTCATGTGCTTTGGTGAGAGTATCTACTCTGTTTCATAATACGTGGCACTTTTTACGGTCTTATAAAATACCATAGAAGTATAATATTATAAAAATATTTTTATAATAAATCTTATAATATTATTTTAGTATGGTCGATCTAAATATTTTTAAAAATAATTATTGATTGATGATTAAAAGTTTAACCGGTCTAAGTCAACAGCGTCTGAAATAGAGGGCCTAAGAGCATCTCCAACAATGTCCTCTAAATCTCATCCCCAAAATCACTTTTTAGAGGACACAATCTAGAAAATAGAAGATTAAAAATATGTAACCTCCAACAAATCCTCTAAATATGGTTCCCTAAATTAAAATCTGGGTCCACAAAAACTACCAACCAATTTCTAGCTTGATCGGCTGCTGATGTGCATGCGCCGCCACGTCCATCAGTTGCTGGTGTGCGTGCGCCGCCATGTCTGTCGCACCGCCAAGAACCGGCGGCTGATCGGGGCGCCTCCGCTTCCTGGGCGCCAGCTCCTGCGCCGGGCAACCGCCAAACGTGACGCCGCTCTCCGACGCGTCCTCCGCGGCCGGCGCGCAGAACTGCGAGTGCTGCCCCAGCCTGGCCGACGCTGGCGGTGTGACGAGTCCCATATATACGACGAGTCCCACTGCAGCAGCACCTACCCGATTCGATTGCGCGTGTGCAGGTGGGTTGGTCTACCAAACTAAATCACTTGATCTTTGTCACACGCTAATCTCTCTAGCTAATCACGGAAGGCATATATCATTAGGAACATGTCATTCCTGCGTACATGCTAATCTCTCTAGCTAATGATTACATGCATGGAGGTTAAGAATAAGTCATAAATTTCTAGCTGCTGTGATAGTTGCATACGATTTGTTTTAAATAGATTGTTATAGTTAATAGCTTATGGTTACAATTTATACTTTCACAGAGATGAATCGCCGTAGAAATCTCGTTAAATTTGTGTTGGATGAAGATTCTTCGGACGATGATGAGGAATTTATTTTTATGGCGGCTCAATTAATTCACCAACAATACATGAATGATCAGAGAGAAAAGCATGGAGGTTCTGTATTTGGGCACCAAGTAGTTGATCGGAATAGACTGGCGGGTCATCAGAGACTATACAATGATTATTTCTCAGAAGAACCTACATATGGTCCTATTTATTTTAGGCGCAGGTTTGTAATATTTTTCTGTAATTTTTCCAATTTTATTGCAAATAGTGTTACACGTATGATATATTTTTTTAATGTGTTGCAGGTTTAGAATGAGACGGCCTCTATTTTTACACATAATGCAAGCTGTGGAGGCGCATGATGATTATTTTGTGCAAAAAAGAAATGCAGCCGGTACCCTCGGGTTGTCATGCTTGCAGAAGGTTACTGCAGCATTCCGTATGTTGACTTATGGTGTAGCAGCAGATGCAATAGATGATTATGTTCGTATTGGAGAAAGTACTGCTATAGAGAGTTTAAAAAAGATGGTCAAAGCAATATGTGAAGTTTTTGGAGACGAGTATTTGAGGACACCAAATGAGAATGATACTGCTACATTACTCGCAGCAGGGGAAGAAAGAGGTTTTCCAGGAATGTTGGGGTCTATTGACTGTATGCACTGGAGGTGGAAGAATTGTCCTGCTGCATGGCAAGGTATGTATAGTGGGCATGTGCGAGAGCCCACTATAATTCTAGAAGCTGTTGCATCACATGACTTATGGATTTGGCATGCTTTTTTTGGTTTACCTGGATCTCACAATGATATCAATGTTCTTCAACGATCGCCATTGTTTGCTAAGCTTGCCGAAGGTCAGGCTCCCAAAGTTAATTATATTATCAACGGGCACAACTATAATATGGGGTATTACCTTGCAGACGGTATTTATCCTTCATGGGCCACATTTGTGAAGACCATACAAATGCCACAAGGCAACAAAAAGAAGTATTTTGCCAAAGCACAAGAAGCCGTTAGGAAGGATGTTGAACGAGCATTTGGGGTTCTTCAAGCTCGCTTTGCCATTGTTCGTGGGCCAGCTCGTTTTTGGGATGCAGATACTCTAGGAGAAATAATGAGGGCATGTGTAATCATGCATAATATGATTGTAGAAGACGAGCGTGACGATGAGAATGATTTGACTTTTGATGGTGTAGGAGATCCTGTCGATGTTTCACATGAACATACGCCTGATCTTCATGAGTTCATTGAGAATTATTGGAAAATTAAAGACAAGGATATTCACAGTCAGCTTCAAGCAGACCTCGTAGAACACTTGTGACAACGTCATGGAGACCAATATTAGTTAATTTATAGCATCATTTGTAGTGTTTAGAAGTTTATATTCCATCTGTAAACAATTTATCTATTGATGATCAGTTTATATACATGAGTTTATATTCCATCAGTTTATATACATGATCAGCGAAGAACTCCGAAAATGATGTCTCCTTGAATATCTCTTGAACTGACTTGTCCAATGGAATCAATCAACAGAATCATATATAAGTAACAAAGCAATATTACCACTGACAAGAGCAAATGATGAAAGTAAATGTTGATGCTTACAAGGTAAAGTTTCATGAACGAATAGTAAGTTTCGGCTTGCTGGCCAACTGCCATCTTGACAAATGAAAACAAAGCTAATGTAGTACCGAGTAAAATGTGTCACGGCAGCATTAACTTATTACACGGCAACTAATAGCAAAAGGTATCAAAATCTCAAAAGACTTCAGATTACTGAGTAACGCGTGCGAAAGACTGAAGAATTAATGACAACTAACTAGTACTATGACAACTAACTAGTACTATCCCCAAAGAATTAACTAGCACTATCACGTTGAATACGCTCTTGAAGGCCCTTGTAGTACTTTCTTTGAGGACTATCCATGCCACTAGTATCAATCCTCATAATTCTCTCTTGTTCCATCATCTTTTTAAACTTGAACTTCTTTTTCTCAAGCTCAATTCTCTCTTCTTCCAACGCGAATGCTTGTTTGAACCTCTCTTCTTTCTTCAGTTCCTTCTCTGCATCATCCTCTCTCTTTTTAGCCCATAGATGATCTAAGGAATCATATAAAAAACGTTCACCTTTTTGACGAAGCTTTTCTTTCTCTTTCTTTCTTCCTAAAGGTCTTTCAAGTGAAGTTCTGGCATAATCCGGATTTGCATCCCCGCTCTCATCTTCATGTGGCAGAGGAGTAGATGCAGGCGTGGATGCTGCAGGGCTTGAAAAGGCCGTGGTTTTCTGCTTTTTATTGGATATTTTTGGAGCTTGCATCTGAATACGCCTTTCAATCCACTTTGGTTGATTCTTCAAAAGATTCCAACATTGTATAAGCGTGAAATCCTTCTTTTGCTTATCTTCACTCTTATACAACTCGCCAGCCTGCACTATCTACGAAAAGAAAACAAATATAGAGCATTACAAATAAGCTCGAAAAGATTACAACAAACATAGATGATTTGTAACTATGTCTAACCTTGTCTTCAATGGTCATACCACTTTGATTTCTATTCTCTATCCGACTTAGACAACCACAAAACCTATTGACAGATTCTTGAATGACAGTCCAACGTTTGTTGCGGGACTTATGAGAGCGATCTGAATCAAAAAGCCTGTTTGTATGGAAATATTCATAAATTCGATCCCAATATGCAGTACGAGCTTGATCTGTCCCTTGAATTGCATCTAAACTAACATTTAACCACGCCGACACCAAAAGACTGTCCTCCTCTGAACTAAAATTCTTGGTCCTTTTTTGGTTTGGCCTTTGCGATGTACTATCATCGACAATTGCAAACTCTTCCTCTTGAGAATTGGAACCTCCGGTTATCATGTCTGTGAAATATCTCGTTCCATCCATACTACCTGTACATTGGACAAAATTAGCTTACCACACCATAAGACAACTATCAGATCAGTCGCGCTTCACAACTTCCAACTCATGATGTGACAGACTTGAGTACACTGAGGTCATGGTTGAACTTCCCTTGGGCACACACAATGGAAAACGAGATATACAAGGCTGCAAAACTTTCTGCAATATTACTATGAATTTATGAAATCGGTTAGTGTTACCAAAACTTTCTGCAATATTACTAATATCTCTTGAGACTTATTTTCTGAACAGGTAAGCACCGTGGCCAGTGGGTTTTAGGAGGAGGTTGGAACAATGATGTTTGGGGAGGCGATTTGCCCACTGCTGCTTGCTTGGACAATATATCTCCTGATAATCCAGTCTGTTTTCAAACTCGCAAGCTGCACCTCTTTCGAGAAGCCACGACAAAGGGGCTAGCTAGTAACTTATTTCAATTGCAGGTCTGGCTCTCCCGCATGGATGGTCATATGGGAGTAGCCAATGGCTATGAAGATTGCTGGGATTAACAAAAACACAAATGATCCAGTTGGTGGAACTATTATGAGAACAACTGAAGGAGGTAACTTTTGTATTAAATTGAACTAATTAACATGAGGCTTTACCCCTTTGCTGGCCTGAAATTACTACCTAAAGTAAACCGTGAACCAAGACTGACATATCTCTTTAGCAAGCATGCAGAAAGTCTTAGTTTCAAACATGTATATGTTTCGCTGACCAAAAAAAAAAAATCAAAAGCAAACTGTTAAGATCAAGGCAGTTCATTACATCAACGGATCTAATGAGCTATAATGATCACATGTATCTGCTCAGAAGCTTTTTTTATAATTTTTCACAAATTATGCAATTGATAATGGATCATTCTTCAACTGTCAAATATGGATTGTCCTATGCTATTATTAATTTGTAACTTAAAGTGCAAGTTTATCATAGAAATTTAATATAAGGACTAACCAAATTATCTGACCCACATCGTTATTTGTAGATCCTACTGGTCTTCTAGTTGATGCTGCTATGAAGCTTGTATTTGATGCGATTCAAGAAGTTTCTATCCATGAAAGAAGAGAGGCCCTTCTTAGAGCAAGTAGACATGCCCTAATGAGGGGGGTGACTACTGTTGTTGATGTTGCAAGTTTTTTCAGTTGATCCATTACATCTGATTTTTTGTATGAAGGATTTTGTGGTTGAAGCGTTAAGATCAATTGCGGAATTGATGATATATGGAAATTTACCTTCACCAAATAAGGTGTACTGATGGAGGAACTCCTCCTGACTTGCAGCTAACTCCGTGGTTGATTCTTCGCCGCCAGAGTGCCCAGGAGCTGGAGTGTCGGCGTCTTCGCGGGTCATCGGCTGTGAGTGTGGCAGCGGCTCGGAGGCGATGGCGTGTGGAGACCCTTGTGCGCATCCGGAGGCAGGAGCTTGGACAGCCCGTGGCGGTGGAAGACCCACTCTTGCAGGGCCGACGCGGCCAACCGGAGCGGCGGCTCGGGGTACCGGTGGCAATGGGGACCGGGACGCCGCAGACGATGCTCGGGGTGGCAGCGGCGTTGGAGTCTGTCGTGGCATCGCGCCGCATGCTCGGGAAGGCGGCGGCAGTGGAGGATATGCAGTACGAGGCGGCAGTGTGAACAGGGGAGCAGGCGCTCGGGCGGCGGACGGCGCGGGCGCGAGGGAGGCGAACGGAAAAGCCGAGGCGGCGGGGTGCGGAGAGCCTCGGGCGGCGGCAGTAGCGGGCGCGCGGGAGGCGGACGGACAAGCCGAGGCGGCGGGGTGCGGAGAGCCTCGGGCGGCGGCAGTAGTGGGCGCGAGGGAGGCGGACGGAGAAGCCGAGGCGGCGGGGTGCGGAGAGCCTTGGGCGGCGGCAGTAGCGGGCGTCTCCGATCTGCCGCGCGAGGAAACCGTCGAAGGATTTCGGGGATGGCATACGTCCTCCATATTTGGGGGACGAAAAACTAGGGATGAGATCTTCTATATTTTTAGGTACCTTTTAGAAGAGCTATTGGAGTCTTTTTTTTACCTCTTCTTCTAAAATATAGGGGATAGAAGTAATTTAGAAGATTTGTTGGAGATGCTCTAATAACCGCACCCCACTACATGGTCCTCAAAAAATAAAATATAAAAAACTGTTTTGCCATTATTTAATAATAATAACATATACTTATCTCTTTGGATCCACTCCCATCTAAGCCAAATCACTCCGTGAAAGCTCCCACCTCATGTCCGCCGCTATCGCCCCATGTCCAGATCTGTCCACTTCATTGTCGTCATTGGTCGCCGGCACACATCCATCTAATCATTCTCGTTCGTACTGTACATGCGTGTCTGCAAAGGCCGGCCAGCTTTGTTGACGGATGAGCTGCCGACTCCATGGGTTAGCACGGGCAGCAAGGGGACACGCCTGCAATGCAGAGGAGGAGGCGAGGTAGGCACAGCTGCAGCAATGGCGACGGAGGAAACGGCACAGCTCCCCTTCTACATGTTGAGAGAGGTACAAGAAGGCTACATATTTATTTGGCCTTTTTTTTTGCTTTCTTGTGAACATCAATTTTGGGGATCCTTCAACAATTTTACTGTGTAGTGCTTGTGATTGCGAATCTGTTCTGGCTAATGATGTAATTCGATCTGAGAACAACTTTTTCTTGATAAAATAGGAATTATTTGGGAAATTAGCAAGATTATGATTTGGTTCGAATATATTCATGAAGGTGGCAGCAATTCTGCATTCCAGGTAACTAGTTTCTTAAATTCTCATAAAAAAAAGTTTCTGAAGTTATGAATAGAACCCAACGAATTTTGCATGTGCTATAGCATCAGCATAACAGTGGGTACAGAGTACCCTTTTCCCTCTGATGGTATGGACTAAGAGAACTAGAGAGCCAATAAAGAGAGCTGATTAGTGGAGATGAGTGGATCTGGTCCTCTCGTACCTCTCTTAGGGTTTATATACATGAGTATGATAGGATAGGAAATTCCTATTCCACCCCTTAATAATTACAAAAGTGAGGATAAATCACTACATTCTATTATATACAAAGTAACATGCTATTGGGCTTATTCCAAGACTTAGCAGCTAAATCTAACAGGCGTAGGGGTTGGGCACCCACAAAAGTACTCCCTCGATAGTACGCACGGAGGTTCTGATAGACAAGCTAACACGATTAACTGGCCGCACTCAACCCCCTGTCCCCTGATAGCAAACACGGAGGTCCCGAGGTGTGAGCTGAAACAACTGCTTGCTTGAGCCCCTGGTGTTCTGAACGCTCTAAACGTCTCAGGACCGTGTTCTTCTTTCATTGGTGAAGCTGTAACAATTCCCATAGAGGTAGCCTCTCTGAAGCAAGCGGCATGTGGAGGCGAAGCCGGGGCTGGGCCGCCCCTCTAAGGTGATGCCTGCAAGGCAATCGGCGAAGTCCCCTGACGCAGATGGAACCATCGTGTCGAGGTCGTGCCTCCGACGCGGGCGGTGTGTAGAGGTAGAGCAGGGGCCAGGCCGCCCCTCCAAGGCGATGCCTACGAGGAGAGCGACGAAGTCCCCCGACGCAGCCAGAGCCGTCGCGTCGAGGTCAAGCCTCGCGAGCGATGTGTAGATGCATGCAACGAAGTCCTATGCCAAAGACGTGGCTGCTTCGTTGAGGTCCTGCCTTCGACGCGGGCGGTATGTAGAGGCAGAGTCGTGGGTCGGGTCGTCCCTTCGAGGCGATACCTATGAGGAGGGTGACGAAGTCCCCCGACGTAGCCGGAGCCATCACATCGAGGTCATGCCCCCGGCGTGGGCGGCGCGTAGATGCAAGAGGCGACATTCTACACCAAAGCCGTAGCCAACAAAGGTAGGAGTCGTAACGCCATGCCGAGGCGATGTCTACAAGGCGGGCAACGAAGTCCTACACCAAAGCCATGGCCATCCTATCAAGGTTCTGCCTTTGATGTCACAGCGAAACCATGGTCGTCCCATCGAGGTCCTGCCTCTAACGTGGGTGCCACATAGAGGCGGAGGCGTGTCCTAGCCGTCCTTCCAAGGGGATGCCTATGAGGCAGGCGGCCCATAGACGTGGGCGACGAAGTCCTACGTCGAAGCCATAGTCGGTGAAGGCAGGAGTCGTACCACCCTGTCGAGGCGATGTCTACAAGGTGGGCAACGAAGTCCTACACTGGAGCCATGGTTGTCCCATCGAGGTCCTGCGTTTGACGCGAGCGGCACATAGAGGCGGAGGCGTGGGTCGAGATGCCCTTCCAAGCGATGCCTACAGGGAGGGCGGCGAAGTCCCCTGACGTAGCCAGAGTCGCTGCGTTGAGGTCGAGCCTCTGATGCGGGCGGCGCGTAGACACGGACGATGAAGTCCTACGCTGAAGCTATAGCCGATGAACAAGCTGACGCGACTAATTGCCCGCCTCAACCCCCTGTCCCCTGACAGCAAACATGGAGGTCCCAAAGTGCGAGCTGAAGCAACTGCTTGCTTGAGCCCCTGGTGTTCTGAACGCTCTAAATGTCTCGGGACCGTGTTCTCCTTTCACTGATGAAGTTGTAACAGTTCCCATAGAGGTAGCCTCTCTGAAGCAGGCGGTATCTGGAGGTGAAGCTGGGGCCGGGCCGTCCCTCCGAGGCGATGCCTGCAAGGCGGTTGGCGAAGTCCCCTGACACAAACAAAATCGCTGTGTCGAGGTCGTGCCTCCGACGCGGGCGGTGTGTAGAGGTGGAGTAGGGGCTAGGCTGCCCCTCCAAGGCAATGCCTACGAGGAGGGTGGCAAAGTCCCCCAGCGCAACCAGAGCCACCACATCAAAGTTGAGCCTCGCGAGCGACACATAGACGCAGACAACAAAGTCCTACGCCGAAGACGTGGCTGCTTCATCGAGGTCCTGCCTCCGACACGGGCGGTATGTAGAGGCAGAGTTGTGGGTCGGGCCATCCCTCTGAGGCAATACCTGCGAGGAGGGTGGCGAAGTCCCCCGACGTAGTAGGAGCCATCACGTCGAGGTCATGCCTTTGGTGTGGGCGGCGCACAAATGCAAGAGATGAAGTTCTATGCCAAAGCCGTAGCGATGAAGGTAGGAGTCATACCGCCACGCCGAGGCGATGTCTACAAGGTAGGCGACGAAGTCCTACACCAAAGCCATGGCGTCCTGTCAAGGTCCTGCCTCTGATGTGGGAGGCACGTAGAGGCGAAGGTGTGGATGGGGACGCCCGTCGAGGCGATGCATACAAGGTGGGTGACGGAGTTACACAGCGAAACCATGGTCATCCCATCGAGGTCCTGCCTCTAACATGGGCGGCACATAGAGGCAGAGGTAGGGCCTGGCCGTCCCACCAAGGGGATGCCTACGAGGAGGGCGGCGAAGTCCCTCGACGCAGTTGAGCCTTTGAGGCGAGCGGCCCATAGACGCAGTCGAAGAATTCAGCTAGGAATAAAGAAATGAAATAAAGAAAGAAAAACTAAATAAAATAGGTTTTGGGTTTATAGGTGTCCGAATAGGCGAAACGGAGCTGGGGAATGGATCAGCGGGCTCGAAACGGTCGAAATAGGTATAAACTTGTATTTTCGGGGTTGGATGAATAGTAATGGGTCTGGACACTATTCACTGCGAGTATTTACTATTCACACTGGGTCGGCTTACCGTTCACAATGGGTCGGTTGCTATAGTGTCAGGTCTGGGTACTGTTCCTTAACGGGTTAGTGCTACAGTACCAAACCAGTACTGTTTATCTTCTCCCTGGCGCTGCTACAGTGGCCAAAAACAGAGCTTCCTTTCCTCAGCAATCCCCGACGCTACGATGACTCCCAACAGAAACCGATGGCATGGATGGATTCCTGGTACTAAGGGGAATCCATTTTTGGCCTTGGGCAGGGTCGGGGTTGGCCAGAGCTTCGCCGGCGACGAGGTGTCTTTGCGGCGGTTTTGAATGGCACATGAGCTACAGGGAGGTTCTTTCTTCTAATTGGCTGCTTTTTAACCATTTGGGGGTGGTCACGATGGCTCGAGTGGCTGTGGTTTGGGTCGTGGAGGTCTGTGGTGACTTGCCCACGGCGAGGTGGTTTCGGCCGGCGGAAGAGAAGGTGGCCGAGGAGCCACGGTGCCTGGCGAACTATGGCGGTGTTTTGGTTGCACTACTATGAGCCAGAGGATGCTATAGGAGTGAGGAATTGAAATGAAATAGACCGAATGAGAAGAATCGAACTTTGGGCTTACTTGGGAATTTTTGAAGGTCGACGGCGATGCAACGATCACTGGAGCAATTGGGGGTGTGGGAGGCTTACCCGGGTGTTGGTGCATCTCAACAAAGGGGTTTAGGAGTTTTTTATAGGCAAATCAGGGCGATCAGCTGCAGGAGGGCGTTTACTCGAGCTAGCTCGGGAGGCTTTGGGAAGGCTCGCCCTTGGTGGCGGGGAAGTTGGCAGGTTGGGTTAGCGTCTCGGCGAAGGTTTGTGGCGGTCAAAGATTGCGGCTTGTCGGCTGAGAGACAAAAGGGGGAGCGGCGGCCAAAATATCTGAGGCGGTGAATTGCGGCCGTGGTGCCTTGTCGGCCAAGGAGAGCTGACGAGGGATGTCAGAGGGAGGCGTACGGCTGCTTGCTAGGTTGCAGTGATGACGAAGCATCGAGTAGGTGCGGGAGCGAGTGAGAGATCGGGTGGCGGCAAAACTTCAGGCGGCGGCGGCGGTTTTTGTCGGGTGATGAATAGTGCCGGCGCAAATCTTCTCCATTGAGGCAATGTCGGCAGCAATTGGTGACGTGGACGGCTAGGGTTTTAGCTGGGTTAGGCTAAGAATCAAAGGGAGACAAAACCAAAACGAAATTCAAATCCTTTTTCAAGACTCGGTTTTGTTTCAACTGGCGGTGAAGACAGGTGGTGAGGAGTTAGGATGAAGAAGGTAGGGGCAATTTGGTCTAATACTGACAAAATACGTGTACCGGTGACATTTTGGTGAGCAAGTTATGTCTACGATGGTATCTTGAGGAGCTACCACTTTGCAATGGCATATATCAAAATTTCCCTTAAAGTAAAGTCCATTACCGGTCCTTAAACTTTTTATGTTGTGTCATCCCGGTCCATAGACTTTCAAAGTGTGTCATCCCGGTCCATAGACTTTCAAAGTGTGCTATTACTGTGATAACAACCATGGACCGGGATGACACAGCATAAAAAGTTTAAGGACCGGGATGACACAGCCAAGACCCGTAACGGGCTAATTTTGAGACCCAAAGAGTGTTTAGGCACCGGAATGACACACTTTGAAAGTCTATGGACCGGGATGACACAGCATAAAAAGTTTAAGGACCGGTAATGGACTTTACTCTTTCCCTTATGAGGGGAAAACAGACAAGAGGAAGTGCTTTGGTGCTATACTAAAGTAAACTTAGTTGTTACTAGTTAATGGGTTAATACTGATTGATCAAACTCCACAGCTGCTTTGCTCTCATGATATATCTTTGAAGCAGATCATAGTGAGAATCTATTATTTGTGATCCTGATCTAGGGTAATATTAGAACCGCATAGATTGATGGCCAATAAATTGGATAACATTATAGTGGTATGAGTACGTAACATTTGCTTTTATGGCTAAAAGGATGCCCTCAACTTACTATTGTATTTTTTAAGGAAAAACTTACTATTGTACTAAAACATAGGTGATTATGAAAAACAACTGCAACATCAAACGGAAGAAAAAGAACCTAACTTTGCAGAGATCAAATAATGCAATTTGCTCAAATGTTGCAACCTAGGAAATGAAATTCTCTTGTTTTTTTCCTCATGTGTTCAGTTGCCTTTCGGATTTGGGCCCAGTTAATAGGAGTATCTGTCCATCACTTAATGCAACTGCAAAAAAAAAAAAAATCAAGTGGCCACCCTGCGGCTAGCTGCAGCACTGGTGTGGCCTTTGTCCTACACTGTCTGAAAAGCTCCCCTGCCCTGCTGGCTGCTGCCCCTGTAGCATCCACTGCAACAACAACAACAACAAGTGCAACTGTGCAATCACAATATGGACTGCACTTTGCTCTGGATCTCGCTGTAAAAAAGATGAATGGGAGTAAAAAGAGGCCAGGCCAATAGCAACCAAAAGAAGCAAGGAATTACAGGGGGTGCAATCCTGAACACCCCTGATCAAAGCCAGTGTATCACCATCTATATTTACATCCTCATTTCACAGAGAGAGAGAGAGAGAGAGAGAGAGAGATTACACGGTACTAGACTTTCCCTTCTCCAGGCATGTGCCACACCCAAAACTCCTCACTTTGGCCAGGGCCCCGCCTCCTGACAGCCTTCTTTGGAGACCTGGCCTTGTGCCTACGACCACCACCATTGCTGCCCTCTCTCTCACCGTTTCTTCTTCTTCTTGCCCTCTCATCTGTGTCCTCTTGTGAGGCCACGTACACCACCGGCTTGTTGGGCACATCGCCCGTGATGCCTAGGAGGGGCTCTAGGTCCTCCACAACCTTGGACATGTCTGGCCTACTCTTTGGGCTGCCACTCAGGCATCTGTACGCCACCATGGCCGCCCGATGGGCCCCCTCCGTGGAGTACCTGCCCTCTAGGGCTGGGTCCATGATCCGGCCCATCTTCTGTGGGTCCTTAAGCCACGGCCGCATGTGCTCGACTAGGTTCTGTTCTCTGCTGGGCCGGGACTTGTCCACGGCCCGTCTCCCTGAGAGGATCTCTAGGAGGACGACGCCGAAGCTGTAGACGTCACTCTTGGCGGTGAGGTGGCCTTGAATTTAAGATGGCTCGTAAGGTTGGAAGATTTGGAGAAGAATATGTAATCTTGGAAAAGTAGGGTGTTTAGAGGGTAATACCGGTTAGGATGTACTCCGGCGCGGCGTAGCCGTGGGTGCCCATGACACGTGTCGAGACATGGGTGTCATCACCCTCTGGCCCATCCTTTGCTAGCCCGAAGTCCGAGAGCTTCGCCTTGTAGTCCTAAAATCCATGGCACCAAAATTTAGCCATCTTAGCATCGACTAGATGCGTCAATTTGTTCCTGTGCTGCTAATTTCGCACCAAGCACTAATGTGGCCACTACTGAGCCTACTTCGCAAAGTTATCATTGGTTCATTTACGGCCCAAACCTGGCTACCTCTGAAATTTTGTAGGACTGCAGCCCAAGCCTGTACTGTGGCGTTTTATTTTTCTAAGAAGACTAGGACCATCTATTTCTTTTCACCTCATGCTTGTTCTTAAATAAATAAATAGAGCGGTTTCTGTACTTTTTTCTAAAACGGTTTATCAGGACAACCTTTTCGAAGCGGTTTATCGGCATTCGGTTCGTTCACGTAATTGCTCGTGCTAAAACAAAAAATTATAAATCATAAGCCATAGTTGACAATTGAGCATTTACATGCTTTGGCCCAGCTTAATTAGCCGGCTAGATTATTCTCCTACCTTTTTTTCTTTACGTACTTTTCCTCCTTTGAAATGTAGCAACGCGATATGCTAAGCTACATGCATTTCCCCCACAAGCTAGTCATTGCGCGGCAGTGGAAAAGTACCGGGAACCAACTTGTCGATCTATTATATGTGTTCACCAAGTCAACTACCTTCGAAGTACCAACTTGAAGGTTCTGAACTTTCGATGTACGCATGCATGATGGGTTCATCCTTGCGAAGTCAACTCGCAGTACATTTTCTTTTATTGATGATTCGATCTCTACCTTCTCCCACATGCATACGACTCAACCCAGAAAAAAAGAGGGTGGAAATTACTAGCATCGGAAGAACTAACAACGATTTAGATACACATTCTGATAAATCCGTGCTGCCAAACTTCACTAATACGTTTAAAACTATATAAACTGATTACACGAAAACAATATCATTAGATTTATCGTTAAAAATACTTTTATAATAATGTAATTTTACTAGTATAACATAATATAAAGTTATAGAAAGCAACTACGATCAAAGTTATATCTTGAAAACCATAGAAACTTAAAATGCCAAATAAAAAAGAACGGCGGAGGTATCAATTACCGGGTCCAATAAAATGTTGGAGGTCTTGAAGTCGCGATAGATGACGGGCTTCGCCGCGTCGTGAAGGAAGGCGAGGCCCTTGGCGGCGCCCACCGCGATGTTCAACCGCGTTGACCACGACAAAACGGGAGG
Source organism: Dendrocalamus latiflorus (assembly GCA_017311315.1). Classification (NCBI taxonomy): domain Eukaryota; kingdom Viridiplantae; phylum Streptophyta; class Magnoliopsida; order Poales; family Poaceae; genus Dendrocalamus; species Dendrocalamus latiflorus. Next base: position 15,168,084 of record CM029622.1, on the reverse strand, counting down.
GGATTCTGCAAGGAAAAAAAAATCCATGGCAATTAGATCAAGTGCAACGTCTAGATATATCTGACGTCGGCTCCAGTTATACATCTGAAGTCTGAACAGCGACAATAAAAAAAACGATGTGAAAAACAGATACATGCAGTGCCTCCATTCTAAAGAACACTCCAGATCAGAGTCAACGTGGTGATCAGAGTCAACGTGCTCAATTTGGCTGCAAACAGATTTACATGCAGTGCCTAATGATTAACACATAATAATATACACTAGTTGACCGCTTTAAAAACTTTGATCCGATTTTTCAATTGCCATGTGTGACTGGAGAACGCTACTGAAACTAACACACAAATGTAAAGCCTACTTTAACAGGGGCAACATGCAGTGCCTAATAATTGACACATAATAATATATACCAGTTGATTGTGTTTAAAAATTTTGATCCAATTTTCTAACTGTCATGTGTGAGGTGGAGAACGCTACTGAAACTAACACGCAAATGTAAAGCCTACTTTTTTAGATAAAGGATATAAATCTGGCCTCTATATCCACATGGGATATATACAGCCAAAAGTTACACGAGCCCTTAGGCTCAAAGCCTCAAAACTGATAGGCATAAAACAACAAGAAAGATAGCTTAAGGACTATGAAAAAAGCTAGAAAGACTAAGCTTCAGCACTTTTCCTCCGTCCTTACTTTCAAATCCCTATCCTCATCCTACTTTAACAGGGGTTACCTTTTGTCTTAATTATTATCTCACCAGCCCACAGGAAATGCAGAAACGTCTGTGTTAACAAGAAGGAAGGAAGGAGGCAATAAAGTCAACAGGCTCATGTAAGGCTGGTCAACCACCTCATTTGGTTTCTTTCTACTTAGCCCTTTTATTTTTATTTTAATTAATTAAAAATCGATTGGTTGTTGAAATTTGCTAGCTCTAGTGAGGCAGCAGCTAGCTAGGAGGGAGAGATGGTGACGAAGTCAAAAACTGAAGTCTAATCAGCTGCAAGCTGTGATTGTGGTGGGATCGTCGACGCTGACGTGTCAACTTTCCGTGAAATACTCCTTTCGCCGAGGACTTTCCGTGAAACAGTTATAAGCTACACCCGTACTGGAATAACGCTTTTTTCCTTATAGCTTAGTTTTTTACTGTAACTATTTTTTAAATAAAATATTTTTTAAGATAGAGTTTACAATTTAATTATCATAGACACTGACTGGAGCTCATCTATATCAATTAAAATCACACGCAAATATCTATCTCCCAAACAACCAGAATTCAAAATTTTAAACCGAAATCCATATGTCACAAGCTAAAAGAATCCACCTGTTATAACCAACCTATAATGAATAGAAAAGGTATAGTGACACTATAATTAACCCAGTATCAATTACTGGTAATAATATGAGTAAAAGAACGTTCTTTTGCCCTTTTAGACATGCTGAGCTCCTCAAAATTTTGTACGCTAAAAAACTCGTGCTCCCTGATACGCTGATCTCCCCAATTTTTTGTATATTAAATAAGAAATTGATTCCGTAAAAAATAGAATCAACTAGTAAAGAGAAAATTACTGATATTTCGTCCCGATGAGATCGTAAATTTTATGTACGGCCGCCGGTCCAACTAATCTGCACCACTTGAGTTGCCGTCAAATTTTTCGCGATAGTTATGTATGCACTTGCATTGCAGAGAGAGTTGCCGGCCGCTAATTTTGCGCTCTCATGTGACTTTGCATTCGTACGCAGAGGCTGCAAAGGCAGAGGATCCCGTTCCTTCCATACATACATATATACATACATACATATATATACACACACTAGTTACCTACTCGTACGTTGTAACGAAATTTATTGGATATATAGATAATCATGCTGTGGAAATCTACGACCAATATTTTTTGTGATATTTTTTTTAAAATGCAACGAGGTTGTTTTTTTACTGAGTCTAGCATGCTTCACAGTGTTCGATCAATCGGGCGAAAAATCTCCTAATGATTAAAGATGTCTTTTTTTTTTAGATGGCATGCACCTGATGAAGATGTTGGTCTTACTAAACGCAGGGTCTTCATTCTGCTTTGGTATTACTGTACTACCTAAAATAAGGATGCGGTTGCAATTGTAGCAGCTAGAAAAAAAATTACAGACATTGCACCATTATATTGTAGTAGAACTATATGCTGAACACATCTTATAGAATTTTAATTAAATAACAAGTTTTTTTGAAGAATAATTAACAGGTTATCAATGAAACAGTAGCTCAAATCAATGACGCGATCGATCTGCATGAATTGGCAAGTAAGTAACTAAGATAAGCTTACTTTTGAAGAGATGGTTCTCGAGGCTGCCTTCGGCCATGTACTCGTATACGAGCAACCTGTGCTCCTCCTCGCAGCAGTAGCCGATCAACTTGACCAGATTCGGATGCCGAAGCTGCCCAAGGAAGATCACCTCGGCCTGTACGCGCGTAGTAATTAGAATCAAACCATCGCAAAGATTCCATCTTATCACGCTAATTTTCTACATTTAGGCATGGGAAGATATACGGTATCCGTATGTGTACAGTGTCTACGCATGCATGTACGTATACTGTACAGTGCTTTGTAACGTACCAGCCACTCCTTGTGTCCCTGTGCGCCCTCGGGGTCCCAGAGCTTGACGGCGATGGCCTGCGCCTTGAGCCCCGGCTTGGCCTTGTCGTCGACGGCGCCCTTGTACACCGGCCCGAACCCTCCCTCGCCGAGGAAGTTGCTGTCCAGGAACCCCTGCGTCGCCGCCTTCAGCTCGCCCACGGTGAACACGTGCAGGTTGGAGCCCGCCAGCGACACCGACAGCTCCTGGTCCGACGCGTTGCTCATCACGTCCGTGACCGACAGGCGCTGCCGGAGCGCCGCCGCCGCCGCTTCGGCAGCTCCTCCGCCTCCCTCGTGCTTCCTCGGGCCCGGCCGGACCTTCCCGCCCCCGCCGAGGCAGCTGCCGAAGAGGGACCCCCACGCGGAGTACTGCTGCTTCTTGGAGGACGACCTCGTCATGACCTCCGGCTTGCGCGTGCTACCATGCAAGCTGCTGATGTGGAGGTTGACTGCTCGCCAGCGAGTGTTGGATCGACTTGAATCGAGAGATCGAGATGAGAAGCCGGAGTATTTGTAGTAGTGGCGATGAGGAGGAGGAGGAGGTCTGGGTGTCGAGAGAGATGACCGTACCTTACCTACCTACCCTCTACTCGACTTCCATCGGATGACATGTCGCTTCGCTGACCGTTGACCCGCCAAGCCGCAGATTGATCTTGGCATGCACTCCTATCCTCCTCTTATCTTCTCTTCTTGGGAAAATACTGGCTAGCGCCCCTGCAAGCTTTACTTTCTCCTTTAATTTGATATCAAAAGATTGCCAACATCGTTGACAAAAGATACTAGCCATGGCCACCACATCATCATACCAGGACAAACTCAAATTGGCTATGAAAACAAAGCAAAAAAGAAATCAAACTCGAGCTGAGGATCAAATTATGTTGAAGCTAACTGTAGGCCTCAAAATTAAATGCGGTCGCTATCGGAAAGATGGAGATTTGGATTGAAGTATTGAACCAATGTAAGTTGTTGCCAAGTTGAAGCCTCAATCAAATTACCTGTCATTTTTTAGGTCCAGTGCGTAGGTATATATGTTTCAAACGACAGATATCTCACATTGAGCAAATGCATTGAGCTCGTCCTTTTTAAAATCAGCCTGCCTGACCCAGCTTGCGCCTTTTTCTCTCGCACTCGCGCTACAAGAGGCATCGTCATCGACAGGACTAGAACAAATCATCCCTGAAAAAGAAAAAAAAAGATTCTAGGCATTGATTTTCCCCTCTCACAAAAGCAACATTGACTTGCCAGCAAAATAATGCAAGTCCATGTCATATCCATCACCTTCAATCAGAAATTCAGATGTGCCATCAAATTAATAAGCACAGAACCTTTAATTGATCTCTGTTCCCTCTATAGTGATTCGTAACCATCGATCGCATGTGGTGCCTCAGTTACCACACACATATCCAACTTGCAGAGAAAGGTGTTATAAAACACACGGCAAAAGCAAATAATGAAAAGAATGAGAGATACGGATTTAACATTAAAAAAATCCTTATGGGGTAAAATCACGGAGGCACGAAGATGGAATATCAATATATGAGGAGATATTGTAATAAGACTCTTAGTCTTCCCTATGGTCTACAGTGGTATATTTATAGTGATTGCAAAGGTACTTTAGATAGGAGTAGAACTCCGTGTTAGAAACGAAAAATATGATTCGGATCAGAAACTCAACAATGTCCACATTGAACCAAATTCCCTCCCGTAGCTAAAATAAATCAAATCTCCTCAAATCATAATCCACCACCAATGATTCTTATGTGTTAAAAGTTCATAAGACTAATCAATGAATAAGACTCAATCAATTTTCTCCATATGTTTCTCCTGTGGTACTGAATAACTATAGAACTATAATGAAGAACTCACCTCATTGACTTTTACATATTCCGCTTAGAACGTGTAACACATAACTTAGCAAATAATATCCATTGAAGTAGTGGTGGATTCAAAATTTCGTCACACCATAGACTGTGGAGGGCTGGAGACACTACTACCTAGACTAGGGAAAAGTTGTGCCCTGGGCTTTCTTGAGCTTTGTACTAGTAAAAATTTCACACCCCAAGCTGCAGCCTAGGTTACCATAGACCTAGATCCGCCCCTACATTGAAGGGCAACTTGCACTTGTGACCATCACATTCATGTACATCAAATTACCGACTGTAAAAGTAATTGGATTCCATGACATGACTAAAAACTACTCCTATAGAAGAATATCCGAATGAAAGTAACTCTTGTATTGTCAATGGAGCAGAAACAATTTCTGCAATAGACCTCTCAATTGAGTTGTAACAAGAACGTATGCACATGTAATACCAAACGATGTAATATCTATGCAGATAATTAGCTTCTTCTTACACTTTAAAGCATTCGTCTCGAAATTACATTTGAGCATAACCTTCATTAATGAATAAAAAACTCTAGAGAGTATTATGTAGCTGCCATCAAGGTATCATCAAACGGCGAATCAGTTGCCCCCCAACATTTTTTCTTTTTTAGTTAAAATCTCCTCGATCAAGTGTAGCCCAAATTGTGTTGAATACCTATGACTCTACCTTAGATTCTATATGTGAAGATCTTGCCGTAGTAACATGTAATATACGACGGATTATTGAAGAAATCATTAATGATTAATTCCGCATGAATGCCTCCAATAATAGGCACAACAGCCTTAGTTACAATTAACTCCACGTCTAACAAAAAACATGTAAAGCTGGTGGTACAGTCTTTTATGTAAGATGGTGATCAACTAAGACGAAAGATCATTGACGAAAATAGCGCAGTACGATGCTATGGCATGGCGCCGAGTGACACTGGCAATGATGTTGGCAAACCAGCGCTGACATATTCGCCAAGGTAGAGCGTAGGTCAACGTTTAGTATGAAGTTGAGTCACGGAACAGAGGTGTAGCGAGTCCTTGATGCTGTGCCTCGATGCCGCATAGGGCCGCCTTGTTCGTGCAATGGTGGCTCCAAGAACCTCCTCCTCCTGGGCAATGGGCAATGGTTTGATCTTGAACCTGGAGCTCTAATACCACTTGTTATAAAACGCACGGCAAAAGTAGATGATCAAAAGAACGGGAGATGCGGATTTAACATAGAAAATCCTTGTGAGAAAAACTACGGATACACGAATGCGGAATATCATTATACGAGGAGATATTATAATGAGATTATTGTGTTCCTATGGTATACAGAGATATATTTATAGTAATTATAAAGAAACTTTATATAAGAGCAGAACTTCGTGTTAAAAATAGAAACAAATCGAATAGGATTTGAAGTAGAAACCCAAAAAACGGGCCATATTACCATATCTTGTGCCCAACGCTGAAGGGAGATGAATTAGGTTTCTAGAAATCGTTTTAGCACAAGCCATGGCATTAATTTTGATGGGTTCGTATCTCGTGCAAGCATGCTTGGAGATGTAGTTTTTCCCTTTCTTTGTTCCAATTAATGCGATGGTGAGGACGTAGGAAACAGGCCAAGGGCCTGTTTGGTTCATGACCAGAAGTTGCCTAGCCACAAGTTAGGTGTGTCACAGTTTTTAGGTAGCTGTTTGGTTCACTGACGCAACTGTGGCATGCCACACTTTCTTAGCACCCGGCCCCACACGTCATAGACTCAGTTTCTTGCCAAACTTTGCCACAAGCAGGGGCGGACCCACCCTTCGGGCGAGGCCGGGCGGCCGCCCGAGCTCCTCGCCGGCCGGAACCCCCCCCCTCCCCCGCGCCGGCAGAACTCAGAAGCAAACGCCGACGGGTGCACAGTGCACATCACATCTTGCCGGAAGCCCGGAACTCCGGAAGCACACAAGGCCCAAGTCCATTAGCGGATAGCCCAAGCAACACACGGCCCAACAACTGAACAAAGCACGAGATATACTACGCAGTACGCACGGCGGCACGGGACAACACCAAATCGAAGGAAGAATAGCGCTAACCCTAGATCCCAGATTCCCAGGCGGGCGGCGGCAGAGGCGGAGGAAGGCGCGGCGGCGGCGCCCAAGCGGAGGAGTCTCGGACGGCGCGGCGCGGCGTCGCCCAGGCCGGAGGCGGGGAGCCCAGCGGGAGGCGCGAGGCGCCCGGGGAGCCCGGCGGGAGGCCGGAGGCGCGAGGCCGGGAGGGCGGGACCGCGGGAGGCGGGAGCCGGGAGGCCGGAGGCGCGAGGCCGGGAGGTCGGGACTCGGGAGGCCGGTCGCGGGGAGCCCGCCAGCGGGACTGGGAGCAGGGAGCCAGTGCCCGGTGGAGAAGTGGGTTTGAGGAGGCGAGGAGCGGTTGGGGTGGGGACTTGGGCGTCGGTGGATTTGAGCCGGGCGCTGGCCGCTGGGGATTCGGGAAATGAGATAATTTGAGCACTGGAGCAGTGAGCAGTCGGCTGAGGCTTGAGTGAATGAGTGAGAACTGTGAGGTAATTCACTAATTTGAGCATTAAGTATTTTTTATAGACTATAGTTTCTATTTTATAAAGGTGCAACCGTGCAATAAATTATATTTATTTTAGATTTCAGATTTGTGTATTTGAGTATTATTTTTGATAGCTTATAAAATTTTTATGTAGATTGTATTGTAGAATATGTGAACTAGTTTGTCAAAATGATGTTAACATGCGAATTGTAGTTGTTTCTATTTCGTATTACATACTTTTATTAGTGTGATTGCAATGTAGTTTGATTATGGATTATTTTGCTTTTGGGTACTACTTCAGCCTACCTAGTTTTTTTTCTGGATCCGCTATTACATTTCGCCCTACCTCCAATTTTTTTCTGGGTCCGCCACTGGCCACAAGTGTGGCTTCGATTTTGTTAACCACACTTTCTGTGGCAGCCACACATTGCCTAAGCTTAGGCATAGCAAGCTTAGGCACCAACCAAATAGGCCCTTAGGCTTGAAACTTACAAATCCAAAATGATCACAGACTCTTCCCACAGATGAATTGCACCAAAACCCCTATAGTTTATATATATTTTTGCAAGGGCATTTCTGAATTGGTGTGTGGGGTGGGTCCCACGATCACTCCAACAAAATTTGCTATGTACTGCATATAGTTGTTTTGCATTGAAATTTCTAAAGTGACCATGGATTTTGTATAATACTCACCAACGTTTTCAATGTCAACGTAGCTCCAATTGCATGTTGAGTTCGATATAAGTTACTCCGTGTGAAAAGCAGAAAACGAAATCCCCACCAAGTGCCTTATTTGGGAAGCCTAAGATCTCATTCCATCCGCATAGATACACAGCATACGAATAAGATTAAGAAATAATTGTTTATTTATCATCCAAATAACACAACTTTAGAAATATACCATCAAAAAAATCGGTTCGCTTTAATATCATATTTTTTTTGAAGTTAGGCAAAATACCATTTCGTCTGCTTCCGTTTACGTCTGCGCTCGCCCCGCCCCCTATCGACTCCCCTACCTCTCCCCACTCCTCCCTACCCCTCCCCGATACCTCGCCTCCCCCATTCTTTCGGCCTTCCCAGGTCTCCCCCACCCTTCCCCCTCCCCCTTCTCCAGCGTTGCCACCCAGCCTCACCCACCCCTCCCGTTCCCCCTTCATGAGCACCGCCATCCAGCCTCCCCCAATCCTCACCCCTCCCCCTTCTCCAACGTCGCCACCCCGCCGCTCGGCCTCCCTCTTCCCTGGCCTTCCCCACCCTTCCCCCTTCTCCAGCGCCGCGCCTCAGCTGCCGCCTCTCCCCAGCCCCGCCTACTTCGCTCCTCCTCCCGCCCCGCGCCTCGCCTTCACCGCCTGCGCCTCGGCCGCTGCCTCGCCCCAGCCCCACCTCTTCCGGCGATATAGTCGTAAGTGCCTAAAACCATGGTCATATGCTGTGGTCGTAAGCACCTAAAGCCATGATCATATGCCATGGTCGTAAGCGCCTGAAGCCGTGGTCATATACCATGGTCGTAATTGCCTGAAGCAGTGGTCGTAATTGCCTAAAGCCATGGTCGTAATTGTCTGAAGCTTGGTCGTAAGCCATAGTCGTAAGCGCCTGAAGCCTTGTATGGCATGGTCGTAAGCGCCTAAAGCCTCGTATGATGTGGTCATAAGCACCTGAAGCCTCATATGCTGTGGTCATAAGCACCTGAAGTCGTAAGCGGCGAGGTGCGCGGCAGGAGGAGGCAGCGGCGGCCACGGTCAGAGGTGGTGGTGCAGAGGAGGACGGCCATGCCTAGCTCGTCGGGGCCGGTCGCCACCTTCACCGGCTCCCCCTACCCTGCCTCCACCACCCCTCCCAGCCTCCTCCTCTCCCCTTCCCCACCCCTCCCAGGCACACTCACGAACCGGGGACATTTTGTGCAATTTCGGGTTGCTCCAGTGGACATTTAGGTAATTTGAGCACCATATGTAACGGAGGGTTGACAGAGTGGTATTTTTAGAAACTTTGTGATGTTTTGATGGTATTAAAGTGAACTAATTTTTTTATGGTATATTTCTAAAGTGGTCTTATTTGGATGGTATATAACCGATTCTCTCTAAGATTAATAAAGTTGAGAGAGCCTCTAGAGACTATATCCTGTGTTGGTATATTTTAAATTCTTGATCGTCAATAACGTGATTTTTATATTACAAAAAAAATATTAGACTAGAAATAGGTCTGTTGTGATTTTAGGTGCTGCTCCAAAGAGCTTCTGGCTTCTAGCTTTTTAATTTTGTTTTTTTTTGTTTTTTAGCTTTTTTGTTTTTTCCTTATTTCTTTGTAGTGTCTGTGATAATATATTTTTTCTTGTTTAAATTTAATTACACTGAAAAAACTAGGAACAACTATAGTAAAAAACTGTTATAGTATAAAATAAATCAAAAACTTAAATTTAAAAGCCCAAATTAACGGTTCCTCCTCACGCTAGGTGACGGTCAACCGTTCATCCGTGCACGGGGTGCGTGTGATGCCATAAACAAATCAAATTGCTGTCAGCTCGGTGACATTCACAGCAAATGCCGGCCGTACATATATACTCCGTGTGTACATGTTAGTTACGACAGCTACTACATAATAGTAGTAGTACTAGTACAAAACAATTGAGCAGGCTAGGGACTAGGCATTGTAGTTGACCTTAGTTAGTCATGGTTTGGGCACTAATACTCGAAACAATTGAGCTGAAAAAAAAGGCATGCAAAAGTGAATAGGGATAGCAATTATACCCGTTTACTTATATACCTTTAGGTAAATACTTTAATGGAGCCAGGTATGAGATATTTTTTTTACCCGTGGTATGGAAATGGGGGAACACTCTACCCGTCGGGTAAACGGGCACGAGTATGGGTAACCTCCACCCGTACCCACCCCGCCCGTTTACCCGCGATATAGATTGACAGGTGGCGCAGTCATAGCAATATCTCTAATTATTATTGATTGTTATAAACTTTTTCATATCTCTAATTGCTATTAATTGTTATAAACTTTTTTGATAGCTATTATATTTCCTAACAACAACTGTTGCTTATATGTACTTGTCATTAGTTCAACTATCAGATGATGATTCTCAGTTCGCGGGTAAACGGGTATGCCCACGGGCGACGGGTATGGGCGAGGTTTTTCACCCGTCGTCCTTCGCGGGTATACCAGTGGGCGTAAATCGAGGTCATGGATATGGGTATGAGCGAGCACTACCCGTACCCGCCGCACCCGATTGCCATCCCTAAAAGTGAAGCAGCAGCTCCCAAACCTAAAACATGCATCGTCCCCAACGGGGCTAAAAAGTTCGTATCTCACGAACAAGGGGACCTAGTATCATAATTAATTGTGGGCTTGTTCTTTTCAGCTGTGGCTTATGGCTTTTGGCTGAAATTTTTGAATTTTGACTGTTTACGGTACAGCTTACGAAGAGACAGATACTCACTTGTGAAAGTTAGGTACTGTAACAAAAGTCAAAAGCTGTTAGATTTTGACTTAAAGAACAGGGCCCTGCCCTGTAGCTCCCATGGAGTTGAGAGAGGACGTGACATTGTGATCCAAGCTGTTCAATCGATGAATAATAATAACAGCCATATTAGCGGGGGACTTCGCGGCCGGCGAGGGCGTCCACGTCGCCCCCAGCGCTCCCTCGGTCGGCGCGTGGCGGTGGAATTTGCGTACGGTCGGGGGAGCTCTGCTGTCCCGACGCGTGTGCGGCCAGCGTGCCCGTCTGCGCCCGCTTTGGATGCGCGATTTTCTTCGCTGGTTAGCGAGCGGCCCGTTCGTGCTTTTTTAATGCGTCTGCCGTTCCCAACGAAGGCTCGTGCGGAGAGGGGCGCGTTAGCGACCGGCGCGTTCGTGGGTTTTTAATGCGTCTCGCCTTTTCATGGAAGCGTGAAGCGTCCCCCGCTTCGCTGTGCACCGCGGATTTCGTCAGAATATTTCATTTCGCCTTTGCCGCTCTCGCGTGCGTCCGTCCCTGCGTACGGCGGATTTTGTCAGAGAGTTGTATTTCGCCTGTATAAGTAGTTCATTTGACAAATCCTACATCATGTAACGCATGCATGCATGAGGTTATTCATGTACCACGTGAATGTGGGAACAAACGAGTTATATATGTATTTGTCCTATCAAGTAGAAAATATAGCTACGTTTTATGCAATAAAAAATGCATTTAGTATCACGCAACAGTGCGAGACGAGATATGTACGATTCACCAAAGAAGCTTGAAAATCAGCAATGATGGGTATGTTGTATCTGGATAGAAATTCTTCCAGAATAATTCACAGATGTATTTAGCAAAAGATAAAAATCAGTTGAAATCATTTACTTCTGACATGCTGTCAATCTCACACAATATATCATCAGAAATAGCCATATACTTGTCTACTTTATGTGTTAGCAGCCAAAGTAAGATTACATTGATCTTTATATCTTGTTCTGACAGTTCTGTGGTTACTTACCCAGAAGTAACCTACTTACAGATCAGAGCCGGTAATAAATCGAAAAGGCGGCGAAGAAGCTGTCCCGTTTGTTTGTTTGGAGGAAGTCATAAACGGTCTCGTTTGTTTGTTTGAGAAAAATCATAAGCTGAAAAGAATGGGCTATTACTTCAGGATGTGTATGGATCAACCACCAAAAATTTTGATCCATTCACCAAAAGAATGGGCATGACCAGGGGCGGATCTAGCGGTGGGGCGGGCGGGGCTCGAGCCCCCCTACCGCTACCGGACCCTTGGAGCCCCCCTTAAATTTTTAGCTATGGATGTATAATGTAGAAGGGGCTGAGGTCGAGCTGAAGGTACTTCAGCCCCTCCAAAAAAATTTCCTGGATCCGCCACTGGGCATGACAGCAGTATCATAGAACAGTGACAGAAGAATTAGGAAAATAATCACCCAATTTTGAATTGATTAATCAAGTAGATGTTGCTGCCTTGCCGCTTTCTGGTACATGGACGCCTTTGAAGTTCAAAATTCCTGAAAGGCCTCGTGCTTTAGCAAGGCGCTCAATTTCACTCAGCTTCATTTTAAGATCTTCCAATTCTTTAGCTAAACCCTCTTCCCTTTGTTTCAATTCTTTGGGATCAACAAAAGCAGCTGTCAAGCTAAATTATCATTATTTATAACCTGGAAAGCAAAGTAAATAAACAAGTATGAGTCTATGAACCTATGCATATTGCCAATTTGCCATGAAGGATTAATTCAGTAAAATGATCTACTGTCAATTACCCAAAAGGATTATGCTTCTTGTAGAACATTTCATACACACAGTGACATAATTTACAGATGTCCACGTCGCCCCTAGCGCTCCCTCGGCCGGCGCGTGGCGGTGGAATTCGCGTACGGTCGGGGGAGCCGGTTTCCTCGTATTTCCCAGAAATTACGTAAAGATCCTTTTTTCCTCGCGACAAGGTCCTTACCAGTTTTGTTTTTTTTTCTAAAAACACCCCTTCACTTCACAGAAATTTCGTATCCTTCACAGGATAGTGCCCGCGGTTTTCTAAATTGCGTACGGGTCCTCGTTTAGTTACGTACATGTCCTTTATTCTCGCAAAAAGGTCCCTGCCAATTTTATTTTTTTTAAAACACCCCTTCACTTCACCGAATTTTTGTATCCTTTGCAAGATAGCGCTCCGCAGTTTTTTAAATTACGTACGGGTCCTCATTTAGTTGCGTACAGGTCCTCGATTTTTTTTCGAAAAAGTCCTTTGTCTTTTCCGAAAATACGCATGTGTCCTCAATTTTTTAAAAAAAGCTTCTCACGAATTTTCGCCTCTTTTACTTCGGCCCATACGGTGGCTGGCATGGCGTGGCGCCACGCCTACGTGGCTAGTTGTTCTGACTATCGGATGCACTTGGGAAATCAGCATAGCCGTGTCCCATGATTGAATTGATAATTATCACACACACGTATGAAGACTTTTTCGTACTCCTAGAGTACATATTTCCATCTTTCAATATACCATTTAAATCAATATATTATATTTCTTTATCATTTTTGATATATTTAAAATCTAATTCTAAGATATTTTAATATGACATGATCAAAAAATTTCATCGAAACTCTTTATTTTTTCTGTATACCCTTTTTTATGTGTAAAGAGAGAGTGTGTGTGCATATATTATGCTAGAAAAATTAAGCTCTGATAAATTTTTTATGTAACTTACTTTGAAATATCTTATAATCACTATTAGAGTATACTCAAAAAGATAAAAAAAAGTATAATTTATTCGTTTAAGCGGTATATGAGAAGTGGGAATATGTACTCCCATAAGTATGGAATCATTATATATATATATATATATATATATATATATATATATATATATATATATATATATATATATATATATATATATATATATATATATAAAAGGACGCTGAAATGGGGCACCATGGTGTTTGAACACCAAGCCTCTCTGTCTTTGGATTGCTTTTAGATACGTGCTAGTGTAATATATCAGGCAAACTTGTTAACATTCATTAATTCGAAAAGGCGTCAATTTGAAAAGAAAGTCATTGGTTTAGCATACTGAATCAATCATGGATGGAAAGTCTCAATTATAAAGCCTAGGCACCATGGTGCCTATGTTATTTATACCATATACATACATACATACATACATATATATGTGTATATATATATATATATATATATATATATATATATATATATATATATATATCGCACGTGATACATAGGGAAAATATATATTAGATTATTGTGCCCAGACACCATGATGTCCTAGTTAATTATAATATATAATATTGAAATGAGACACCATAGTGTCAGAGCACTATGATTTCAAATGTGTAAATTCAACACAAATTTGGGTTATTCTCTGAAATTTTTAAGTTTTAGGGTATATTACTGTCTATCACAATTCAATATTACTGTCTATAACAATTCAAGTAAAATATATACCTTTAAAACAATATACTTGAATTCAAAGATTTTGAATGAATTTAGATCACATGCTTTACTGATTTTTTTATATAAAAATATGCATATACCTACAATGAAACTATCATAAAAATTGCAATTATAGTTCGAATTTCAGTTCAAATTTGTTTGAACTAGTTAGCAAACTAGTTAAATTTGATATCTAAAAATTCCAAAATTTTTCGTATGCAATACATAAGAGAAATAGCTATTTTAGATTATGGTGCCCTAACACCATCATGTCCTAGTTAATTATACACGCACACACATATAAAGGCTTTTTCATACTCCTAAGAGTATATACTCCCACTTCTAATATACCACTTAAATAAATATTTTATACCTCTTTATCACTTTTGGTATATTTAAATACTAATTCTAAGATATTTTAATATGACTTGGTTGAAAAGTTTTTATCGGAGCCTTTTATTTTTGCTATATACATTTTTCCATGTATAAAAGGAGTACATACACAAATTATGCTATGAAAAGTGGATTTTGATAAAATTTTTTTGTGGAACTCACTTTGGAGTATTTTATAATTATTATCAGAGTATGCTAAAATCGTAAAGATGTATAACAACACTATTAAAGAGTATATTAGAAGTGGAAGTACGTACTCCCAGGAGTATCGAACCATTATATATATATATATATATATATATATATATATATATATATATATATATATATATATATATATATATATATATATATATATATATATATAGAGAGAGAGAGAGAGAGAGAGAGAGAGAGATACCGTTTAAACGAACAAGTTACACACCTCTTTATTCTTTTCGGTATACTCTAATAATGATTATAAGATACTTCAAAGTAAGTTTTATGAAAAAATTTGTCAAAATCCACTTTTATAGCATAATATATATATACTCCTTTTACATATGAAAATAGTATATAGCAAAAATATAGTGTTCTAACAAAAATTTTTTTGATCAAGTCGCTTTGAAGTATCTTAAAATTAGTATTTAAGTATACCAAAAGTGATAAAGAGGTTAACATGTTCATTTAAGTGGTATACTGAAAATAGGAGTATGTACTCTCAGAGTATATATGAAAAAGGCTTCATACATACATACATACATACATACATACATACATACATACATACATACATACATACATACATACATACATACATACATACATACATACATACATACATACATATACATGCATGTATGTATACATACATGCATGTATAAACTGATTCCTCACTTTAAGGAATTTTCATTTGTTACAATCCCTACGGGGAAAAAAAATAGAGGTCTACACTATTGAGTTCCATGATCAGATCATCCAAGAGCTTAAGCACTCGAGGAAACGTTGTCAACATACTCATGCTTCAAAAATTCCTCCGTCACGTAAGTGCCCAGCAATGTTTACGTAGAATTGCTTCAGATTTCGAACTTAGGGCTTCTGATCTGATCTATATTAAGTCTCAAATTTCATGTATCAATCAGTTCATTCCAAAACTGAAGTGCTGAGAAAAGGTCCAAAAATGCAGACAAGCTAAACAAACCGCCCATACATTCTAGAAGGGCAGGAAAGGAGCAAGCAAGCACACTTGCTAATGCAGTCAATAGTTGGTAAGCGGAGAAGTTAATTTTTGATAGGGAGAGGGGTTGGTCTGCAATCTATTTCCATGAAGAGCTCAAGTGTCGTCCCAACGACGAAGAAAACATACATGTCGGTACATACTATATATACTACATATATAGACGTGTATATGGCAATACGTCATGTGTCTCTCTCGGTCTTAATTCTTGCTCTTTGTTTATCTATCTATGCTGGAAGATGATAAACACTTTGGAAGGTACAACCACGGCTTAAGAAATGGGACTCTCGTGTGATCTCACTGACGTTAACCCTGTACATTCTATGTGAGACTTCTTTAAGCAGACAAAACAGAGGACATACATACTATTTGTAGCCCCAAATTCTAATGCAAATATAGACCAGTCCAAATGTTCTTAAATTATCCTACTTATATTCCCTTAAGCCAGCAGATATTCTAAACTAGGTTCTTTAAGATGAGAAATGGGGCAAAAATATATGCTAGGAGATATTCTTCTTGGTTATCCTTGTGGTTTGTTGGAACACATCAATCTCAGTGCTGTTATATATGTCTGCTCTGATCAGCACAGCCATTAGGTAATTAATTATTAATCTATGGAGTATGTATATGTATCGTACTTTGCCGGCTAGAATCAAGAATTTGGATCTTTGCTGTGATTTAGTCAACCATACTTATACACAAGCTAGCAAATGCTGAAATTTTCAGTAGCCACTGATTACTAGTTGATATATATGAATGATCCCATGAGGAACATCATGTCTAGTCATGCGTTACTTTTTCCCTTTAGACTAAACCAATGACTTGCTGTTCGAGGTGCAAGCATCCCTGTTTCCCTTGTATGCCAGTAGTGAAGGCTCTATCTTGTTCAGGTAGACAACAAATCAACATAACTAACACTGTAGGGATGCACAAGTCGTTGCAACTTTATCACCTTGGACTATATTTAGCTAAACTAATGACTTGTCTTTAAGGTTGCTGCAATCATCGTCTTACCTTTTGTGTTAGAGAATCATCATCTGTATATGCTATCTTCTCAAGACATTATACCATTAACGTGTACGTGTGTAGGTAAGTAGTCTTACAGATGGTCGACTCTGTGGTAGGTGAGTATAAGAGAGGTCAAGGTCCAAACAAACTACTCACTGCAGTCAAGATGGTTAATGTTTAGGGAGAAATTGCATTAGTTATTCAGATTCCCATTATTTCACACAGATTAGCTAGCTATGCATGAGGCATGGCTCTATTGGTGATAGTACTTCGTTGAGTTCATGTGTTGGGCAAGAGTTCATATTTGTCATAGGAAAATTTTTTACATGCCACTGTAAATTGCACAGATCCTGGATATGCCATCTCTTGTATCACTGACATATAGGAAAATTTGCAGTGACAAATAAGGAATGCCCCATTTGTCATTATTCACTTCCCATTGGAGTATCGTTTTTCCTCTGTGTTCTCTCGTCTACATTTTTAACTATCCAGCTTCTATGTTCTGCCGAAACTAAATTGCACTGATCTTTAAATCACCGTTGTTACAACCAGAGTAGTGGGCAGTTGCACAAGCATAATCCCTCGATTTTCTTTAAAATTTACTAGTTAGAGACACGTGCGTTACAACGAAGTCATAAAAATAGTGAGATGAAACTTACTGTCTGGCCAACTTCACATATCAAATATTGGAGAGCAAGCGATAGAGATAGAAGGGTGGCCAGAATGCGCGAGGAGATGAGGAAAGTGAAAGGGGTGAGTGGTTGTATCCTGAGAGAGAGGAGGAGAGAGACGAATGGTCCAGATCAAATCGAATAGCTGAGAAGAGAGAAGAGAGAATAGACCAACAACCAACTCACACTTTTATCTCTACTATTATATAAAGAGGAGTTGGTGGTCGTCGGTGTGTTCTCCTCTCCCCTCTCTACAACCATCTGATTTGATCTGGACCATTCATCTCTCTCCTCCTCTCTCTCAGGATACAATCGTCCACCCTCTCCACTTTCTCTATCTCCTCGCGCATTCTGGCCACCATTCTATCTTTGTCGCTTGTTCTTTAATGTTTGATATGTGAAGTTGGTCAGGCGGTAAGTTCTGTCTCATTATTTTTATGACTCCGTTGTAACGCACATGTCTCTAACTAGTAATTTTCTGAAAGAACATTGAAGTTGCTGCCCATGTAACAGAACTACCATGCGTCCCTTATCGGTTTCTGAAAACCGTCAATTGTAGCGTTCCATGCTAGTACGACATCGAAATTACCAGATACTTCGCTTCTTTTGGCCAAACAAGTACGTACAGTTTCAAGGCATGGATTCAGGATGTATAGCGGCGCCTATATTTGTCGCTGTCCCGTGTCTAGAACTTCTGCCATTGACAACCCCTTCCACTCCGCAAGAATCTGAGCTGTATTTGACATGAAAACCTGAAGCTTCCAGACATGATTTAAAGTCAACAGAGGGACAGAAAAGGGGGAACATTTAGGCAACCTGGCACACTCTGAAATGGATACGCTGGCACAATGGCATCTCTAAACTTTGATGTGGATGCTCATGCTTTGCATGCTGCACACCACAAATACTGTAACAGAGACACATCAGAAAAAAGTGATATCTTTGTCCCAAGGAGGGCGAGACAAATGTGAGAACGTAGGATAACAGAAAGGAGTTGCATTTGTCGGGAAAAGTCGTGAGCTAGCCGATTAGATCTCCCAAGGAAAAACCACTGAGCTCAGCTTGTCAACAATTCAAGCAAAACCACAAAAAAAAATTTTAGGAAACACGCAGAAGAATTGTACGCCGTTGTATTAAGGCCATGTTCTTTTCGACCGAAGCTAGCGATTTTTGATTTTTGCTACAGTATCTAACTTTCAAATGGGGTATTTTCTCAAGACGGGGTCTACAAGTTAATTATAGTACACGTTAAAAGCCTAACATCTGTATTAACCAAAATTGCAAGCGAGTATCTATCTCTCCGTAATCTCTATCGTAAACAGCTAAAATTCAAATATTTCAGTCAAAAGTCATAAGCCGCAGCCGAACCAAACATGCCCTAAGAAGGCAAACAGTGGAGCACTGAAGTGCCAATAGTTTAGCAAGGAGTTGAGAGGGGGAAAAAATTGGAGACCCAGCACTCAGGGCTGGGGAGTGTCTCGCGCAGCAAAATTTCACCTTGGGTAAACACGCCCGCCACACTGCCTGGTAAGAGGTGGAGAGACTCAATTTTACCCATCGGCAGTGGACAAAGAGATGATCATGTTTTTCTGGTGTTGCTAAGGTGCATATTGATCCAGCGGCAATCCTCAAAAAATCAATCTGCACTGTCAAAAAAATTAGACATACATGTGGCTCTCGCTCTCTCTCTGAACGGGGCATACACGTGGCTCTTACTGCATGATAAAAGTGAAAAACATCTTTTCAGATAACTTATTTTATCGCGCTTCTTGAGAAAGACTTCATTAAATTTTTTTTGAAAACTTCCTTTCTTCCACTTCTCTTGTTTGGAAAATGGAAACACTGCGTGTAAGAATGAATTCTTAAGCAATCGTCACAAACACTAAAAGGCGGACGAACATCTTGAAGTACAGTGTCATGTATAAGCGTAAAACCAATATTTGTAGCCATAGATTTTGCTTCGTACGCATAGCAGCTTTCTTGTCGCGCATTTTGAATTATAGTGTCATGTATAGCCGATGTTTGTAGCTATAATTCGTGGGCATATATATGAAGCTAAACCCTCTGGGCCAAGTGGGGCTCTGGAACATTTGGATCAACCGAAACCTGACAAGCAGCAAGAGGCCAAGGGAAGCAACAAAAGAAGAAACTACTACCCTTCAAGTGCATGCCATGCTGATGCCGATGGATGTTTCCGAGTGGAGACCAACCTATGAATTGACTGATTATGTATGTGAATATGAGTTCTCGCCGATCGCCCAAAGAATTCAAGGGAAAAGAGGTTGCTTCCGGCATGACCCACTACTACAAATAAACTTAATATTAGACGCAACATCGAAGACGGTTCTTGCTTTCAAATAGAAACGTCTCTGTTTTGTTCTTTATCATATAAACTAATAAGGTATAGATCGATCAGCTAGAACAGACAAGTGTGACTGGCCAGTCACTTTTACAAAAAAAACAAATTCAAGTCAAATTTATTACAAAAGTCCAAAAAAATTCTTAGATCTTGGTCTTTTGGGTTTTATATGCTTCCTATTCTACTTTTGGAGTTGGAGGATCAGCGGCTGAGTTCTCGAATGCTGTGAAGATTGTCCTTACCCTCTCTACTTCCTACTCTAGCCTAGGCAAATCATTAGTATGGTACATAATCTCAAAGAGGATGCCATGATAAGATTTCTCAGAATCAGCTGCTTCTGCTTGATCGGTAAGGTTATTTATGTGTCTCTCCACTGCTACAAGAGATTCTTTCGCTTTGCGCACATTGAAGAGAAGAACGAGGCTGACGGCGATTTTCCTTTCCTGAGCGGTAAGGAGACACCTCTGGTGACGGCGGATTATGGGGTCCAAATGATGGATGGAAGCGACTTGAGGAAGGAGAGCAGGGCGTGAGCGGAGGAGCTGCTCCAGACGTAAGTTATTCGCCGCCTGTGTAAGGTTGCGTCCGAACAACTCATGATGGATAGATGAGAGGAAGGAGATCAAGAGAATACTAGATACCATCATTGAGAAATCTGGTGAAGATGAGGGAGATGGCAGTTTAGTAGAGATTGAGTTTGTGGTATCAAGGAATTATACACCGCACTGCACATAAAGCCAACCGTGTCGAAGTTTAAGGGTCGCTTGCATCGGAATATTAACAAGCGGGAGTAGGATGCACATTTTTAAACGTTATCATAGACAGTTTGTATAAAACATCGTCTCTGATATGTGCATCATCACATACGGTTCGTATAACAAACCGTCTCTAATAATGCTATAACATTGATCTGTGGGATCTCCCCTAGGATTCTGATCTCACCCATCTATACTCTCCGCATCGAACAGCAGGCACCGGTTCCTCCCACCTCTCACCCCTTATTAATTACTTCCCCTTTCTCTTTTCCCCAATTTCACTCCAAGATGCATGAGTTCTACCGGCTACTCCTAGTTCATCCACCCCTAGTTTATTTCTCGACGTCGACTATCACCGTGAACTAGCGCCTCCGTTGTGACACCATAGTTCACTGCACAAAACACTCTTATCGTAAGTTTTGTAAGAGTGTCTTATACAGTGTCACCGTTGTGACATAAAGGTGATGCTACTATCACCTCTTCTTCATTGCAAAGCACCGCGGAAGCATCTGGCTACCAAGATGGTGCTCAAGTCAACATCAACGACATCCAGCTCGCGCATTGCTAGGATCTCTTCTTCTTCTATATTTTTGTCATGGGTTCATAGGATTAGGAGATGTGTTCTTGTTATGTTTAAGAGTTGGATTCGTAAAATTAGGGGATGTGTTCTTGCCGTGTTAGATAGGTAACATGCTCATTATCTTGTGATACTATAATGGTGGATTATAATAGAATATACTGCTGTGTTTGCTGCTAATTTGCTTACTTTTAAAGGGCATAGCTAACATTTCTTGAGGCTAGCCAAAAAACAGAAAAATTTTAGGCATAGAATGAACTATCACAGACGTATTATGGTATAAACTACTTATGAAGAACTATCATAGACGGTTCTATGTTACAACCGTCTTTTAGGTTTGATTTATTTTAACAATCACTATTCATTAAACTAATAAGTTTCAGCCAAAAATACAGAACCAACGGCATAGAAGCAATGCTACACGTCTCATGGAATTGCCAAACAAGCTGTAGGTTTCGGTTCATCTTAGGACCTAAACTTTTTGACGAAGCTATTTAGAGCATCTCCAAGAGATGCCCAATAAATTCACACCCTAAATCTCTTTTTACAGATCCTAATCACGATATAAGGTCCCAAAATAATTATTCCCTCCAACAGATACCCTAAACCAGAAAAACAGTATTGGGAGTCTAGATCACCCTCTATAAGTAGAGAGCGAGAGCCTATTTTTTGGGTGTGTTCTATTTTTGGAAGTCTATTTGGGAATCTGTTGGAGCTACTTTTTATCCTTCAACTCTAAAATTTAAATATTAAGAGCCATATAGAGTATCTCTTGGAGATGCTCTTAGGTCCCTGAGCCATTTTCTTTTTTCTTTTTGAAACCAAGGAGGTCCCTGGACTTTCGAAGCGGCAAGAGCGAGTATGAACTGCTTATCGACGTCAACTCCCAGCCACATATTTGATATTTCAAACTTTGGAGATTCTTGCCAGGACCAGATACGCCGTCGGCAACTTGGTGATCCGAGATCAGGTCCAAAGGTCGACTGAAAGACGATACCAGCCGCACTCACGGCGGAAGTTTCTTTCGACTGTGTGAAACAGCACGACTGTACGTAGGCGAGAAAAAGGGAGGGAGCACACGGTTCCCTGCTCCATCTCGCGTTAACATCAGCATGACATGTTTATGTTGTCATCGGATTAGCAGTGTGACTCGTACATTTGCATGACTTAATTTATTTTAAAGTTTTTAATATTAAATGATACAACTTAGATATTTGATAATATATTTATATATCTCATTGGTTATTTAAAATTTTAAAATATCATAAACATTATAAATGATAATAGAAACGTGAAAGAAAATATAACTCGAAGAATGTAAGTAAAGTATAAAATTGATGGAAGAAAATCATTAAGCATATTAAGGTGTTGAGATTCTTAAAAACATAAGCACTCTCCATTATGCATGGATCATGTAGCAGTATGTTCCTATTTTCCCCCTTAGTTACTCTTTTTCAAAAAGTGTATGCATATATAACTCTATTTAATCTCAAAGCAATACATTGATTATATATGCGGTAAATTATCTTACTAGTTTATATGGTATTAGAGCATATGGCTCACGCATACACCAATGCACCATAGGCAATCTACCTTAAATTTATAATCCCTCACACGCTGGCTATCCTACTGAACTATGTGTTTTTTTTATCATTTCTCATCACTACAATTTTTCTACCTCAACCTCTAACAGTGCGTCTAATTCTTGATCGGTCTCTCTTAGCTGTTACTCATTCCAATACAATCTTTTCGCTGCTATCTATTCCAACACAATACTCCACTACATAGTTATCTTCTATTTTCTCTAATTATTGCTTAATGCTGACAGTTACAATATCAAACATGTATAAATGTGCAACCGTTGTTGATCCCTGCCAAGGACACCTGTCACGCTCTCGCGGGTGGTCCTAAGCCTATTCCCTATGGTTGCACCTTCTATGCTTTTGTAGTCTGTACTTCTGTTTATACAGATGCATGTGTGGATACATATATGCATGATGTTATACATATTTAATGTCCCTCTTCTCTTGTGTCGATTGCTTCTCTTCTTCAACATTAGCCACCTCAAATTATGGCTTTTTCACTAACCACAGTGACTTCGTATTTTCACTGATGCTGGTATGTCTGCTCTAGTCGTTATCTAACAATATAGAGAATCTTCTTGCCAACGTCAATGATGTCATCCTCCTCACCAGTGATAGCACGCTTCTAGCTACCTGATGGCTTCATATCGTTATAGCGCATCTTTAATACAAAGTTTCATCTCCTCTCTATCGAAGCTTTCCCATTATTAAGTCTATTTAGACACTGACTTCTTCAATAATGCTGATGTTAACCACTCGTCGTCGTGGCCCTTGGTTCTTTTGACTCTAACATGTTTCTTCAACGACTTCGGCTAATAGCACGATATTTTCCTTGTCGAACGGCTAAGTGGGCAGCATGACATTGTCCTCATCTTCCCCATCATCGCCTTTGCTCTTCGCTTCCTAATATGTCAAAGTCTTCTTCTTAGATAAATCGACACCTTTGCACTCTTTCGTGGTCTCCTCCGATACTATTTATGCTATCTTTATTATAACTTTTATTTTTATTAAAAAGTTTATTTGTTTTTCACTAGAGGTTGTATACACATCAAATTGATCATTTTATTTAAATTATTTGAATTTTAGTTATTTAAGGATTTTACTTTGCAATTATATAGAAATAAATTGAAATTTCTATTTTTTACTTCGAATTTCAATTATTTTTTTGTTGAAATTTGTATATAAATCCAATTGCTAATTTTTGATTATTTTATATTTTAAATTATAATTATTTAGGGATTTTACTTTGGATTGTGTATCAAAATCAAATTGCTAATTTTATTATATTTTTATAAATTTGAATTATTTTTTGAATATTTGTTTAATTTTTATTCTAAATTATGTTTATTTAGTGATTTTACTTAGTAATAGGTATGGAAACCAAATTTCTAGTTTTATTTAATTTATTCTAAATTTTTGTAATTTAAAGATTTTTATTCGAAATTATATGAAAATTAAATTATATTTTTTTATTTCAATTTTTTAGTTGGAATTCATATGCAAATCCAAGTGCCAATTTTTATTTAATTTTATCTGATTTACAGTTATTTAGAGATTTTACTTTGGAATTCATATCGAAATCAAATTACTAATTTTTTTATTTTTATTCCAAAATTTAGTTACTTTTGTTAGAATTCATATAAAAATTTAATTGCTATTTTTGGTTTAATTTTTATTTTGAATTATTTCATTTAGATATTTTGCATTGGAATTTGTATGAAAATCAAGTGCTAACTTTGTTTTTTATTCAGAATTTCTGCTATTATTTGGGTTGCACTTGACATGAACTATTTCTTTTATTCTAAACCATTATAATCTGGACCTACCACGATCGACGTTGTAAATCTTTTTTTTTTATTAATGTGAAAATTTCTATCCTTGAGAGTGGATGTGGTGGCTTATTTTTCCTTTGCTTTAATAATACAGTAGATCTGTTATTACTGGGCAATCGATGTGACCAAGTGGGGTTGTGGGAAATTGGAAACATAAAGTGAACTAACAAGACGTTTTTCTCAAAAGTAAACAAAGTATACAAGACATCCTTATTAGCATAATATGTACAAGTTTTTTATTTTGTTGGCAGAAGATATTATCTGTACAAGTTAACTGCTGATAGCATGGGAGGGTAATATTTACCTGACTTTTCACATATATATTGAGATTAGGAACACCAAAGATCACATATCCACTCAGCACCTGTTCTCCTGAATAAACTAGTATCTTTTTTCGAGAAATTGTTAAACAAGATATCTGACTCCCAAAAATTACCCTTCAAAATTCGAATCCCAGATTACGGAACGGATGATCCAGGGTCAAGAAAGAAAAGCTGGCGAAATTGATGGGTTATAAAATAACGCGATAATCTCGAGCAAACCACATGAGCTGTCTCTTGCTGCAACTTTCATTCACACGCATTGAGAAGTGAGAACAGCTGAGCAGGAGATTTTGCAGTCTGCACTGAGCTGCTTGCTGAGCCAACAAACTGAATAAAAGTATTCCCGCGTTATACACTTGCAAATAGACAAATGCATGTAGATTTGATAGGCCACACGTGGCTGATGAAAGTAACATGAGGAAACAGGAAAGGAGAGGAGCATGGATCATGCTCTGCCTCGTCACAGAATATATTCTGAGCCAAAAATTACGGTTTTGTTTATTTCAAGGGGTTCACCATTTTCTAGTGCAAACTCCTTAGCAGCTGCTATCTACATTTTTTTATAATGCCAGCAAATCAACTTGAAAAGTTCTCACATAAGTTTGTGGAGGTAGCTCTCAGTGTGATATGCCATCATATATTTTTGACAGCTACCGAATTGATTTGATGCTCAAAGCAAAATGGTAATGGTCTAAGTTCCTACTATTACAAAGTCTATAACAATTAGGGATATGAACAGATCGAATACGAATCGAATACCATATAATAAAGATTTGATTGGCACTCTTTGAGTCTTAATATATCAAATACGAATCAAATAGTCCAGATACATATATCGAATAAAATAGATAATCCGGATCTAATTGACACCCTTACTGACAATGTCTTAGTGTAACTTAAACAAGAACTAGTATTTCTCAGCTGAAGTTGCAAGCATTGATTTTCCCCCCTTAATAGGTGTGTCCAGCAGTGATGTTTGAGAAATATTTCAAGTCTACCTTCACTTAACATCAACCAAGGGCGGAAGGACCAACCATGGCTGACAGCTAAAAGCATAAAGCATAACACCGGCGACCTGAAGCCACCGAGACCACCGGAGTGGTAGATGAACTTGCCTAGCCTCCGCGGTTGCGCGCTAGCGCCGCTCCTGCCGCTAGCCGTGGTGTATGCTCCGCTGTAATGTCGTATGTCTCGATTGCTCGCTGGGCGTGCGCCTGTACGGGCCTTAGGCTATATTTAGTTTGAGGTTAAAATAATAGTGTTAGCTAATCTTAATCCAACTTAGTTTAATTTAAAATTTGTGATTAACAATAAATCTTGTTAATTTAAATTATTGTTTTGCTAGATTAGGTCGGTTAGCGTTAGAAAAACAAAATTTACGAGGATTAGTTGTGCTAAGTTAACTTATTGTACTAATTTAGTAGGTTAACTTAATTTTAGATTAGAAAGGTTAAAACACTCTGATTATGTTAAGCTAATCCTTCCTAACTCAATGATATTTGACTAATCCTAACCTACCTTTCTACCCAAACCAAACCGAATATACTTTGGGCTGTCGTTATTCAATGTTGCCAGTCCAGACTCCATTGGACCTGGCTTAGTTTGCCCACCCATCTCTCTGACTCAGTCCGGCCTGCAGTTGACACCCACGGCCCACGTTCCTCTTCTTCCTGGCTAAATCTAAATCACCGTGGACTGTAACATGAAGCAAAATTTTATAATGGTAAATAATTTCCCAAAATACATGGTGGCTAACATTTTTTAGAAAGATTATCTTATTTTATGCTAATAACTCATGGATAAAGTATATGAGTATCCAACTTTCAAATTGAAGTTTCTAGACGAGCAACTTGTCAGCATCAAACCGTTCAGGCAATGAGTGTGCTAGACTTTTTTTTTTATCTTCCCTGCCAAATCTTTGCAATGACGTCATAATTGATCACATTAGCGGGAAGTAAGTTGATGATCTTCATTTATATATGGACCTACGCTTTGTTAGTGGTGTTGTTAGTAGAAGAAAATCAAAGGTGAATTTGCAGCAAACTTGTCTTGGTGTTGATCTTTGGTGTAGGAGTCACCATCATCGTCTAGGTGAGTCGGTCCAATTTAAACAATCCAGCTAAGAACTTATAAAAAGAGAAAAAAGAAAAAAGCTACGAGATATCTAAAATTAATTTTAGAAACTAATGGACCTCTATCCACTCAACGCCGACGAGAATGCCAGATAAGATGATTTCCTGGTAGGTTGCATTTTAGCAATTCTAAAAAGTTGACTATAAGGCCCCGTTTGGCACAGCTCCACCACCGGCTCCTGGAGCTGTTTGGAGCCGTTTTGTGCCAAACGGGGTAAAACAAAACAGCTCCACCCAAGGAGCCCCTTAAAACATGCTGAGATAAAAGTGGCTCCACCCAAGGAGCTGAAAAAAGTGGCTTCACCCGGCTCCACTCAAATGCCCGCATCAAACTGCCCTGCATCCATCGTGAAATTACACCGCTGCCATCGGGGCCAAAACAGCCATCGGGGCCATCGATTCGTCGCGTTCTCCCGTTCCCCTCTGTTCTTCAAACTATTTGGGTATCTTAAGATTTAACATCAAACTATTGTGTGCCATGACAAAGTTTAGCTGATAGGTTAGAGAGTACAAGCAGTCTGAAAAGTTGGTGAGCTACCATGGAGTTCTGCTAGCTTGCACACACTTGCATATGCCATCGCTGCTTTCCTCAACTACTGCTCATGCATAGTTTGCATCATGATCTGTATATACGTGGTTACTGTATAGGGACACCCTTTGGCTCTGGTAGTTTCTCACACTCTCTCAGAGATACAACAGTACTTCCTGAACCCAATAATTCTCAGAGATACACTCTCTCAGGATGTTGTATGTTTTGTTTCCTGGTTTTCTGTTCACCATGATTTTCAGTCAAGGATGGAATATTTTCTAGTATATACATGCTGCATTGTCCTTTTTTTGTCCTTTTTTAATTTTTTTTTCAATTCAAATTTACTCGGATGAAAAATCATGTAGAAACATACAACTCTTGATGTTACTACAAGCCAAATAGACAGGGGTATATTGGACAATTGACATCTCTCAACCATGCATGATAAAACAGGTGGAGCTGTTTTGCCAAACAGTCTACCAAAACAGCTCCAGCTCCACCGGTGGAGCTGTTCGTGGAGCTGAAGCCAAAAAAAACAGCTCCACTTGTGAAGTAGAGCCGTGCCAAACGGGGCCTAAATATAGAAAAAAAATAAAGAAATCTAAAACAAAAGCCCAATCCAAACAAGCCTACAAGACCTGCCCACTCCACAGATGACAGAACAAAATGAGACGCCCAAACACGCACTAAGGCACACCCAAAAGGCCAAAACCCTAAGATCCCCGCATCAAACGGCTCTGACTCCCCCCGCCTCCGATCCAACGGCCAGATCCCCCTCACCGGACGCTATAAAGGCCACGCGCTCGCACAGTCCCACCCACTCCGCCTCCGCCGAAATCCCAAAGACCCCAAGTCCGGCCGCCGCCATGACGACGCGCTTCAAGAAGAACCGCAAGAAGCGCGGCCACGTCTCCGCGGGGCACGGCCGCATCGGCAAGCACCGGAAGCATCCTGGCGGGCGCGGAAACGCCGGTGGCATGCACCACCACCGCATCCTCTTCGACAAGTACCACCCGGGCTACTTCGGCAAGGTCGGCATGCGCTACTTCCACAGGCTCCGCAACAAGTTCCACTGCCCCGTCGTTAACATCGAGCGCCTCTGGTCCATGGTGCCGGCCGACAAGACTGCCGAGGCCGCCGGCAAGGCGCCCGTCCTGGACGTGACGCAATTTGGGTACACCAAGGTGCTGGGCAAGGGGGTGCTGCCGCCCGAGAGGCCCATCGTCGTCAAAGCCAAGCTCATCTCCAAGGTCGCCGAGAAGAAGATCAAGGCGGCCGGCGGCGCCGTCCTACTCACCGCCTAGGTACGTGCGACGGACGGACGCAGGGAGAGGGAGTTGCTCCTCGTAATCTAAATCACTAGTTTCTTCATCCTTGTGTTAAAGACTTGATCTAGCTGTTATCCTTTTTGTTATGGTTGTTACTGTATGGCGTGGCTACTTGGATCTGTGGTGGATTATCAGGAATTTTCAATTGAATGATCATGCCAGTTCATATCAGATATTTCAGATATATATGCCCTGTGCTATGTCAACTATGTATCACGCTTCTTAATGATTCGTTGCATCTGAAATTGCAATATGGCATCTGCTCTCTGCATTGGAGACCAGTTTTCTGTTGTAGTCTTTTATGGTTTAGGTTTAGTGCGTTTCTTGCGAACGCACTGATGCTTGTTTAGAGTATGTTGTATTTGTAATTTCTGAGAAGTTACAAATGATGTGGAGTGGCGATCTAGTCTATTGTATTTTGATGCAATCGTTGCATGCAATTTCAGTTGAAATGTGTGACAACTTGTGTGCCGCACATCCAGATAGGCCTGGTTTGCCTTGTTTACTAGTACAGTTTTCACTTAGAAGCTACAAAAAGGGGTGTTGTAACCTTGGGTTTGTCATTGTGGCTGCGCGACAGTGCTGCTTTAGGGGTTGTTTAGCGCATAGCTATGTTTGGTTGTTCTGTAGCATTGGCTTCTGGCAGCTTGGGATTGCATGGGCTTTGAATGTTATGTGTTGCTTGATGAGCATGTATCTTGTGTTGCTGGGTAGCATGGTTGTCACGACGGAACTGGCCATCACGGCGAGTGAGGAGCGGCAGGACGCCATGGCGAATGTCATACGAGCGTATCATGCATATGGTCACCTCTCTCCCCCGTCTAAAGCCATGCTTGAACCCTCTCCCCTCAAACCTCCCCTCTCTCTCTCTCTCTCTCTCTCTCTCTCTCTCTCTCTCTCGTGTCTCTCATCTCTCTCCTGACCTCTCTCGCAGCAACTCCTCTCCCTGCCGCAGCCTCCCCTGTCCGCTGCCTCCTCCTTCCCCGATGCCCCCCCTAAGGCGCAACAAGTGGCCATGGCATCCGCCGTGACGAGCATACTAGGTAGTACACACAAGATTTTGCAATGAGGCGCAGTCGCTGTGGCAGCAACTCCTCTCCCCGCCGCAGCCTCCCCTATCCGCCGCCTCCTCCTTCCCCGATGCCCCCCCCCCTAAGGCGCAACAAGTGGCCATGGCATCCGCCGTGACAAGCATACTGGGTAGTACACACAAGATTTTGCAATGAGGCACACTCGCTGTGGCATCACCATTGTAGATTTAGGCTGATGAGAATGCGATTGATGGTATTAAATTTCGCAGCCTATTACATTCAGACGCACTGAAATATGATTTGCAGGTCATGTTTGTGTTGAACCAGTTGTATCAGGTACGCAGGATTATTCAGGTATGAACTTCAAAGATACATGTTGGGGTATGACTTGCGAGTATTGTTTTTCTTCGAATGAACTTCAACGATACATGTTGTGATGTACCATATAGTATGCGTCGCTTATAGTCATCCCTTGCAGTACATATTCCAGTTGTGCATCTGCTGTGTATGTTTACCGGTAAATTTTGTGTTAGTTCCATGTTTATGCAAAAATACTTGTGCGATGCATCCAGTATTTTGATATGCTGTAGGGTGTTGCTGCTGTTGCAGTAGCTTATTAGCGAAGCGATTGCTTGATTTTTGCTTCTCAGTCCAGCTTCCCACCATGTTATTTTCCTGATAGTGGTGCTGATGCCTGTAGATGTCATTTTTTTCCTGTAAAGTTTGGTAGTAACCTGCTACTAGCAAGAACAATTTGCAGTGCTGCAAGGCTTTCTAGCTGCTTAGCTATGGTACAATGTTTTGTGGGCAGTGCGGCAAATGGCAATTTGAGCGCGTTTCCAGGATGTTTATGATGGAAATGACATTTTGAAATCTTTGCATCTGTATCGTTTGGCTGGACGATTTGCATTTGTGATGTAAATGCAAGTGGCCTTATGGATGGCGGCCGATGTTTTGGGTAAGACTTACCGCGTGTGGTTGTCTTACTGTTTGACACTTGACAGTGTATGTTCGTTTGTGCCACATGATTCACTCAAGTATGATTTGTGGGTTACTTTGGAGCTCGGTCACATTTTGGCGAGCATGCATGGTTGGTAAGGAACGGGAACGGATTGCCGGTTTGCCACACATGTCACTGACAGCCATGAAGTCAGTAGTATTTGTTTTCGCAAGAGCTCCCTCGTGCCACTGATTCAACTTTGTTGATTGCATAGGCATGCCTCTACTACTTAAGAATACGAGTCGATAGTCGTTATTCGTTTTCTTTATAGAAAAATATCTCTTAAAGTTAGATATAATTATCCACAATGTCATCCACCTACTCTCTCATGAACCATCGCCCCCATCCTCAAAAAATTTGCAGCTGCTTTCATGATAATGATCAATACTGATAACTTCCATGATCTCCTCCTAAAGGTGAATGATGTGCTGCTCATAGAGATTGCATTTAGGTCAAGTATTGTCCTAAGGTTCCTACAGCGGATTCGATGACAGACATTTTCACGTCTTACCGGCAACATAGACCACGGTGACCCATGGTGATTGGGCAACAGCAAGCAGCAACTTGGCGAGGCAATGATGCTCGGGGCGCGAGAGGATGCCGCTATTGGTGAGGTGCTTAGACTATGCCATATTGTTTTTGTATTTGATAACATGTTATGCGCTCTCACATTTGTGTTGTACTCCCCTATTGTAATTAGATTGTGTACTATGTTTTTGGTTTATTTAGGAATTAGGGACTAGTAACAATTGTGCATTTGTTAATTCAATTTGACCTATAATTCATTATAGGCTACTTTTGGTAGACATTTTGCAGTAAATTGGACCACATTTAGAAAGTTAAATGCCGCAAAGGAAAGCTTCATTCATGAAGTTCTTCCTCCTGTTAGAACAATCCCTAATTTCCATCAGTAGGGGAGAAGAAGATTGTCTACATGTTTAGAGAAACCTGCGAGAGGTCCAAAGTCCAATGCATCCCTTAATGCTTTCATGTACATTGTTTAAACTTGCCATTTACTTTCCTACAACAAGGGTTATGTACTTATGTTATATATTTTGTATGACTCATATGATAACTGCACTAACATGCGTAACATTTGGTGCAAAATTTTATGTTCCGTTGCAACACACGGACACTTGGCTAGTTACTATATCAACTACCCTTAAATTAGGAGAATGAGAATGAAAAATCGGCCACTATATCAACTTTAAATGGTATAGATTAAACTGGATTGTCTATCAGTCTATATCACTAGAACGTGGGAGGGCATAAGAGTAAGTTACTGTGCTAAGTTAATAACTCAGGGGATGTTTTGAGCCATCTATATTCAATCCAATAGCTCAGATTATAGTTCTCATTCTAGACTAGTTCTTATTTGATATGTTCTCAAGTATCAACCGGTGCATACCAATTTAGTTGCATTCTGAATTTCTGATAGATGTGGATTACACCTGTACTGATGCTTCCCGATAGACGTGGATTATAACTAGATTGGTGCTGAAAGCATTTAGTTTCAAACTTTCTATTAAGAAATGGTTTGGTCTTCGGTGCTTTTCTTATGGTTATGATTAGAAGTTCTACTTTATTATTTTGGCTCATGTGGTTATGATTTGAAGTGCTGGTTTAATGTTTTGTCATATCCCTGAAAATTCAAGTTGACCTAAAAATTCTCTGTATACATATGCATAGAAGCGTTCTGCTTTAGGCTGACAAGTCATTTTCTCGTTTGACAGGTTCTCCCTCAGTTGGCGCGTACAAAATCCGGCTGCCCAAGTCTATGGCTCCACCTGGCTCGATTCCTCTGCCGCCTAAGCAGGACACACTGTTGAGCCAAAACTTGAAGCCACCGCCTCAAGTTGAGGAAACAGAAGGTGACAACGAGGGAGCCAAACCAGAACGTAAACCCTGCCAATCCTAATCGAATCTACTCTCAGGATCAGAGGGGTAACGAGCAACAGTAGCCTCTGCAGCATACTCAGAGCCAGAGGGTTTCTTTCCAACTCAATGCTGTGGCTGCCGCAGCTGCAAAACATCCTCGAATGGCCCTGGAGCAATTGAACATGGGCTAACTGCTGGTCGCTGGCCAGTTCGTGGTACTCTTCCACATCCTGCAAATCTGCTGAACCATGCATTGGCCAACAAAAGCTTGCTGGGATTGTTCTTAGTGACCAGCTCCCTCCTATTTCACCACGAAAACATTGCTTTAGGTAGGGAACAGCTGTGCAAGAAGTGTATGTTGTACCTGTTCATTGCAGGTTAATTTCTTTCTCGCTATCATTGTTTTTTTAAATCTATGACACAAACAGTCGATATCCTGCCTCTTGGCTTTGATTCTAGTAAGCATACTATCTGGATTGAAATGGCCAATTTTGCATTGTTAATTATAGAAAACCTTTCCATTGGCCGCAGAAAACTCCTCTTAGTCCGAAGTATTCTCCAATGAAAAAATTATGTGAATTTCCTATGTTCCAAAGAGCCCCTCGCCAATTTGTCAAACAGAACTAAGCTACGATCATTTTGATTCAGGAAAGTGCAGTAGTAAGACACCATCACACCAATGCACTTAGCTTCGACCACCACACACACTAGTCACACGTTAACGCTTAGACATGCAGGGGACATCAAGAATCTAGATACTCCCCAAGTTCAAGCAAATAAATTTCATTCAGATGCCAAATTTGGTGCACCACCATACATCCATGACTTGCGAGGCTTTCACCACACATACATGAGTGCTTTCATCCATGCTTCTACCAGGAAACTGAAGACTCGGCTCAAGAAAATACCAATGCCCGTGAACCAAGGTCAATCAAAACCAATTTTATACGAACAGCAGCAGAGTCTCCAAACCCAAGGCAGCTCACACGATCAAGGGCCCAAACCTCAATTCATTTCTGTTGAAGTATAAGTGAATTGCCTATCTTTCCTCATCAGCTTAAGCTTTTAGGTGAACTGACTGGTGCATGAAACTCAATAATTTCTATTCCTTTTCACTGCTATAAGTAGCAAAAGGGCTTTTATTTATTTATTTATTTATTTTGCAATGAGTGCGTGTTTAAGTTTTTTTCCTCATGCTTTTAACTTTAGCAACGGGCGCGTTTTTATGCTTTAGTTACTCAAAAGCCCCTTTATTTAGTTAAACCTAGTTTAGGACCTGCAAAAGAGATTTAGTGAAACTTCATTTCGGACATTCCTTAATAGCAGTCGCTACTAGGTTGGAGAAATTGTAAGTGCCTGGCAGTGGTTCACATGGCACTAGAATCTTCATCAGTAAGCGCAGAAGCTAAAGAAATCTTCATCAGTAAGCGCAGAAGCTAAAGAAACACGAATTAAGCACTCAATGTATGGTTTGGAAAGCGTAAAGGCTAGCAAGGAGATACTCAGCACTCACGCAGGAAGACTCGCTGATCCAGCGAGGAGGAGGTTTTGCAGTGGGCATATGCAGCTGAGATCCGGCAGTCCCCTCCGAGCACGCAGCGAAGAAGCTGCAGGTCTGGATGGGTGCAGCTGCGCGGGTGCAGTCACCTTCAGGAGCGCTGCAGCGTGGACACGCCGGCATGGTGCCATCGAGAAGTGCACATCGTCAGCAGGGCGACACAATGGCCATCCATAGAGGTGCGAAATAGTAAAAGATAATCCGTTTTATCCAATATTTATATCTAAAAAAATATAAATGTGGTAAATAAAATTCGTATTTGAAAATATTCGTATTTGTATTCGAGAATATTCATAGCCATATTTAAGAATATTCGTATTTGCATTTGTATTTGAGAATATTCGTATTCGAGACTATTCAATTCGTATTCGATCTGTTTTCTAAACCTAGGAAAAATTCGGACAAATCTTATAATTCGAAATTTGAATTAAGAAGGTATGAAATCGGTAACTGTTCCGATAACCGATCAAAAACCCATAAAAAATCGGTAAAACCACTAGGAATTTGTTCTAGTGAGATTTGTTATAGAAGTTATAGGAGGATATTTGTATTCGACCGAATTAAGTACATATTCGATTTGAATTCGTATGCGTTACGACATTCGATTCGTATTTGTATTTAAAAATATTTGAATTCGCATTCTTTTTTTAAAAATATAAATTCGTATTTATATTTAAGACTATTTGATCGTGTGGAATACGTTTTCATCCCTAGCCGTCTGGCGCTTGCGGTGGTGGCAAGCGGGCTCCTGCGCCTGCTGGCACGTCCACGGGCGCGCAATATAATGCAGCTCCATGATCAGGCAAGACCGCTGGACCAGGCACGGACGGGGTCAGAACGGGCGGCACGCACGGCGGCGGCGGCACACCAGGCGACCGCAAGACCACCGCGGGCGGGGGAACGGCAGGCGGCGCTGGGCACCGCCGAGCGACCAACCCAGGCTTGGCATGTAGGAAGTTTCGTTTCTCTGCTGTACCAGTAGTGGATCCATGCATGCCGGATGTCAAATTGGCAGTAGCTAGCTGTACTGTCTTGTCTTTTGCTCTCTTGCTGGGAGACTTTTGGACACGTCCAACAAATGAGGAGGCACTTAGCGGCATATTATATATGTCGCGGATTTAGGGTTTTCAAACTTTACTAGGGCCCCGAAATTTTCGATTTTTGGAATTTTTTTGGCCAATTTCAGCCGAAAATTACAAATCAAAATTTGAATTTTATTTGAAGTTCAAACCAAAAATGAAAACAAAATGCAGGTTCAAGGGCTCAAGAACCCACAACTTGCTGGTCCGAGGCACACAGACCTCACCACCAAGCTATACACACACATATGATTGGAAGTGGTTAAGAGTTTCTTTTATACTTGACAAAAAAAAATGCAAAACCGAAAGTTTTTAATTGAAACTAAATTTTACTGGAGGGGACCGATATTTCCGAATTTTAAGAAATTCGGATAATTTTTGGCCGATTTGGGAAACGGGATTTAGATAATCAATTCATGCGTATGCTATATGAGTACCATCATAGGATTTACTTGGAATACGGGGAATTTTGCAGAATTCACGCAAGAACAGCCCCGTTTTCTGCAAGATTCATGAAACAATCACTTGAATTCCCTACGTTCCATGGAGACCCTCGCTCATCTGTCAAATAACACCAACAGGGGAATTTAGCCATTGATCGATGTGATTCTTGTGAAAATTGCCGACGACAACCCACTCTGGATCTAAGCACATGCTGCTCTTTGTGTTATGGTATGGTATTGCTCTTAATTTGTGCATGCCCAACACGTTTAAACCAATAAAAACCTTCCAAAAGTGGAGCGAAGAAAGAAGGAATGGAATGGTAGATCGACCTTAATTAATTTGTACAAAAATGGCCATCGCCAACTACACCGTCGATCGTCCAACGGCCGGACGTCTAGCTCCGGCGACCGGCCAGTCATGCATGCACACACAGGAACAGCGTTTTGTACGCGCGGCGGCGAAGTGCATTCCATTCCGTAGGCCGAGGTCCACAGCACGCCTGCCACGCCACCTCCTCCAGGGTGATCGGTCGCCACCAAGTTCCGACGTACGGCCGTGATCAACACATCACATCGATCCCATCCATGTGTAGACCAGTTCCACGGGGTCAGCCGCTACGCCGGCCGCCACAGCGAGCAGAACGACACCGGCTGCCCCTTCCACCGCAGCGCCACCGCCCCGCCGCCTCCTGCCGCCGTCGACATCTCCCACCCGCCGTCGTACTTCCTTAGCAGCGACTTTGCCGACTCCACCGCCTCGTCCCCGAACTCCGCCTCCTCGAACCCCGCCTCCTCCATGCGCTCACGCCACCCTTCCCTCCTCTCCCCGGCCGAATCTGCCGCGACGGCCGTACCTGCCTCGGCCTCCAGCAGCCTCCTCTCCTCCCCGTCCCTCCCCTTGAACGCCGCGGACGTCGACTCCAGGAACCGCCACAGCAGCTCTAGCCTCGCCGCGAACTGACCCGCGGCGCTGCCGTCGCCACCGGCGTCCAGTTCTGAGAGAACCACCAGCTCCGGGTTGAGGCCTCTGACCTTCCGGAGGATGTCTGTTCGCTCCTCGGCGGTGACGTGGCCGAGCCGGAACTGGAGGCAGACGACGAGCACCTCACCGGGAGTGCAGAAGCCATGCACGGAGTCTAGGGAGGCCGTGGGGCCGATGTCGAGCTCGAGGTTGATGGACTTGGCGTACCGGAGGAGGTGCGGCGAGAAGTCGTACCCCGGAGGCGACGCCGAGAAGGGCGCCGTCGGGGTGACCGTGGGGCCCGCGACGGTGAGCCGGACGGAGGGCGGGGCGCGCCCGCCGGGCAGGCGGGTGAGGGACTCCAGCAGCGTCGGCCACTGCACGCCGTGCGAGACGCCGAGATCGACGACGTGGAGAGTCCGGGGCGCCGCGGCGCCCCCGCGCGTCGAGGCCTGGGCGATGGCGGCGTTGGCTAGCGCGTTGGGGAGCGCGAACCAGGGGCTGACCTCGTGGAACTTGATGAGGGACGCGCGGAACAGCCGCGCCTCAGCGCTCGCGAACGCCGGCGTCGGGCACTCGCAGGCCGGCACCCGCACGGCAGCGGCGGCGGCGGGTCCCACCGCGGCAGGGAGTCTACGGCCGAGCGCGCTCAGCCCGTGCGCTGCCAGGCGGTGGTTGGCGTCGCCGGAGAAGGACGCGAGCTCGCCGAGCACGTAGAACAGGTGCTGCACGCGCGACAGGTTGCCCGCCTCGACGGCGACGGCGCACGGGTTCAGCAGCTGCTCCGCCCACCTCGTGTCACGGTCGGAGCCTGCTCCGCCGCCCTTGGTGCCGCCCTTCTTGCCGCCACCACCTACCCTGTCCTGCTCGGCGCGGCGGCGCTGGTTGCTGCTGCTATGGCCGCCGGACGCCCTGTGAGCCGGGGGCTTGCGCTTCTTGCACGACGGCTCCGACGGCGACGACACCGCCGGCGACGCAATGCTGAAGGAGGCGTGAGCAAGGGGCGAACGGGTCGCCGGTGCTGCCGGAGGAGACAGCGTCTGCGCCACGACGCTCCCAATGTCATCTTGCTGCGCCGCCGCGGACGGAGTAGACCACCAGCCATAGCTGCCGCCGAGATCCACGTCGGTTGAGAGGAAGGAGATGGAGTCCTCGAGCCAGTCCAGGCCGTTGTTGCTCGTGGTGGGGGTGAGCTCCTGGTGCTCCTGCTCATGGTAATTCATGGCCTTCAACTTCATGCATGCAAGCTCGCAAGAATTGCTCAGAGTGCAAGCATATGAATGGGATGCAAAGGCAGAGCTGTACTTGTGGGAGCTTGTGTTCTTGGCACTGGATTGACTTGATTTTAATTGCTTCTTAATTTTGCCTTGGGTTATTGGTGACTAATTTAGGGTTTGATGGATGGATTGGAGGAGGGGCAGGACCAGGCATCAAGGTAGATTTTGTTTATGTCTTAGGGTTATTTTAGCGTTCTGCCCTCGTGGAACTGACATATTCCCTGCATCTTCGGTTGCATACGGCTCCCATACAAATTCATTAGTGTATTTCTAGAGATTCTACCTTTTTTTTAGGATTAACAAAGGGACCATGGAATTCTTTTCTTAACATAGGGTGGGTTCTTTGGGCTTTTAGCTTATAGTTTTGAATTTTGACTATTCGCAAGAGACAGTACGTAGAGGGAAACAATTACAAACGATTTTTATCGGTATAGCTAAACTCGGTACAGTGTCTACTATAATCTACCTGTAAACCATGCCTTGAAAAGACACACCGTGTCGCACGATGACTTCACACCTTGCCATACTCTGCGGAGTATAAAGCGCCAAGAACACAGGCTTCCCGGGCAACTCTACGAAGTATAAAAACAAATCACACAGCAGCCTAGCACCCTGGCGTACTCTACGGAGTATAAAGTGCTAGGAACTTAGCCGTCTCAGGTAACTCTACAGAGTATAAAAGACCGTGTGGAGTCCCTGCCATGCACCCTACCAGGGAGCCCCTACCATGCATCTCACCAGGGAGTCTGCCGCGAGACAACGTCCGACCACATGGTGGTTGTAGATGCCTCGTCCGACCATATCATGCTCGTTGATAATTCATCCGACCATCTCATGGTCATTGACGTTTGGTTTGACCGCATCGTGGTCATTACCTTGCCCGACCTCCTGCGGTCATTGCTTCGTCTGACCACATTGTGGTCATAGACACTTTGTCTGACTACCCCGCGGTCGAGACTTCGATCAACCATCGCGTGGTCATACACGCTTCGTCTGACCACCTCATGGTTGCAGATGCTCGCACACATACGTCTTCGACTCCTCGCCAACTTCGTCTATGCCCAGACCACAGGGTGGGGATGGACCGCGCGCATGAGTTTCATCTCGCCACTGACTTCGTCCACGTCAAGTTCGAAGGGTGAGGGACGACCAGTTCGCGCGTTAGTTCAGTCTCACCACCGACTTCATTGACAACTAGTCCGAAGGGTGGGGATGGTTCATGCACGCATTAGTTCCATCTCGCTACCGACTTCATCAACGTCAAGTACGAAGGGTGGATGATGGCTCATGCACGTGTCTGTTCTGATCGCCGTTGACTTCGTCGAGCAGTCACAACATCGTTTGACCACATTGTAGTCGAGACCTCGTCCGACCGCCTCACGGCCAGGACTTCATCCGAGTGCCTTGCAGTCATGCAAAGAGCATGCTTTATGACTTCGTCCCGCTGCTGGCTTCATCGATGCAAGTCCAAAGGGTGGGGGATAGAGCGCATGCTTCAAGACGTTCGTCCCGCCGCTGACTGCCCTACCTCTGGCTTCTTCACTAAAGACTTCACACGGACTCTACCGTGCAGTCTTCACACGATCTCCGCGAGTCTCTACTAGACCTCACGTTGCCTCCACTGAGCTCCGCACGGTCTTCACTGGACTTCTGAAGGGTGCGGGATGGAGCGCGTGCTTCATGGACTCCATCTAGCCGTTGGCTTCATCAACAACCATCCGACCACCACGTGGTCATGACTTCATTCGACCACATTCGTGGTCGTGACTTCGTTCGACTGCCTCACGGTCGCCCCCTTGTCCGACCACCCACGATTGTTGCTTCGTCCGATCATGTCATGGTCGTACGTTCGGCCGACCGCGGTGCGGTCGAGACTTCATCTGACCTCATCATGGTCAAAGACGCTTCGTCCGATCCTCGCATGGTCGAGACTTCGTCCGACCACATAGCAGTCATCGACACCTCGTCTGACCACCTTGTCATCGTTGATGTTTTGTCTGACTACCTTGCGGTCATTACCTTGTTCAACCACCCACAGTCATCAATCGAGACTTCGTCTGACCATATAGCGGTCATGGACGCCTTGTCCAACCACCTCATGGCCGTTGACGTTTTGTACAACTGCCTCGTGGTCGTTCCCTTGTCCAACCACCCATGGTCGTAGCTTCATCCAACCACGTCGTAGTCATATAGGCTTTGTCCGATCGCCGCGCGGTCGACACTTTGTCCGACCTCATCATGGTCATAGACGCTTCATTCGACCGCATCGTGGTTGTAGATGCTTTGTCTGACTGCCGCACGGTCGAGCCTTCATCCGACCACATAGCGGTCGGAGACGCTTCATCCGACCCTCACGTAGTTAAGACTTTGTCCGACCACATGGCAGTTGTCGATGCCTCTTTCGACCACCTCATGGTCGTCGATGCTTTGTCCAACTATCGTGTGGTCGAGACTTCATCCGACCACTTCATGGTCATACACGCGTCGTCCGACCACCGTGCGGTCGAGACTTCGTCCGACCTCATCGCAGTCGTAGACGCTTCTTCGAGCAGCCGCGCAGTCGAGACTTCATCCGACCACATAGTAGTCATCGATGCCTCGTCTGATCACCTCGTGGTCGTCAACGTTTTATCCGATCACCTCGTGGTCATTACCTTGTCCGACCGCCCATGGTCATTGCTTCGTGGTCGTGAACGCCTCATCCGACCATCTTGTGGTCGTCAATGTTTTGTCCGATCACCTCGTGGTCGTTCCCTTGTCTGACCGCCCACGATCGTTGCTTTAATTGACCACTTCGTGGTCA
The DNA here is from genome assembly GCA_017311315.1 of Dendrocalamus latiflorus. Lineage (NCBI taxonomy): Eukaryota > Viridiplantae > Streptophyta > Magnoliopsida > Poales > Poaceae > Dendrocalamus > Dendrocalamus latiflorus. The sequence continues at coordinate 15,127,417 of CM029622.1, read as the reverse complement.
TACGCGCTTTATCCAACTGCCTCGCGGTCAAGAATTCATCCGACCACATCGTTGTCGTACACATTTTGTCCGACCACGTCGTTGTCGTAGACGCTTCGTCCAACCTCCTCACGGTCGACATTTCATCCGACCACCTCATGGTCGTAGACACTTCATCATACCACTGCGCGGTCGAGACATCGTCAGACCACCTCGTGGTCATAGATGCTTCATCCAACTCCCCCATGGTTAAGACTTCGTCCGACTGCATCATGGTTGTACATGATTCATCCAACTGCCTTGCGGTCGAAACTTCTCCTGTCCACCACGTAGTCGTAGACGCTTCGTTTGACCTCGTGGTCATAGATACTTGCGTGTAGAAGTCTTCAGCTCGTCGCCAGCTTCGTCGATGCCAGTCCGAAGGGGGGACGGAGCGCACGCTTCAAAACTTCATCCCGTTGCCAGCTTCGTCGACACCAATTCGAAGGGTGGGGGACGAAGCTCTTGCTTCAAGGACTTCATCTCGCCGCTGGCTTCGTCGATGCTAGTCCAAAGTGTGAACTCCATGCTGCGCAGCCAGCTTCCACGCCCACACCTTCTGCCTTCACTAAGTCTTCCCTTGCGCACCCCTCCGCTTTGCTCAGCTCCGGACTGACCTTGTCAGCCTTTGCTCAGCTCCGAAATGACTTCGTTGGCCTTCGTGCCTCGGGCTCCACACACACTTCCACAGGCCTTCGCTCGGCTTCGGATGGACCTCACTGGTCTTCGCGCCGCAGGCTCTGCGCATCCCTCTGCTAGCCTTCACTCTCCCCATCGGCCTCTATGTGTGCCCTCGCAAACCTCCGCACGGACAAGTCAGTGGCCTCGCCGAAGTCCTCGCAGGCCATAATGTGGACAGGCCGGCGGCCTCGTTGAAGTCCCACCTTCAGTTTGGACTGGTCATTCACCAAAGTATCTGGGCCTTGGCACCATGCTCGTGAGCTGTTTGCTCTGTCTCTGACGTAGTCTGCGTCGCGGTCAGGCGAAGGCTACCCACAGGGGAAGGGTCTTCACCAAGGTGTCCATGGCCTCCGGGCCACGTGGCGTGAAGGCTACCCCGCATTGAAGAGGTCTTCACGTGATCTTCGCGTGGAGACTGCGCACGACCTTCGTGGGAATTTGCAATGACTCTGCTGAGTTCCACGCGAATGCCGTCTTCGATAGACTTCGTGTGGCCTTCGGAGCTCTGCATAGTCTTCGCTGGACTTCGCGCGATCTCCGATCGTCTCGCGGTCATGACTTCATCCGACCACATCGTGGTCGACACCTCATTCGACTGCCTTGCGGCTGAGATTTCGTTCGACCGCCTCATGGTTGTGGGGAGCGTGCATGACGGAGCACCCGCCGAAGACTTCGCGAGATCTCCGCTGAGGTCTTCGCACGATTTCCGTGCGGAGATTGCGCACGACCTTTGCGGGACTTCACACTGACTCCACTGAGCCCTGCGCAGATGCCGTCTCCAACGGACTTCGCGCAGCCTCTGTGGAGCTCCGCACGGTCTTCAATGGACTTCACGCAATCTCCGACCGTTTCACAGGCTGCTTTGTTGATGCCAGTCCGGTGGGTAAGGGATGTAACATGTGTTTCAAGGACTTCGTCCAGCCGCTACTTTTGTTAACAACCGTCCGACCACCTCGTAGTTATGACTTCGTCCGACCACGTCTGTGGTCGTTATTTTGTCCGACTGTCTCGCAACTATGATTTCTTTTGACCACATCATGGTCATGACTTGGCCTTACCTCTGGGAGGTCATCCCTTCGTCTGACCGCCTCTTGGCTGGCAATTTGTCCGGCTGCCTCGTGGTCATAGCTTCGTCTGACCACATCGTGGTTAGGATCTCTTCCGACCGCCTTGCGGTCGTCTCTTCGTCCAGTCACCTCATGGTCATAGACATTTCGTTCGACCGACTCACGGTCGAGACATTGCCGCCCGGCTTGGAGGCATCACTTCGATGGGCGGCATGACTTCACTACCCGCCTCGTATGCATCACCTTAGTGGGACGGGTTGGCTTCGGCATGGGACTTCGCTGACCTCCTCGTAGGTGTCGTCTTGGAGGGACGGCACCACCCCTGCTCTGCTTCCATGATCTGTTGGTGGACTCTGCAGTTTAAGTATGATCAGTGAACCCTCTTCTAGGGGTTGCGAGCTACCAATTGTATTGGCTCACCAGTCAGCACCCTCGCACTTGCTGTCGGGGGACGGAGGGCTAGGATAGGTTGTCATGTCAACTCGTTCATCGGGACCTCCGCGCTTGCTGTCGAGGGAGTCCTATCGTAGGGGTAGCCCAACCCTCCATGACTGGCCCTTGCAACTGGCCCAATATGTAATAGGCCCAATAGTATAAAGAAATGTACCAATGTATCCCTACCTTATGTAATTATTATGGGAGTATGATGATAATTTTCCATCCTACCTTACTCATGTATATAAACTCCTAAGTGGGGCGTGAGGGAGGAACTCTCATTTTCCCACATATGCTCTCTCTGTTGGCTCTCCTCTCCTAGGTCTCCTCTCTACTGTTTGGTCTGTAACCACAACACCTTATTAATACCTTGTAAAATCCTAAATTGAGAAATAAATACTTGTTTGAATTATGTGATGCACATATTGTACATTTATTGTGGTGAATTCATGCAATTTTTATTGATCCAATTGTCATTATTGTTTATTGTAATTATTTGTATAGAGTTTAGGGCCACTTATTATCGGGGAATGGGACCCTATCGAGGCTCCGTTCCCCACCAGGAATAGGGAACAGGAGGAATTCTTCCCTGTGCATGTAATCGGGGATGGGAACAAGGAATGGGTAAGAATTAGGAATGGGGACGTTCCACCACTCTCCGACGGGGAATTCCTTGTTGCCATCCCTAGTATTAACTAATGCATGGAACTCAATACAAATGCTGCAACCAAGAGGGTTAGGTGATATCTTTACCTGAGATTGCTCTGAAATATTCAGACCGCAATGAACAGAAATGCTGCCATTGCCCCGTTGGATGAGAAGTGCGGTTGTCACAGCATTTTGATACAGAAATCAACAGTTTTGTTGGAAGGCGACAGGGATGACTGCTAGTTGTTAGTTGGTATGACTGTGTTACCTTGTCTTTTTGGATCCACACTCAAATGATTGGGATCCAAATGACGCCATCCAAGTGCATGTGGGGTGTTGTGGGGACAACAGCCATTCCCTGCATATTTAGTGCATGCTTGCATACTACTTGCATGGCTGCTGCCTTCAGCAATTTCTCTTTTCTTTAGTTCTTGATGACAGGCAGGCTGAGCTCAATTCGGGCTATCAGCTGTCGACAAATGTTCGACCGGAAACGTGTATTCTCACTGTATTCTTGTTAATCAGTGATGTCTAGACTCTAGAACCAGAATAAAAGAATAATGCACTTTTCAGCACTGTGATCAGTAAGCTAAAAATCGCTTTCTTCTGAATTATTATGCAAATAAAAGGTACATTTGAAGACTGAGAATTGCAATTTCTTCTAATTGTTATTCAAGTGCAAACGAGTTTGAACTTCTCAAATAACTCTAGTGCATCAGGAGAAGTCACAGCTTGACTCTTTCAGTGTTTGCAAAAGGTATGGGATTCTTGTAAGAAGCACAAATATCAGTAAGTGGACAAACACTTGCTTTCTTCCACACAACTCCACTGCTTATTTATTCAGGTGTGATTGTGCAGATGGTGACGGTAAAATTGTCATCAGAGATATACACAAGCAGTACTGCAATACTATTTAGACGGCAGTATGTCTTTTATATTGCTGCATCCTAGACACATCTTAATTCAATCCAACAGTCCTGTATTTTTAAGACATTGGATACTATACTGTAAGACAGCACTTTCTTTGCTGTATTTTGATAGATACAATGATGCCTATTACTCTTAAGCCAGCTGTTTTATCCTTAGGCATCAGTCCAATTCCCCTCTTATCATGAACACAAATTTCTTCACTGATGTTATCCTCTCCAACTTCTTAATATGCTTGCAGATGCCATCTCCAAATATGTCACCAGATAAAGTCATGTCTAGCGACTAGTGAGGAAAAGAAATATTGCTTTGTAATTAAGTTCTGATGATAAGAATTAACCATTGAGAGAACTGTGCTGAAACAAGTTGTTAATTCTTTTTTTAGCTTTCAGCGACTTCACTTTTACCTTTATCTTTTTTTTTAACTTCCACTTGGGGGGTTGCTGCCCTATCAATACTCGTTTCATCATGACGTGATTAATTAGGCACTCCACTATGCTAGTTAATGACCTGTTTTGTATTTCGAGCGGCTTCTCTGATTCCAGTTTTTTGTGATATACTTGTTTCTGAATAAATAAATGAATGTCTTGGCGTGTTCTTTTACGATTCGGAGAAGGTTGCATGTATAATTCAGATTCTGGCTATTGTATTCCCTCTGATTCCAAATATAATTTATTTTCGATATTGATAGAGTCTTTTATGTAATATTTGACCATCGATTTTTATGAAATGTGTTGCTTCAAATAAAAATAAGAGTGAAATATATTGTGGGTCTCTAAACATGTCACTTGGATCACTTAGTTTCCCAAATTTTGAAACTGCAGGTTCATATACCTAAACTTGTTTAAGTAGGCCACTGCAGGTCCTAATGATGATTTACTACCTTGACCGCGGACATGTAGTCTTGATCGATGCTAAGGTGACGTGGGGGTCACGTGTGTCTCCACCACTCGCTCTCTCCGTCTCCTCCTCCGCCACCATGCCCACCTCCCCCCGAGCTTCCTTCCCTACCACCGCCTCTGCCTCCCACCTTCCAGCTGCTCCACCTTCACTATGATTTCGAGCCACTACTCGCCTAGCTCTCCTCCCCCTCCACCGCCGCATCCCTCACGTCATCGTTCTCGCCGGCCTACGTGCTGGCCCCAGAGTGCTGGTGATGATGACCAGATCCAGTAGATCTCCTCACTCGTTGGCAGTCGCATGCGAGAAAGATGACTGGATCTAGTCAGCGGCAACGACGAGCTCCATATTCGACAGTTGGAGGTGTGGGATCCAGCGGTTGCACTTCCACCACACAGCTCAGATCCAGTCAACCGCCGAGGAGGAGAAAGATGGTGGCGGAGGGGTTAGGGATGGGCGGATCTGGTGACAGCGGCAATGGCGATTCTGGCGTGGACGAAGACGACCGCCGCTGAGGAGGAAGACGGTGACAGAGGGATCGAGGACAGCCAGATCTGGCGATAGTGGCAACACGGATGCCGACGTGGAGGAACATGAGGTAAGGGAGTGCAAAGGATCACAACTACAAGGGATTAAATACCAATTTTATCACCCATTCGGCTGGTCACGTGAGCCGCACATGAACCCCACGCCACGCTGGCATCGATCAAGGCTACACGTTAGTGGTCAAGCCAGTGGATCGTTCTTGGGACCTACAGTGACCCACTTAAACAAGTTTAGGTATATGCATCTGTAGTTTCAAAGTTTGAGGGACTAAGTGATCCAACTTGACAAGTTTAGGAACCCATAGTGTATTTTACTCTAAAAATAATTATATATTATGAAAGTATATTTCATGGTGGATCTAGTAATACCAATTTCATGTTGCCAATCTTGATAACTCTTATTGCATATTGATGGTCAAAACTTAAAATGTTTGACCGACGTATATTCTGAAACAACTTACATTTAAAATCGAAGGTAGTGTATCAATTTAGCACATTTAACATGGTAATAGTTCTTTTCCAAACTAGTTGGAAATTGAGTATATTTTATATTGCAATTCCCAAAGTGGCAAACACTTGCCACTTGCAGTTAACTAGCTAAGTGACAGTGATATCATTGACAATTGAGTCTTGAATGATCATTTCAGTAACATTCTAAAGTTACTCAATCTTTCATGCAGCCATTTGCCCAATCTTTCAGTATGCAGGCTAGCTTGTCTTAGCTTACACTGTACTTTATGCTGATATGTCTTTATCACATCTTCTGTTTCTATCAAATCTTTTTGCTACTTCGTTATGTTCAGATTGAGATGAGTTCTTGCGCTATTCAAATGCAAAAAAAAAAGAAAGAAAGAAGCTGTGGTAAGAACACAAGCCATCAAGAAAGGTGCATAAAGAAAATTGCTTGCAGCACACACCTGTGATATGGTTTCTTTAGATCCAACTTGAATCAACGAATTTAGACGCAATTATGGCTCTATGATTAAGAAATCATAATCCTGTCCATATCTGAAGTAATAAGACAACGCCACATGATTAAATTTATGCCAGAGACAGTTACTACTTTGCGTTTGCTTGCACTCTGAACAATCATTCATCTCATTTGAGACTTGGCAGGAAGGGAACTCCACATAATAGGACCACATCTATGAATTCTAAATCCAACACAAAACCAAGTGTAGGACCGATGGCGGAGATCCGAGGAGGTGAATAATATTTACCTCTTTTTCAACTTTAACAACATCAATCCCTTTCAGCTTCTTCACTCAATTAGCTATGAGAAGCTAATAAGTTCAAATGTACAGTAGAAACAATCAAACAAACACAAAATAAAAGCCAACAAGCCAAGGGAACAAAAGAAGCAATAAACGGGCCAAAGCATCAAGTGACCGATTTGACCACAGGCAACACACCGGTCTGACGGGGCTTGTGCTGTCTAACCGCTCGCTATTCCAGAATAGAAAAATAGCCCCCACCAAGAACTCAAAAGGGCCTAGCATCTAATCTATTCAATCAAATAACTTGGAACTTAAAATGTAGCTTCCTCAAGGTCCTATGAACCTATTCCATCAATAGATCGACACGATGCTCAACAAAGTTTTAACCTTGTCCAAAACAAGACAGGTTACATCAAAACCAGGTCAAAGAGGAAGATGATAATTGGAAGGAGCTCGTAGGAGGAATCAAGTCAAGATGACTAAATATAGATTTTTTACACTCCTAGCATCCTCAATCATAGCAAGAATCAAGTCAAAAACCCTCAAGTGCAAAACTCCGAAAACCACCCTGTTTTCACCAAAACGGGGCAAAACCAAGAACTTACAAAGAACAAATGACTAGATAGATATGATCTGGTCTCCAAGAGATATCTCCATCACTTACATGACCTTAACATGAAAGCAAGATCAAGAGAGAATAAAGCAACACCAAAAATCAAGCCAAATGAAGATTCCAACACTTAAGCAAAGAGTAGAAAGATTTGGACGAATTTAGATATCTATTGATACTTGAAGATAAATGTTTATAGCCATTCCTTAGCAACTCACAAAGCCTAAAAATGATAAAAAGCCCAAGCACAAGCGCTACAACTCATCTCTCAAGAGTTCTCTCTAAGAACCTTAACCTCTTGCAAAGACTTAGCCAAAATTCTCCAAAGCTTAGCACCTAAGTCAACACCTCTCCCTTCTTATATATATAGGCTCATAAGAAACCCTAACCATCATATCTAGATGAGTTTCATCCACTTATATGGGCTAACCCGTTAATCTAACACATACCGAGTTTTACACACACGCACACACGCCTTTTAAAGCGACTCATCCAAGGGCTCCGTTAGTCCGAAACGCCAATCCAATTCATCAAAGCATCCCCGCATATTTTGACACGTCACCCATCGTGTCCAATGACTAGCCGTTACATCTTCACACATTCAGACTCCTCTGATCTATCTCTACATTTATCGGTCTCGTCACTTGATGTACCACATGCACCAACTTGTTTTATCGCAATACTCATCTCTTCTGTGCTCCCCGCTTGACCCATGTAGCCTCACCCGGACTTACCTGACCAACGGACCTCAGCTCTCCCACCTAATCCCATTCCATTACCGTTGACAGCCATCACACTCCAAGCAACCCTGCACATCCAAAGTCAAAAGCAGTCCGATTTCAAGCATAAGTTCCATGCACTTGACACATGTTAGCTAAATTATGTATCATGCAACACAATATAACCAACGAACGACACCCATACCGTGCACATTTAAACCAACTCAGCTCAACCCAAATCTCACTCTGAACCTACAGTGCTGATCTTGCCACTAACCACAAGCTAGTCAAACCGCCCAACAGCCCTCAAACTCACCCTGGTAACAGGGCGATTTGACCGCTGGCCCAATGCTAGTCAGAGCGCCAGCCATAGGCCGATCAGACCACTTAAGAATACCAGAAAACACTTTCTGAAATTTTGATTAAACTCTATCTAGTTTCAGCTAAGAGCTCTAAATTGAATGACACCTAGTGCAAACACATCCTTAAACACATTTACACAAGTATTTGATGTACAATTTCTAAAAGGCATATGACCGGTCTGATTGGTCCATAGCCCCTGGTTAAACCGCTCTTCACAAAGTCTGAAGAAATGCCCAGGGCATATCTGACGCAATTGTCAAGCCGATCAGACAAGTTAAACCTAACATCAACTCTAAAACTGAAAATTTTCAAAACTAAACTTAAACTTTAATAAAATATATAAATTAAAATTAAATACTTATCGCACACCATAGAATGAAGTACACATGGTGTCACACCAAGCCTCATATTCTAGCGCTGACGCTGCGTTGGACTAATGCGAGGTTGGCACATAAGACATGAGCTCAAAATACGCATCAAACTAAAGTATTAGAGATTCTCGCGGTGACGTAGCGGCGCAGGAATATACCCCCAATCAAATCCCTTGTGCCCGCGTATTAAGATTGGGATTTGGTTTCAGACCAGCAAATCTTGTATTTTGACGTTGGCGATGCGGATGTGCGCATTGTTTATTGAGTCCACTCCACAAGTATCTGGAAGAGGAAAGAGCTAGTACTTTCCCTGCATGTTACTTGATCAAACTTGTTCTCAGAACCTGCAAATTGCAGCATTTGTCGCAATCGGTGACATGTAGCTAGTTCAAGCCAATGGTAGTACAGAGAGTAGGTTTGTACTGATGGAACAAGAACAAAATTACAGGCCTAATGAACATGCTTCTAAGGTAGGAGGTAACTAAAAGAGCGTAATTTTCTCACTAAACATAATATTTGTTGGAACTGTTCAACATGGGGAGGGACTGAGGGATCGACATCACCCTGTAGCGAACGAAAGTACGGAGTTTGCGAGTAGCTGTCATCACAATTCACATTATATTGCCTCACTGCATCCACATCAGTTTGCACAGATCAGCAACACCAGTTTCTTTATTGCTATTATTATTTTTGTTGGTGATGAGAAACATCAGTTGACATCAGAAGGTTAGCTCAGGTCGGCGGCCCATGAAACCGACGGAAATCATAACTCATGAGGGCTGACGACAAGCTTGTGAGGAAGGTCAGACTAGCTCTGAATGGGTGAAAGCAAAGTTGGTCGGCATTGTTCCCACACAAAGTGGCCTGACCATCATCGCATCAGCTGTAAACATTTCTGTGGTTCTTCCTGCAGCGCTCTTGACAGTTCATAAGCTAGCATCTTGCCCCCCTGCTGTTAAACAATCAATGAACCAATCCTGTTTCTTGAACGATCCTTGTGTAACCTCTCGTTTTGATCAGTACTGTGGGGGCTTAGCTATTGATGCACGGGCATAAACATCAAGACATGTCATTTTCGGCAAGGCATCTCTGCGAGTCGTTGTCGAAACAAAAGTGGCTCTGAATAGCCTAATCATATACACTTGCAGGTGTGTGCAAGCAATTAAGCATGGCCAGCGTTGTAGTAAACTCAAACCAAATTGTTACGCAACGCACTAACGTCGAACGCTCCCTTCTTTCACGAATTCCTGTTTCACTCCAAACAATTCAGCTAGCAATAATTAAGAATAGATTCAGCACATGGTGGTGGTCTTTTGAGATATTAATCTCAAGTACTCAAAACAATTCAAGGGGCAATATTAAGATTCAGGAGCAACATACATCTGAGCATTCAGGATAGCCTTGGAATGCTACACATGTTTTTATGTGGCAGGTAGTGTGTATAGGAAAAATACATTCTTACTCTCAGGTGTAGTTACTCTCATATATGATATACCATATAAACCAATTTAATGTACTTCTTTATCACCTTAGGTATACTATATAGTAATTCTAAGATATTCCATGCCAGCCACATGAAAAATTACAGGAGAGAACATAGTTTTTGGCATATTTTACTAATACCTTCGCATTCATACATAAATATGAGTATGTTCAAAAAAAATTGTATATACCACTTTTAAAAAATATACATATAACTTAGATAGTCTTATATACTTATATACTATTTGTACATACCCTATATTATATATATATATATATATATATATATATATATATATATATATATATATATATATATATATATATATATATATATATATATATATATATATATAGGAAGCCTCTTTTCTACTCCCGGGTGTAATTACACCCTATGTCGTATCTCACAACGTAGGGAGTATCTCGCGTAACGAGGAGTATGTACATGTAGTATAGGAGTATTTAAGACTATATAGGTGGTATGAACAATTTTTCAGAAGTGGTATGTACATTTTTTTCAACATACTCCTTTTTATGTACGTATATAAAGGTATTTACAAAATACGCTAAAAACTATGGACTCCTTTGCAATTTTTTCATGTGGTTCACATTAGAATATCTTATAATTAGTATATGAGTATACCTAAAGTGATAAAGGAGTATTTCAAATTTATTTAGGTGGTATATTAGATGTGGGTGTAATTACACCCGGGAGTAAAAAGTATTTTTCCTATATATATATATATATATATATATATATATATATATATATATATATATATATATATATATATATATATATATATATATATATATATATATATATATATATATATATATATACATAAGGCACCATGGTGCCTAGGCACCAACATCCGATACACGTGTATGATTGATAATTTTTTTAAGTTTGAGTATGAAAATGTTTTATACCCTTGATATATTTATGGTAAGTAAGTTTTGAACTCAGTTCAAATTAGTTTGAACTACTTTTGAGTTCAATGCAACTACAGTGAGTATATACCATAAAAATAGTTCAAACTAATTAAACTGAAGTTGAATTTAAATTTTTTCAGAGTTTGACATCTCAAATATACTTTTTTATGGGTATATGAAGATACCCACATCAAACGTTGCGAATCTCGAAGCAAATCAACGGGTATTGATATTGGTGCCTAGGCACCATGGTGCATGAAACACTCGTCCTATATATATATATATATATATATATATATATATATAGGAAAAATACATTTTACTCCTAGGTGTAATTACACCTACATCTAATATACCACCTAAACAAACTTTAAATAATCCTTTATCACTTTAGCTATACTCGTATACTAATTATAAGATACTCCAATGTGAACCACACGACAAAATTGCAAGAGAGTCTATAGCTTTTAGTGTATTTTGTAAATATCTTCATATACGCACGTAAAAAGGAGTATATAAAAAATATACATACCATCTAGATGGCCTTAAATACTCGTATACTATTACATACATATTCTCCGTTATGCAAGATACTCTCTACGTTATGAGATACGACATAGGGTATAATTACATCTGGGAGTACAAAAGAAGCTTCCTATACACGCACACACACTAATCAGCGTCTATGCGCAGAATAAGCGCGTGCTCCTAATTGATCCAATCAGCCAACCGCTTCACCATCCCACTCCATACTCAGCTTATAGCATTTGTTAATTATAGTAAAGTTACTATCGTATGTATATCAAGTTATTATCCGTAATTCATGAAGTTACTGCCATATTGTGAAGTTATTATCATCTCCATGTGAACTTTTGGTAATAGACCATATCTAGTTGGGATAATAACTGATGTTTAGTCTAACTGGTGGCTATAAATTTATGTTTATTTGATAATAACTTTCACATTGTAATATAACATAAAGTTACTGTCGAATCATCACTCATGCATCAGAAAACCATACAGTAAGATCTGCCCATAGCGAGCGCGCAGACGCTGAGTCCTGACTGGCCCATGCCTGGCACTCGTAGTCTCAGGAGAGAGGATGATCCGGCTAAAAAGTAAAAATGCTAAATCTGATTCGGTTTACAAAAAATAGCAAATCTCTTTGAAGGCTTAGGGGGTGTTTGGGACTGCTCCACAAATTCTACCGTGGAGCAGCTCCACAAAAAACCTAAAGTTTGTGGAGCACCCCCTTTAGGTGCTCTCACAACTCCACCTTTTTTTCTTCGAACAGAGTGCGTGAAGCTAAATCTGTTTGGCTAAAAAACATAGAGCGGAGCTGAAAAATGTGGAGTGAAACAGTCCCAAACACCCCCTTAATTTACACAACATGTCAATCTCAACCTAGTGATGATGATATATCTATCTGCATTGGGAGCAGAAATAAACGCCCGAGTGGCCCATGGCCCATCCAACTTCGGAGGGGAATTTAGAGGGGGAAAAGAGTTCGCAGCGTGCCCGTCATAGTGGCTGCAGTCCGTGTCAAACGGCAGGCCCATGTCCTGCCAGGCATGCGTCCGTCCGCAAACAATTAGGTCATGTCTCTCTTGACTCTCTCGCTGACGTAACGTCAGAAATCCTCTGAGAGCTTGCGTTGGATGGGTCGGGGTTATCTACTTATAATATAATTGATCTTTTTGCTATCTGTAAACCACATTTTTCAACCCCTTGGATCAAGATTTAGGGTGCCATTTTTTTCAGCTACAGCTGATAGCTTATGACTATGACTGATGGCTTTTGACCTTAACGTGGACGTTACTACAAATGAACCGAATGGTGATAAGTTGATTCGAAAAGACTGTCCCAATAAGCTGCTTTGAAACGGCGGCGAAGAAGCCATCCTATTTGTTTATTCAGGATAAGCTATATGCCATAAACCTTAAGTTGAAAGAACGGAGCCTTAGCCATCCTCATCACTCCTCTCACTTTGTATATAAACACGCCTCCTCACTCCTGACCCTAATGGCCTAATCACCACCCCCTCCAAGCCACCGCCTCCCTCACCTCTTCCTCCGCATCGCCTCTACCACCACCTAAGGCGGCTGCCAAAGCCAGTGTCGCATGCCTCCTCATTCTCGGCCTAAACTTCAACTTTCTGTCGGCGCCCTCCTTTCTCATCTTAGCAGAGGTGCCACCTAATCTACCACTACCTCCCCTTACCTCTCCTCAAGGGCGCAACTAGAACAAAAATGACCGGGGTTCACCACTTCACCGTATATATAAAAACATATATGGTTTTCAAACAATATTGTGTTAAATAGTAATGTGTTCAGTAATTTTTAGCATCAATACTTTAACATAACCGTCAACAACATATAATGAAAAAGAAGTAGTGATCAAAATACTTACCAAAATAAAAAAGTCCGATAATAATATTGATTAGTTATAGCAAACTGAAGGAACTAAGGGTGAAACCATAGACAAAAGTTGGTTGGTATTGATAAAATACATCATTAAACTACAATGGCCTGTTAAAAGAGAACAAAATTACTTAAAATTTTCAAATAAAAATAGTAGAATGATCAAATGTAAGCTAATGCACTATCTTTTAGTATTTATGTTCTTTCAAGTTCATAAAGCGCCGAACCATAACATTATTAGTAATTTTTGTCAATTCTTATTTCTCCACATATTATTTCTCCATATAGTAAATAAGTATATGATTCATAAAATTATCACCAATTAATTGAAAAGTTAGTTAGATATCTATATGTTCAATAGTTTAAAAATAATATAATAGAAAATATGTTCAATGGCTCACTTACTTGACATTACGGTCAAATACTACAATTTTGCCTCCGATTTGCAACGAGCTAGGCTGGTATTCCAAAAATTAAAACCCTAAGTCTTAACCCTACAATTCAACAAAAATCAATCAATAATCATTACATTGAAACCCTAACTCACAAATTGGAATAATTGAGAGAAATTTAGAGTAAAATACATATTGATCAGGTGGGCCTAAACTTCTTTTGGTCGGTGAGGGTATGAGGCAATAGGGACCAGGCGATGCCACAGTGAGATGGTAGGTGAGGGCGGCCAATTTCACCTATTCTCCGGTGACTGGTCGCTGCCTAGTTGGGTGCGACTGTGTGACGGACGTGGTGCACATCTCCTGATCGACCATGAGAGACGAACAAGCATCGAGGGTTGCTGCGAGGTGACATGCTTGAGATCATCAAATGGACACCATGGTTTGTTGCAGTCCTCCCACTTATCCTGGCTGAAGGGCTGCGTTAGCCTACTGTAGTTGTCTCATGGACTTACGGAAGTGGAGGCTTCTCGTGGACTACTACTAGCTACTAGGAATTTGGGCTGCTAGTGCTACCTTCATTGGGTTTCAAGGAAAGAGCCGGGTGTACTGAGTTTAGCCTAGAGGGTTCACACATAGGATGAAAATGCTAATCCCTACTAAAAATTTTTTTTGGACCTGGTGTCCTGTGACACCAGGACCCAATATGTGATTCTGCCTCTGCCTCTCCTTCCTCTTGTTGAGATTTTCTCAATCATCACCATGCCGCCCACTGCTGCTTTCTTGCGACAAGAGATTTTCTCAGTTGTCACCATGCTACCCACTGCCACTTTCTTGGAAATCCCAAGGCCAACGACACCAGCACCGCCCATCGCCGAGATAGTTGGGGTCAGTGAACTTGATCCCAAACCCTAAGTCACTCCCACCTGTGAGGATGTCACCATTTGAAATGAGGAAAGATTACAAATCACGAGGAGGATCAGATCACTACCACAGAAAGGCTCATCATAGACGGTTCGAAACCGTCATCATAGACAGTTTCTGAACCATCTGAATTTATGTGTTTGTGATAATAGGTGGTTATCACAGACGTCTCTCAAACTGTTTGTGATAATTACAACACAGACGATTTTTCAAAAAACTGTCTGTGATAGCTATTTAAATACCTATATTATTTCCTGTTTTTTTGCTAGCTTTAGGAAATACTAGCCATGCCCTCTGCAAACAAGCAAACAGATCACATATATAGCACACGATAATCATTACACATATCTCAACTAAATGATATACATTTGAATGAATTATTTGATTAAACACACTTGAGTAATTATAATTGTATCAAATGTTTCACCACCTAATCATCACCGGGGTAGAACTCTTCAGTCTTGTTTATGACCTCTGCTATCAAGAATTGAGAGAGCTTTCCTCGAATTCCACACGCTGTTGCTAGGACGTTGAAATGGGGCACATGGTGTTTGGGCACCAAGCCTCCTTGTCGTTCAATTGCTTTTAAATGCGTGCAAGTGTAATATACCAGGCAAACTTGTTAACATTCAACAATTCGAAAAGATGTTAATTTGGAAAGGAAGTCATTGGTTTAGCATGCTGAATCAATCATAGATGAAAAGTCTCAATCATAGAGCCTGGGCACCATGGTGCCCCTATTATTTATACTATATATATATATATTGATAATCACAAAATAATTATTGATAGGTTGCTAAACCTCTGGATCATTCGTCTTAGTGTTCATGATTTCTCCCATATGGCGGCAAAAATAGAATTCACATGCGTTGCCCTGTAGCTGCTGGTGGCACTACAAAAATAGAATTGCATACATAGATATTGTTAGTTCTAGAGGTATTATAACGAAGTGTGATATAGGATTATTGTGTTGTAGCGGGTACCGAAAATCGGTCCTATGTCACAGTGTGGCGTTGGATTCCTTGTGTCTCCCTCCCTAGGCAACATAAGCGCTGAACGACCTATGTGATTCCAAAAAATTAGCCTCGGTCATTGCAAATGAAGGGAAGACTACAATAGAGTTATGTATGGAGGAAAGGAGCTTACCTATCAATTGTTTGTTGCACACGGGTAAAGTCGTGGTTGCTCCTAAGTAGGGAATCAATATATATTACTTTGCTCCACTTTGGTACAATCATAATCAGAATTTAGTGGCCCCTAGTCATGTATATCGCCATAGTAATTAATCTTAAGTTTATGTTGCGTATAAAGTACAAATGAAACTTGTTTGGTAACTAGTGAAGCACTTACCTCTGGTTGAAGGGTACCATGATGTAGTCCTTGTCACTATGAGCAAGCAATCCTCTCATTATGTAATATTGGATGAAGGATCGGTTATCGTTGATGGATTGCTCAGAGACCAAGTGTGGATCGAGGAAACCCACTTGTTCTCGCCATCGACGGACTTATTGGATCATGGATCTATACATAAACAATGAGTTATGACATTTATCGATGTTACGTGAATGTAGAAATTGATTATACATCACACTTAAAGTGTCCAGCATCGTAGAAGTGAGGCGTCAAGTTCGTCGAGGTTGAATAGTAAGAATAAGTCTTCGAAGGTCATGACAATGTGGCCCGAGTTATAGAGGAAACACGCCTCCGTGTATCTCACGGTAAATCCACTGTGTCGGTTTGGCTTTATATTGGACCTCTGCATGTACTAGGTATATAAAATCCTGCAAACCAGTCCAAAGCTGGATAATTGTGACCCGGGGACCAACGACGCTCCGAGCATGAACTTCCATTCCCTGGGAGTCGCCTTAATCTTCTTCGATTCAGCCTTGGCGCCTCGCTTGCAATACATTTTCGGCATCGCCTAAGGCGAGCCGATGCGCTGGCCTTCTAAAGAGGATTTTGAGGTAGAGTCACAGAGCGTTTTGTTTGATAGGCATGCCTTCACGGGAGCCGATGTGCTGGCCTTCTAAAGAGGAGCTTGAGTGATGTGGCACCAAGTAGCACTACAACTTTGGTTAGTGCTTGCAGTTCCGTGCATAATGTTCAAGAAGCTTTGAATACCAATTCTGAGATTTCTAATGTGCACAAGAGACATATTTGGAAAGCTAATGAAGTCTATTTTCCAACGAATCAAACGGCACTTGATTTGGAGCTTCCTACACAAAGTTATGGCAATTTCATTGGATGCTGCACGAGCTGTCCGGAGAGACGCGCGAGACTTGCCAAACATAAAGAGTTCGAGTATTGCAATGCAAGTAAGAATAAAATCCGACCACGCCATGACTTTCTAAAGGTTGAGAAGGACTCCTTTTCAGGTTCCAAACGGATTTGGAAGCCCCTTGAACAAGAAAACAAAACATATAAAGATTTGAAACCGATTCGGACTCGGATTGGGACAGCTGGCAAGACAGATACTAAAACGTTCATAACTTTCACAAACGGAGTCCGATTTGGGCGTTCTTGGACTCGTTGGAAAGCTATTTTGAAGCCCCACATAATAGATGAGGTGCCAGCCATGGAATCCTCACGGTCAAGTCGCAAATTGACAGAGAAACCAGAGGTTATGATTTGAGAAATAGAAACCAGAAAATCACCATTGTTTGTTGGCCATTGTTGGCGTGTTCTTGAGATTTCCATCGAGGAATTGCTCTTGGTGTGTTGAATCCAATTATGGTGTTGGATTCTACTCGCTGAAACTTCGGGTTCTCTACCCTTCGTTCACGTGCTGCGGTGTGCGTGGGAGAAGGCTTATCTTGGAGAAGGCATCCAACAAGGCGTATCGTGAAAGATCAGGGCCAAAGCGACGGGGTTCAGCTAGCTTGCTAGGTGGATCCGCATCATCTTGGTATCAGAGCGTGGTTGATCACGGTACGAGGTTGCTAAATTTTTCTTGATAGCGGGTTCTATGAAGATTGAAGATGGCAAGGCGCGGCATAATCATGCCGAGCCAACCGGGGAGGTGCCCCAATATGCGGCATCTTTGCTGCCCGAGGTGCGACACGGGTTTGAAGCGACACGTGACTACTTCTTAAGTTGTCACCGGAAGCTTGAAGGCAAGATTGATGATTTGGGGGCGCGAATTGATGCTTTGACGGAGGAGATACACAACCAGCCACCACAATTTCAGCATGTTGAACGGGGACCTCAATATCCCGAACGACGTGCACCATATGAAGACGATGAACACGAGGAGATCTTTGATGGTGCAGCGGGATTTGCTTCACAACCGCGCCATGCTCAGGACTACCGTGGTGTTGACCGTGGTAGGGACATGCGTGGCAGAGGTGTTGCCAATGGTGGAGGTATGCGTGATGGTGTCGGGTTTGCTCAGCGTGTTGCCGTGGATGATGGAATTGGGCGGATAAAAATTTCTATCCCATCATTTAATGGTAAAGCTGAACCGGAGGAGTACTTGGAGTGGGAGATGCGTGTCGAACAAATTTTTGACAGCCATCACTATACTGAGGATAAGAAGATTCATTTGGTGACAATTGAGTTCACCGGATATGCTCTTGTTTGGTGGAATCAATTATGTCGCGTAGGAGCTCGTCCGAATACTTGGGTACAATTGAAGAATATTTTGAGGCGGCGTTTTGTCCCAGCACACTACACTAGGATCTTGTACAACCGGCTACAACAACTACGCCAAGGTAATTCTAGTGTTGATGAGTATTATAAAGAGATGAAGATGTTGATAATCCGTACAGGAACAGAGGAGCATGATGAGGCTACTATGGCACGTTTCTTTAATGGGTTGAATGAGGACGTGCAAGATAGGGTGGAGATGGTCCATTACTACAACATCCAAGACTTAGTGCATCAAGTTGAACATGCTGAACAACAATTGAAGCGCAAACAAGCCAAGGGAGGACATGCCAACACTCAAACAAACCCATGGAGGTGTCCATCACAGCAAGGCGATGATGTTGGTTCACACACCAAGGTGGCGACATCAAGCCGTTCAAATGGGGCTCTTTCAAAGGAGGCAAGCAACAGAGGTAAAGAAGCAACCAAATCTGATTCTAGCACGTTCTCCACCGCCAGAACAAGTCAAATTTAGTGCTTCAAGTGTAAGGGCAGAGGTCATATGATGCGTGATTGTCCAAATCAACGAAGAGTGCTTCTCACTAAAGATGGCTATGCTTCAACAACTTCTAGTAGTGATTCTGAAAGTGAAAAATCCGATGATTCCAAGGAGGATGTTGTCTATTGTGATCCAGAATTGAATGGTGTTAATCTTTTGGTCCGGAAGGTGCAAAGTAAAGAAACTGAAACAAAAGGACAGCGGTGGAGTGTTTTCCAAGCGGAGTGCAAGATCAAAGATAAAGCATGCAAGTTGATCATAGATGGTGGGAGTTATACCAATGTGATTAGCAAAGATTTGGTGTATGCTTTAGGGCTATCCATGTGGAGGCATCCTCAACCATATCATGTGGAGTGGCTACACAACTCCGGAAGGCTAAAGTAACTCACGAGGTGCGTGTTCCGTTTGTTGTTGGTGACTATGTTGACAAGGTAGATTGCGACATAGTTCCAATGGATGCATGTGGGTTATTGTTGGGAAGACCATGGCAATATGATCGCAATGCTACGCATGAGGGCCGGTCCAACACATACACTTTTGTACATGGAGGAAAGAAGCATGTGTTGAAACCAAAATTGGAGAGTGCTATTCATGTTGATGAAGAAATTACAGCCAATAAGAAGCAAGCTCCCAAGATTACCCCAAAACCGATGACGGCTTTGCTTCAAGGAGGGGAGGATGATGTGGCACCAAGTAGCACTACAACTTTGGTTAGTGCTTGCAGTTCCGTGCATAATGTTCAAGAAGCTTTGAATACCAATTCTGAGATTTCTAATGTGCACAAGAGACATATTTGAAAAGCTAATGAAGTCTATTTTCCAACGAATCAAACGTCACTTGATTTGGAGCTTCATACACAGAGTTATGGCAATTTCATTGGATGTTGCACGAGCTGTCCAGAGAGACACGCGAGACTTGCCAAACATAAAGAGTTCGAGTATTGCAATGCAAGTAAGAATAAAATCCGACCACACCATGGCTTTCTAAAGGTTGAGAAGGACTACTTTTCAGGTTCCAAACGGATTTGGAAGCCCCTTGAACAAGAAAACAAAACATATAAAGATTTGAAACCGATTCGGACTCGGATTGGGACAGCTGGCAAGACCGATACTAAAACGTCTATAACTTTCACAAACGGAGTCCGATTTGGGCGTTCTTGGACTCGTTGGAAAGCTATTTTGAAGCCCCACATAATAGATGAGGTGCCAGCCATGGAATCCTCACGGTCAAGTCGCAAATTGAGAGAGAAACCAGAGGTTATGATTTGAGAAATAGAAACCAGAAAATCACCATGGTTTGGTGGCCATTGTTGGCGTGTTCTTGAGATTTCCATCGAGGAATTGCTCTTGGTGTGTTGAATCCAATTGTGGTGTTGGATTCTACTCGCTGAAACTTCGGTTTCTCTACCCTTCGTTCACGTGCTGCGGTGTGCATGGGAGAAGGCTTATCTTGGAGAGGGCATCCAACAAGGCGTATCATGAAAGATCAGGGCCAAAGCAACGGGGTCGTATGGATCCGCATCATTGAGGTAGAGTCATAGAGCATCCTGTTTGATAGGCATGGTCGTGTGGAGATCGCGTCACGAAAGGGTCCAGGGTGATGTCCCTCTTGAGCCACTGGACGAATGTATGGACGGCATCCGCTTGTGTTATGATTTCTCTATTTAGGGGTCTCTCCAGCAGGATGGCCCTAAAAATGTTATTAATCCAGTCCACCTGGACCTTCACAAAACCGGTCCCTAGCTGGGCACCGTGCACCAACGCCCTTGGTAGGCATGGATACACCGACCCCCGCTCGGCGTCAACGGGAATGGAGCCAACAACCCTGAATTTGAGGATGCACAGCGTGACCTACAAAATGATACATGATGAGCTAAGGTATCCACCAGATCTATCCATGTAGCATTCTAGAGATGTACATTACCTGTATGTCATTAATAGGTAAGTGAGCATTGCTATGTTTAGGAAGGGGCGCGAATGCGCAGCAACTCCGACGTTGAGAGGGACTGGGTACCGTAATAGCCGTCTGTGAATTATTACAAAAGGTTATTGGTACAAACCGCCTGTGATATTTTGTATTATCATAGATGGTTCGTATTAATAACCGCTGTGAAAATATCACAGACAGTTATATGTATGAACCGTCTGTCATAATTGCGTATCACAGACGGTACATGGTCATGCTTGTAAAAAAAGTATGTGATAATTACAACACAAACGGTTCTCTATGAACCATCTGTAATGTAGCCGTCCAGTATAGTCTCTTTTGTAGCAGTGGATGGTGAGCAAAAGCGACTTAACCATAAGAAATTTTCACATGACTGATGAATAGCAAATCTGATAAGCACAACACCCTTCCCCTTCTTCCAAGCTAACCGAAGCAATAACCTACACCGGAGCGGGGCGGACCTAGGATAAAATTTGAGTGGAGGTATAAATGACTTTTAGTTTAAATTTCTGTTTTTTGGACTAATTTTGCTTTTATTGAGACTAGTAGAAACACATATGATAAAATTTTAACTAATATAAATATAGACTAAAAATTAAGTAGGACCCGTGGCCCCGCTGGGCCTATACTGGCTCCACCCCTGCACCGGAGGCATGGAGGAGCTGTAGCGGCTTTTACCTCTATGTGCGTCCACCACATCACCATATACATGCAACTGATGCAAGCAACCATGAGCGCGCCACTCGGACGGAAACACGAAACAATGTGAAAAATACAGAAATAAAAAGGGTTGAGGGGGCAAACTTAACCCTGAAAAACATTGTAGAGGGACATTAAACGAAAATGAGTTGCTGGATGGGGGGGGGGGGGCGATTCTGGGTGCTTCCATTTTTTTTTTGTGACTAATACACATGGCTTCAAAAATTACTCTAGAAAACGTGCACTTTCCTTTCTAAAAGAAACAAAGAAAACGCTCACTGGCTGTGGTTGACATGTTCTTGAACAGTAGCTGTATGCTCTTAATAGTCTCTAAATATCTTGCAGATACTACATCTGTACATGAGTGAGTACATGTACAAAATTGCAAAGTTTCACCACAAAAAGGACATCCGATAATGTACAATATACACATCAGAGGCAGAAGCAAAACCAAAAGACAAAAGCTCCATATCTATGGCTATGGCTACGATAGTCTGACCAGTGACCGCTTATTACTCTCTGCCAATATCTCCATATCTAGTAGTAGTAGTAGTATTAGTAGTAATAGTAGTTCCGCTCCAGTGCACTAAAGTCTACTTCTCATTGCAGGACAGGTGCTCAAGGGCGGCCTTGATCGCTGCTATGGCCGCTAGGTACTTGCTCCTGTGCTCTAGGTACCGCCCCTCTTGCGCCAATCGCTGCGCGGTGTCGTCCAAACGAAGCAATTGTTGCTGCTCTGAGTGATCGTCGACGAAGGATCTCGCGACGATGAAGGAGAAAGAAGCTGGAGAATGCATCCTGCAGAGTTGCCCAGCCTGGTGATCTCCCCTTGGTCTCCAGTTGAGTTTGTCCGAGAGCCTGGTCACATTCTTCAGGTGCTCTTCCACTTGCTGCATCAGGCACCCCAGTTTATCCTGCTGCTCTGGATTGGGTAAGTCACTCAGAACCTGGATTCTTGCAATCACGTAGGGCTTCGTTCTGACGACCTCGATGACCCGGAAGCGGTCTCCGCCAACGCAGGTCAGGAAGAACCGGCCGTCGATGAGCCTCTCGCACTCGACGACATGAACAATGCATCCTACATCGGCCATCCTGCCGTTCTCTTTGCCAGAGTAGATGATCCCAAACCTGAGGCCTTCCTGAAGTAGAGTGTGCATCATGATGCGGTATCTGAACTCAAACGTCTGCAGCTGAAGCGTCGCGCCGGGGAAAACAACCGACGGGTGCAGAACAACGGGGATCTCGGTTATCTGATCCTGCTGGGACTGAACAACCTCATCAACGCAATCGTGCAGATTGGCTCTGCATCTCAGGACAGGTGAGCTGTTCCGGTGCTTCTTTGCAGCGATTCTCACTTCCGGTTTTGATGCAAGTTTTGGCTGACAAGAAGACTGGGATGAACTGAAACCGTAGCTGTTCGGCCTTGCTAAATTAGATGAAACTTGCAGAGTCTTGAGGGCCATATGTTTGAACTTCTCTTTCAGTGTGACGAGCCTGTTTAAAGACATCAAAATACAAAAGAACAGATATATTGAGTAAATTTTGACCCTTGTATGCAATTTTTTGATTACTGAGCAATCTTGAGACATCAATGAGTACTAAAAGTTAATTTCGGATATCAAGCTCCTGTGACAACTGTAAAAAGATTAAATTAATAGGTCTAAAAAACAACAACATTAAAACTTGCACAATTGTGGTGAACACACATATGAGAGCTGGATGCCTTTGTCGTCTCCACCTCAGGCTTCTCCTTGCCGATGTTGATGAAGACAAGCAATCGCACGCAAAGAAAACTCGATGAGTTTCAGATTTTTGGTGCTGCTCGGATGCAGCTTTTCTCATGATTCTATTGCTCTTATATAGATACAAGTATGATTACAAAAACAGAATACCAAAACCAAAATAGAAACGGATTACAAAACCGTGTCCGTGACCTCCACGACACGCATGCGCTCTGGACGCTGTGAACTATTCAGAAACCTGAACCAAAACAGAAAGTTTTGTACAGAAAACAGAGACCTGAACCGAGTTAGATTATGCAACAGCCTTGCCTTACCGGTTGCTAGAGTACAAGGCAAGTGTCAACATTACTAATCATCTGAATCAAGATTGAGCTTATCATCCTAACAGTTGTAGCTAGAGTAGCTTGTAAGTGAAGCAGGTTCAAAATTCCAGTTAGGTGCGGTTGGATGTGCACTTCGTCCTCTGATGATTGAGATGGGGCGGCGACTGTGTGCATTAACTAGCAGCTTTTTTACCAGGACAATTTTTTCCCAGCTAATTAAGTAAATCGAAGTAGTTCCTACTCTTTTCCTTGAGGTGAACAAATTTTTTTTTTAAAAAAAACCCTTGCTTCCAGAGACGCAAATTGTCACCAGTCTCAGAAGATTGGAGAAGATCGTCTTCAGGGACGACTCAAGAACAGGTAATAAAAGGAAATCCAGATCATCACAAGTCACAAAGGCACAAAGAAAGAAAGAAAGAAAGCATCGTGATTAACATATACGGTTTCAGGGAGGGGTGCAGCAGCGTTGTTACCTCGCTCCTCTTTCAGCAACACAGGCGGCGGCAGATGGGAGAGACAGAAGAGACCAGAGAGATAGCAAAAAGCAAGAGAGGAGGGGACAGAGCGTGGAAGGAAGAAGGCAAAGCAAAAAGGAAAGCAGAGCAGAGATAGGTGGATGGATAGAGGCTACCACTTATAATTGCAAGCCGGTCACTGGCGGTGGTCCCCGTACCTGCTGCTCAGCTCCATTGATTGAATAGAATAGAATTGATCGGTTGTCGTGATGGATACCACCTTCTCCTGGTGCTGCACGTATCACCATCTTACTATCTAGTATCTACACTTCACCTATGGATAACAGCAACGAAGCCGGAGCAAGCGGCAAACAGACAAGAGGAAAACGAAGTCTTCAAAAAAAAAAAAAAAAGAGAGAGCAAAACGGGAACAGGGTGAGCGGTTTTTCGCCGTATCTGTTGGCGCGGCGCTGGCCTATGGCAACCCGGCACCTTGTTTACATCATACCGTACTACGCAGCACGCCCCTCTTCTTGTGGATAAGGACGACGAAGAGAAGCACCACACAAGAAGGTTTTGGTTGGATCTAATCGAAAAATCGAAACCACTTGCACATGCAATTGTATGCACTAAGCTCTATTGTTAAGAGTGCTCTAAAAGCAACTGTATACACTAGCTCTATTGTTAGAGTGCTCTAAAATTTATGCTCTGTTTTTACCTAAAAAAACTTTTCTACCTCGCCGTCACCCTCCCCTCTATCTCTCTACCTCACCCTCTTCGGTCCGATCTCCAACGAGGTTGTACCACCGCCTCCCCAAGCCGTGCAGCTACCGCCCCAAGTCCGTTCCGCCATCGGATCCGCTGGCTCCGCCCACTGCCATCAGATCTGCCACCCCTAGCCTAATGACCGTCTTCCTCAGCTCAAGTGCACCTCCACCACCCCTGGCGTACATCTTCTCCAATGTGCACCAACCACCTTCTTCGTTCACTCCGCGTAGGATGTCATCGACATGCAACACTAGTGACCTCCTCCGCCACTTAGTGCACCTCCGTGCCAAATTTGGTCACCATCTCCACCTCGACTTGCCCACATGACGTGCCATCGGATTTTGGCTCGTCGATGCCAAATGTGGTCTTGTCGGTAGCCCTTTGGTGCACACTTTTTCAGTCGGATGCGTGAAAGCGCGCAACAGTGAGGATAGTTTCGAGAGATGGGACGGCTCAGCAGCCAACGAAGGACAATGACGGTGGCTAGGAGTGTCAAGGGAAGGAGAATGGCGGTAGCTGGGAGGGAATGGGAGGAAAGAGAGGGGAAGGGAGAGAAAGAGGGAGAGGAGGGGAGAGAGAAGAGGAGGGGTTTGCGAGATGCATGAGCTGTGATCAGTTGGGCTTAAAAGCTCATGACTTATGGCTGAAAACACTGCAGCTGGCTGAAAAAAATACTGTAGCTGACAGAGGCTTATTTAGCATAATAAATTTTTTTTTAAAAAATAAAAATATAAAAAATATGTTAGCCCAATATGTATAATACAAACGAATACGGGAAAAAAAGAACCAGCAAAAAAAGCTCAACAAAGCCAAAAGTTCAGAAAAAAATGAAATTTATGAATAGTGAAAAATAAGCCAGAAGCTCAAGCTGAACCGATCAGATAAACGAATTTTAGAGCACAATAACTATGTAGAAAGTACATAGGCCCTGTTTGTTTTGGCTTTTTCAGTGGCTTATAAGCAAAAAAGCCTAAGCCTAAACAAACGGTTGGCTTTTGTACTGGGCTTTTAAAAAGCCAAAAGCCACTGTATAACTAAAAGCCAAAAGCCAGTTGAAAGGAGCTTTTTTTGGCTTTTGCGGAATAGAAATAACGTTTTGCCACTGAACTTCGAAAGATTTACACACAAATGCCATTGGTATGTAAACCGTTGGCCGTTCGGCCGTTCTCTCCCAATCCCCTCCCAAACCTAATTGCGTGATTAGGGTTACGGCGCCGACGACCTGCGACACCACCGTCCTCCCGCGACCCGGGACCCCGCCGGCGACCCGCAACCCCGCCGGCCTCGTCCGCCGTCCTCCGACAAATCCCGCCGGCGACCCGCGACCCCGCTGGCCTCATCCGCCGTCCTCTGACAAACCCCGCCAGCGACCAGCAACCCGCGACCCCGCCGGCCTCCGACAAATCCCGCCGGCGACCCGCGACCCTGCTGGCCTCATCCGCTGTCCTCCGACAAACCCCGCCAGCGACCGGCGACCCGCGACCCCGCCGACCTCGTCTGCCATCCTTCCACAAATCTGCCGTCCTCCAGTGACCCCGCTGGCCTCCTCTTGAGTGCAACAATACATATAATAAGGGCATTTCAGACTTTCTGGTAATAAGCCACACCATTCAACCTATCAAAAAGCTAGGATACCAAATAGTCTAACTTGGCTTAAAAGTAACTGCTTTTAAGCTGCTTAAGCCAAAAAGCTGGCTTTAAGCTATAAGCCAAAAAGCCTAAGCCTAAACAAACATGGTCATAGTCCTATGTGCATGTGAAAAACCGCATTCTAGCTCTAGTAGTAGTTTGTTGGAGATATTTTGAAACTAGGCTCTAATAGTAGTTTTGAGATATTTTGAAACCACTTTTCTTGGAGATATCACAGTCCAACATTGCATGTGAAAACCGCAATCTAGCTCTAATAGTAGTTTGTTGGAGATATTTTGAAGCTAGGCTCTAATAGTAGTTCTGAGATATTTTGAAACCACTTTTTTTTGGAGATATCACAGTCCAACGTTGCATGTGAAAAACCGCGTTCTAGCTCCAATAGTAGTTTGTTTGGAGATATTTTGAAACCAGGCTCTAACAGTAGTTTTGAGATATTTTGAAACCACTTTTCTGGGAGATATCACAGTCCAGCGTAGCAGCAGCAGCAGCCTGGTAACGCAACGAATTTCTTCGTGTGACGCTGACACGTCGCGCTGTCCCTCCCCTCTCTCGAGTGGAAAATTTATCTACTCTGCAGGCTACTTTTCTCCTCGAGATGACTCAGATAAGATAGCGATCACTTATCACAAACATGACTAAACTAGCTGACGCTGGGCACCTTAAAAGTGTCCATTGGATTGCAAGCAACCTACTCATCCGTCCTTGTGAGTAGCAGTTCCCAGCTCTTCATGTCTGTCCTCTTCTTCTCTCGCTTCAGTTCAGATAGTCTACTTTAGAGGCGGTACAGTACAGTACATAAATATAATGACCATGGGACAACTGTATTGTACCAATAAAACAACTGGGATTACAATAGTACGAAAGAAGAAGTTTCAGGGTTGTTACTGCAGTAAGGTGGCAGACAGAACGGCACTTCCTAGGCGTGGACAGGCAGTGTTCCTCTCCTCCCCTCGATGAGTCAAAACCCTATCCTTTGGCTTTTGCATGGTATTACGGTAGATCATTGTAGGTGGAGTTTTGTTTTCTGCCTAATGATTTTTCGTTTAAATTTTTAAATTTTAATTGCTCGTAAAAGAGCATGGAAAAAGTGTATAATTTTGACCGACATAGATGAATTTGATACAGTGTCTATTACAAATCGGTACAGTGCCTATTATAATTAACTTGAAGACACGTTTCGAAAAAACACACCATTTAAAAGCAAATTACTGTAGTATAAGCCATCAATAAAAAGCCAACATGAACAAAACTAATAAAGAGATGGCCATAATGATACATCACTCTCTTGTGCCAATTGTTTGCATCTTAATTTTCTCTGTGATTGATCTGTGTGTCTGTGATTGCGATGTTGTTGATATTTAGTGAGCAAGCAAACTTTAGATATATTGTAACGATGTGATTACCTATATTTTTCATAAAATAATCCTTTGTTACCTTATTTTTTAAAAATATACCTCTCTTTTCCCTCACCAAAAAGAACCAAAAAGCTTTTTTCAATTTATTTTAAGAGAAAATTAGGCTGTTGCCATCATAAACATCGGTATTATGCAAAATACCATTGCAAACGGATCGAGTTGGCCAGCACCATCGCAAATACAGGAAATTTTAGAAAATATCGTTGCCGTCACCGAGTCGTCGGTTAAGGATGTAAAATGACCATTTTGACTTATCTGTCATCCTTTTTTCCCCTTCGCTTCGTTCGCTGACTTGCGGACCTAACACCTCTATCAGCAATCGACCCACTACTGCATTCCATCATGGCGCCCACCTTCTACCAATTAGGAGACGGCCATGGATGTGGGTACAATAGGTCTCAGTCCCCCTCTTGTGCATCATTCGCCCACTCCTATTAGGGGGCGTTCTTTTGAGTTGTAGTTTATTAGTATAATAAATAGTGATTGCTGAAAAAAGTCAAAGCTAAAAACCGTCTGAAAAGCTGAAAAGAATGTGGCCTTAGGGAAACCAAGATAAATCATCCAACTAACCGCGATACTCGTCATCTAGTACCACCATTAGGAATCTAGCCAAGCACCATTAACCTCTAATGATTAACTCGATTAATTCTAATTCACAGCAGACATCATTGGCCCTGTTCTTTTTTGTTGTGGCTGATAGCTTTTGTTTGAGCTTTTCGAGACATCGGTGGATGACGGAGAGGCCGACGTGGATGGTGCACACAGTTTTAGGCTTAGGAAGCCGTTTGGAGAAGCGGCTTTGATAAGACGCTTGGAGTAGTCGCTCCGTTTATTTTGGCTTCTCCAAAATCCAAAGCCATAAAAAGTAAAAAAACAGACCCAGTCCCAAGATATTTGGAGAAGGACGCCCATACCCTTCAGTGGACGTCGCTATCAAGGCCAACTTACGAAGGGCAATAACATCCTTCTATGTATACAGTAAGTCTATAAACACTGTTGTACCATCCCTTGTAAAGGACAAGAAAAGATGAATATGAAAAAAAAATGAAAGATGCTATTTAAGTCTCCACTTCCCTCTTAGGGCCACGTGCCCCTCCAAAATCATCTTGTCTAGTCTTTTATTATGGGCCTATTCTTTAAGTCAAAAGCTGACGGCTTTTAGCTTTTGCTACAGTATCTAACTTTCAAACGGAGTATTTTCTCAAGACGGCGTGTACAAGTTAAACGATCTACACGTTAAAAGTCCAACATCTGTACCAGCCAAAATTGCAAGTGAGTATCTGTCTCTCCGTAATCTGTACCGTAAACAGCCAAAATTCAAAAATTTCAGCCAAAAGCCATAAGCCGCAGCCGAAAAGAACAGGCCCTATATGACAATGGCCTCACGACAGCGTGCGTCTTGGCTCGACCTCGTCGTCACAGCATGCAAGAACTGAGGCCACTGTTGTAAGCACCACTTGGGGTCGAATCATGGGAGGCATCTATTGTATGAGAGGGCATTTTGGGCATTTTTCAATTTATTTTATTAAAAAATAGAAAAGGAGATAAGGCCTTTGGCCTGGACGGTTGGCCACCCGCGCGAATGGGGATTGTGTTGATCCACACCCTGGCGTCTCCGATGATTTGGCCGTGGCCATTGGTGGCGATGTCCTTGTCTCTTTCCTCTTATATCTAATCAGCCTCTCTCTCTTTGGTAGATGTAATCCCCATCTTCCTTCTCTACCTTCCATCTCCATCGATTGCTTTTCCTGATTAAATCTGGTTGCTGCTGAGCTCTTTTTCTTGAGTTGCGGCGGTGCTGGTGTCCTTTGTCTGGTCCTCTCCTCCTGCAACTTCGAGCCCTGTCATCTTTGTCGTCCTCTCAGGTGGGCACCGATAGTGCTCTATAGAAGGCGGAGCCATGAAGGGTTGGGCCTAGGTGGTTGTTGTGCTAACGAATCATCAGCCATCTAGGGCTCCTCCCATGAGGTGGAGGTGCTATCGTGGTGGTGTGAGGAGGTGTTGTGATTTTTAGCCTCTATTGGTTATGTTTGGGTGTTGGCTTTGATTCATCCAAGTGCTTGTAGGCAATCGGTTGGTATTGTGTCTTGTGCGGCATTCTTTAAGCCTCGACTTCGCATACTTGGTGAATCCTAGTACATGAAGTCGACTTTGTATCTCCGATAACCACGTCGGTTACTGTGGTTCAAGCGGTAGCGATAGGTTTTCTGGGTCGGCGTCATCCTCGATGTGCCTAGCTGAGTTCCTTCTAAATAGCTTTGAATGCTATCTCAGTTGTGAGTACTTCTGTTGGCTTTAACAACTATTCTCAATGTGTCATGTGTGCTATATTAGTGAATATCTTCATTTGTTTATCCCTGATTTATTTCATCACTAGTATTGGGTGACTTGACATGATTAAATGTAGGATAAACAATACTCAATGAGGATATTGAGGTCTGATTAAAATAACAATGAAAATTTGATCAAAATAACAATGACAATTTAGAAGCAATATGCTAGTTTTGAGTATTAGTGATTATATTACCTACTGTTTTGACACTTGTCATAGTATTAACTTGTCTTCAGTTCATTCTATTATTGCAATTCAATTGATACTATAATAGTTGAGCTGATGTTAAGAGTTGAGGTAAAGTATACAAGTGAAAACTAGCAGATTATTTGGAACTGTCACTCTATTTCTTGAAGTAATGTGACCCATTTAGGGGTGTTAATCAGATCCAAATTATCTATTTTATTCGGTATCCATATCCAAACTATTTGATTCGTATTCGATACAATGAGGCTCAAATAGTGTCAATCATATTTTTATTATTCATTTTATCTGGCATCTATATTCGAACTATTTTATTTGTATTCGATCCGTCGACACCCCTAGACCCATTGTGTCGAGGGGGCCTTGTTTAATAACAAGTGCAGTCGACATCTAAGAGAACCAATTTATTAATTAAAAATGAATATATTGTAGATTGTTTATCACTTATCTCTAGAATGATCAGTATAATATCATGTTTACATGACTTGAGGAAATTTCATGTTTTAATAAACATTTTAATAGAGCTCTTGTCTATGCTTCTGGAATTATCTATTAAATTCAATTATAATTATGGAATTATTGGTAAATTATTGCTAAAATTGTGTATTATACAACAGCGTCAACTAGGTGGAACAAGGCATCTGCTCCAAGTGTCGTCACTGTCTCTCGCCTTTGCTCTGCTCAAGCACCACATCCCACTTTGCTTCCATTGTGCCAAACGGCTGGTGCCTTAGTTGGGGTGTGGTGCGGAGGCCTGCATCCAAACAGTGATATGGCTTGACGCCAATGGTGGTGCAGCTCAAGAGGCTAGCAAGCAGGGGCAGCATGGCGTCGACTATGGCCGCCCACCCACCGACGAGGACGGTGGTTGTAGAGACCCAGATTTAGCAATCTGAAACTTTTGTGTATTCTGAGTTAGTTCCTAGATCAATAGCTGGCTCACACAATATAATAATGGCGAATATCACATCCATACATGTGTATAAATAAAAAAGTACTTAATATTACATGGACAATCATAGATAGATCTTATGATCATGTTTTATAGGATGGGTCGACAGGCCAAATGAGTTTGTTCATATAAACCACTAGGAAGTAAATAAACCAAAAAGAGCTCCGTGATTTGCCGTAGGAAAATGATTGGAGCGAAACCTAGTCCTAGCCATCATCTTCAGCATCATAGCCAAAGGCATGGAAGTATCCATACACCAGGTCATCGCTTCCGTCATCTAAATCTACATATTAAGCAACCATAGGTGCCCGTTCAAAAAAAATCATAGGTACAAAAGTACTGAGCAAGTCCTTATAACAGAATACAAGCGTATATGTATATATCTACATGCAAGGCTTAACTAAGGGAACACCTTATATTTCTTTTAGCATGAAGCTAGTTTGCCAAATATCATACTATAGCTAATTTTCAAACCTATGACTTAACCATTTTTAACTAAAACCAAAATATCTAGCTTCAATTAAATTTGTGAGAGTGAACGCTCTTCACAGTTATCCACCATGTATATTCCATAAGCACCTTTCCATATCCCTTTCTATACCAAGATACCATATCCATTCCATAACCACCAAATGAATTACACATTCATACCAAGATATCGTAACCATTTCCTCATACCTTCATCCATAACCACCATTAACTAGTAACCATTATTTTATGAAAACTACACAACTGTGGTATTTCTACACTTTGCCTATGACTATGGGCATGACTATTCGAATAGATTTTTAACTCATAATATTGGCCACAAGATATCGGCCACTATACGCTTCCATAAGCGTACGACTAAGAAAATCATAACAAGCCTTTTACAATATTTAGTCCAGATGCTTCCTCCCACTCCGGAGGTAAGACCCCTCAACATTAGGACAGTGACTATTATAGGTCACCCCTAGACGCAATCATTATGGGCAACATTTTCAATAAGAGACCACTATTGTTAGGGAGTCTACGGCTCTTCACGTAAAGAAATTCATATAGGGGCAGTGACTAGCGTGGGTCACGCCCCAAATAATCACAATAGAAATCTAGAAACCAACCTACCAATCTAATGTGCAGGAGCTCACACCAAAACTAAGCAAATTAGTTAACTAGGTCAATCTCATACTTGACTTGTAGTTACACGATTTGGGTGTAGAAAAAGAGAGGCACAAGATTTGATCATTAATTGACTCAGGTGAGATAAATCAACAAACCCATATCTTGTGCGTTACGACTGGTCTTATTCCAACCACTCGCCCGAGTCTCCACTAATTTATAAAATATCTTCCTGTTTCCAGTGGTAACCCGTGTTACCATTCCAATTGTTATACAGTGTGTCCAATTTTTGTTGGCAATCTTTGTGGTGTATTCCAATATACCACTAATGCACTTTTAAGCATAACCATTATTCATTAAAGATTAAAAGTGTGGAGTATTAGAGTATTGTAGTAATTATCCTAGGACGACATGCTAAGGATAACATCGACAATCAAGGAAGGGGATAATACATAACAAATACATGGAATCACTAAGCATCAGCATTTCACATAACCTTTAATTGAATAATAATACTAAGCATGCAATTTGTAATTTGAAAGCAAAGTAATTGCATTTGAAAATTGGGTTCAACATGATCAAACACAAGGACTTGCCTTGGTCAAGTATGGATAGCATAGGATTTTGTTCGTTCGCAATGGGAGTGTCCGAAGTATCAAATTCTATAAATATGCAAGTAACCACATTCAACACAATCTCAAATAAAATTCAAATGAACTCCAAATGTTCTCTAAAAATTATGATTTTCATTCTAATGGAAAGATCTTGAATTTAGATGAATTTTGAAATAAAAACTAAGTCATTTAGATTTAAAATGAGGGAGAACAAGTTCTCTAAAGTTTGAACCAAGAAGAAATTCGAGAAAATGTGAAAGTTCTGACAAGTGGGATCAGGCAAGAATTTCTTTTATTTTTAAATTATTTTCTTAAGGAAAAGCTTGGTGGCAGACAGGTGGGGTCCAATAGGGTTTTAATTTCTTTTTCATTCCTTTTATTTAAGGAAACCACTAGACAATGGCAGGTGGGGCCATGGTCCATGTGGACTAAGTCCACGCGATGATCTAGGGCAATGGGACCCACGTGTAAGAGATAGTAGTCCACGAACTAGGTCTACATAATGGTTTTAAGGGCGTGGGGTCCAAATGTCAGCGACTCACATTCTAAGCTGGGGCAATGGACATTATTATGCACACAAAATAATTTGAATACTCCCTACAATTTTAAGGCAAATTCAATACAATTCTACATCCATTTGTACCAATGCTAAACTGGGAATTACAATCACACATTAATACAGAATGAAACATTTCTCAGTACCAAATCGGAAATATCGCACTGGAGGGAGATGGTGATGACATGGTCATCGATTATTACCTCCATCGGTCCGAAGATGCAAGCGGGGAGGAGGCCGGTGCAAGCGGAGGCTGCTACATGCACGAAGGAGGCTGCTGGGATTAGAGGCAGGTGGCAGGGCCGTCGGGACTGCATTCGGTCAGTGAAGGAGGGAATGGCAGTAGGCAGCAGGGCTAGAGGCAGGGGTGGTGGGGTTGGAGGCCGTCGGCGGTGAGGGAGGTGAGTGGCGAGGCTAGAGGTGGGCGGTCGGGCTGGAGGTAGGGGGTGGCGATGGAGGCGGGCAGTGGAGCGGGAGGCGGGCGACAGCGATGGAGGTGGGCGCCGGGGCAGGAGGTGGGCGGCGTGGCTGGAGGTGAGCGCCGGCGATGGAGGCGGGCGGTAGCGACGGAGGCGGGAGGTGGCAATGCAGGCGGGTGGCGGGGCTAGAGGCGGTGGTAATAGATTTCGAGATGAAGAAAACGTAAGTCACCCCTATTACACCAAATCTCGTGACGTGACAGTACAAGATTATAGTGCCATGAAGTACGGCGTGACAAATGCCACACAACCCAGTCACGCTGGCACGACGCGTGGCCTAGGGCTTGCGTGGCAGCTTTGCCCACGCCTCTATGGGTGGCGTGACAGAACGTTCTGGCCACACTACAGTGGTATAGCCAAAAGGGTCAGAATTAGAAATAAAGTTGGCGAGAGATTAACTTTAAAATATTTATACAAAGGATTAAATAATAAAAAAATCATTTTAGGGTTCCTTTTTCGCTTTTGAGACGGCGGTGGGTTAAATGGCGTTGTACTAGTGGTTGAGCTATACTCTTATTGGGCTGTCATTCTTCTTTTTTGGGCCCAATGGAACCCAGGTTATATGTTGGGACAGCTCCATATTGGTGGATGCATGGGTATTTGTTCTTGTAACCAGACTTGGGGCCAGTTAAGCACACTGGCAACTTAAATTTCGTTTGATCAGATCAAGAAACAGAGCGTTTGTGATCCATGTCCTGAACCTGCATATAGAGGTGAAAATAGATCAAATATGGATCAGATAGTATTTAAATCATATTTATATCTATATTTTTTCTCGGATTCGAATACAAATTGAACAAACATCAAATACGAATATAGACTAGACAAATGTCAAATACGAATTTGAATCGAATATCTACTCAATTCGATCGGATCCAGTTATCCTTATAACTTATGTAGTATAAAGATATTAATGATATTTTATCCTCGTACAATAACACTTAATCATTTTAATTCATTTACTTCAACTAAACAAACACGAATTCATGCTCAAATAAAAAACTTGTCTAACTAATTTGCCGTATTGTAATAAAATAGGCATATTGCTTCGTCGAATACGAATACAATTACGAATACGGATAGTCCGTATAAAATAATATTTCAGATGGTAAAAGGCCATGCTATATTCGCATCCATATTGTTTATGCGAATTTCAATTCGAATACGAATAAGATAGAAATTGTTAATCGGATGAAAAAAATCTATACCATATTCGTATGCTATCGAATACAATAACCAGATAATACGAATAATTTGTATCCACTTTTTCACCCCCTATCTGTATAAAACTGCCTAATGTGCCTCCTAAATATTGGTAGAGAAAAGGGTAGCAGCTAGCTAAGGCACTGTGCAGAGGGCACTCTAGCTTTTGCTTCTCAAAAGTCAAAATAAACGGGACGGTTTATTGAAACAGATTCTCTAAATAATTTTTCGAGTTCAAAATCGTGTATACCATTCTCGTCAAGACGTTGTCTGCAGTCTTAGAAAGCACATACAAAGGTCATCAATCGCAGCCAAAACCTATGGGTCCCAGCCTAAACAAACAGATCATAAGCTAGCCTCAGGCCAGTTTGCATTTGTTGCGCCGTGATATTCCAATACTTCTGTTTTGGCTCAAAAATAGGGGTTTCTATGTAGTAAAAGATCAAACTATGATTGCTTCGGAACCTATTTAGTGCCTTTTTTTTTATAAAAAAAATGGAACCTATGTAGTGCCTTACAGTAACACGTTCGTTGATACAAATTTGGGACAGTATTCTCTTCTAGTGTCCATACCGTTCTAAGTGTTTTTCATTTTGTTACATATAAAAGTTTCAAGAAGCCCGTCTAGCTCAGTCGGTAGAGCGCAAGGCTCTTAACCTTGTGGTCGTGGGTTCGAGCCCCACGGTGGGCGCTGCTTTATATTTTTCCCCTTTTGGGCCATGGCCACTTTTTTCCCTTCTTCCCCACTTTCAGTTTCCTTTTTGAGATCTTCGGTTCTGTGCAAAAAAATTCCACTCAAATCACCGCCATTAGCTAGTTAGTTTGAAACTGGAGAAAAAAGATTAATTAGCACCTACGTTCAAATGCTCCATATAATCTGTGACTTGTACACAGGGGATGAACTGAACCAGGACACTAGCTAGTTGAGTTATATTCACCTCATTGAGCATCGATCAGGTGGGCTATGGCTTATGTCTTTTGGCCACGACTTATTAGTCTAATGAACAGTGATTGCCAAGAGAAGTCAAAAGTTGCAGAAAAGGTAAAAACTATGTTCTTTTCAGTTATAGCTTATAGCTTATAACATCCATTGAACAAATAAATAATACAATTTCTCCATCGCCATTTCGAAGTGATTTATCGGAATAGCTTTGTTTAAATATTCCGACATCTACGTTCAAATGCTTCATATAATCGGTGACTTGTACTCCGCCTTGCAGCCCTCCTCTAGTGCCTCACGGTCACCTGCGCTCCCGAAGGCCGACGCCACGGTCCCGAGTCCCGACACCGACGATGGCGTGGTGGAGGTGGACCTGAGGGACTCGGACCTTGCCTTCTTGTGGCCGTGTTCGCGCCTCCGTGACCGCAAGGTACTAGGGGAGGGTTGCAAGGCGGAGTTGGAGGTGCCGAGGCCATGCTCCCCAGCTAGCCGTCATCACCAAGTCTTGGAGCAACACGAGATCCCCGAGGCCAAGATTTGGCTCTCTGCCGATCTCTCTGCCTTCCTTTTCCTCATGTCGACTATCGACTAGGCGACTGGCCAAGCCACCAAGCTAAGGCAATAATCTTTGATAGTTTGATAGTTCTCTACTTTGCATCTATTATCTTTCATGCCGACTAGGAATGATCTTTTATGTTTGAATTTATTATCTTTGATAGTTTGCTACTTTGCATGATATTTAGTAATTAGTAGGAATTATCTTTTATGTTTCGAATTAGTATGAATGATCAGATGAATGACATATATTCAATTTTTTACATTTGCTATTTAGGAACTAATTATTAAGGTTTAAGGATACAAATTATAAAATGAAGAGGAGCATTAAGCAAAATTTTCATATTAATGATGCATTTGTGACATGTTTTTTTATTATATCATAATATAGATCTTTATGGGTTGTGTTTAATGTATCTTTATTATGCTACATTTTTTATGGTTTGATATTATTTCTTTATTGTGATTTGTGTTGAAGACTTGAACTCTTGAAGTATCGAGTATTAAGCAAAATGTTCATATCAATGATGCATTTGTGATGTATTTTTTGTTATACCATAAAATAGTTTTAGACTTCTAGTATGTTAGACCCTCCTGTACTAACGCTATAGCCCAGTCTTCCCCGAGCCTGTCGCTGCCTCCCCAGACTCCAGCGACCCTCCTCCCCCGTACCCGGTGCTCTCCCCCCGAGCACGCTGCCTCCATCGAGCCTGACGCTGCCTCCCCCGAGCCCCTCGAGCATGCCACCGCCCCCAAGCACATCTCCTCCCCCGAGCTCGCGCCTCCCCCGAGCCACCGTGATCGAAAATCAGAAAAATGAGATTGTGACAGAAGTTTTTTATTCATTCGAGATCCCGGAAGAACACAACCCTCCATGAAATGACATGTGTTGCTAGTGGCATGCAAAGCTTGGAAGAACTTCAAGAACCTGCTTGTCAAACAATATATGGAGAATGACCTGACGTCTTTCCACAAGTATCCATTCTTGGAGCCGTAATGGCAAGAGTTTGTAGCGATGAAGAGGACAGATAATTTTAGAAGTGAAAGTGCGGTGCACAGGGCCCTCTAGGCAAAAAATACGCACCTCCACATACTCGGCACCGCTAGGTATGCAAGTAAAATCCCGCAATAGAGGAAGGAGGATGAACAGACAATTCTACGGAAGATCTTCCGGACATTTGCCGGGATCCCTGATGAGCGCGCCAAACTGGATAAGAGTGAGGTCATCTACCTTGTCGGGGGCCATCTCCTTTC
The DNA here is from genome assembly GCA_017311315.1 of Dendrocalamus latiflorus. NCBI lineage: Eukaryota > Viridiplantae > Streptophyta > Magnoliopsida > Poales > Poaceae > Dendrocalamus > Dendrocalamus latiflorus. Next base: position 15,089,432 of record CM029622.1, on the reverse strand, counting down.
AAAACCCCACAGGCGAGAAAGTGTCCCACCGCCTGCAAGCGCTGAGTGTAGAATCTTTCCAATGTTCATTCCATGCAGTTAGGGAGCAAGATTTACTCTCCATAGCCTTGGAAAACAAGGAGCACCCGTGTAACATCCTGAAAAATCAGAATTTGAAAATATGAATTTCTTGAATTATTTTTGCAATATATTCTATTGGAATTTGGATTCTATGGTGTTTTCCCGAATTTGGTTGAGCTTCCAAAAATTGAAGAAATTCATAAAAGACAAAGACAAACATTAGTAATACCAAAAAGGGAATATACAAATAATAGAAAACTAAAATTTTAAATACGAATCTGAAAAGATGATCCAGTATAAGGAGGGAGAAATCTGAATTAAAATACAAAGTCTTACTTTGGAAATAATAGCATAATTAGTAATGTAGGGAAATATAGATCCTAATGAATATTTATATGGATGTATTTAGATATACATAAAAATAATTCTTCAAAATTGTGCACCTACAAGGGTTAATTCAGTAATAAGGAGATATGAATATGGAAATTATTTGAGCTAGCAAAAATGAATAAAACCACCCCAAACATACATAAAAAGAATTAAATATACATACATGTATGCAAAATATGCATATGCTAGAAAAAGGGACTGGTAATATAGGAAATAGAAATATAAAAAAATTCAGAGAGCAAGCAGAATAAGCAACCAATAAAAATATATAAGTGCAACCTTGCATATCAAAAAAAATAAAAATATAAAGGGGGGTGAAGCCAGGCCGGCCGAAACGGCCCAGCCCAACTCCAGCCCGCGCCCCTGCCCGCATTTCTCCTCCCTCCCACTGCCCGCTGGGCCCCGCGCCCCCTTTTTCTCCTCTTCTTCCCCAGGCGGCCGCGCCTTCTTTATTTTTTCCCCCTCCTTCCTTCTCCTGTGGCCGTGAGCTCTCCACGTCGCCCTCTCCCCTTTTCCCCTGCTCCATGTCTTGTCCCGACAGCCGGCCTCTGTCACCTCGAGCCGCACGCCGCGCCCATCTCCTGCCCCGCCATTCCCCATTTCTCCCCCCCCCGCGCAGCCCTCCTCTTTCCCCTGTTTCCTCTCCCATTTCCGCCGTGCGCAGGCTGCCGTCGAGAGATCCGCCGCCACTGGCGACCCCTTATCGATTACTTGCCGGGGGAGCGCCGCCCCGGTGCCCTGAACCTGCCCCACCCGCCGATTAAGGCTCCCGCCACCCGAGCTCCATCCCCGTCGTGCGCCCGCCCGCGCCGCCGCCCATGCATGGTGCCGGCAAACCTCGGTTCTTCTCCGGCTCGGGTAGCTCGTCGGTAAGCCTCCCCTACCCTCCCTCATACTCATGCGCGCGCCGCCCTCTTCCCTATCCTTCCCGGCCACCGGCGCCTCCTTTCCACCCCCTTGCCGGCCGCCTAGCTCCACCGCCCACCCACCTCGTCGCCACTCCACCCAACGCGTCGCCGCCCAAAGATCCCCTACCCCCTGAGGTACCCATTTTAGCAGTCACCGGCCCACCCCGTTCGCCACCCGTCGGCGATGCCGTCGGCCGAGCTCCGCCCGATGTCTCCTCTGTTCTTCCCCTGCTTGGCCACAGCAAACTTTCACTTCTTCTAAATTGATCCCACCCCAAAATCACTAAATGGCCGCAGCCTACTTGGTCACTAGCGCCTGTTGCCTACCATTCGCACTGTGAGGTCCTGGGATCGATCCCACCGACCACCCCATTGTCCATTTTGTTTTATTACAAGTTTTGAACCTCATTCTAGTTAGTAAAGACTATGAAAAAAATTGGGAAATAATCTAGGGAATATAATAAATTTAGTTAGGATGTAAAATAAGGTTACTCAACATTTTGTATCTGATTATTTACAGCATGAGCAACTAGTGTGGTTTAAATCTTTAATTGGAATCTAATTAGCAATTAAAGGCATTAATAAAGATGGCTTTGGTTAAATGTCTGAATTTAATAGGAAGCCTAATTAATATATATATATATATATATATATATATATATATATATATATATATATATATATATATATATATATATATATATATATATATATATATATATATATATATATATATATATATATATATATATATAGACACACACACACACACACACATATGTCCAAGTTGAATTTAAGTAGAATAAAATTTATAACTTTAAAAGCAAGGTATAAAAAAATATTACCCTGGATTATAATCAAATACATACCCTAACATTTAACATGTCGTTATTAAAGAAATCTACACGGTAGATTTAATTAAGGTAGCTATGTTAATATATAAACCCGTATGACAAGCCTAGACAAATAAAATTGACTAAAGATAATGCTAAGCTTAATAGTAACGAAGGTGTACACAAAATGATAATGGTGCCAGTGATTAAGTCATAACATTGGATTTAGTAAATAATGATGTTGAGCATGAATAAATGTAGCCAGCTAGGACCCGAACCAATGGATCCTAATTCAAAATAAGTTATGTCTAGTAATAACTAAGTGTACATAAAATGTCGCACCACAAAATGCTGTCAACCCGGATTCTACAATTAATTCGGTAAGCTAAAAATTGTATACATCACATATAGCATATGCCCTGAATATTAGCGCTCGACAAAATAATGCTCCACTAGTCTCGTGCACCTAAATCGACTCAAGGAACTTCCTTGATAAATACAAGAATACTAAAAGAGGATAGTAATAAAAAGATCGAGTCATCTTAATCTACCACCGACCTTGCCTCAGATCACTCAAATCACCCATTAACTTATAATAAATCTAAAATAAATTTGTTCGGATTTATTTGGGTCTCTTGAGTTATTTGCTTTTATTTGAATTCAGTTGTTTATCCCGCAATTAGAAATTGGGAGTCGTGAAGAATCAGTGGATCAAGCGAGATCAAGCCCGAAGTGAAGATAGAGACCCAAAAGCTCAAGAGAAAGCATTGTGTAAGCTCAAGACCGCGGTAGATCGCGCCAGGCGAGTCAATACTTTGATCATGTTGAACCTACATTTTCTGCAAATTACTTTGGTTTAAATTATCAAATTGCATGCTGTTATTTTATATGCAAATACATGTTTAATTTAAGATTCTAGTTATATGCCCATTGTTGCTTTGAATAATACTACACCTCCTTTGGAATACTTGAATATGTGAACACTTGTCGCCCTAGCAAAATTATAATGGTAACTTTTCAAAAGTAAGTCTGTAATTATACGTCATGCTTAGTACTGCTTAGATACTCAGGGGCGCTGAAATGCCCCAAGCATCATTAACATTTACAATCATGAGAAACTGGTTTAAGCAGTCATGGTGGTAATGACTGGTATATGTTGGTATGATTATTTTATGCTCCCAAAACTCCAACTTGCTTAAATATCTGGGCGGATGGTTCAAGGGTGTGTGTGTGGTGCAGTGGAAGCACAAAGTGGGTAGTGGTAGAACCGCCCAGATGCCACTAAGGACTGAATCTTGTCATGACCTCCTGTGTAAAACAGTACAACCACAAGTCTGTAAAGTACAACTTGGCTAAGTAAATTTATCGAAACCCCGGACTCATCTCACCGGTAGTGGATGGAAGTGGATACGCAAGGGCAATGGGAGGCCTAAAGGGACACCAAGTGGAGGGTGAAGTTTCCCAGTTGTTCTAAGCGTTGCGGGAAGTGGAGCCCGGCTGCGTTAGTAACTGTGGGGAACATCCCATGCATAGATGGGACCCACCGCAAGTGGGAGAAGCCTATAAAGTGAGATGACAAAAGGGACTAGATATTTTGAAAAGCCACTGTGATGGTCTGCTCAACCACATGACTAAGGATCGTGTGGGGCAACGAGTTGATTGTCTCTTGTGGGAAAAGTGTACAAACTCTGCAGAGTCAAAACTATTCGAATAGCAGTGCCCACGGTCAAGGGCGGACATGGGAACTTAACCAGATGTAGTTCTATTTTAAAAACTTTGTGGGTGGGAATGGAAAAGTGGAAGGGCAGTGAAAAGCCCTGATTTGTGTTGCCCTGGGTGTCGTCCCAGTGATAATGTAAGTGGCTATAACGCTGAAGGTCTAACATATGGTGCAGAGAACATGTAACGGTGGATGGAATCTGGATCACTATTACTGTTGCATTCTCTTACACATTATGTCTTTGGTCAAAACTGCTAGGTCTCAGGAAATTTTTATGTATTATATTTCAAATAATGACACTTCTGTTCTTACAAATTAAAATATAGGGAGGAATAAATAGAGTCGTGTGTAAAGAAGATGGATGTTTATGGTAAACACATAAAGATATTAGTGGACTCATGTCGATCATAAAAAGGAAATGATAGTGTGGATTCTAGGAGAAATAAATTGGTGGAGCTTAAATGAATATATAGGCTAGATAGATGATTTACATGATTTTTGGAGAATTGGGAAGTGCAAAGGTAATGGTTGGATTATAACACTGATATTTGGTATAAATTGTTGGATTATAGGATTTGATCAAATACTAGATGGATGAATTAAATTTTTGGGAATTGGGATGAATAATAACAATTATTGGAGTATAATCTTGATCAATGATATTCTTGGTGGATGTATAATAGTGAATCGTAGACTTGATTGCTGATATACTTGGTGGACTAGTTAGAGGTGGATAATGGAAAATAAGATTGATTATTGGAAGAGCAATTCATGGTTTTGGATCAATACCCAAAAGGATTGAATGGTTAGGGAGTCCTGGTACAAATGATATCGGTGGATTTGAAAGTAATTATGTTAGAGAATCATTAGAATTCAGAGGAGAGGAGCTGATGAATAGCAATTACAAGATAGGATTATTAGGAATTTTAAATACAAAGTATGATCGGTGGATTAAATAAATGATGACACTTGCTGTTTTGAGTTTTAGACAGCACTCGATATAGAAAGAGAATGATCGGTGGACTAATTAAATGATGTCACTCGCTGTATGGAGTCTTAGACAGCTATCGATAAAGAAATTGTATTTTCGGTGGGTTAAGTCAGTTATGGCAATCGTTATGTGGAGTTTAGTAGCAATAATAACACTATGATTAAATAATAATAATGCTACTAAAAGCGATTTTTGGCAAATAAAATAACCCGAGCCTCTCCTTTGATAAGCCATGCATACTATATATTTGCATCCTGTGTATTGGCTCGCGGAGCACGGTGGTTTGTGCTCACACTCGCTTTCACAATAAATCCAGAATCAGGAATCAGATCACTACGCTTCAGCAACATTATTGGTCATGATTCTGGAATCAGATCACTACGCTTCAGCAACATTATTGGTCATGGTGGTAAAGAAGATGAAGATGTCAAGGGCTAGGTCGCGAACCTCCAGTTGGCTGCCTGTGGGCATGTTCTGAAGGTCCCACCTGTGTGCTTCGTTCTTCCGCTGCTGCAATTTAATGATTTCGGCCTAATCGGTTCATGAGTAAGTCTAATATTTTATTTACGCTTCCGCATGATATGTACTTTGATATCCAGAACTGTAAACTGTGAACACTATCTACTGATCCAAGGAATAGTGCAGTGGAATCACAGAGGAATCCGGATTGTAAAATCTGGGTCCTTACAACCCGGGTGGCACGAAAGACTTTGGTCTATACATTCCTTGGAAATATGGTTTTGCAGAGGACTCTGAAGCATACCGGAGTAGGAAGAGAGCCAAAGCCGAGCGCGAGGCACAGCTACGAGAGGACATTATGGCACAAATCAGAGATGAGATGCAAAAGAATAGAAAAAATCAGTAGGAAGCCCCTACCACTCCTGTGCTAGGTAACCCCCCCAACCGTCAGAGTAGTTGTGCGTCTAACCCTACCTCGGAAAGCGATTACTGATTTTCTGTTGATGACATACTGGTAATAATTATTATCTCTGAAATGCTCGATCCATTGATAGACCTATTGGAGTAACTAATTTTAGATCGTTATGTAGGTGGCTATGAAGTGCAAGCTCCAAGTGAGATACACCTCCGTTGCCCTGTGTGCTACTTAGGGTCAGGCGTATCTACCCAGGCTCGGGGCCTTGGTGCACGGTGTATCTCTAGCATCAGGTTTCACAAAAGTGAATGTGGACGGTGTTCATGCCAATTTTGAGGTAATCCCATTGCAAATGCGTCCCAATGATGAGGTCATGACTCTAGAGCAAGCTATTGAAACATTCATCCAGTGCCCTAAGAGAGATATCTGTCTGGAGGCTCCTGCATCGGTGCTAGGTCCACGAGAGTGAGATATCTGCTTGGAGGCTCCTACATTGGTGCTAGGTTTACGATAGCCATCTGCACCGGTGCCAAGTCCACTCGAGCTATCTGCACCGGCGCCAAGTCCACAGGAGCCATCTGCACCGGTGCCAAGTCCGCTCAAACTATCTGCACCCGTGCCAAGCCCACAAGAGCCATCTGCACTGGTGCCAAGTTCACGGGGGCTATCCACACCAAAGCTACCTATACAGACGTAGCAAAGTCACAGTGCATTTATACCTTGTGCCCGGTCGACTACCGTGATGTTGACCTACAGCCGAGGTGGCAAGGGAAACCTGAAGAATACCAATGATGAGATCCCCTACTTGCCGTTAGCCTAGAAATTCATGCTAGACGAGCCATTGGTCACTCTGGAAGAGCACCTCCTAACCATAGGATTGTCTTGTTAGAGATTGCATATATATTACATGGAACAGGCCAATAAGCCGGAGGAACAACATCGCTCGGGTGTCATCATCAAGTTTAGGCCGTATCATCTACAGCACGATATTCGTGACTGTGTCTTCACGGTGACCTTTAAGGACTTATTCTTTCTCTTCACACTTGACACCCTCGACGCCTCACTCATTCGATGTTGGACACAGTAAGTGTGTACAATAACAGTCTATATTTATATAATACCGATAAATATCATATATATAACTCATTACTATTGTGTGTATATATAGATACATGGTAACTGAAGCCAAATTAAAAAATCACTGGTTGGTTTCTTTGACTCACACTTGGTCTCTATGGATACCATCAAGGAGGATGCATCCTTCGTCCAGAATTACATGACGACGGCATTGGTGGCTCACCGCAACAAGGAATTATACTTATGCCCCACAACCAGGAGTAAGTGCTGCACTAGTGGCTATACTTGTTGATTGATATTTTATAACCAATACGAACTTAGGTTTAATGACCAAGACGACATACCTGTATAGGTTCCACTGGATTCTAATTGTAATTATACCAAAATGTAACAAGATAATATACTTTGATTCCCTTAGGAGGAACAGAATCGACTACACAGTTGTTCAACAATTAATCAATAGATAAACATATTTCCTCTATAGATAACTCCATTGTAATTTTTCCTTCGTTCCCAATGACTAATGCTAACATTTTAGAATCATGTTGGTCATTCGCCATGTACGTTGTAGAGGTACAAAAATCCAAGGGTGGGATCGACGCCCCGCGACACAATGTAGATTTCTCGGTATTCACTAGTACATATTAATCCTATATAACACTTCAGAGTAATGCCTCTCGAACTAACAAATTTGGTAGTGCCACCAGCACCCGCCGGGCAACACTGTGGATTCTGTGTTTGCCACAATATGCAACTACTCGTCGATTCTGGGAAGAAATATGATACTTAGGTTTGCCAATCTTGCGATAATTATTTTATACTTATCAATTTATATATGTATGCACGACATTGATTTTTCTACTGATAGGTTGCGTCCATCCCTATAACTCCGTTAAAATAAGCTGACCTCAAACATATTCGAGGATAGTGTGCATACTTTTTGATGTCTAGAGTCGTAAAAGAAAATGGAGAGTTCCACAATGTAGAATGAATTTCACTAGGATAAGATTAAGCTTAATTATTCATGTATGTATTTGTTCAAAAATAGATAATTCATTTTAGTTAATTGATTTGTGAAATGGTTGTCCTTGTTTCTAAAATGAATGGATGTGAATTGAATGTATATATATTATGTTGATCTGTTTGTTTCAGAGGACATAGGTAGCATTTCCTGATGTTAGCCAATAAACAGAAATAGGTTTAGAAGTAGAAAGGAATGTCATAGACGATTATTAACTTATAAGCGTCTATGATAATTGACAATCACATATGGTTTTTAGTACAAACCGTCTGTGATATAGATATATCACAGACGATTTCAACTACAAACCATCTATGATAGTTTAATATCACAGACAGTTTGTAATTGAAACCGTCTGTGATATGTCATATATCACAGACGGTTTATACTAAAAATCGTCTGTGATTGTCAACTATCACAGATGGTTTTTAGTAGAAACCGTCTAAGATAGTCTGTGTCACAGATGGTTCGAAAACTGTTTATGATAACCTCATATTATTACTGACCCATAAACTCATATGGTTCACAAAACTGTCTGTGATGACGTTTTTGAACCATCTGTGATAACCTTTTCTGCAGTAGTGTTAGGTGGTCAAGACCTTGGATGGATGGTAGGATACAATGATATAGTGTAAACCTTGGTTGAAACCAGAGCATGCAAGCTTGCCAAGTTGCCAGTGAATTGAGGTAGAGAGCCAGCAGCCAGGCCTATGTACGGTTCCATAGTAGTTGGTCTCGTTCTTTCGGGTTTTTAACTTTCGGTTTTTAGCTTCTTTAAAAATCAAAATAGACAAAGAAAATTTTGAAGCCGATTTTTCAAATGATTTTTCGAGTCTAAAATCATGTCCGTCGTCTACGTCAATATCTCCGTTATCAACTGCTATCTTAAAATAAAACCATCAGCTACAATCAAAACCCATCAATCATGGCCAAAAAAATGCGATCGAGCGTTTATTCAGGTGGCTCGGCTCGCCAGTGGGCAGCCAAGCCGCCCGGCTTCGAAGCGCACGCATTTTTGGAGGGCATTATTTACGTGAACATTGTCCCTCCAGCACTGTTTATGTGAATAGTGCCTTCTGAGTACACGCACACGTAGGCGTATTCAATGGTCAAAACGCATACCCATGCTTCGGAGACTCTTGAGTCTCCGTCTCGCCTGAGGCGTGTGTATTGGACATACTCACATAGATATATGTGGATGTATGATGTTATATGTATATGTGCATATATGAGTGTGTTCTTGTTGTATTCATGTTTTAGAAAAAGCATGGCCAAAATACATATATGATATTCTCATGATTTGATCAAACCTGACCAGCACCAGAAAGATACCGCGTCGGGCCGTTGATTGACCGACTTGGGCGAGCAAGTCAAGTCTCCCGTCCGTCTTCCACGCTGCTTCGGTCCCGTCGCGCACGCACACCGCACGTTCGTGGCGCCGCGTGAAGCCTGTGGCGCGTGAATCCTTAGCGCGCGGCCGCTTTACTCCTCTCGAGCCCACCCCAACGACGAGATGCGGACGTGGACCTCTGCGGTGCGGCCGTGAGCGAGGGAAGCCGTCCGATGAGCGATCCAAGGGCCAGGATCGTACATCGTCAAGTCTTTTCAGTCTTCGCCCCCTCGCCGGCAAGTAGTAGTGTATATATATAAGTGAAGATCAGCAGCGGCTAGCTCAGCCCGATCTCGTCGCAAACAGCTACGGTCCAGCCAGCAGCGCAGCCAAACCGCGTGCGTGTCCAAGGCAATGGAGACGGAGGCCAAGATCGCGGCGCTGCTCTCCCTCCTAGCCGTCCTCCTCCTCCACACGCTCCTCCTCCAACCGCCGCGCCTCCGGGGGCCCGCCGCCACCCTCATCGCCGACCTCTTCACTCTCGAGTTCGACGGCCGCCGCCTCGTCGAGCTAGTCACCCGGAGGAACATGATCCTCCTTTGCCACGCCATCCTCTTCATAATCCTCAAGGACGCCGGCCTCCTCGCCACACCAGCTCGTCGCTGCGCCGCAACAACCAGCACCGGCTCTAGTACCGCCTCTGCCGCTGCCGGTGGGGGTGCCTCCTCCATGGCTCAGCCTCAGGCAAGGATGAGTGTCGTTGTGTGGCAGAACAAGGCTGCCAAGAACGCGATCATCGCCGACTGCCGCCGGCTCGAGCGTCAACCGCGAGGCCCTCGGCCGGCCAAGGCGACGGCGCGGCGCGCACTGCCATGGACAGAAGCAGCAGCAACCGAGAGGGACGAGACCGTGGTCCAAGAGCTTCCTCTCGTGGAAATATCACACAGCTCTGATTGCTTCCACTTCGATCAAGCTGCTGTCAGGGAGATTGTTCCAGTGGAGGACAAGCACATTGATCAAGCTGCTGTCAGGGAGATTGTTCCAGTGGAGGACAAGCACATTGATCAAGCTGCTGTCTGGGAGATTGTTCCAGTGGAGGACAAGAGCGCTTGTTTCTACTCTGAACAGATTGCTGATCACGAGGAGAGAAACAGAGGAGAGGAGGACATGACACGAGAGGAAACAGAGGTCGAGTGCAGCGACGATGTGGACGAGATGAACAAGAGGTTTGAGGACTTCATCGCCAACATGAGGAGGAAGATGCAACGGGAGAGTACCTGCTGCTCGTGATGTACAAAACTGACGATCTTAATAGTACTAGTCTAAATTTCTCATTAAAAACCTTGACGGTGAAACCTCGAAAAAACTCGTCAAGAGAAAAAGAGTACAATCCATCCAATTTCATTTAATCTTCAGCATTTATTCTTTAGGTACTTGATCTTCGTGATCAAGTTTTAATAATGAGCTTGGGAAAAATCTCCCTCTGAATTTTATATTTCTCTAAGTCTTATCATTCCAATTCCTCGTACGCATCTTTCAAAACTAGATGCTGGAGATGACTTAGTGAATAAATCTGCAATATTTTCCCATGACTTAGTATCCAGTATCTTAATTTCGTCCATCTTTTGCAATTCATGAGCATAGAAGAACTTAGGGTTGATATGTTTTGTGAGATGACTCTTCATGTAGCCCATCTACACTTGTGCAACACAAGCTGCATTATCTTCATAGATAATTGTGGGAGCTTACATGATATTCATCTCACATGACTGCTGCATATGGTGAATCATTCGTCGGAGCCAAATACATTCTCATGTGATTTCATACAGCGTTATGATTTCTTAGTGGTTCATCGAAGTTGTTATAACACTTTGCTTAGACGATTTACATGAAATTGCAGTTCCATCACATAGGAATACATATCCTGTTTGTGACCTTGCGACATGTGAGTCCGACAAGTACCCAACATCTGCATAGCTAGTTATATTCAAATCTTAGTTCTTTCTGTAAAACAACCCAAGATCTTTACTTCCTTGTAGGTATCGGAAGATGTCCTTTATTCTCTGCTAATACCTTTTGGTAGGTTCTGCACTATGCCTTGTTAATAGGTTTACGACAAATGCAATGTCTAGTCTAGTACAGTTCGCTAAATACATAAGTGCTCTTACTGCACTTAAGTATGGGAATTTCGGTCCTAGGACTTTCTCTCCCTCTTCCCTAGGTCAGTACAGATCCTTTTCTTGTTGTAAAGATCTCCTGATCATCGGTACTTTCGATGGGTATGCCTTCTCAAAGCCGAACCTTTCTAACACCTTCTGGGCGTAGACTAACTGATGTACTAATATTTCTTCAAGGACGTGCTCGAGCTGCAGGCTTAAGCAATATTTGGTTTTACCTAAATCGTTCATTTTAAATTGACTCCAGGTAAGAACTTGCTTCTTTTATGTTTTCCAAGGTCCCGATGGTATTTAGATATCTACATATACTGAGATTATACAAAATCCATTCTGGGATCGTTGTATAAATACATAGGGACAATCTTCATTGTTCGTGTAGCCTTTCTTGCATAGAAAATCGCTTACGCGATTATACTACATTCTGCCTGATTGCTTAAGTCCGTACAGTGATTTCTTGAGCTTCACACTATACAGACTTCTATTTGCTCTGTCTTGGTTCGGTTCGGGGCAGGGATACCTTCAGGTACCTTCATATAAATTTTTTATGTGCATGGATTCTCGTGGCTTACCATGTAATTTTCCGACAATTTTCATCAAGGGGTTGATTTCTGTAACAGCCCAGATTTTTAATAAAATTAAAATGAAGTAATGAATAAATAAATAATATTAAAATAAAATCTGAATTAAATTTAAGTATTGTTGTGCCTAAAGTTTAAAGTTGGATTTGCCCTGGATTTCTGTTTTTGAAAAAGCTGGATTTGAAAAGCATTTTAAGAAAAACCCAAAAATATTATTAAATAAAAGGATATTTTGATTTTATATAAAAATCCTATGTCAAATTAATTATTTGGAGTTATTTGGCTTCCTGGATTTTTCTGGAGTTTAAAAATGTATTTTTTGAATTAAAAAGTATTTCAAAGTATGCAAATTAGATACCAACATTAGTTGGAAATATTTTTATTAAGTCCAAAAAGTGTCCAGAAGGTTCTCAGAATTTTTCTGGAATTTTTGGAGGTATTTTTGTATTTTTCTGAGGCCTAATGGAATTTCTGGGCTTTTCTGAAAATCCAAAATCAATTTCCAAAAATTAATTCCCTCTCCCCCTCCCTCTGGCCGCCACGTGGACGGCCAGATTTGCGCCCACGTCGCCCTCCGGATCCCGCCTCCCCCTCTCCATCGGCCGCCACGCGTCGGCCCGATCTCCCCGCCCCCGCGCTCCCGACCCATCTGGCCCGTCCGCGCCTCGCCCCTTCCTCGGCCGTTCGATCCGCGTCCCCCCTGCGTGGCGCAATCACCGCCGCCCCGCTCCTCCCTCTCTCTCCTCCTCCCCGGTCCCACCCGTCGGTCGCTTCTCCCGCGCTCCCCTCCGTCTCTCTCTGCCGCTGGGGCCCGCCCCGTCAGATCCGTCTTCTCCCCGCCCCCTTCTTCCCCGCGTGCGCCGCCGCCGCCCGCAACGGCCTCCCCCGCCCTACCCGGCGCCCCTCTTCTCCCGCGCACGTCGCCCGGCCCCTTCGTGCGCCACACGCCCCGCCTCCCCCACGACCCGCTCCCCTCGCCCCACCTCCTCCCCCAATTCCGCGCAACCGCCGCCTCCCCGCGCCTAACTCCGGCGAGAAATCCGCGAAGACCCCGCCCCCGTACGCCCCTATAAATGCCACCCCGGCCTCCCCTCACTCCGCACTATCTCCCCCTCCACTTCCCTCTCCCTCCCGGCCGCTCCACCGCCGCCGCGTCGTGCTCACCCGCCTCCGCCACCGTCGCCATCTACGGCGAGCCATCGCCGGCTACCCGCGCCCCCTTTCGCCCTACCGACGCCTCCCTCGGCTTCACCTCGTCGCCCCCGACGTCCCTCACCCCTCCGCCGTGCCTCCCCGCCGCCGGAAGGCCCTCGCCGCCGTTAGCCCGAGCCGCGCCGCCGCTTGCTCCCGTCGCCGGCCAATTCCGGCCATCTCCGGTGAGCCCGCACCCCTTCCCCGCATTCCCCTCCGTGCCCTCTCGCTCCCCCACCCCTCGCCGCCGGCAGCCGCCCGCCGGAACGCCGCCGCCGTCGCTCCCCCGGACGCCCCTCACCGGCCGGCCACGTCAGCTGGGCCTTGCTTGCGTGGCACGCCACGTCGGCGCCGCGTCGACCCCTCCCTGCCCGGTCAGCGCCACCTCGCGCCCGTGCCACCTCGGCCGTCCCCACCCTCTGTGGGCTTGGTCCATGGACCAAGGGCCCACCGGTCAGTCGGCCACCTCTCGGGATGACGTCATGCTGGCGTCATAAGTCCCTTTTCCCGTAGAAAAATAATTCGGCCGAATATTAAATTCCCGCTGACGCAATAAATCCCATTTTCCTTTAGGAAAATAATTCCAAAAATCCAGTTTTTCCATTTTCTCTGAATTTAAACTTCCCGGAGCCCGTTCTCCCTCGTTTTAACTCCGATTTGGCCCATTCAAATTTCTAAATTCATCAAAAATTCCCCTCTATCCATTTCTAGCCTCAATTCAAATATTTGAGTTCAATGTGAATTTTAATTTGAATTTATTTGAATTTGGTGGGTTATTTTCACGTGTAGACTTCGACGATTCGGGAGATTTCTTCGACGAAGATTCAAATCAATTTGAAGGGCAAGGCAAGTCACCCTCCTTGATCATGTTGATCCCAGATTTCAAAATAAAATTATATTGATTCAAATTATATTGCATGCATTTGTTTATTCAACGTATTTCAATTCAGTTTTAAATATAGTTAATGCCTACTTGTTAATCCCTCCATTGAATTTGAATTCCTCAATACCTTGTCACCCTAGATTCAAACTCTAGTTAATACATTAGTGTTGGCTAGAGGAATTTATATCAAATGCTTAGACCTGCTTAGCTACAATATTTGTTTTGGGATATCTTTCGCATAAAATGATGACCCTGTTTACATAAAATGATATGAACTCTTGACTTTGGTGAGTCAAGGAGTGTTATGAAATTATTTTGAAAACAAACATGAAACTGGTTTAGACTTAGGCAATTGGTTAGAGTGGTGGGTGCAGGCATGCCCTGTTGGTTGGAGCCGCAGTGGTTGATTGTCGTGCACGGGGGTATGTGGTTGGGCCTGAGTCAATTAAGGACCGGTCTGTGAGCTACTGTTGCAAAGCCCTAATCGTACTACCACATGGCTGGTATGGGACAGCCCTGGCTGAATAATTTGCGAAGTCCCAATCTGAGTCGAGTTGTAGGTTGAAAGTGAGCGTGGTTGGTGCCATGTGAAGTCTCACTTGGGCGAGCGTGGTTAAGCCATGAGAAGTCTCGTCTAGGCTCAAGAGGGGGTCCCGGTCTGGTGGATTCCTTACTGGGGTGAAACCTTAGAGTTGGCTCGACCAGGTTGAAGGCTTTGCATTGTAAAGGCCTTGTCACGACTCCTTGCCGCACACCTAAGGAAGTGTGTAACTCGCGTGGCACAAAAGGATGATCGTGTCTTGTGGGTAAAGCTGTACAACCTCTGCAGAGTGTATAATCTATCCTGGATAGCCGTGCCCACGGTCATGGGCATGCTGAGTAAAAGTTTTTCATGGATTAGACTTTGTTTTTCAAAAAAATGTTTTTGAAAACCTTGTGGATGGATGGAATCCACGAAAGATGAAAACCTTGCGGATGGATGGAATCCGTGAGAGATTGAAATCTGGTGAATGGATGGAATTCATCAGAGTTGCGCAGTGAAAGCGTGTGGATGGATGGAATCCATACGTGAGCTTTTGGAAAAGATGGTCCGGGTGGGATGCCCGTGGATAGGTTGGTGTTTGGTCGGAGCCGACACTGACGGTATTATTTTCAATTACCAGTATTGTTTTTATCTACTGTATTAAATTCAGCAATTTCAATCTACTTATTGTATTTCTTAAATGCTGTTTTTGCAAACTAACCCTATAAGCCTTCCATTGAAGCCTTTATCATTATGTTGCATTTTCCCGGGTGATTTGCGGAGTACAAGTTTGTACTCATGTTGCTTTTTCCACACAGAGAAGGAAGACGTCAACTACGGTGAAGATCTGGACGAGTAGGCCGCGTCTTACTGTCGTTTGCCTGTGGGTAGGCTTGGGCTTCGCTATTTATCAGTTTGCTTCCGCAGTTATTTTCTCTATTTATTTTTTGCCAATGAGCATTGATGTAAGACTTGGCCATAAGGCCGTACCTTTCATTTAATATAATCAGTCATTTGTGCTTGGTATTTATCTTTGTTGTGACTGTGTGCACTAGCTGATCCTGGACTAGTGCGATTTACACAGAGGATCCAGGAGTCGTTACTCCGGGTTCCGACAAAGGTGGTATCAGAGCCATGACGATACTAAGACGCGACCGTAGGTAGATTAAAAAGGTTAAACTCTAAGGACTTATTTTACTAAAGAGTAATTTCAAAAGTTTTGCTTATCCTTACCCCTTAATCTTTGCTTATCCTTATCTCAATTCTTTCTTGTCTTAATGTCATTTTTGAAAAACCTATTTCTGCATCTTTCCTTGTTCCAAAACAACTATAAATGGCAACAGCTGGAATTCTTCGATCCTGTCCCACTTCAATCTTCGCCTTGAAAGATCAAGCTTCGTACCACGAGAGCCATGAAGGATGACTCCAAAACGACCCTTACCCCTTTAGGATGAGTTGTTAGGCTAGCTAATAAGACGTCGTTATGAGCTGTCAAGTTTTCTCTTGTCGGCAGCCATAACTATTACTTATTATGAGATTAATAAAGGTTTATTTAAAGTTAAAATTCAGTTTTGGGTTGTGCAAAATATCCCCTATTCCTTCCTTTGCCTTGAGTCTCCTCTTTCCTAGTCTTTGGAAGCATCAAGCTGGAGCACCAACTGCCAACGACCTTCGTGAAGGGATGTTTAAACCAAACCTCAGCTCAAGCCACACCGGGTAAGATCCAAACCTATTTCTCTGCTAGCCCGTGCGAATCTCGGGGACGAGATTCTGTTTAAGGGGGGTAGATTGTAACAGCCCAGATTTTTAATAAAATTAAAATGAAGTAATGAATAAATAAATAATATTAAAATAAAATCTGAATTAAATTTAAGTATTGTTGTGCCTAAAGTTTAAAGTTGGATTTGCCCTGGATTTCTGTTTTTGAAAAAGCTGGATTTGAAAAGCATTTTAAGAAAAACCCAAAAATATTATTAAATAAAAGGATATTTTGATTTTATATAAAAATCCTATGTCAAATTAATTATTTGGAGTTATTTGGCTTCCTGGATTTTTCTGGAGTTTAAAAATGTATTTTTTGAATTAAAAAGTATTTCAAAGTATGCAAATTAGATACCAACATTAGTTGGAAATATTTTTATTAAGTCCAAAAAGTGTCCAGAAGGTTCTCAGAATTTTTCTGGAATTTTTGGAGGTATTTTTGTATTTTTCTGAGGCCTAATGGAATTTCTGGGCTTTTCTGAAAATCCAAAATCAATTTCCAAAAATTAATTCCCTCTCCCCCTCCCTCTGGCCGCCACGTGGACGGCCAGATTTGCGCCCACGTCGCCCTCCGGATCCCGCCTCCCCCTCTCCATCGGCCGCCACGCGTCGGCCCGATCTCCCCGCCCCCGCGCTCCCGACCCATCTGGCCCGTCCGCGCCTCGCCCCTTCCTCGGCCGTTCGATCCGCGTCCCCCCTGCGTGGCGCAATCACCGCCGCCCCGCTCCTCCCTCTCTCTCCTCCTCCCCGGTCCCACCCGTCGGTCGCTTCTCCCGCGCTCCCCTCCGTCTCTCTCTGCCGCTGGGGCCCGCCCCGTCAGATCCGTCTTCTCCCCGCCCCCTTCTTCCCCGCGTGCGCCGCCGCCGCCCGCAACGGCCTCCCCCGCCCTACCCGGCGCCCCTCTTCTCCCGCGCACGTCGCCCGGCCCCTTCGTGCGCCACACGCCCCGCCTCCCCCACGACCCGCTCCCCTCGCCCCACCTCCTCCCCCAATTCCGCGCAACCGCCGCCTCCCCGCGCCTAACTCCGGCGAGAAATCCGCGAAGACCCCGCCCCCGTACGCCCCTATAAATGCCACCCCGGCCTCCCCTCACTCCGCACTATCTCCCCCTCCACTTCCCTCTCCCTCCCGGCCGCTCCACCGCCGCCGCGTCGTGCTCACCCGCCTCCGCCACCGTCGCCATCTACGGCGAGCCATCGCCGGCTACCCGCGCCCCCTTTCGCCCTACCGACGCCTCCCTCGGCTTCACCTCGTCGCCCCCGACGTCCCTCACCCCTCCGCCGTGCCTCCCCGCCGCCGGAAGGCCCTCGCCGCCGTTAGCCCGAGCCGCGCCGCCGCTTGCTCCCGTCGCCGGCCAATTCCGGCCATCTCCGGTGAGCCCGCACCCCTTCCCCGCATTCCCCTCCGTGCCCTCTCGCTCCCCCACCCCTCGCCGCCGGCAGCCGCCCGCCGGAACGCCGCCGCCGTCGCTCCCCCGGACGCCCCTCACCGGCCGGCCACGTCAGCTGGGCCTCGCTTGCGTGGCACGCCACGTCGGCGCCGCGTCGACCCCTCCCTGCCCGGTCAGCGCCACCTCGCGCCCGTGCCACCTCGGCCGTCCCCACCCTCTGTGGGCTTGGTCCATGGACCAAGGGCCCACCGGTCAGTCGGCCACCTCTCGGGATGACGTCATGCTGGCGTCATAAGTCCCTTTTCCCGTAGAAAAATAATTCGGCCGAATATTAAATTCCCGCTGACGCAATAAATCCCATTTTCCTTTAGGAAAATAATTCCAAAAATCCAGTTTTTCCATTTTCTCTGAATTTAAACTTCCCGGAGCCCGTTCTCCCTCGTTTTAACTCCGATTTGGCCCATTCAAATTTCTAAATTCATCAAAAATTCCCCTCTATCCATTTCTAGCCTCAATTCAAATATTTGAGTTCAATGTGAATTTTAATTTGAATTTATTTGAATTTGGTGGGTTATTTTCACGTGTAGACTTCGACGATTCGGGAGATTTCTTCGACGAAGATTCAAATCAATTTGAAGGGCAAGGCAAGTCACCCTCCTTGATCATGTTGATCCCAGATTTCAAAATAAAATTATATTGATTCAAATTATATTGCATGCATATGTTTATTCAACGTATTTCAATTCAGTTTTAAATATAGTTAATGCCTACTTGTTAATCCCTCCATTGAATTTGAATTCCTCAATACCTTGTCACCCTAGATTCAAACTCTAGTTAATACATTAGTGTTGGCTAGAGGAATTTATATCAAATGCTTAGACCTGCTTAGCTACAATATTTGTTTTGGGATATCTTTCGCATAAAATGATGACCCTGTTTACATAAAATGATATGAACTCTTGACTTTGGTGAGTCAAGGAGTGTTATGAAATTATTTTGAAAACAAACATGAAACTGGTTTAGACTTAGGCAATTGGTTAGAGTGGTGGGTGCAGGCATGCCCTGTTGGTTGGAGCCGCAGTGGTTGATTGTCGTGCACGGGGGTATGTGGTTGGGCCTGAGTCAATTAAGGACCGGTCTGTGAGCTACTGTTGCAAAGCCCTAATCGTACTACCACATGGCTGGTATGGGACAGCCCTGGCTGAATAATTTGCGAAGTCCCAATCTGAGTCGAGTTGTAGGTTGAAAGTGAGCGTGGTTGGTGCCATGTGAAGTCTCACTTGGGCGAGCGTGGTTAAGCCATGAGAAGTCTCGTCTAGGCTCAAGAGGGGGTCCCGGTCTGGTGGATTCCTTACTGGGGTGAAACCTTAGAGTTGGCTCGACCAGGTTGAAGGCTTTGCATTGTAAAGGCCTTGTCACGACTCCTTGCCGCACACCTAAGGAAGTGTGTAACTCGCGTGGCACAAAAGGATGATCGTGTCTTGTGGGTAAAGCTGTACAACCTCTGCAGAGTGTATAATCTATCCTGGATAGCCGTGCCCACGGTCATGGGCATGCTGAGTAAAAGTTTTTCATGGATTAGACTTTGTTTTTCAAAAAAATGTTTTTGAAAACCTTGTGGATGGATGGAATCCACGAAAGATGAAAACCTTGCGGATGGATGGAATCCGTGAGAGATTGAAATCTGGTGAATGGATGGAATTCATCAGAGTTGCGCAGTGAAAGCGTGTGGATGGATGGAATCCATACGTGAGCTTTTGGAAAAGATGGTCCGGGTGGGATGCCCGTGGATAGGTTGGTGTTTGGTCGGAGCCGACACTGACGGTATTATTTTCAATTACCAGTATTGTTTTTATCTACTGTATTAAATTCAGCAATTTCAATCTACTTATTGTATTTCTTAAATGCTGTTTTTGCAAACTAACCCTATAAGCCTTCCATTGAAGCCTTTATCATTATGTTGCATTTTCCCGGGTGATTTGCGGAGTACAAGTTTGTACTCATGTTGCTTTTTCCACACAGAGAAGGAAGACGTCAACTACGGTGAAGATCTGGACGAGTAGGCCGCGTCTTACTGTCGTTTGCCTGTGGGTAGGCTTGGGCTTCGCTATTTATCAGTTTGCTTCCGCAGTTATTTTCTCTATTTATTTTTTGCCAATGAGCATTGATGTAAGACTTGGCCATAAGGCCGTACCTTTCATTTAATATAATCAGTCATTTGTGCTTGGTATTTATCTTTGTTGTGACTGTGTGCACTAGCTGATCCTGGACTAGTGCGATTTACACAGAGGATCCAGGAGTCGTTACTCCGGGTTCCGACAATTTCCTCCCTTTAATCTCCTATCATGGGTTCTAAATACCTGATTATGGATGTTGTCTCATAACCAACGTATACCCAGTTTTTCGGAGAGGACCCATTGCAGTATACTATGGAGGGGGTGTAGGTACATAAACCTTGCATCCAAACCTCTGGATATGAGAAATTTTCGGTGCTGACCCTCACGCTAGCTGCATAGGTGAATGGATGTTGTAGGCATACTCATTACAATAAGTTGATAGAGCAGTGCATGGTTATGGTTTAATTAGCTAGCTAGGAGTAGTTCCTAGGACTTGTGCCTCAAATTGCAGTCATCTCAAGAATGCGATTAGAAAATGCCTAGCACAACAAAACACTAACGTCATAAGTGTGTGCTTGAGATAAATTGAAATTATTAGGAGAAATCAAAACTACCTAGTTGTGGCCTCACCGGTTCAGCTTGACCCTTGACGGCCCATCGATGGATGCAAATTGTGTTGAGGGGTGGCCGGGGTGGGAGCCTAGGATTGGGAGGTGACCGCAACGACGTGGCCTGCACCTCCTCCAGCAAGCCACCTGGCGATCGGGTTAGGAGTCGAAGCAGCATCCAAAGCCCAAAAGAAAAGGCAAGAAGCGAAGGAAGGAAGCGACTTGGGCATTCACACTTGGTGATGCAAACTTGATCATGCTTCCTTTGCAATTTTTCCTCACAAAGTCACCAATTCACAATGCAGCCTGCCATTGCCAACCTAGGCCTCACTTGGCCATACTTGGCTGCACCCACGATACGGATCTCGCACTTGACGGGGCTGCATGCTAGGTTGGCTAGCTGAATAGGGTTGAGGTCATGGCTCCGGTATCTCTAATGTTGGGCTGAGGATGTCACACACTATACTATATATGCTATATCTAGAAAAAATTAATTTTAGACCTGATGTCCTGTGCTCCTGGGTGAGCTTGAGTGTATCCACCCCTGGCTCAGCCCCTCCTTGGAGTAGCACGGCCTTCTCATCTCTCTCCTCTCTCTCTCTCTTGTTGGTGTGTGTGAGAGATGTACATCAACTCTGTAATTATTTTACGTAGAATTTGTAAGAACACCAATTACACAAGGCATTCATAGATGTGGTCCATTCGAAGGTTAGATGGGGTTATGTGCTGGAAACTGAAGGGGGTTAATTAAATAGAATAATCAACAGATCAGTCAATACACCATCTCTCAACCGTCTGATCGCGCAATGCAAGCACCTGATGTACAAATCGCTTTGTGCCACGTGGATGGCATATTCCTTCCTGTCTATTTGACCCTCCCGCATTTCAATTAGCAGAGAGCTGTTTTGCACACTAGTGTAGCCATGGAGGCGTGAACCCGTCTCTGTATTATTAGATATAAGTTAATTAAATTTAGGTAAAAATAAAATAAAAATCAAATATTGCAAACGCAATACTTCTAGAATTCATACATTTATATAAGAATATATTAATTACATTTCTTGTGAGAAACTCCTGGTTAAGAATTCTATTATAAAAGCAACAAATTACAACATACAATGGCTACAAAATATGAAAGAAAGAGTGTTCTTAACATCGCTGATGGATGCTTGTTCAGGGAGGTTTTAATTTGATATAAATAGCGTGGCATAGTATTTATTTTTAAAGAATCTATGTACGCATGCATCCACATGATTAATGCACATTTTTTTTGTTTTGCTCTGCCAGTAGTATTACTAACATTGCATAGTGCTCACAAGTATTGAGCACTTGCATATAACATAACCAGAGTGAATGCTTTTTTATGTCTATATCACCACTAACGTGACATACAATGTATGTACGTAGCGTAACTGAGATAAAAAAATGATTTATTTTGTTAAGTCTGCATTACTACTCACGACATGGTATTCACGAATCCTAAACAAGGTGTAGATTGCTTTGTGTACTGTCAAGTAATGTTAACTATTGAGATATCTTCGTTTCGAAGCTTCAAAATTAAATAATGTGCCATGTCAGAATTCTGGGAAATTTCAACTCTTTTGCCAACATGTTGTAGTTAGGCAAGTTGGAATCTTACTTTTTTCTTTCTAAAATACCAGTTGACGCGTTCCCTTGTTCCCACTGGCCACCACATCACTTACAATAATTTTAGAGTTAAGAATTCCATAAACAATGAGACAGGCTGTTCGCTTTCTGGTGAAGGTAAATATGCATTTCTTTAGGGAAAACTCTGCGTGCCCCAAAGATCATTCACAAATTTTATGAGAAGTAAACCGTGAAAATCATGTTTTTTTCCATTATAAACTGATTTAAATTATAAAGCAAATGTAGACAACGATCACATCAATATCTACAAACGCAAATTATACTTCTTTTTTGGACTTCAACACATACATACTTCCAAGCATAGGCAAATATTCGAGAAACTGATTTTTACATTGTAGCAACTTTTGAGACCCCCATCACCACCAATGTGTTAGCAGAATGAAAAAGTACCACACTATTGTTTTACAAATTTAGAGCATAACAAGTATGTCATGCGAACAAATATATCATTCCACATTATTGAAATATGTTTACAAATCAACAATAGTTTTTTTCCTCCAATGTGTTAGCAGAATAAAAAAGTGCCACACTACTTTTGTTTTACAAATTTAGAGCATAACAAGTACATGCAAGACCAATAAATAAGCACCTTATTTATAGCAGTGACCATAATATATCTCTAAATTCCAATTATTGTAAGCTTTAGTTCCGTCTCAAAAATTAAACGACTTCTTTAATTCTTCTCTACAGTAACATCACGTATTGGGTGCTTCAGCACGACTAATATACTATGTCAAGCAACAAAATTTTGTGTGCCTTATATTTAACTTCTTTTGTTTATAACTTCAATATCCTGAGTACACCCTCGCAAAAAAAAAAAAACGTTCCTGAGTACACAGTAGTCCGTGACTTGAGCATATGTGAATGTGATAAACAAAAGCTAAGCGATTCAGAAGGTAAAATAAGACCTTTAAGCTTTGATAATATGGTGTGGTGACAGCGCAGGGAAATTAAACAAATTAAACCTGTCCTGTTGCTATTAGAGCATGCATTGCGTCATGGGGTAATGCTGGATGTGGGCTGTATTACTCACACCAGTTGATCATAAACAATATTAGGATCTCCTTTTTCAAAAGTGTCCTTAAAAAGTTGAAAGTTACAATGAAAATTGCGAGCATAACTCTCTAATGGCAAACAAATAATTTTTTTGAAGAGGGAGCAGTAGAACTGCTTCCATTTCTTTAAGATTTTTCACATACTAGTACAGGAAGAGAGTATAATGGTCACATTCTTTTAGGCTGTGGTTTATGGTTTTTAGCTGTTCACGAGAGAGAGTATAGAAAGATAGAGACTCGCGTCCGATTTTGGCTGATATAAGTAAAGTTGCTGTAGTGTATATTACAATTGACTTGAAGACCCAATCTTGAAAAAAAACTCCATTTAAAAGTTAATTACTGTAGAAAAACGAATTTTAGAAACTGAAAAGAAGAAACCCAATATGGTATCACCCAAATGATAATATCTGTCCTCTTCCAATACCCCTATCTCCTAGGTAAAGTGTGTGAACAAACCACAACCATGCAAAAGAAATATTATTTAGGAATAAACATTATGATACGGCTCTATCAAAAGGAAAAATGGAATATGCATGTATTTTTCAATGAAAACAACAATTTTTACAGCTAGGCATTTTTCTTGGGAAATGATTTGTTACCGTCTAAGGAATACAACACGTGTTTCGCGCTTTCGGATGGTGCATTCAATGATCGATTTTGCTAAAACGCGGACGTCTGCTAGAATATTATCTAGTGGATGTCATCTTAGACCATTGGATCCAGTGGATGTCATCTTAGACCATTGGATTAGACTTGGGCCCACCATCTCAACCCCAAAGGTGTCTCCTAATTGGGAGGCGTCAGGGGCTAGGTCGTCGAACCAACACAACTAGAGATGGAAACGTGTTTTGTAAACAAATATAAATTCAAATATTTTTAAATACGAATACGAATCAAATATTATAATGAAAACAAATTCGAATAGAATATATACTCAATTCGGTCGGATCTGGATATTCTCATAACTTATATAGTATAAAGATATTAATTACATATTATCCTCGTACAGTCACGCTTAATCATTCTAATCTATTTACTTTACGTAAAGAAACACAAATTTATATTAAATTAAAAACTTGTTCTACTAATTAGTCATATTGTAATGAATATGTATATGGCTTCATTGAATATGAATACGGATATGAATAACCCGGATAAAATAACATTTCAGATGGTAAAAGTCCATACCATATATATATATATATATATATATATATATATATATATATATATATATATATACAAATTCAAATACAAATACAAATATGAATATGAGAGAAATTATTAACCGAAAGAAAAAATATATACCATATCTATATCCTATCGAATACGGTGACAAAATAAAACGGATAATCCGTATCCATTTCCCACCCCTAGACACAATTGCACGTCTCCTCTCATGGCTCCCCATTTTCCTTGTGCCATCGACAAGGCCATGCACTTTGGCATCTGAAGCCTCTCCATTCCCCTTAAACCCTAGGTGACCAACGCTCAACCGTACACCATGCACGTCATCTATTAGCTTTCCTGACAACGAGGCTCGGTGGCTTCCTCTTCGTCCCCCCGATTATAAGTTACGAAATTTTCCAAGTGAAAGTCGAAAAGTCCTCATTTGATATTTTACAATCCGAGTTGAAGTTTTTTAAAATTTCAAAGTTGATAGATGGATTTCTTGAATTGAAAGTTGAAATTTCTAAGAGTTGAAAGTTCGAACTCCAGAATTGGAAGTTTTCACCATTGGGCAACATGACATCAGTGTCTATGTGGGAGGGTCGGCCTCCAATGGGGGAGGCATGCCGTCAGGACGACTATAGCATATGACAGTGTATTAGCCACCCTCTTCAACAATTTAGGTAAGGATCTGGTTAACAGAAATTTTTCTTCTTGTTTTTTCCACCGTCTCAACTCGAATCTTTCACTGAAATTTTTCTTTCATCGAATGGGTCTTATAGCTTGTGGACTGTCCTCAAATACAACATATGCATTCATAACTGAGAGGAATAACCATCGCACCGCAATTTCCATAACTAGTCACTCATTGTTTTCAGATCTATATCGTTAGCGGCTGTGAGAAACATAGGTATTTCATAGAAATTCTATGATGAAAAAATAGAGCAAGTGCTTTAAAAATTCTTGTGCAAATGTTTGTGGGTTCCATGGAAGGAGTCCTAAATTGTTCTTGCAGTGCAGTTGCAGAGGATTGCCTTTGCTCCTGAAGGTATATTACCCTGCGGGTAATATCTTGCAGCAGCCTTTGGTTAATTGCATCTCCCGAGGATGTTGCCACTCATGACACGCCGGCAGAACGAAAGATTGATCAATAAAGCTGGGCCTGCCTCCTCCTTTTGGCTATCAGATTCTGGTCAAGTGCTGCATGATTGGAACCAGGGAGGCCTGCCAGGTAAAAGATTTCTTTTCCCTGTTATTTTAACTTTTGTAATCTGTATTTTAACTTTCGCACAGAACTCTGCATTTTTCTTGAAATTATGAGAAGTTTCTTAAAATCATCACTAAATTAACAATGGTGCGCTGAAGCTGCAGGCTTTTCTATTGTTAAATCACCCAATACCTGCCAACATTTTAGGCAGGATTTATTCATCATATACCCTCCTCTTAGATGGAAATTCAGGATTTACCCTCCTGGCCCACATGTCAGTGACTTATGATGACCCCACATGTCATTGAGGTGGAAAGGTAAATCCTGAATTCCCAAAATAAAGGGAGGGTATATGATCAACTTTCCCTTTTAGGCATCTCTGCATGAGGTGCTTAATGTCTGTCTCCATGGTTTGCAATTCGGACAAATACCACGACAACAAAGTTTTGCAATTTGAAAGATGGCATTGCATGTCTTGCTTACATGCCGACCTCATAGCCGATGGCAATCTTCAAAACTACAGCATTTGCAATGGTATTTATTCGATTTCCCATAATAATTCACTTTTGGATTTTGGGCTCCTTGTATTTTAATTATCTTCTCGGTTTGTCCATACGTGCGTAGATAATTGGAAAGAGCCCCTTAATGATCGTTTGGAATATGGGTACATCAACACAGTTAATAATATATACATTTGACCAGTAGTTTTTCTAGGCATATGTTTGTAAAAAAAATTATGTAAAATATAATACTTTTGATGAAAAAATTACTATCAATACCGTTTTCATGTGACTAATCCGAATATCGGCAGTCAAAACTTAAAATTTTGACTATAGATTTCCCAAAACAACATCAATTTGGTACTATATATACAAGCGAATATAAAAGCTAGATAAGTCCACATTCCATAACCTGTTCGCAATTTCACAAGAATCGACGGCCGTATGGAAAAGAAGAAAAATCCAATCATTTAACGGATCCTACTTTTTTTTTTATATATACTAGATCAAATGCCCTAGGGGAATCTCATGGAGAGCCCCACATCGGCTTTAACAACAGTCGCGCTCTGTCCACAAAGGACTGATGCCATTGGGGAGAAAAAGGAACTTTCTCATTTTCATGTCTAGAATGGCTGATGATAAAGCCGTAGTGTTTCATTCGGCGGCTAGGTTTTTTTTTTGTATTTTTACTGATTTAGCTGACGTGTGATTGTTGACTGCATCCAGAGCATAAAAATTAACACGCATAATTACATACGAATTGCAAAGTACCAGGAGATCATGTACAGTGTACAAACAAACATAGGCACAGGCTTTGACATGTGCCTGCGTTCATTACATGTATACATACGCAAATATAAACATACATGTATATATGCGGTCGTACGTACTACATGTGGTTGTAGAAGTTTTCGTTACATGCCACTCGACGAGAGCATCCGCAATGGTGTCCCACACTTAATCCATATGCACTTCCCCTGACGGAAGTGTGGGTTTTCAAGATCTTAGTCGCCTAACCTACTGTCTATTATAAAATTGTGCAAGGCCATTGTTACGGTAATTATCTTTTTTCGGTCGTTGTTTCGAAGGCCAAGATGTACTGTAGGATGCACCATTTCACTTTTCACACACCGAACGCATGTTCAATGACATTCCGTAGGGACGAATACAGGTAGTTGAGCACCTCCTTGCAACCACGAGGCCGATGGCTATTTGCGAACTCAGCTATATGGTATTGTTAGTTCCTGAATGGTGCTAGATACCTCGTCTAGTTAGGATATCCGGAGTCAACCAAGTAGTACTTCCCCACATTATCAATACAGGAATCGTGTGTGAGAAGGACAGACCAAAAAAATTGAACAAAGAGGGTGAGTTAGATTGCTACCTGCAGGAGGATGTGGAAACACATGGGTGTAATCGACCAGCGTGTCTAGAAGGATGCACATGTCGTGCACTGACCCGGGCCATCCGGTGACTATGAATGTAAACCTCATGTCGAAGTTGCATATGGCCATTACATTTTGACTTGTATAACCGTACCGGTTTGTATGCATTACTCACTTATTGACAGACACTGTCACTGGAATGAGCATCCCGTCGATGGCTCCGAAGAAGTGTGGGTGCAACCTTGGATCCCTCAATCCTCGTGCATACTAAAAGTTGGATTCATTGGCTTCACATTGTTTGCAGACATGGCATAACCTATTTATATAACAAATCTTATGGTAGGTCACAAATTGGGGGAATTCGTGCCTACTCGGCATTTCACGAGTTATGAAAGTGCAAAAAAAAGATACTAAATCTCATTGTGTAAGCAATATAGGACATGATGAAACTTCAGGCTAATGGTTGACCCCAAGTATGCAAACCTATTGTGAACTTGGGTGTTGGATTGTGGCGCACCTACCATCCATAAGAACATCGTCAACCTTCCCTAGAGGTCATGCCTGGTGACGACTGCAACCCATAATGTCTGACTAGTGTATTGTGCAACATTTGGAAACATCTCCTCCCCATCATGAACATACCATGGCATAATTGAGATGAGGCAATCTGCTCGTCAACCCACTTAAGTCCAGTCTGCATAAGCTCTCTGTGGGGCCACCTTGATGACGATGGGCCCATCTCTAAAAAACTCCTAATAATAGCCATTTCAAGCACTCGGGGTGGGATGTTGTCGTTACTACCATCCCCTTCGTGGCCCGACATGGTCGCTCTACAAGCAGCATGTCAACCAGTCAACACGACAGTTACAAACAAGCAATGGCAATAGTAAATTAGAGTAACAATGTGCATAACATTAGTACATATAAACAAGCTAAAGTGCAATAACCACCTTGAAAATAACAGTGCAACATACAGATGATGTATTGTCTACGAACAAATGACTGCACAAGAAGAAATATGTAAACATGCACACCGAAGAACTCAACAAATATGAAATCAATGAAACACTGGCATACCATTATGAACTCAACATGCACACATAGTCCATTACGTGGACAGAACACTATGCACACATACGAACTCAATATGAACACGTAGGCACGATCATAGGCCACCTCTTGCACCGCGTGTCTGGTAGATCGGCCACATTTGATGGAGCCAACCAACCCGCCCCTTGGGTGTTCGTAGTGTCAGAAACATATCCCTATATTTTCTCTAAGTGAGCAACGCACACGAGTAGAAGTGCTGGCCTACCTCCTTTCGCATCACTTCCTGCTTGGCAATTATAGAGGCAGTGCGACTGGTTATCGATCTCATACACATCACACATGCACACCATGCATTCGTCAGTCGTGCTGCCGCAGGACTTCTTCGACTCAGGGCCAGAAGTGGTGGCAGCCTGCTTGCCCGCCCGCTTCCACGATGAGCTTGTTGAGCCAAACTACTACGGGCCTAAGTCGCCATTTGAGCTAGAGTCCACATTGAGCCTACTCACTTGAGGAACTGACACTTGCCCATCTGTGCAAAGTGCATCACAGAATATTGTCCTCGTGAAGCAATGGTGAATTTTTGAACTTGATGCAACCCATCATTGCCTACAATGGAAAAGCCAGTCCATCAGCTAAACCTAAGGTGAACAATGAAACCAACACAAACTAACAATTCACATAGTTCCATACCAAGTTTTGTTGCTCCCACCAGTCGTTGCCAACATCGATCGACCCAGTAGGGTCACTTCCCAACCCATACGCATTGAGTTTCAGTGTTTTCCACTAAATGTAATCGCATTTCAGTGCATCCTAGTGGTTCTTGAACTATTTCTTTCTTGGACTTTCTACCAATGCGCTGTTTGAATATCCTAATTAGATTATTGTAGCCACATCTATTTAAACAACCCATGGGACAGTTGTTGGCCTCTACTTCCTCATGACAGATTTCAAACACGGTGATGTGGACGACATCATCCCAAACGACAGCGGGAGAACGTGAATTGTCCATCTATTGCAATTAGGAAGACTAGAGTGCAAAGACTAACGACCATGAGACTGTAATGAAGGAACCACATGAGCAGCATCGAGCGAGAACGGAAAAGAAAGGCTATAGAGAATAGAAGTAGGCGGTTACCTTGGGCAGTACAGGGAGTACGTCGATGGCGAGAGAGGAGGCAATCGGTAGCTTGTGAGGAGGCAGTACAGGGTGGTGACAAGAGCGTCATCCTCGGCGATGCCTCCTTGTGAGGTTGGTCGAACAAGAGGACGCACCACACCGGGGCTTGGGATGTCTGATGATAATGGCATGTTGGATGCTGACTCCGACGTAGGGACAGATGAGGCGTCCGAGGAGTAGGCAGAGGTCAAGGACCTGTCGTGCAACGAGGGAAGCCTAGATGTCAACACCAACTCCAAGGGGGACGCCAGCGTGGGGAGAGAGGGTGCCCGGCATAGATCTGGGTGAAGGCAGCAGGCCGCGTAGGGGCCCGGTAGGTGACAGTGAGGATGTGGTGGGGCAGGGGTCAATAGAGTGGGGGGTCAGGCTGGGGGCCAGCGGAGGCAGTGGTTGACCTGTGACGGTGCTGTGCGGGGGTTAGCCCCCGCAAAAACCCTAGCAGGGATGTGAAAAGAGGAATGCACGATGGGGATTGGGGAATCAAGTGTGGAGGTAACAAGTGGCTTGTATAAGCCACTGCGGAAGCCATGCCATTCGATCCAGAGCCGATCTCAAAAGCTGGATCGAATGGCATTAAAGAATGAAATCATTCAGTGCTGATGGTCAGCCTTAACAGATTTGTAACGCCCCTGTTTCTGGGAACAGGGCCATCGTACATCTTGCAACAGCCTAGGAGTTCAGTTGCGGACAGAAAGAGTATTATGCCTGCTTACTAACATTTAAAAATGGTTAATTAAATTAAAATATGACCTAGCGGTCAACTTTAACAATCCATGCCCAAAACTTAACTTACATTTAGAAGAATCGAAGAAACTCCCACAGGAATGCTTGAGTGTGGTTGTAACCCTAACACGAAAACTTGTAACATCTTTTCTTCACCTAACCTTTGTGTTGGTGGAAGAATAAACTAAGACTGAATACAACCAACCGTACTCAATAAGTCACATGAAAAAATGCTATATAACTACTTGCCAGTATTTTCAAGAGATGTGGATATATGGGTTTTTATCATTGTCTGTGGATACAATTTTTGTTTTACAAACATTTTTAGTATAAAATAAGAAAACATAAACTTCTTAAGGAATTGGGGTTTTAACATCTTGAGTACCACACTTCGACATTTCTAAATCTTTTTCAAATCTACTTATGCCTCACGGTTGGAATCAACCATTAAACACAGCTTCATTTACTGGAAGCATTGCGTATTCAAATATCATTTATAAATGACTTTGCAGAGTTGTCTAACTTTACCCATAAAATCTCTTAATCCTCATAATTGAGTTAAGAAAATAAGGTTGTTTCACTACTCATTTCTTTGTATAGCCTCTACCCAATAGGTCTTGATCCCAACAAACTCAAGTGGCCCATGGCCTCGCTTGATTTGAAGTAGCCCTGCTGTTGTTCAATATGGTTATACCCCCTCCCATACCAACTCTTCTTTACCTTTGTTCAGTATGGTTGTACCCCCTCCCATACCAACTCTTCTTTACCTTTGTTCAGTATGGTTGTACCCCTCCCATACCAACTCTTCTTATATAGCCTCTACCTAGTAGGTCTTGATCCCAACAAAATCGAGTGGCCCGTGGCCTCACCCGATTTGAAGCGGCCCTACTATTGTTCAATATGCTTATACCCCCTCCCATATCAGCTCTTCTTTTACCTTGTAGAGATTCAATCGATTTGAGTAGCTACTAGACCAGTTTTGACAAGTCAAAACTTGTGGTTGAACGATTAGTATATTGTTCACTTAGCATAAGGTTCTAGTCCTTACTTTTCATCAACTAGGTAACCATTCACAAATCAATAACCCAGTGCACTGTGGCCCTATCACTATTAGTGTAAAACAGTTGAACTTCCTAAACTACTATAGTATATTTTATAGTAATTTATTATTACTAAAGCTTGTCAAGGTGAATATGGTCATTAATTAAAACATGGGTTTTTGGTGGTAAGATATAACTAAATATCATGTCATTCTAAAAATTTATTGTACATAAAATAACAATGCGCAAATAATATAATGAAAATATTGATAAATAAATAATTAAAGGAATGTAGATTCAATATGATCAAAAACATGTGACTTGCCTCTTTGTCCATAGTCTCTGATTATTTTATTGTAGTATTCAGGTTGAACACTGACTTCTATAATTGCTCTTGTAGCTCTTATGTTGACCAATTCGCTGGGTCCGAATACTAGTGTGGAAGACGAATACAAATAAGTTCCTGCTTTGCAGAATGTAAACTGGGAACAAAATATAATAAAATAATCAAAAAGATATCAAGAAAATGGGTTAGCATGGTTAGGGTTTAGACAATGCTTGATTTGGTTGAACAGAGTTGGAAATGAGCTAGGTAGACTTGAGACGGTTGAAAAAGAATAATGTATTGTATGGATTTCTACGAAGGACGACAGGTATGATCGGCATTGGGTTTGGAGTCAGAATATCATCTGGGTGGTTATGAGCTTTATCAAAGTACAGGGTGGTGAAATGGGGCTAGGAATGGTGTAGACAAGCTCAAGATGATCAAAACGGGTACATAAGTGATTTTAGGATTTTGGTGAATAATAACGGCTGTCGCAGTGTTGGACATGGATTTAGAATAGCATATAGCTGGCTAGGGTTTGTCAGAGCATATTCGGGCTAAATAGAATTGAAAATAGACTTCACAGCTTAAAATGGCTAGGACAGATATATATGTTTCAACAAACAATAAAAGTTTGAATCATATTGGGTTTAGGGTTTAAAGTAGTCTTTTGGTAGTTTTGAGTTTTATCGGTTTGTGATATGGGAAAAACAAAGTTGGAAAATGAGTAGACGGGCTCAAGACGGACTAAATGGACATATCTTGTGTTTTTTGGGTATGGATGAACAGTAACGGGTATTTTGCTTTTCATCATGGATTTTCACTATTTGAACTGGGTCTGCTATTGTTTACGACGGGTAGGGTTGCTACATTACTGGGTCGGCGCTGTTCATCTTCCTTCTCCCACGCAGTTACTGTAGCAGCCGAATAGGGGATTTTTGTGACGGCAATTCCCATTGCTACGGTTAACTCTGGTGAAAACCGAGGATATGGGTGGACTTAGGGGACTGAGGAGAACCCATTTTGGGGATCTGTAGTGGTCGGCGAGCAAAGAATGGCCGGCAGCAAGGTAGGGAGTTCTCAGGGCTTTTGGACGGCACATGAGCTATAGAGAGGTTTATTGGCGCAAATGGCGGCGATTTAACCATCTATGGGTGACTAGAATGGCTCAGGTGATAGTGGTTTGGGTTGCAGAGGCCCCTAGTGGGCTATCCACGGTGAGGTCTTCTAGCCGGGTGGTGGGGCATAGGCGTCTGAGAAGAAGAGGGCAAGAGGGGTTAAGGCGATGCTTCAGTGGTGTTCCTAGGGGCATGCGGATGCTACAGACACAAGTAATTGAAATGAAATTGACTCTACCAGAGGACTTGAATTTGAGGCTTACTTGGGGAATTCCGGCGATCAACGGTGATACGACGACCGACGAGGTGTGTGTGGGCATCTGAGGCTAACCTAGGTACCAATGCTACTCAATGGAGGGCTCGGGTGTTTTATAGGCAAGCTAGGGCGGTTCGGTACAGGGGAGGTGTCCGCTCAGGTTTCGGTGTGTGGCTAGGGCGGGAGAGCTCGGGAGGCTTCGGGGAGGCTCGTCATTGGCGGCGGGGGAGATCAGCAGGTTGAGCGGTGTCTCGATCCTGATGTTTCCTTGAGTGGGGAGTTACGGCGGCCAAGTTGGCCTAGGCGCCTGTCGACCATGAGAGGGAAGGGTGTGGTGGCGACGAATTTGGTCTTGGCTTCTTTGACACGTGGACAGGGATGCAATTAAGAGTTGTCAGGGGGCTCGGCAGACAAGGTGTATGGTCGCTGACTCAGGTGCAGAGGCGTGGCAACGGCGGCTAGGTGGGAGGTGATATGTTTGGACCGTGAACAGTGAGGTCGTCCAAGACGTGGCTCAAATGGTCAGGAAGGACGGCAAATTCAAGGAATGGGAATGCTAATGAGTGAAGAAGGTCGTGAATTAGGCAGAGATTCAAATGAAATTGAAATTCAAAGCAATTCAAATCTAATTCAAAATCCAAGTTGTTTCAAGATTTTTGCGGAAAGTGATGATGTTGCGAGAGAGAGACTTCGGGTAAAGAGAACGCTAGAAAAGGAGCGACAGTCGCAAGCCTGAAAGAAAGGGAGAATAGCATGGAAAACAAGGGACCAAAGCATTTCAGGCAAAACGGCTCAATCAAGTGCCAACAGATTCTAGGCTCACAGAAGCTATTGCTATCTCTGACAATGCAAAACAGAAATGAAATCATGAAAAAAAATGTTAGTATAATTTTGAGCATATCAGGTTTCATTTTAAAAGAATTTGGAGCGGAAACCAAATTGTTTTCTTCTGGCATTTCGAGTGAAAGATGTATGGTAAAAAAAGTAGTTTTGACCTGGGAAAAGGTTTCCTCATCTCTAGTGGAACTTTTAGAGCAAGCAAACAAATGAAGTGGCGTAAATGCACCGTTGCAGATAGCTACTGCCCCAGCACTTGAGAAGGAGAGCAGAAAAAATCAAGCATGATAATTTCAGATTGGGTGGAAATTCAGAGAACTGCTCACTCTCTGTATTGCATCATCCTTGCAGTGTTGCATCAAATCCATACCTCATACTAGCTACTAACAGCAACAAGAAGATTAACAACAGCTACAAGAAGAAGATAATAGAGGCATTGCTCTTACTCATATGTAGAGTAGGATGAGGACTAAATTTATAGATGGATACAAGAAGAGCACAGCAACAGCTAGCAAAGAGGTCCCTGGTTAGTCCAGGCTGGATCTGACCCTCTTGTGGCTGGCCTGCCGGACGGTGCCGACCGATCCCCCCTCTAACGCGGCGCGGCCGCCGCCCGAGGAGGCGGCGAAGAGGGAGGAGAGGTCGGCGTAGAGGTCGACGGCGCGGCGGATGTTGTTGTTGAGCTCCCTAATGAGGCCGACGTTGCGGGAGAGGTCGCCGGGCACCTTGGACTCGTGATTCTGGTTGATCTCGTTGATGAGGACGCGGTTCTGGTCGAGCAGGCTCTGCACCTGCACGAAGCTCGTCTGGAACGCGTGCAGCACCTGGGTGTCCACGCCGGCCGCCGCCGCGGCGCCGCTGAACCCCGACAACGTGTCGCCCTCCATTGACTCCCTTTCCTGGCTGCTCGCTTGCTTCTGCCCCTAGTTCTTGCCTTCTTCTTGGTGTGGTGTGCATCCAGTAGCAGCAGCTACTAGCTACTGCTGCTCTCGAGTGGGTGGTGTTGCAGCCACTGGCTTTCCTTGCTTCAACCCTGCAGAATGTGCAAATGGACCAAATGTGAGATGGATGAAGCTGAATTGAGTTCTTGAAAGGGATGGCTATGTTCTACATATAAAAAGATTGCTTTTTTATTTGGTTGTTGTTGCTTGGGTCATCAAGATTTTGCTTTTACTGCTGAGCTGAGCGAAATTTGCAAATGGGAGCAACTGTTGTGGGAAAATTTCACTGTTGGGACATGGGACGACAAAGTACTGTGGAACAAGATCAGATGTACTTGACGAATCTTTCTTGCTTGGACCCAAAAAAAATTGATTAAAATCATGAAATCAACGCAATGTTTTATTTAAAAAAAGATAGTGAACTCCATCCAAACAAGAATTCCAAGAAATACAAAGTGCATCAGATTTTGGGGGAGAAGGAAGAGTATAATAAAGGGGAGGAAGGTTTGTGCTTCAGTGCTTGTGTAAGAAGGGACGGTTAGGAGAATTGTTGAGATCTGGCGTTTGCTATGGAATTCTCTCGGGAGCAACTCGAGAAGAAAGATCGCGAGGAGGGCGTGGAATGGAAGCTGCAGAGAAAAAAAATCCCATTTTTCTGATGTGAGATAGGGTTTTCAACCAAAATCCGCTCAACTGGCAACCGAATTTGCAGAAGGAATATGTCCAAATTGGCCAGAGAAACAGGGAAGCTGCTGAACTGAAAAATTCAGCAACGCACGGATCAAAAATTCTGAACTTGCGACAAGAATTTGCACGTGAAATGGAATGAAAATCCATGCAGGGGGGAACGAGATTTTTTTCTGTTTCTCTTTCGGTCCTTCAAGAGACCAAGAAACAGCAAGAAAATCCTACTCCAGCAAACTCAACCTAGGAACAAAACCAGAACAAGAATTAAAACAACCTTATCCAAGAAACAAAAAAAGAGGGGGGGGGGAGAGAGATCCTAATACCACAAGAAATCAAGAACAAACCAGGAAGTGCACCCAAGACCACCAGACTCTTGCAAGAGAAACAGGAGATCCCACGCCAGAAAACCAAACAGGCTCTTCTCGAACAAGTCCAATTCCCAATACTTCTTTTCGTATCTATCGGGAGAGGGAGATGTTGAATAATCCACCTCATTCGTCATGTTAGTTTTGGAGTCTGAGCGTGGCCATATTTTTTTTGGGCACATGCGTCTATGTGAGTCGATCAAAGTGAGCGTGATCATGTGGTCGTGATTAAAGTGATCATGTTCATAATAATCATAGTCAAAGAGTCAGCCGTAGCGAGCATGATTAAGTGGTGATCATTTCGGCTTCAGCTTTTAGTTTCCAGCTTATTTTTCACTATTCATAAATTTCGTCTTTTTCTAAACTTTTGGCTTTTTGTTGAGATTTTTTGCCGGTTCTTTTTTTCTCGTATTTGTTTGTATTATACGTAATGGGTTAACATTTTTTATATATTTTTTAATTTTTTTAAATTTAATTATGCTAAATAAGGCTCTGTCAGCTACAGTGTTTTTTCAGCCAGCTACAGTGCTTTTCAGCCATGAGCCACTCAAAATAAGCCAAAATGATCACACCCTAAAGTAGTCATAGCCGACATAGTCAAAGAGTTACTACAGTAGTCGAAAACACTCGTCGCGTGCTTAGTCCATGCGAGAGCACGTTTTCTGTTTTGTTAGCATCATATGTGTCATGGCCTGAGTTCGTGGAATCGTGCCGGTGGTGGCGCATAATAAGGGTAGCTTAACCACCAGAGCAAGGCTAGGATTTCCTTTAAATAGCAGGCTAATATAACAAAAAATGCTGCCTAGTTTTTCAGCAACGCAAAACTCTTGTGTTCTTGCTCTGTTTTCCAAATTCGTGTGTGTGTGCTCAGGTGTGTTGATCGGCTGGAGTTCCTAACATTTGGTATTAGAGCTAGGGAACGCTGATCTGTGATGCAGTCGATTGATTCCGTGTCGCCCCGACACTCCCAGTCTTCAAGGCCCCCGTCCACGGGTTGTAGGCCGAGGACCACTGAGGAGTCGGAGGCGTGTTTTTGCCAACGCCTTTTTTCCCTTGCCCTTGCCTTCGTTCTTCCAGGAGCCGCGAGTAGTGTTGTTGGCGATGGTGCTGCCAGTACATGGCGGCTGAACAGCAAGTGTGTCGGTGGCCCGGGCGATCTTGTCGCTGTGAACCTCTTTGAGTTCCTCCAGAAGAAGAAGGGAGCGATCCTGGATGAACTCTGGGAACGGAGTCATCATAGGTAGAAGAGTCGCCAAGTTCCGATACTTGGGATTCATCCCCTTGATCATTGTCAGCACCCGTGTCTGATTGCTGACAGTTTGCCCGACATCGCAAAGAGCGTCAGACAAAGTTTTGAGCTTGAGGCAATAATCCGTAGCGCATAAATCACCTTGGGTCAGGCCAGAGAACTCAACCTGGAGGTAGATGGCGCGAGTGGTCTTGTTGTCACGAAAGAGATTTTCAATCGTCAACCAAACTTTCGCGGCCGTAGTAGCAGGAACCATGACGATGTCCAAGATCTCTGAACAAAACAGATCCGTAGATCCAAGAAAGAAAGAACGGTGTAGTCAATCAACTTCCAGTCAGCATCAGTCGAGGCAGTAGAAGAGCTTGCCGCCAGGAGATGATCTTCAAGGGCAAACTTGCCGACAGCGACCTCGAAGAGAGTACGCCATTTGGAGTAGTTGGATTGCGAGAGTTCGAGGGTGACAGGAACAAGGGTTTTGATGTTGGCACTGATGGCTTGTGCCCAGAGCTGGGCTTTAGCAACTGCGGCGGCCGTAGCGGCATCAGCGCCTTAGGTTTCGGCACCCATGAAGGAAGGTGGCGCGTACAGTCAAAGAGACGAGTACACAGAAGCTGGAGGTTGGGGGTGGAAGGATGGCAGAATCAGGGGAACGAAACTGCATCTGATACCATGTAAGACTAAGAGAGAGGTGTTTGAAAGAAGCCACGCAACATGGGCTGTCATTCATTGATTACTTATACACTATACAACGTGAGTTAACTGAATACATGAGATAAACACAAAACAATGGTTATCTAAATACAAGAGATAAACATGACAACCGCTAGAGAAAATATAGGCAGGTTGGTTAGAGTTGGTTAGCGGACGCCTGCATGGCATGCATGCGTCTAATAATCGCCATGTCCCAGAGACCGCGCCGATGGCAGTGGCTGTGCTCTGGTGGTACAAAGGGTGGTGAAGGAGGTCGAGGGATCGTCGGCGTATCCAACACTCACAAAGACAAACTATGGTGATTGGGCCTTGATGATGAAGGTCATTCTCCAGGCGCGCGGGCTCTAGGACGCCGTCGACGCTGGCAACCCTGACTTCTAGGAGGACAGGATGGCGCTGGAGGCCATCCTGCGCGCTGTTCCACCAGAGATGATTTCCATGCTTGCTGTCAAGGCAACCACCAAGAAGGCACGGGATACCCTGAAGACCATGCGCGTCGGCATTGATCGAGTGCGCAAGGCCAATGCTCAGAAGCTCCATAAGTAGTTCGAGAGTATTGCATTCCACGACAGGGAGTCTATCAACGACTTTGCGATGTGGCTCACCGAGCTGGTAAACCAGCTTAACACTCTCGGCGACCTAGAGCCACCGCACAAGGTCATCGAGAAGTACCTGCGTGTCGTCCCCTCCAGGTTCTCTCAAATCGCTCTTTCAATTGAAACTTTGCTTGATCTCTCGATGCTCTCAGTGGAGGAGGTGACCAGGAGACTCAAGGCAGCGGAAGATTGGCTAGACCCGGCGCCAGTCGCCGACATGAGTGGGAAGCTGCTACTCACGGAGGAGTGGTGTGCTCGGCTGAGGGAGCGGCAGCAAAGGAAGGGATCCTTTGGCAGCTCCAATTTGGCCACAGGCATCGCAAGCACCACAACGATGGGCTGATAGCGACGGTGTAGACAAAAGCAAGGATGGGCGAAGATCTAGTGGTGAACGCGAATTCTCAAAAGACAAATGCTACAACTGTGGCAAAATGGGCCATTGGGCTAAGGATTGCCGCAGCCGGTAGATATGGGTCGAGGCTCACCTGACGCAAGGGACTACGACGAGTCCACACTTTTGATGGCTAGGGTTGTCACCATCCCTAAGTCATCGACACTGCAAGCCACTATCCCCAATTCCCCATCACCGTGATGCAATCCCCTCTGACTGGTCGAGGCGAAGGTGTTCGCGCAGTTGGATCGAGAGGAGGCACGCGATGATGAGCTTTGGTATCTCGATACCGGTGCTACCAACCACATGACTGGCTCGCGCAAGGTCTTCTCTGAGCTCAGCTCTGAGGTGGTCGACAGAGTGAAGTTCAACAACAGCTCCATCATCAACATCGAGGGGGTGTGGGATGATCCTCTTCACATGCAAAACCAGGGAGCATCGCGCCCTTACGAGGGCTCGCCACCAACCTCATCAGTGTTGGGCGGCTTAATGAGATGGGTTGCCGGGTGTTGATTGATGTCAGGATCCTAAGGATATGCGATGGGTAGTAGCGTCTACTGGTGAGAGTCAAGCGCTACCCCAATCGGCTATACTCGCTCCAACTCAACATCATGCAACCAGTGTGCTTATCGGCAAGGAGCTCGGAGGAGGCATGGCAATGGCATGCAAGGTACGGTCATCTAAATTTCTAGGCCTTGCGCAAGCTCATACAACGTGACATGGTGAAGAGCTGCCGCGAAATGATCAGGTGGATCAAGTCTATGATGGCTGCCTCATCGGGAAGCAACGACGGGCCTCTTTCCCAAAGTAGGGAAAATGTCGAGTGCAAGATGTCCTCGGCCTTGTCCACAGCGATCTCTGTGGGCCGATCATGCCAACAACGCCAAGCAGCAACAGCTACTTCTTGCTGCTTGTGGACAACCTGAGCCACTACATGTGGCTCAGACTCCTTGCAAGCAAGGGCCAAGCTCTAGCATCGATCAAGCACTTTCAAGCCATGGTAGAGGTGAAGTCAGGGCGCAAGCTCAAGGTGCTTTGAATTGACTGTGGCAGGGAATTCACATTGGTGGAATTCGGTGAGTACTGCATTAAGTGCAGTGTACAGTGACAGCTCATGGCCCCTTATTACCTATAGCAGAATGCAGAATGGGGTCATTGAGTGCTGCAACCAGACGGTGGTCACCATGGCGCGTAGCATGATGAAGGCAAAGGGGCTCCTCGGGAGGTTCTGGGACGAAGCCGTCTCCACTGCCGTCTTCATCCTCAATCGTTCGCTGACATGAAGCATCAACAGGAAGACACCGTATGTCTTCCCAACCCCATGAAGTACGAGGCTTGGCATCGCTAGCGACCAGTGGTGCACTTCCTCTACACCTTCAACTGTTTAGCGCATGTCAGGAACTCAAAGTCGCACCTGAAGAAGCTGGACGACCGGAGCATGCTGATGATCTTTGTTCGGTACAAGTCTGGGTCCAAGGTGTACTGTGTGTACGACCCAGTCACCCAGCACATGCACGTGATGCGCAACGTCGTCTTCGATGATACAGTTAGTGGGACTAGAGAGCTCATGGTGAGGGAAGGTATGGTAAGTGGACAGGAACCTTTCACCATGGAGTACACTATAGTGTATGAACCAGGGACAGCGGGGATCACTGGCGTAGATGGAGACCAGTGTTCACCATGCATGCCTGCTAGTGCATGCTCTGGCATCACAGCGATGCCAGGGACAGACGTGGTGATGCCCGTGATGCCGGGCACAATGGAGTTCACCTCACCGCCAACAAACCTGGGAGAGGCACTTGACGCCGACCACAACGATGCACTACTTCAGTATCGCACCATCGATAAATGTCATTAGGCCGGCTTTACCTCGCATTTCGCACCACGCGATCTCGACTCTGCTAGGCTGTTCTTCACCACAGCCGATGAACCAACATTCTTTGGTGAAGTAGAGCAACACGAGTGCTGGCGTAAGGCGATACTCGAGGAGATGAAGTCGATTGAGGACAATGGTATTTGGGAGCTCTTAGATCTCCCCACTAGCCATCGACCCATTAAACTCAAGTGGGTTTACAAGGTGAAGCATGATGAACACGTCGCCATCACCAAGTACAAGGTGTGACTGGTCACAAAGGGCTATGTACAGCGGGCCGGTATCAACTTTGAGGAAGTGTTCGCCCCCGTGGCGCGCATGGAGTCAGTTCGGTTGTTGCATACTATGGCAGTGCACGAGGGGTGGCAAGTCCATCACATGGACGTCAAATCTATGTTCCTCAATGATGACCTGACGGAGGAGGTGTATGTGGCTCAGCCACTTGGGTTCATCATCGACAACAGTGAGCGCAAGGTACTCCAGCTCCGAAAGGCGCTCTATGGTCTTCGCCAAACACCCAAAGCGTGGAACACCAAGCTCGACACCAGCCTATCAACGCTAAGGTTTCACAAGAGCGTCTCCAAGCATGCTCCGGTACTGAAGTCGTTGACATTTGTGCATTCAATACCGATATGAAGAAAATGTTTTGGATGAACAACCTAGGGTTGCTTCTGAGAGACCATGTGGAGGTATCCCCATGTTTGTGATGAGTAATTGACGGTTGTGTTAGAGAGTTTGAGTTTATTTTGGGTATTCCAGGGTTGAGTACCTTTCATTAATGCTAATATTGATTATGCTTTTTCGTGCGGTGCTATGTGACAGTTTGCTTGTCTGTGTGGCTGCAGGACTTCGGAGCTAGGTCATGGTGAGGCGAGGTGGACCAGGACTAGGCTCAGGGAGGAGCTGAGGTCAAGACGGTCAGAGATGCCGAAGATGATCGAGGCTACTGAGGTGGTTGCGAGTCGGGAGACGAGAAACCAGAGCTGGAGCTACCGGTGGAGGACACGACGGGCAATGACGAGTGGACCGGGACTAGGCTCAGGGAGGAGTCGGAGGTCCAGACGGTTGGATGTCGGTTGCGGTCGTGTGCGACGAAACAGACCAGGACTAGACTCAGGTGGAGTCGGAGGTCTCGGTCGGAGTCAAGTGGACACGACGGGCAGCGACGAGGTGGACCGGGACTAGGCTCAGGGAGGATCTGAGGTCCAGACGGTCAGGATGCCGGGTGCCGTCGTGTGCAGCGGAGCGGATCGGGACTAGACTCAGGAAGGAGTCGAGGTCCAGACGGTCAGGGTGTCGGTTACGGGAAGCTTCCGGGAAGGTGCTTGAGGGGAAATTTGGAGAATTGTATCAAGCTTGAGTGGAGTGGCTGGTTTTCCCTCCATTTCTTGTGTTGACTTGGACTCTTGCTTCTTTTGTGTGTGGAGCATGGAGTGGGAAGGGTATGCCACTTCTTGATTTTCCAGATGGGGGTGAGCTTCTGCCTTCATATGCATGGTTGTAGGAGAGGCAGATGGGTATTCTGGAGAGGCAAGCAGTGAGCTCTGTATGTTTGCGTGAGTTCCTCTCTCAAGCATGTAGTGAGATGAGTGAATTTTCTTCTCAACTGCGTATGGGGACGTAGTGAGTTGGTTGTATCTCCTGTGTAATCATTCATGGCAATGAATCCATCTGTGTGTTTGTCTCTCTGTGATGGACTTTGATTTCAGTCTATTCTTTGGTTCTCTCTGTTGTTTCTTTTGTATTTGAGCTTGATCCTTGTTGAGAAGCTTCAAAATGAGATGCTTTGTGATGGGAAAATACTCTAGACCATTTGGCCAATCCATTCCCAAGAGCAAATGGAGGATTCAATGATTTCTGTCTTTTATCTGTTCTTCGCCCAGTTTACTCTGTTATGCAATTTTAGGGTTTGAAGGCAGGGTAAGGTTGATTCTCTTGATTTTGCTTTAGGAGTTGGCTTCAGATTTGTGTGTTCTTGCCATGAGGTCATTCCCTGGTGTATTTCAGAGTCTCATGAGCAAAGGTGCTAAAAATCTCAAGAAATATGGTCTTTGTTTCACCTGTTGACTGCTCTCTGAAAATTTCAGAATTTTCAGTGCCCTTTTGTTCTTCAGCTGCAATTTCATCTCCCTGGGGTCTCAATGATGTTTAGAGTTAGGTCTTGCTCAGTTGGCTTGAGAAGAACAATAGCAATTTGCCTTTTTCCTTGAGTTCTCCTCATTTTTGTATTTACTGTGTCAAAACTTCAGTTTCAGAGCTTCGGGTGCCTGCTTTCTGCTCTGTCTAGGGTTTGCCCGGTCAGACCGCTCAGTGGTTGGCGGTCAGACCGGACCTGTGCCGGCGGTCAGACCGGCCAAGCACTGGGGGTCAGACCGGCCAAGCTATGGCGGTCAGACCGGCCTCAGTAAGGCGGTCAGACCAGCGGGCAAGGTGCGGTCTGACCGATCGAAACACTGCGGTCTGACCGACCTGTTGTCTTTTGGCTGCTGAGTTTCTCTGATGTTTGATTTCTGCTGCATGCTTTGCTTTAGTATTGTTGCCATGCTTCTTTCTCTGTTAGTTTAAGTTTCCAGAGAGCATGACTCATCTTTTTCATAGCTCTATAGCTATCGGAGAAAAGATCTTAGTGGATACTTTGGGGAGCAAATTTTAAAAAGGCATCATTCACCCCCCCCTCTGTTGCCATTTTAGATCCTACAGCTTCCCTATTACATTGGCATCGAAGTGAGTCAATGGCCAAGAGGCATCTTATTGTGCCAATTGACCTATGCGCTTATGGGGCTTGAGAAGAGCGGCATGGAAGACTGCAATAGTTGTCAAGTGCTGATGGAAGCTCGCCCTGAAGCTGAGCAAATCAAGCTCCTACTCATTGGTAAATGCCACCCAGTACCGAAGTATCATCGGCAGCCTTTGGTATTTAGTGAGCACATGGCCGGACATAGCCTATGCGGTGGGCTACACAAACCGGCTCATGGAGGAACTGCATGAATATCACCTGGCCGCGGTCAAGCACATACTTCATTACATCACCGGAACAAGCAACCATGGCGTCTGCTATGCAAGGAAG
The DNA here is from genome assembly GCA_017311315.1 of Dendrocalamus latiflorus. Classification (NCBI taxonomy): domain Eukaryota; kingdom Viridiplantae; phylum Streptophyta; class Magnoliopsida; order Poales; family Poaceae; genus Dendrocalamus; species Dendrocalamus latiflorus. The sequence goes on along the minus strand of CM029622.1, from coordinate 15,045,609 downwards.
AGAGCGATCGGCCACGCTGTTAGGATTCAGTGACAACGACATGGCCGACGACGTTGACAATCGTAGAAGAACCACAAGAGTGCTCTTCTTTCTTAGAAGCAACCCCATCACCTGGCAATCAAAAAAGCAGGGGTGGTGGCGCTATCATCCTGCGAGGTAGAGTACATCGCCACGTCAGTTGTGGCATGTCAAGGCGTCTGGCTTTCTCAGCTGATGGGCGAACTTCTCTGCTTAGAGCCCAGTGTGCCAATGCTTAAGGTGGACAACAAGTCCACCATTGCGTTAACTAAGAATCATGTCTTCCACGACCAAAGCAAGTACATTGACACTTGTTTTCACTTCATTTGGGAGTGTGTTGATAGAAGGAAGATCATTCTAGAGCATACTCGCACAGAGGAGCAGATGGTGGATATTCTCATGTAGTCACTCGGGCACGTCAAGTTCTAGGACCAGCACGCAAGAATTGGTGTCGTCGAGATCACCGGTTAACGCGGCAAGGATTAGGGGGTGAATGTTGAATAATCCAGCACGTTCATCATGGTAGTTTAGAGTTTGAGCGCGGCCAAGTTTTCCTTGGTCATGCGCATCTGTGTGAGTAGGTCGAAGTGACCATGGTCGAAATAACCATAATCGAAGAGTCAGTCGTAGTGGTCGAAGTAGTCATAGCTGCCGTGGTAGAAGAGTTACTATAGCAGTTGAAAACACTCATCGCGTGCTCAGTCCATGCGAGAGCACGTTTTCCATTTTATTAGTGTCGTGTGCGTCATAGCCTAGGTCCGTGGGATCATGCAGGTGGTGGCGCATAATAAGGGTGACTTAACCACCAGAGTAAGGCTAGAATTTTCTTTAAATAGCAAGCAATACAATAGAAAATACTGCCCAGTTTTTTAGTAGCGCAAAATTCTTGTGTTCTTGCTCTGTTTTCCAAATTCGTGTGTGTGTGCTCAGGTGTGTTGATCGGCCAGAGTTCCTAACAGGAGAGAGAGAGAGAGAGCAGGTGGTGCTTACCTCAAGGACTCCACACCATTTTTGGGAGCTGATCAGATCATACGAGCAAGAGAGACAGAGAGATAGCAATAAACACGCATAGGGGTGCTAACTACGGATAGATAGAAAGAAAGGAAAGGAAGGAGATCAGGACATCCTCAAACACACGACAGGGCTCTATGCCCCTATGTCCCTCTCTCTTCTTTCTCTTGTTATTGCTCTTAGATAGAATCTTTTCCTAGAGAGAGATATGTGGCACATTCGGGCATGTTTCGCCTCCTCCTATCTCCCCCTCCCTCAGCTAGACATCCGATCATGGAGTGGATGGATGTTTTGCCTAATATTCATTTGGTGGGTTATCTGATCTGGGGATATTTCTGGCGATGTGGTAAATTTCCTAGTACGAACTTCGAATGTTTCTAAAACAACCCAAAAAATTTACTTGAATTTGTGAAACTTGCCAAATTTGGAAATCCTTCTTGATTTTGCACTTTGCTCTTCGGGAAAGCCACTTTCACCATTACCTTGGTGCCCTCCTACCCTAGCTCCACCTCCCTTGTTGCTTCTGCCACTCAGCCGCTCACCGTTCGTATGCTGCACTCACCGCATCTGCTCACCGATGCAATTCCCTCAACCTTCGCATAGCACCGCGCCACCTCATTCATTGAACATTTACTAGCTATCACACCGCTCTTGGCCATGCGCCACACCCCTGCCACCGTTGACCTCGCCACTGTCACCTCAGTCGCCAGGCACTTGACGTGTGTCCTGCACCCAAATTCGCCCTGCCAACTTGTGCGCTCCTGGCAGAAAGATGTCGTGCACCTCGTGTTGCCACCGTAGCTGCCAGCACCACCGCCACTTGCTAAAGCTCCTTGGAGATCCATGCCACCATCTATGCGTTAGCCATGTCTTTGCCATGCCCCTGTCACCACCACCTTCATCGGGCTATAAAGCTAAGTAAAGTTGCTCACTAGCTTTCATTCGCACTGAATTACAATCCCAAAGCCCCTCCCTCCAATCTCTGCCAACAATCGCCGTCATCACCAAGCTCATGCAGGTGAGCTCCAAAACTTAATTCCTGCGATAGCATTAACCCCAATCCAATTCCTCATGACCATAGCATCCTGGTAGCACTGTAATGCTATCCCCGACCTCGTTGATCCATCTCGTTGCCCCTAGCCTGCCGGCACCATGCGCCATCGCCAACCATGCACGGCCACCGCAGACAGCCTCACACAAGCTAAACCATGTGAGCCATCACCACCACTAGGATCTCTGTGCACCGTAGATGCTTAAACCACCATTGGACTAGCCAAAACCACATAGTAATGTCACCGTGCCATGGCTCTGCTCCGGCGAGACACCACTACCACTAGCCATCTCTAGCATCACTTCAACAGTGCGCATACCCAAAATGGGTTGCCTAGGTCCAATTTACCCTCACCGTACCACCACTCACCGCCAATCACCCTCACTGTCACTCAGTTGCATTGCCGTCACTCACCTCTACTTAGGTAGTCATGAGCGCGAGTTCAAGCCAAATGGGCTTTGTGCTCTATAGGCCGAGTAGATGTGCTAGGCAAGTCAGCCCAAATCAGTGCACAGCGCAACAAGCCAAGTAGGCCAAGCCCATTAGTTAAAGCCCGACATTGTTCACATCTAGCCCAATACTGTTTCATGGCCCAAACTCATTACTGTTCAACACATGAAAATCAGCCTAAAACCATTACTATTCACCAAACCCGATCTGTGAGGAATTGTGTGAACCTTGGTACTATTCACCTAACCTATTACTATTTACCCAAAAACCGTTAAGCCTATTTATACTCATTTCGACCATTTCGAGCCTGTCTAACTCATTTTTAACTCCATTCGATCCAACCAAGCTTAGTTTAAACCCTATCCACCCAAGTCCATCTTATTTTATATCTTATTCAGATATTTTATTGTATTTTGTTTCTAGCTTGTATTATATAAAGTAGGAACTTATTTGTATTTGTTCTTTTACGCTAACATCCAGATTGCACTAGGCATGAACTCAAAAAGAGTTTTGGATGATCATGATTATTCTTTTAAGCTTATCGTTTGGGATGGTCGACAAAAGCCTTAAGATCTAACGCGTGATAAATAAAATATGAAGAAAACAAATTATAAGAAATGGTTGAAGCTTAGGAGACTGTTGTGGATGGCTCCTAGTCTAGGATTTGCTTTCATAAGTGTCGTAGGGGTGGCCCCCACCTAAACCCAGCAGGCCTGGTAGGAGATTATAAGGCCTGGAATAGGCCATGTGTAATGACATAACTGCCCCCAGAGGGGATAACCAGATGTAAGGGTATAGCTGTAAAAGCACTCCTCATGTGTGTATATATATATATGAGTAAGCCATGGGGAGGACCCAGGCCATTACACTTATCTTCATCACTCTCCACTACCATCTCTCTCTCTGTTTGGTCTGTAGCCACAACAGTTGGCGCCGTCCATGGGGAGGACGAAGACAAGCCTGAAGACCGAAGAAAGAAGATGGCACCGAAAAAAGCTTCACCAGCGGCGGCGAAGGGAAAGAAGGCGGCTGGGTCGGAGCAGCGCGTGAACACCAGGGCTTCGGCATCGGCCGCCGAAGGAGTTGGCGGCGGCGTACGCGCCGTGGTCGCGGGCATCGACGCTCACGCGGCAACGACCGACCCCGCCAGCGCCGTTGGCATTGACGCTCGAGCGGCAACGACCGACCCCGCCAGCGCCGCTACGACGACATCCAACCCCGTCACCCTCGCCGGTAGCGTGGATCAGACGGCCGGGGGTAGCCGCAACGAACCATCCGGCGGATCTGGAGATCGTGAGGCGATGGTCCCTGCACCGACCCGTCCGCTGGGCGTTCCGGCGGTCTCAACGACACCAGCGGTGGAAAGTGTCCTACTAGCAGCCCTCAACGCGTTCCAGCGGGAACTAGGGGACCTTCGCGGAGCCGTCCGAGATATACAAGAGGCTCGGAGCCAGCAGGTTGCGACAGTAATCGCGCCCGAGTCCACGCCAGAGAAGGCGGACAGCCGCGAAGCCCCCACGTCCAGCCGCGTCCCGCCGGGGTGCGTGGATCCAGAATCCCCGCTTTCGGCGGGGCTGCAGCAGGCGGCGTGGCCTGAAGGCTTCAAGTTCCCTAGCATCATCGACCCGTACAGAGGCGACACGGATCCTCGCGAGTTCGTGCGCGTGTACGAAACCGCGATGGAGGCCGCGGGCGGAGACGACACCACGAAGGCGAAGGGACTCCCCCTCGCAATGCACGGGGTGGCGCTCTCTTGGTTTTTTACCATAGAGCCGGGCTCCATCTACGCGTGGGAGCAGCTTCGCGACCGCCTTCGCAGCAACTTCCAAGGACACTGTGTCGAGCGAATCGAGGTGGACCAACTCTTCGCTGTGAAGCAAAGACCCTCGGAGACGCTCCGGGGCTACTTCAAGCGCTTCACCAAGATTCGATGCCAGCTAAAAGATATTAACGAAACCACCATCGTTAATGCAGCCATACAGGGCCTTCGCCCGGGCCCGATGGTCGAGTACAACGCGCGGAGGCCAATCAAGACAGTCGCCACGCTCTTCGACAAAATGGACGAGTACGCGCGGGCGGAGGAGGATGCGCGAAGACGCAGCATTACCATCCTCGGCCCCGCCCATGAGGAGCGGGCGGGTGGTCTCTCCTCAAAGCCGGGCCGCAGCCGAGAGCCCCGAGGAGGCCCTCCCCGAGGCAGCAAGGCCGGGGTACAGGAAGGCTCTTCAAGGAGCAGGCCTAAACCTCGGCGCCGCCGGCGCAGGTCGCAGGCGGCCCGTCATGTCCTCGACACCGAGAGCGCCCGCCAAGGACCCGCCCCCGCCTCACGGAACGGAGACCGGGGACCAGACGGCGGACTTGATTGCGGCGACCAACCCCACGCAGAACAAGAGCTCCTACACTATGGCAAGTGGTGCGAGGTACACGGCTACGGTGATCATTACACAAGGGCATGCACCGCAGTTATGGAGCTGCGGAGGGTGACGGCCGGGTCTCGGGCTCGGCCTCCTCGGTCCCCCGCCGGATCCCACGCAGGGCACCCAAGGGATAGCCCCATACGAGCCACCGCAATGGAGGGCGCGCAGCATCGCACCGTCAGCGTCATCACCGGAGGCTCCTCTTCAAAAGCCCCCGGGGAGCAGCCGCAGCTGTGGATGCCGCCCCGCAACATCACCTTCGACTTGAACGACGCCAGGGGCGTGGAGTACCCTCACCAAGACCCTCTGGTCATCCAGGCCCACATAGCACGCTGTGACGTCAGGCGCGTCCTCGTCGACGGGGGAAGCTCCGCTAATATCTTGTTCGCAGAGGCCCTCGACCGCATGGCGATCCCCCGAAGCCGGCTAGAGCAGTCAGGAGCTCCACTTCAAGGCTTCGGGGGTCAACCGTTGCAGGCCTTGGGGCACGTGTCCCTTCCTGTCACTTTCCGTCAGGAGGGCAACAAAGGTAACATCCGGACCGAGCAGGTCACCTTCGACGTCGTAGATATCCCGCACCCCTACAACGCCATACTGGGGCGACCCGCCATCAACTCTTTCGAGGCGATCCCGCACCACGCGTTTTTGTGTGTAAAGCTCCCGGGCCCGGAGGGTGTTATCACCGTCTTCGGCGACCAGGACCTGGCCAGGCGTGCCGAAGGCGGCAGCCGTGTCCCGCGTCGCCCGGTGCATGCCCTCTCCAGCGCGCTCGGGGATGGGCCCTCCGCCCCCGGGTGGACGCCCAAGCCTCGGCCCGAAGGCGGAGTTAAAAAGGTGCCGCTCCAGGCGGAGGGGCAGTTTGTGTCCATTGGCGAGGGGCTCCCACCGGGGATCGAACGGGATCTGCTCCGAGTGCTTCAGAACAACGTCGACATCTTCGCATGGTCCCCGGAGGACATCAAGGGCGTGGACCGAGCAGTAATCGAGCATCGCTTGGCGGTCCGCCCCGACGCCAAGCCAGTCAAGCAAAGGCTTCGGCGTATGTCGATGGATCGGCAGCAGGCGGCCAAAGCAGAGGTGGCGAAGCTTCTTCGCGCCGGGGTCATCCGCGAGGTCCACCATCCAGAGTGGCTCGCTAACCCGGTGCTAGTCAAAAAGGCCAGCGGGGCCTGGCGCATGTGCATCGACTTCACGGCACTCAACAAGGCGTGCCCGAAGGATAATTACCCCCTGCCGCGCATCGATCAGCTGGTCGACGCCACTGCTGGGTGCGAACTCATGAGTTTCCTGGACGCCTATTCCGGCTACCACCAGGTATACATGGCCGAAGACGACGAGGAGAAGACCAGTTTCATCACACCACTTGGGACGTTCTGCTTCGTCAGAATGCCCTTCGGCTTGAAGAACGCAGGCGCTACCTTCACCCGCCTCGTCGCCATTGCCCTGGTCGCCCAGCTCGGGAGGAACGTCGAAGCCTATGTCGATGACGTGGTGGTCAAAACTCGGCAGCTTGCTCTGCACGGCCGGGACCTCCAGGAGACCTTCGACAACCTCCGGAAGGCGGGCATCAAGCTCAACCCCGACAAATGTGTCTTCGGGGTGCAGGCGGTCAAACTCCTAGGTTTCCTCGTGTCTGGGCGGGGCATCTAGGCGAACCCCGACAAAGTAGACGCCATCCTGGGTATGGAGCCACCCAAGACAACAAGGGAGGTCCAGAGGCTGGCAGGCCGCATGGCAGCATTAAGCCGCTTCCTATCCAGGGCGGCGGAGCGAGGCCTGCCGTTTTTCAAGACACTCCGCGGGTGCGATGGATTTCGTTGGGACGGAGACTGCGCGAAGGCCTTCAACGAGCTCAAGCAGCACCTGGCAAGCCTCCCCACTCTGGTCGCCCCAGCACCAAAGGCTCCCCTCCTGCTCTATCTGGCTGCGTCAGCCACCGCGGTCAGCGCCGTCCTCGTCTTAGAGGAAGGCGCCATGCAGCGGCCCATCTATTTTGTCTCTGAAGCCCTCCAAGGTGCCAAGACAAGATACACGGAGCTTGAGAAGCTTGCCTACGCGCTTGTCATGGCCTCCAGGAAGCTTCGGCATTATTTTCTGGCCCACCCGATCACAGTACCTTCCTCATTCCCCCTGGCAGAGATGCTACACAACAAGGAGTCCACAGGGCGCATCGGCAAATGGGCTGCCGAGCTCGCTCGCTCCCTTCTCCTTGACGTATGCTTCGCGAACGGCAATCAAATCCCAAGTCCTGGCGGATTTTCTCGCCGAATGGACCCCGCCGGCCCAACCCGTCCAGACGCACGATGATCCCGTCTGGACGCTTACAATCGACGGAGCTTACAGCGTCGCCGGCGCAGGCGTAGGGGCGGTGATCGTCACGCCCGAAGGACAGCGTTTGCTGTACTCGGCGCGCCTTGCCTTCCCCGCCACCAACAACACGGCTGAATACGAGGCACTGCTCTTTGGCTTGGCGAAGCTCAAGGCAATCGGCGCAAGACGGGTGTTGGTCCGCACCGACTCGCGTTTGGTGGCTGGCCATGTGGACAAGTCATATCAAGCCAAGGACCCTGAGTTGGCCAAGTACCTCGCGACGGTGAGGGCGAGGGAAAGGCACTTTTTGGGTGTCACCGTCAAGGCCATCCCCCGTGCGGAGAATGAGCAAGCCGACGCCCTCGCCAAAGCGGCCAGCCAGCAACTGCCCCCCCCCCCCGAGGGGGCGTTCTACGAGATGTTAACAAAGGCGGCCATCGCGCAGGACAACCGGGACGCGGCACTCGTCCACCACATTGATCGGCCAGGAGATTGGCGAGAGCCCATCTTCAATTTCTTGCAAGGCATCGCCGAGCCGGAGGACCCTGCCGAGCTGCGACGCTTGCAGCACCGCGCACGGTCCTTCCAGGTATTCGAAGGGATACTCTACAAGAGAGGGGTTTGCGCACCGCTCCTGCGCTGCCTCTCGACTGAGGGGGGAAAGGAGCTCTTGGCGGAGATCCACGCGGGCGTGTGCGGATCCCACCTGGCACCGAGGTCATTAGTCGGCAAGGCGTTCAGGCAAGGCTTCTACTGGCCGACTGCCATCACCGACGCCCAGGACCTCGTCCGTCGGTGCCAAGGGTGCCAGTGGATGGCGCGCATCATCCGTAGGCCCCCGACGAGCCTCAACCCCATTCCCCCGGTGTGGCCACTGGCACGCTGGGGTCTCGATATAGTAGGACCACTTGCCCGAGCTCCAGGGGACCTCCGGTTCGTGGTAGTCACGCTGGAGTATTTCTCCAGATGGCCGGAAGCGATCGCTCTGGCCAAAGTAACTTCTGCGGCCATACAGCGCTTCCTATGGCAAAACATCATATGTCGCTTCGGTGTGCCCCGGGAGCTCACGGTCGACAATGGCCTGCAGTTCGACGCCACCCTCTTCAAAGATTATTGTGACAGCATGGGCATCACCCTCCGATTTGCCTCGGTAGGGCATCCCCAGTCCAACGGGGCGGTCGAACGGGCGAATGGCGCCATCTCTGCCGCCATCAAAAAGCGCCTGGTTGGATTGCCGAAGGGCAAGTGGCCAAGCGAGCTTCACAGCATTCTATGGTCGCTTCGCACAACGGTAACGCGCCCGACGGGATTCACGCCGTTCAAGCTCCTCTTTGGTGATGAAGCGGTGACGCCCGAGGAAATCAAGGCCGGCTCGCGGAGGGTCCTCGTCCAAGCACCCGAAGAGGAGCGCCGTGTGTCCTTGGACCTCCTCGACGGGATACGAGCAGACGCAGCCCACCATGTCGAGAAGTACGCGCGGCAGACAATGCGTACTCGGGACCGCTCCATATGCCCGCGGGGGTTCAAGCCTGGGGATCTCGTCCTCAGAGTGGCGCTCCAGGCGGAGACCGTTGGCAAGCTGGAGTCCAAGTGGGAAGGCCCGTACATCGTGACGGAGGCATTGCCGAAGGGGGCGTACCGCCTCGCCACGCTCGAAGGACAAGCCTTCCGGCATACATGGAACGCGGACAGGTTGCGGCGGTACTACGCCTAGGAGCAGGACAGCAGGCGTAGAGCCACCAGCCCTTTGTCATGCGATGCTCGCCCGCGCAAACGGGAGTTCAATAAAGGTTGTTGTTCCCAGAGCATCCCCTGTCCGCGCTGAGCAGAACAAAGTCCACGGACTTTAAATAAGACGTAGCGTCGAGGTCCGCGTCCGCACGCGAGAGTCTGCGGACTATAAATAAGACGTAGCGTCGAGGTCCGCCTCCGCACGCGAGAGTCTGCGGACTATAAATAAGACGTAGCGTCGAGCCTAGCTCCGCACGCACCAGTCCACGGACTTTAAATAAGACGTAGCGTCGAGGTCCGCCTCCGCACGCGAGAGTCTGCGGACTATAAATAAGACGTAGCGTCGAGCCTAGCTCCGCACGCACCAGTCCACGGACTTTAAATAAGACGTAGCGTCGAGGTCCGCCTCCGCACGCGAGAGTCTGGGGACTATAAATAAGACGTAGCGTCGAGCCTAGCTCCGCACGCACCAGTCCACGGACTTTAAATAAGACGTAGCGTCGAGGTCCGCCTCCGCACGCGAGAGTCTGCGGACTATAAATAAGACGTAGCGTCGAGCCTAGCTCCGCACGCACCAGTCCACGGACTTTAAATAAGACGTAGCGTCGAGGTCCGCCTCCGCACGCACTCTACGGAGTATAAATAAGACGCAGCGGGGGGACGCCTCCGCGTGCACTCTAAGGAGTATAAATAAGACGTAGCGTTGAGCTTAGCTTCCGCACGCACCAGTCCACGGACTTTAAATAAGACGTAGCGTCGAGGTTCGCCTCCGCACGCGCGAGTCTCCGGACTATAAAGAAGACGTAGCGTCGAGCCTAGCTCCGCACGCACTAGTTCACGGACTTTAAATAAGACGTAGCGTCGAGGTTCGCCTCCGCACGCGCGAGTCTCCGGACTATAAAGAAGACGTAGCGTCGAGCCTAGCTCTGCACGCACTAGTCCACAGACTTTAAATAAGACGTAGCGTCGAGGTTCGCCTCCGCACGCGCGAGTCTCCGGACTATAAAGAAGACGTAGCGTCAAGCCTAGCTCCGCACGCACTAGTCCACGGACTTTAAATAAGACGTAGCGTCGAGGTTCGCCTCCGCACGCGCGAGTCTCCGTACTATAAAGGAAGTCGTAGCGTCGAGGTTCGCCTCCGCACGCGCCACTCCACGGAGTATAAACGAGATACGCAGACCTGCCCTCCGCGTTCGGCGGCAGGTAACACCAAGCATAAGGTACTACTTGGTTCCATTATAAAAGCAAAGGGGTTACATGGTTACAAGCGTAAGAACCAGTACATCATCCCCCTGCCCTACCCGACCAACGGCTCAGCCTTGGCGCGGTGCGGACGAGCCCGCGCCGTCGTCGCCGCGGCGCTGAAGGACCCCTTCAAGCCACTGGAGGAGGTCCCCCTCCCCATGCAACGTCTGCTGCACGGCGACCCTCGCTGCACCTTCCCCGAAGCGGCCCCAGATCCGTTGATGGAAGTTCTGCAGGCTAGGCCCGATGGAGCGGATGGCGTCCGACATAACCTCTGGGCGGTCGGGAGGATCCAGTTGAGGATTCGCTAGCTCATGGGTATGCCTACACCCACGAGTATGAAGCAGGGCGAGGGCGAAGCACGCACCAACATAGCTGCAGTGCTCGCCAAAGGTCCTGGCGCCACGAAGAGCAACGCCGGCCCCCTCCTCGATCAGCCTGAGCGTCTCCGACAGGGCCTCCGGCCTGTGCGTAGTGTCCGGCACTCGGACGCACAAATCTCGGAGGGCCTGGTTCAGAGACTCCATGGCCCGCCATGCCGACAGCGACGCATTTTCCAAGACGAGGCGGTTCTCGGCAGCAGACTCCGCCAGCTGGGCCTTCTCCCCTTCTAGGACGGCGATCTGCTGCACGAAGGCAGCGCGCTCCCCAGCCGCGACGCTCTGAGCTTCCGTGGCCTCGAGTTGTGCGGCCACCAGGGCGCCCTCCAGCGCGCGAAGTTCTTCATCCTTCGCGGCGAGAGCAGTGTTTGCTTCGCGGAGGCTGGCTTCCAGAGCCCTCCGCTCCCGAACGCGGGCCTCGTCAAAGGACCGGCCGAGGGCAAGCGTCTGGCAGAAACAACAAATCAGCAGGCGTCCAGCAGTACCTTACAAACTGAAGCGCACATATTTACCCTCATCTCGGAGGCCTGCAGCGCGAGCGCTAGGAGGTCCCCCGCGCATGACGACAGCGCCTCTCGGTTGAGGCCGTTGTCGGCACGCTCTGCGGCTGCGGTGAAGTCGCAAAATATCTCCGGGCGAGGGAGGAAGTCCGAGCGAGCGGGCCCCGGCCCCAACGCGCCCAGATTTATCGCGGCCACGGCCATGTCAGCAGCAGCGGACACCTGCGGGGCATCCTGCACAAGGCTCCCAACTTCGCGCATACCTCCGCTGCTCGATCCTTCGCCACGTACGGGAGACGTCGTCTCGCCTGATGTCGGCAGAATGAGCGAGCAGATCGGAGAGAGTCTCGCGAAGTCAGGTGAAGAAAGGGACACACACCTACCTCCTGCGCCATTCGTCGCGGTAGGAAGTGGCGCCGGTTCGACCGCCCAGGGGGAGGCGGGCGCCTCGACGCTCGGGGAGAAGGTCTTCTCGGCTGCGCTAGACACCGTAATCCCGCGGCAAGGCCCCGCAACAGCGTATTGACCCCTCGTTGGCGGCGGGGACTGCGTCCGAGGGCGTTTCGCCTGCGGTGGCACAGGCGATTCTTCCACGGCAGGACCAGCTCCGGTCACTGTCGCCCCCACGGTTTCCTCTGTAGGGGGCACGCCCTCGTCGGCCGCTGCGGTTGATAACGCACCTTCCACCGTGGTTTGCTCGCTAGGAACGACGCCACCCCCCGGGTTGACGAGTTCCAACTCAACGATGGCCGCGAGCCCGAGCACGGGCTCGTGGGCGTCGGCAGAAGGTGTCGGGGGATCCGCGGCGGTGCGCCCCTCCGAAGCAGTATGGCCAGGCCCACCGCCGGTCGCACGCCCCGTCTCAGCTGGGCTAGCCGCCGGGGGGGCTGCCGGGTCGCATACGGCAGCCGGGGAACGGGCCCGGCGTCGCGAAGATAGCACCCCCGTAGGGCTATCACCGTCCTGAACGCCCGGAGTCCCAGCGGGAAGCTCTTCCGGCACCGCACGCTCGGGCACGACAATGCCCACAGCCTCGCAGGTGCGGTTTACCCGCCCCTGCTTAGCCGCCTTGACTGCGGCCTCGCGAGCCCGGTGCTCCTTAAGCGTGTACGGGCCGAGGAGCGCCGCAACCGCGCGCTCCGCATCTTCTAGCCGAGCCACTGCGCAGGAGATCACGTCAGTCAGGCGGAAGCCAAACAGATACAAGGGCGCGCGTAAAGCGTGCTGGGCGACTTACAAGGGGCGGAGGGCGGCAGCAGGCGAGACACGGATGGGTCGAACCCGTCCTCGCGGGGGCCATTCTGTCCAACATACTTCCCCCGGGAGGAGAGTGGCGCCGCCCCATACATCGTGAACTCCTCGGCTAGGTCGCGCACGCTCATTCGACGAGCGACACCGACAAGGCTCTGTAGCTTTTGCGTGTCGTCGATCTCCGCCTTCAGACTCGGCGTGCTGTTAAACGAGATCGGCCCACCTCGGCAATGCATTCTGCTCTTGTCGGTCACGGTGTAATAGAACCACCACCGCGTCCAGCCGGCCGCCCATTGCCCTGACGAGGCTGGCACAGGGAACAACGTCGCGCATGACGCCCGGAGCACGAAGTCCACACCGCCGAAGTTGGACACCGCCCCGTCAACCTTTCTGGGTCGACAGTGTGCGTCGTGCAGGGTGGCGAATAAGCTCGCGCTGGGACGCCACCCCTCTGTCCTCATCGCCCATGTGAAGACGGCTAGGCGGAGTATCGCGTGGGGCGTCAACTGGGCTAGCTCCAACTTGTAGGCCCGCAGGACTTCGCCCACGAACAACGTGGAGGGCATTCGAAGGCCGGCATCGAAGAACGCGACGAAAACAATCGCCTCCATGGCCTCGGGCTTCGGCTCCGTCTCGTCCCGGCGGGGTAGGCGAGCCCCATTGCGATCCACGATCTTCCCCTCATCCACGAGTCGCTGCAGCGTCCCTTCGGTCATGCGGCTCTTCCCCAGCACACGGGAGCAGGAGCCTCCCGAGTGCTCCATGGCGTTCCACCACTTGTTGGCGCGCGAGCTCCCCCGCGGCACCAGTTTGTACTCCTGGGAAGGATGGGTCGCCTCGCCCTGGCTAGGCAAGGAACCGCTGCGGGGGTGGTAGGTGGCGTCGTCCTGGCTAGCCATCGCTCTTCGCGACAAGGGAAGAGGATGCAGGCAAAGGAGCAACTGGCGTGACAATTAGCACGGGTGGAAGCGAAGCGGCAGATCAAAAAGCAAAGCAAGAAAGGGTGCCTCCACCTCAACACTAGCACCTTATAAAGGCCGCTCGCCTACCTTGTGGCTCAACGCACAGACGGATCAAATTCCCAGCGATTCGGTTGTCCAAGATATGGAAAGAAGAACCGCCGGGACCTAGACGGCCGTGCCTGGTAGGTGGCCAAGCAGCGCACAATGCCCCCACATCTTCAACACGCGTCCAACTTCTCGGGGGACGAGGCGAACGGCCGCGGTCACGCAACCGCTCACATCCCACGACGCACCAGTCGTGAGTCGCCACGTGCCCCACCTGCAGCATGGCAGACTGCACGACGCGACAGCCTGACTTCTGCCAGGCCAGGCGTCGAAGTGATTCCAGCCGCCATTAAAAGCGCACTACCAGACTGCAAGGTCACAACAGCCCCGGAGCGCAACCATACCGGCGCCAAGCTCCGATCTCAGCACAGGGACGGAGCGCGCGCGTCTACTTCGACTTGGGCGCCAGCCTCCACTGCCACCCGTTCGAAGGGTAGGGGACGGAGCGCGCGCGTCTACTTCGACTTGGGCGCTAGCCTCCGCTGCCACCCGTTCGAAGGGTAGGGGACGGAGCGCGCGCGTCTACTTCGACTTGGGCGCCAGCCTCCGCTGCCACCCGTTCGAAGGGTAGGGGACGGAGCGCGCGCGTCTACTTCGACTAGGCGCCGGCCTCCGCTGCCACCCGTTCGAAGGGTAGGGGACGGAGCGCGCGCGTCTACTTCGACTTGGGTGCCGGCCTCCGCTGCCACCCGTTCGAAGGGTAGGGGACGGAGCGCGCGCGTCTACTTCGACTTGGGCGCCAGCCTCCGCTGCCACCCGTTCGAAGGGTAGGGGACGGAGCGCGCGCGTCTACTTCGACTTGGGCGCCAGCCTGCGCTGCCACCTGTTCGAAGGGTAGGGGACGGAGCGCGCGCGTCTACTTCGACTTGGGCGCCAGCTCCGCTGCCACCCGTTCGAAGGGTAGGGGACGGAGCGCGCGCGTCTATTTCGACGTGGGCGCCAGCCTCCGCTGCCACCCGTTCGAAGGGTAGGGGACGGAGCGCTCGCGTCTACTTCGACTAGGCGTCAGCCTCCGCGGCCACCCGTTCGAAGGGTAGGGGACGGAGCGCGCGCGTCTACTTCGACTTGGGCGCCAGCTCCGCCGCCACCCGTTCGAAGGGTAGGGGACGGAGCGCGCGCGCGTCTATTTCGACTTGGGCGCCAGCCTCCGCTGCCACCCGTTCGAAGGGTAGGGGACGGAGCGCGCGCGTTTACTTCGACTAGGCGCCAGCTTCGCGGCCACCCGTTCGCAGGGTAGGGGACGGAGCGCGCGCGTCTACTTCGATTTAGGCGCCAGCTTCGCTGCCACCAGTTCGAAGGGCAGGGAACGGAGCGCGCGCGCCTGCTTCGACTCAAGCGTCAGCCTCCGCTACCACCATCCCAGACTTCAGGCTCCCCAACCACAAGCTTGGAGGAATTCACAGGCCGCAGGGGACGGAGGGGGCCAAAGGACTCGGCGACATGGCTTCGGCCCTGTGAAGCCCTTCACCATGAGAGGCTCCTGTCGTAGGGGTGGCCCCCACCTAAACCCAGCAGGCCTGGTAGGAGATTATAAGGCCTGGAATAGGCCATGTGTAATGACATAACTGCCCCCAGAGGGGATAACCAGATGTAAGGGTATAGCTGTAAAAGCACTCCTCATGTGTATATATATATATGAGTAAGCCATGGGGAGGGCCCAGGCCATTACACTTATCTTCATCACTCTCCACTACCATCTCTCTCTCTGTTTGGTCTGTAGCCACAACAATAAGAGAAGACCAAAATGTGTTTTCATAAGCGCTAATTGTGCTCAATTCCAAGAGCATGAACAAAATGATTTAATATTGAATTTGTAGCACTCTAATCGATGCAATTTGAGTTTCTTAGTTTTAGTTAGCCTTCTTGATATGGTTTAATTTATATTTGGATACTCTTAGATAAATTTATCAAATTCAAAGTCTTGCTTATCTTGAAATTAGTTTGAATGCTTTAAATTATGCTATCTTGTCTAGATTGGTTATATCTACGTTATCATGATTTAGATAGCTTTGTATATATTATACGGCTTCAAGTGGTATCCTTTTAACTTGAACCTCACTTTAACTAATTTTTGAAGCTCTCTAGATTTTGTACTTTTATGCATGCATTCCTGCTCTGTCTTATACTTGTGCTCCTAATAGTGTCATGCATATTTTGAGCGGGATTTTTAGCCCTTGATGTCTCTATTGCCAGAAGAGAGAATGATTAAGAAAAAGCATTGAGGGGTAAAAATTTGCATAAGGGGGAGAATATGTATTTTTGTGAATAAGTAGTATAGTTGCAAAACTTGCCCAATTGAAACCTAAAAATACTAGAATGAGATATATGAGTGAGGGAGAGCTTCATTGCACATCATTTGCTCTGAAAATACTAGAATGAAATATATCATTCTTGATTCCTTTTCTTGCTATGAAAATGTCACAGTGAGCAATTGCACTTTTCTTTGGACCATGAGCAAGATTATTGTTTTGTAAGATTTTAGGTGTGATTTGGAGATTTTGTAGAAAACTTATTTATTCTTGATGTTTGCTCTATTTCGCACTTTGCCAACATGATTATGAGCTCTTCTTTCTCTTTTAAATGGATCATGTGTGGCTCTTGCAACTTCTTATTTTTCTTTTCAAAAAACCAACTCTATTCTTACCTTTTTGGTATTTGTCAATGTACTCATGAAGAGGAAGATTGTGAGACTATGTAGAGTTCACTCTGTGATTGTGATGAGTAATTGACTTTTGGTTCAGAAAGTTTGTGGAGTTTGAATTTGGTTTTTAAGAGTTTCTGTTAGAGACAGCCAAGGATCAAACTCACGCAACACCAAACGCGAGCACACCCTGGACTAATTCAGAAACAAACTCAATGTTGACACACACACGAGAGCTCTTACGGCGACGCACGCCTTTTTGTTTTCTGTATTGCCTCAATTAAAATAGCCAAGTACATGGCTAAATAGCCTTGCTTACATGCAAATGGGAGCAAACTACTGCCCGGGTCTCATGCGCACGCACGCACGATCCACCCCTGCACGAGCCACCAACTCATGCATGACACAGTCCACTAACCTGCATGCAGATCCTAAAAGCTAGCTAACAGCCTGAAGACTCACTCCATTAACACATGCAGCACATGCACATGCTAACTAACTAGCTAGCTAATTGGCCCAAGTACACATACGTGCTAGACTTGTACATGACACACACGCACTACTACCGGCGCTAGCCAACATGAACTTAACATGTTTCTGGCTACATGCAACAAGCTAATGCAAACACGTCCAACAAATGACGTGATTAAACACTTCTATCCTACATGCAAGACTCAAACTAATTCAAGTCATGATTATTTCCAACATTGCCTCCCCTAATCTTGACTTGCTTGCTCAACGCTTCATCACAGGAGAGTCGGCTCGTCATCGGCCGTCGCAAACAGCGCCTCTTCCTGCTTTTTCTTGGGACATTCCTCGGCAAAATGTCCACGAACACCGCAGTTGTAGCATTTGCCTTTCTTCCCTTTGGACTTGCGCTCGCTGCTGTCGGAGTAGATGCTGGTGTTGTCATCGTCGTCATGGCTACCACCACGGCCACCACCAGCTTTGCCGCGACCGTCGCCACGTGCGTCATCTCCGCCCATACGCTGCTTATTCTTGGGCTGCGACCGGCCACCAGAGGAGTCACCATGTTGACGAAGACGCCGGCGTGCCTCCCAGTCTTCCTCAGAGAGAAGAAGGCGCCTGGCCTTGTCAATGATCTGCTCAACATCATACCGGTCCTCCGCCACGCGTAGCCACCCGACCAGCTCCTCCATTGTCATCGTACTCAAATCGAACAAGCCACTTGATTGTACCTCGCCGGCACGATGCGAAGGAATTTCTTAACAACGCGCACCTCCTCGATGTTCTCGCCAAGCGCGCGTAGATTGGTGGCGAGACCGGAAATTCGCATGGCGAAATCATCGACGGTCTCACCCTCCTTGAACGCGATGTTCTCAATCTCCTTGAGAAGCTTCTATGCGTTTGCTTCTTGCACACGGGCCACACCCATGCGCATTTTTCTTAACGCCTCCCACGCCTCCTTGGCCGTCTTTTTCACGGCGAGGCTGGAACGCATCTTGGCCGGCACAGCGCGAAGGAGCGCTGCCAATGCCAGTCGATCTTCGCGTCGCTCTACCTCGCTGGTGTGGATAGCCTCCCAAAGCCCTTGTGCCTCAAAGTTGACCTCCATCACGAGGGCCCACTCGTTGTAGTTCGTAGGCGTCAGCTCGGGGTAGACGATCGACGCACTCGCCTCCCGCACCACGCGCTCCACCACGACCTCACGTGGGGCGCTGCTGCCGTCAGCCATCAGCTACCTGTCAGACTTTACCGGCTCTGATACCAAATGTTAGAGACAACCAAGGATCAAACTCACGCAACACCAAACGCGAGCACACCCTGGACTAATTCAGAAACAAACTCAATGTTGACACACACACGAGAGCTCTTACGACGACGCACGCCTTTTTGTTTTCTGTATTGCCTCAATTAAAACAGCCAAGTACATGGCTAAATAGCCTTGCTTACATGCAAACAGGAGCAAACTACTGCCCGGGTCTCATGCGCACGCACGCACGATCCACCCCTGCACGAGCCACCAACTCATGCATGACACAGTCCACTAACCTGCATGCAGATCCTAAAAGCTAGCTAACAGCCTGAAGACTCACTCCATTAACACATGCAACACATGCACATGCTAACTAACTAGCTAGCTAATTGGCCCAAGTACACATACGTGCTAGACTTGTACATGACACACATGCACTACTACCGGCGCCAGCCAACATGAACTTAACACGTTTCTGGCTACATGCAACAAGCTAATGCAAACACGTCCAACAAATGACATGATTAAACACTTCTATCCTACATGCAAGACTCAAACTAATTCAAGTCATGATTATTTCCAACAGTTTCTAATAGAATCAGCCCAATCTTAGTAGCTGACGTCAACACATGAAGATGCACAAACGCTCAGGAACGATCTCGATGTAGTCGAGGATGCGGTCAGTGAAGCTGGGTCATCCTTCTTGGACCGCACGACCGCAAGAAGCGCTAGCCTCCTTATTGGCGAGAGGAAGCGGTGATTAGGCTTCGTGCATGTTGACGCGAATGGGCGAAGTGGATGAGGAGGAGGAGAGTGGTGTGGAGGGTCTCGTGGAGGGGCACAGGAACAGTGGAGGCACAGACATCTGGAGACTCGTCGACGGTGAGTTTTGCATGCTTTCTCACGGCAACCACCAGGAGGAGGAGGATAAGGCGATTCTGCCTCGCCGGTCGTGTGCCACTCCACCTTTACCTGTTGCCACATATTCCTCGTCACCAACCACGCACACTGCTTACCGCCAAGCCCACGGTCATTGGCACCCTATGCGCCACTCCTAGTTACCCTCTACCAGGGTTATCAAATCCGATTTTGAATTTTTATCGGATCTGGTAAGATGTTAATATCAATTTTTGGAAAATTTCAGTAATTTCTAGACCAAAAATTTCAAATAAAAATAAAAATGAACCAAAATCGGTGTAATCGAAGAAACATTGGAGTAATTAAATGATCTCGGAGTATCTCGAAGTAAACGAAATATTTAAGATCCATTTATACTCAAGGCCTAAGGCCTATTTTGGTAATATGCCCTCAATTCCCAACCTCGTGCGGGCCAATTCGGTTCGCTTATGGGCCGTCGTCCATTCCAGCCCTGCTTCCAACACGTCTGCTGTGCATGACAAGTGGTCCCCGCTTCTCGGGTGTTTTAGGGTTTTGAGGCGGCGGCGGCGGCTCCGTCCCATCTCCTCTCCGCTCCGTCTCTTTAAAACCGGCGCATCAGCTCGGGTCTAACTGGTCGTTAGGGTTTTGTCGCGCAGAGAAGAGAAGGCAGAAAGGCTTCGAGATCTCCTCCTCTCGCCGCATCTCTCCTTCAGGCCGCCGCCATGAGCCGGTCGGGGCAGCCTCCGGATCTCAAGAAGTAAGCATCCGTCCGTCTCCTTCCTCCGTGCTAGATCCCGATTTCTTTCTTTACGCGCGCGGTGAGGTTTCTCGCCCAGATTTGATGGGGTACTAATTTGGATTTACCTTTCTTTGGTGCGTCGCAGGTATATGGACAAGAAGCTCCAGAGTAAGTGAAAATCCCTTTACTCCAAATCTTCCTATCTCTGTTTCGTAGTTGTATTACTGGTGGATTTCTTGTATGTATGCATCTTTAATTGTCAACTACAGTTTGGTTCTTCTCAGATCAATAGCTCAGATTTTGTTTAGAAGGTTCATTCACTAGTAGTATTATTTGAGAAGTTTGGACTGTTTCCCGTCATTTACTTGATGCATCTCAACCAATTGAGCAGAAAAAAAATGTGAGCTCAAATTAAACCACAAATTTTAAATCAGTTAGTCTTTCTGCGGTTTTTGTTAGGCATTTTGGTTTCCATGTGCATATATTAGTTGTTCCAGTTGGTTCTGACCACTTCAAGATATACACATGTGCTTTTTTAGTTTTTTGATATTTATATTCCCAATGCCCTACATGATGAACACAATTTTGAAGCTACGGATTTATCTCCAAATGAAGCTTTTTGTCATAGTTACTCTGATAGGGCATTTACTGTTATTTTTCATTTCTTATGTACCATGTAGACCAAAGTAAGTATTCTCGTATTTACTGTCATAGGGATAGTTTTTGTGTGTTCTCTTAAATCGGCAATTCTGTTTGTCATGATGAGCTGCTCTATGTGATGATGATATCAGAAAAGCTATGGATTAATTTCCAAGTGAGCCATTTTGTCATAGTTACTCTGATAGGCTGCCACATTAACCTTTTGAACTTTCGATCTTTAAAAAACTTTTGAACTTTCTGGCTTGCAAACCAGCCCTACTTACCCCCATGAGTCCAAAATCAGCTACCCAGTTGTTTTTTCATGGAAACCTGTCTGTTACACCACACTATGTATTGTCCGAATAGTGTTGTCTTCTCCAGCTTGGTTTCCTGGCCAGAAAAAAATGTGGCTTGTTTGAACATGTATGGAGAATTTTTAAAATTTAGCTTGTCTTTATAAAATTGACGATCAAATTTCCCCCACTTGAAAACTCAAGATTAAAACAATACCTGTATGTTCTTTAAAAGCTTTATTATCAAATATGATGGGAGTTTTGCATAGTGACCATTGTGATAAGCTGATATTCACTTGTTAAATAATAAAGTGATGTGTGCCTACAGCCCACTTTGTGTTTAGTATTACTGGTCAATTCAATTCGTTTGAACTCTATTATTGATTGTTAGGCGTTAATATCTTGTGCACTGCCTTGGTGGTACCTACATAATTGTTTCTGAAACTTCTTTCTACTAGCTTAAGGCTTCAAGGTATTATGAAGGTGTGGTCCTCTGATATTTGAATATGTTAACTATACATTCAGAGCCTCAGTTTTTTTGTATTAAAAAAGCACTCCCTACACATTTGGACAGGGCTCATAACCAAGCACTTACTGTATGAGATTTTGAAGTTCTTTTTTTTGGGTCACAAGGGCATGCTTTGGACGTTAAGAGTAGTATTCATATATCTAATAATACTGATTTGCAGTTATGAACCCCTGTAACTGCTGTGTCCTTAGACAGTAACTCGAGTAAATTTATGACTGAAATGTTCCGTAGTGTGATTATATATGTGACATGCACATTATAAGGCTTCTTCGTCTTCTTGACCTTAGAGGACAGGGGAGCATTCATATTTGCTTCACTTTGAGTTAATTTTGTTAAAAGCAAAGTCTATAGCTAGAAAAGGTCTTTGCACTTCAACCCAATTCTGTTTTGCCATTTTGTTGTTGCTACTCATGATCTCAATGAGGTGATGGCGGTTCAACTTTAATTTTTTTTGCCATTGGTGGGCATCTTTAGTGGACTATTTATTCACTGTTAGATTTTTTTTCCAGTCAAGCTGAATGCAAACCGTGTTGTTATTGGCACCCTCCGAGGATTTGATCAATTCATGAACTTGGTGGTGGACAACACCGTGGAGGTCAATGGAAATGAGAAGAGTGATATTGGAATGGTGGTAAGTATTCTGCCATCTATGGTTGTTTAGTTTATATCGGTGGTACTTATCATGAATGAAGCAGTTATTTTTCGATATGCATAATATTCTGACAACCTAAAATCATCTGCAGGTTGTCAGGGGAAACAGTGTTGTCATGATCGAGGCACTGGAGCCAGTTGCCAAATCGCAGTGAATTCCCAGCAATCTTTCTGATTTAGTTACAGAGCTGGTAGTGTGAAAACTGATGTATATGCAATTGATGTTCCTGTTGTACCTTGACTAATGTTTTTCGAAGCACTATGAATTGAATGTGGAAGGTTGTCACTCTTATAAGTTGTTTGCGAGCCATATTTCATTTGTTTTGATGTTATGCATGCATTGCTATTGCATTATAACTTGTGTTGTCTTGCACTTATTTTAGTGATGCTTATTACTACTAGGTTGTCATCTTCACAGCAGGTCTGGCTCCCCCATGCCAGCTCCTGGTTTAACGGTGACTATACACATTGCTTTTTATGCAGCCCTTCCACGCATACTGCGGGCGATGAGTGTATTTGTTACTGTTACTACATCGCTTGTTGCCTTGGAGGGACATGTGCCAGGTGATCTAATACTACTAGCAGAGTAAGGTCTGATGGATCTGAGGTGTGCTACTGTATTATCTGTTGCAACGGAGTTAGGTGTTTTGTTGTTTTAGTTTTTTGGGATCCCTGTTGGGTAAGTCATCTATAAAGCAAACAGGTTACTTGCTGCCAAATTTGTGTCGGAAGATGACTTAGGTTAATCATTAGCTGCGCCGATCAGATTTTCTTGTAGGAGGCATTGGCAATGGCCTTCAAATGTTTAACGGGTTGGCGGACACTGGCTTTTACATGTTGGTTCCTGGATTTTTTTTGTTGTTTGGTTTGTTGATCGGTCTTAAATTCTTCAGGATCTTTGTGATAAATTCTTGAATTTTTTGATGCGCTCGTTTATGCATTTTTCTTTGATTTATCATAAATTAGAAAATTGCTACCTCCTAGTATTATAGCTATGGCCACTATACTTGTACCGTGCAAACGTAAATTTGTTCATGTTTATCAGAGGTGCGTATGACGGTATGAGCAATAGGGGTGGAAACAGATCGGATACGGTCGAATAGTCTCAAATACGAATACAAATCCATATTTTTAAAACGAATACGAATACGAATTCGAATATTTTCAAATACGGATACGAATATTCTCGAATACGAATACGGATATTTTCGAATACGGATTTTCTCGGATACGAATATCGGATAAAACGGATTCCTAACGGTTTTGCCGATTTTTCATCGGTTTTTGACTGGTTACCAGTTTTAAACCGCCTAAATTCAAGTTTTGAATAACAAAATTTGTACGGATTTTTCATGGGTTCTAAAAACGAATCGAATACGAATCGAATAGTCTCGAATACGGATAAGGATACGAATATTCTCGAATACGAATGCGAATACGAATACTCTCAAATACAGATACGAATATTCTCGAATACGAATACGAATATTTTCGAATACGGATTTTGCTTACCAAATTCGGATTTCTCTCGGATACGAATATCGGATAAAACGAATTATCCGTTACCGTTTTCCACCCCTAATGAGCAATGCTACTCTGCTGTCATTGGCATGATAAGGTGTTGTCATGGTCAGTGGTTATGCTAAGGTGTTATGGAGGGGTGCTGAGGTATTTTATTCTGCAGGATTGTGTGTATCGGCTTTACGCTTTTAAGCTGTGCGTTTCTTGCCGAAAGTATTTCCTGCCATATCAATTCGAGGAAAGTGGGCAGTTGGGTTAAGCTTGCTAATCTGTTTCCCCTAACAATCATTTTCCTTTCATGCAACTCAAACAATAAACGCTCTCTTTACTCCTTGATTTTGCACTCCCGGTCAATGAATATGGAGCTACCTTGCCTAGTTTCATTTCTAATGGGAACTTAGAACGCATATGTATGCATCTGCAGTTGTTGTGTCAAGACCGCCTTTATGAATCAAGAAGGGTGAAATAATTCGGGAAAAGATTGAACTTGTGGCAGTAGCAATTCTCCAGTGCGATCGAGGTGCGGCAGAGCGCTTAGAGCTTCCAAAAATGACGCCCCTGAACCCTTCCAGGACACCCGTTTCACGTGGAAGCAGACGTGACGGGGTGCATTCTTCCAACTGATCTCTCTCGTGCAGCTTCCGACGAATCCCGATCTCACCGGTGGTTGGTGGTGACGTCGCTTTGCCGGAATTGCGATAACCCTATCCACTCCGGCGACAAACCACAGCCCTCCACGTCGGACTCGTTTGCTGACCTGGGATCTCCAACTCCAGCAAGTCCCTGTCCACTGTCCCTAGCTAGACTGGAACTCCCAGTACTTACCTCTCCCCTTCTAAGCGACCGCCACCTCACTGCATGTCATACCCAGTTCCCTCAGGCAAAGCTTGCCTCGCCGATTCCAACAATGGCGTTCGCCGTCGCTGCCGCCCCTGCCGTCGTGTTGGGCCTTAGGGCGCCGACCGCCAGCCCGAGCGCCCCTTTCCGGCCTAGCCTCGCGAGGACCGGCGCCGCCAGGCTCTCCGTCCGGGCGTCGGCTTCCATGAGGGAGAGGGCAGTCGCGGGAGGCACCGCCGCGGCGATGGCCGCGATGCTAGCTCTGCCTGACGTCGCCGATGCGGCTCCCGGGCTCAGCCCGTCGCTGAAGAACTTCCTCCTCAGCATTGTCGCTGGCGGGGTCGTGCTCGTGGTTCTTGCCGGCGCGGTTATCGCCGTCGCCAACTTCGATCCGGTCAGGCGGGGCTAGTTCGTCTCGTCAGTGGGTTGCTGCTGTTGCTACGCGTTGTGTGGTTTTATGTGTATAGCCCGGCCTTAATTGTTGTAGCTATGCCTGTAAAGCGTATGTATTGTGCTGTCTAGTGTGGTTCTGATGCCATGAAAGTTGATGTACGTACGTCGTTCAAATAATGATCATCTAGATCTCTTATGTTGGAATTGTGAATCTTTTTTAGTCGTAATTTTTTTTCCGTTGCCGTGATGTTTCGTCAATATGACATGATTTACTCGTTTAGCAGAACACGGTCTGAATCTATGGGAAATGAGTAGCAGTGAACAAAGATTAGAGAAACTCTTTGCTAATCGTAAACATCTTATCACAGAACGTCACTTGAGAATATCGATACTATTATATCTATTTCCTTTCACAAGTAGAATCCATGCAAATTGGGAAGCTGCATGCCTGCATTGATTAGTGCTGTTTTCCCATGCATCGATACAGACTGACTAGTCGCTGTCATGAAAATAAATCTGAAATTGGCTCGCATTTTTTTTTCTGGAACACACGGACGTATCATTGCATTCAAAAGGAGGAGAATAAAAATTTGAATACAACCCACATAATCCCGTCCGTCTGACCAGCAGCAGTGGATCCAGAATTTTTAAGATAGATATTTAAACGTAATACAAAATTGTTTAATAGAAAAAGTAAAACTCTATAGTAACAAAAATTAAAGCACAATTTTCATACAAGAGACAACATCTTAAAATAATTTTGAGTAGAATGCATGAAGGGTCACTAAACTTGTTTAGATGTGTCATCTAGGTCACTGTATTTTCAAAATATACATATAGGTAACTAACATGACATAAGTGAGTCATTGGTCCATCGTAGCTGTGCATGTTGGCATATTTCATACATGTGGCATATGCTATATTAGATTCTGTGTAGTTGACAAAATATTTGTAGAAAACTCATTGTATTCGGCTTCGGTGTAAAAGACGCAAGGCGAGGATGATGGCTTCTAGGTCCGAAAACAAGAGGGCTCAACCCCTTTTAAAGCATGAATGCCGAGGTGACCAAGATGACCATGCACTACTACAGAAAACCACATTACAGACGGTTCAGAAACGTCATCACACACGGTTTTCTGAACCGTCTGAATTTATGGGTCAGTGATAATTCAAAGTTATCACAGACGGTTTTTCATTAAAAACCGTCTGTGATTATCACATATCACAGACGGGTTTTAAGTAAAAACCGTCTGTGATATATGATTATCACAGACGGTTTTTAATGAAAAACCATCTGTGATATTCCTTCCTCCAAATTCTAAATCTATTTCTGTTTATTGGCTAGCCTCAGGAAATGCTAGCCATGCCCTCTGAAACAAGCAGATAATCACAGACATAAAACATACAATTCACACATCTCATTTCATTTCAGATACATTTCACATCTCAATTCATTTCACAGACATAAAACATCCAATTGACAACGCACTTCATTTGATCACAAACATAAAGCATCCATTTCGCAAATCAATTAATTGAATTGAAATAAAATATCCATTAACAAATGCACAATTACAAAAGATCTACACTGCATTTGCACTTAAAAAAGGTTCGTTGATTATGTATCTATGGTGCGGAGTGGAACCAGCCTTCTGGCTTTATGACTTGAGTCAGCAAAAAGTACGCCAACTCTGCTCGAATCCGTCCAAGATCAATCTGTTTCAATGGAGTTGGTGATAGGAATATCAATGTGCGTATATATGTAATGTGATAAGTATGAACTAATTATGGGAAGATTGACAAACCTTGGAATTGGTGATCCTCGAGGAATCGAGGAGTAGTTTCATATGTTGGCAAACGTAGTATCCACATGTGTTGCCCGGCTGCTGCTGGTGGCACTGCAAAAAATGGAATGTGTTAGTTCAAGAGGCTGTTGCATAGGATTAATTAATGTGAAATAGCGAATACCTTAAAATCTCGAGCATGTGTCAACAGGCCTTTGGTCCCGCGCTTCGAGTCACCTCCCATTTGAATGTACATCGCGAACGCCCTACGTGATTCGAAAAAGTTAACCTTAGTCATTCGGAAGGAAAGAAAGAGTACAATATAGGTATGTATGGAGAATATGTACTTACCTATCGATTACTTGGCTGACAACTGTGAAGTCCATTTTATTCCTACTTAAGGAATCAAGGTAATATACCTTGTTCCATTTTGGTACAATTACTATTAAAATCCAATGAAAGTTCTGATGGAAGGGCATAAGTACATATTCCTTATTGAGGCAACCCATCAGTCCTGCTGCAATGTACCTCTCGACGAGGGCTGTATCCCGGTCGATGGTATCCTTGGCGACCAAGTGTGGGTCCAAGAAACCAGCCGATGAGTTGGATAATCTAGCTTTAGTCAGCATGTATCTATATATATACACACGAAAGCAACAAATTAGATATGACATTTATCGGTATGACATGAACGGAGACTGTGATTGTACACACTTACAGCGTCCAGCATCGAATGATTGAGACGTCGAGAGCGTTGAGTGTGAACAGATCGAATAAATCCTCAAAGGCGACCACGAACATACACTCTTGAAGACTGTGGTGGAAATCATCCGACGTGAATTTGACAGTGATACTTGAGGTCCGTTCTCCCTCTAGCTTATTGGACTGCTGCATATACCACGTGTGCAATTGTATGCAACTATATGCTAGGCGTTCGAGGGCTTTTTGCTCGAGCAACGGCTCGCCAAGCACGAATTTGCGGGCCAAAGGTAGGTACGGTATATCATCATTGGTCTTCTTTGCTTTGCCCTTGCTGGCCTTGCTGCCTCGGCTATATTTTGACTTCACGGTAGTCGACTTTGAAGGTAGCAGCGGTGCAAATTGCTCTGGCGAGAATAGCACCCGTGGAGATAGCACCGATGCAGTTTCGGGTGGTGGAACCGATTGGTCTTGTAATGGAGATGGCACCGGTGCAGTTTCGGGTGGTGGAACCGATTGGTCTTGTAATGGAGATGGCACCGGTGCAGTTACCGGTGGTGGAACCGACTGGTTGCTCTGGTCCTGCCACCGGTGAAGAAGCCTCCAGGGAGATGTCGCTTTTGGGCCACTGGATGAATGTTCCAATGGCCTGTCCTAGAGTCACGATCTCGTCGTTGGGGGGCTTCGGTAGCGGGACCACCTCAAAATTGACGTGCACACCATCCACATTAACTTTTGCGAAGCCTGGCGCTAAAGCTTGACCGTGCACCATGGCCCCGATACCAGACGAATATGTCTGACCCCAAGTAGCGTACAAGGGAATGGAGCCATATCTCATTTGGAGCCTGCACTTCGTAGGCTCCTACATAACGATACAAAATTAGCTACTCGAATAAGCCTATCAATGGAGCAAACATTCGAGAGGTAATAATTATTATCAGGATGTCGTCCACAGGAAATTTGGCCTGGGTTTGCGTTGGATTGATCGCGCAGCTACTCGGACGGTTGTGCGGGCTAGCTAGCACAGGAGCGGCGGTATCGGCCTGCTGACTTTCTGTTTGTTTCCGCACCTCATCTCTGATTACATAAGCCAGCTCACCCATTAGCTCCTCTCTAAGAGATTCCTTGATCTCTTCTCGTAGCTGTGCGTCACGCTCGGCTTTGTTTCTCTTCCTACGCCGATACATTCCGGAGTCATCTTGGAAACCATGTTTCCAAGGAACGTAAAGCCCAAGGCCTCTCGTACGACCCGGGTGCTCCTTGTTTCCCAGGGCCACGGAGAGCATATCATTCTCCCTTGTTCTCTAGAATGATCCCAGGGTAGATTCAAAACTTAGCTCTTCCTGCAAGA
This sequence comes from Dendrocalamus latiflorus, assembly GCA_017311315.1. Classification (NCBI taxonomy): domain Eukaryota; kingdom Viridiplantae; phylum Streptophyta; class Magnoliopsida; order Poales; family Poaceae; genus Dendrocalamus; species Dendrocalamus latiflorus. Next base: position 15,017,505 of record CM029622.1, on the reverse strand, counting down.
GCATGACATGTCATTTCAATTCGTACGAAGTTGTGGAGTAATTACAAGCTACGTAGTTCGATCGATATCTTACCAGGCGCTGGGACACTTGCTGGTCTGCAGGGTTTCGAAAGGAGATGTCCCCCGATGTCGTTGTAGATGACCTTGCTCTAATCCAATTTCGAGCGCGCTCATCCGGGATATTGGAAAATGGCGGGGCGATGTCCTGTGCAGCTGCCAGGTCATCCTCCTTTCTCCACTGCGGTATTTTACCCGCATACCCAGCTGTGCCAAGTCTGTGGGGGTGTGTGTTTTTTGCCTGGAGGGCCTTGTGCGCCGTACTTGTACTTTTGAAATCCTCGGACGTCTTCATCGCCTTGAACTCTTCCCATTGTGGTTCCAGGAATGGGTATTTATGAAAAGGCGTTTCGTCCGTCTCCACGTATTTCCTGACAAGCGTGCTCTTGAAGTTCTTCCATACTTTGCATGCCGCTAGGTAGGTTTGTCGTTGCACAGCGTATAGGTGTTCTTCTGGGAACTCGAACGATGCCAAAATTTCGGTGCACAGCTCATGTTTCTGAGTGTCAGGCACGTTCTTCCATGAATTGTATGTGATCTCAATTCGTTCTCGTGCAAATATTTCGACCATGCTTCGGAATACGTTTACTGCTTTCTGAGGAAGGATAGGGACCCCAGATGCATCCACCGCTGTGATGGTCTGTCGGCCCTCAGGCTTCTTCGATAGCCCTCTTCCTTGGTGTCTTGATGTTGGAGCGGACGTCTCCGGCGATGGTGTTGAAGAATGCGCGAGTGACATGTTGCTCATTTTGTGGGTCTATTAGGATAAGATGAGAAAGTGTCATACCATAAGATAAGAAAGTGCAATATCTATCTATTTCGCTCAATATTGGCGATATATACATATATAATGGTAGCAATATGAAGCAACAAGCAACAAGCATCAATAATAGAATCAATAACAGCAATATGAAGCAACTAGCAATATGAAGCAACAAGCTCTCAACGTTTTAATTGATTAATTTGTGCTCTCAGATTGTAGGGTTGCACAAGATTAATCTTGGCCGTCCCGCTACTGAATCATATACTCTTCCTTGATTGGTTATGCCAAATAATGAATTCAGTCATTTGAGCTCAGGTACAAACTCTACAATCTCAAGATCAATATATCCAGCATGTATATATTCAGACAGTAGTATGTAATAAAGCAAATCCATGCAAATACAAGTTAACTTTCACTCAATGAAATAGTCTTTAACTTGTCAAAATAATTCCTAACAGATCAGTATATGGATTTGGTATAATATGAAAACAGCAAGAACCGAATGGCACAAGAACAATATATCAATGTCTAGAGAATGTCTTCCAGAGTACAAACTTAATTGTGATAACAGAGTTGACAGTAATTAGAGCTCAAAGACTAATTCAACCAATCTCAGTATATGATTTATATCATCATCGAGCAACAACCGATCCCACAAGCAATATATGGAAGATTAACAGACTTGCACGACGACGGGGGCTCGGGGAGGTGGCCGGCGAGGAGTAGAGGGAAGAGAGGAGAGGAGTAGAGGGAAGGGGGAGAAGGGAGAGAGGGAAGGGGGAGAAGGGAGGGGGTGATGTGGACAGAGAGAGGGGTTATGTGCCTATACTATATACTATATACTATATACTAACACAATAAGCAATGTAATATGTACCAATGTAAACTAAGCAACTGCAGTAAACAATGTACCAATGTAGTATGTACTAAATAGCAAATTAAACTAAGCAACTGTAGTAAACAATGTACCAATGTAGTATGTACCAAATAGCAAATTAAACTAAGCGACTGCAGTAAACAATGTACCAATGTAGTATGTACCAAATAGCAAATTAAACTAAGCTACTGCAGTAAACAATGTACCAATGTAGTATGTACCAAATAGCAAATTAAACTAAGCTACTGCAGTAAACAATGTACCAATGTAGTATGTACCAAATAGCAAATTAAACTAAGCTACTGCAGTAAACAATGTACCAATATAATATGTACCAAATAGCAAACTAATTAAGCTAATGCAGTAAACAATGTACCTCAGTAATATGTACCAAATAGCAAACTAATTAAGCTACTGCAGTAAATAATGTACCAATGTAATATGTACCAAATAGCAAACTAATTAAGCTACTGCAGTAAACAATGCTCAAAACCCTAGTCCATCACAGAAACTGCTCACAATACTCAAAACCCTAGTCCATCACAGAAAGTGCTCACAATGCAGACGGTAATCGAGGGGAGGTGGCCGGCGAGGGGCTCGACGAGGGGCTCGGGGGAGGCGGCCGGCGACGGGCTCGACGAGGGGCTTGGGGGAGGTGGACGGCGACAGGCTCGACGAGGGACTCAAGGGAGGCGGACGGCGACGGGCTCGACGAGGGGCTTGGGGAAGGCGGACGGCGACGGGCTCGGGGGAGGCGGCCGGCGACGGGCTCGGGGACGGCGGCGGCGACGGGCTCGGGGAGGCGGAGGCGACGACGGGCTCGTAATTTAATTAGATCTAGATCGAATAATTGCGCAGCGCACACGGAAAACCCTAGCCAGTGCGTATATATAGGGAGGTTATCACAGACGGTTATAAACTTAGAACCGTCTGTGATATTGATATCAAAGACAGTTCTAAGTTCAGAACCGTCTGTGATAAGCCTTTGCGACTGTAGTTATTAAGACAACACCAATAACCACAGCTGCATTCATATCAACCACATTTTTAATTAATAACCATCTGTGATAACCAGCTTATCACAGACGGTTTTTTATTAAAAACCGTCTGTGATAATCTAGGATTATCACAGACGGTTCTTAATATAGACCGACCGTCTGTGATACTCCTTTTTCCCGCCACAAATACCACAGACGACCTCCAAATTACAACCGTCTGTAATAGTGTTCATCACAGACGGTTTCACAAAACCGTCTGTGATGAGGCGTCTACTATGAGGCTTTCTGTAGTAGTGATGGCACGGAGTTTGGAGTGATGACGACACATACATCAAGGGGACTCCGGCTCGGACACGGTGCGGATTTCGTTGGGGAAGATGAATAGTGCTCGTGGGTCCCAATGGGTGGCACGTGGCGCAATGGGGAGATCGGTTGGCCAGCGCACAAAATGATCTAGATGGCCGACTAGTGGCACGGGCGCAAATCGGGTGGCCACGACAAAACGGGCCGAAGAGGGTATTGGGCCAAAGGAGGGAGAAGAGAGGAAATGGGCCGCACGAAAGAATTCAGCCCACTGAGTTTTAAAGGATTTCCAAGGATTTTCTATTTTAGAAATTGATTTAATACAAACTGAACTTTAGAAAATAGCAAATAAATCCAGTAAAATTTGAAAAAATATTGGAAAATTTTTTGCATCACAAGGAACCAAAATAAATCTAGTTTTCATTTAATTGATGTTTACTTTATTCATATTAAATCTTTTGAATTACTAAAAATTCAAATTAAGTTTTAATTAATTCTTAAAAATCCAAATAGTTATTTTTATTTTCAAAACCTAAAAAAGACACTAAAAAAATAGGATGTTATAGAGGACCTTTGGAAGATGGGTTGCGGCTGTCTTGAGCTTCTTGTCATTCGTAGTCTTTGAGGTTGGCTAATGAGTGCCTGTGAACATTCATCTCCAGGTATTAATATATATCAAAATTTATCCAAGTTTTTCTTCTCTTTGCTCAAGTGTTGAAATATTGATTTGGCTTGGTTTTTAATGTTTTCTTCTCCCCTCATGATCTTGTTGTGATCTATGACGAGTAGGAGACACTAGAAGATTCTAGTTGATCAATCGTTGCATATCTAGATCACCTCGAGAGCAAGGTTCAAGATCAAGACCGGTTTGGCTTGTTCTTGGCCTAAATTTGTATTTTTGTGGTCAAGATATTTCTATCCCAAATTCATATCTAGATTAGCTTGCTATAATATGTAGGAGTAGATATAGATTATCCTCTTGATTAGAAACTCCTCAAGCAAGAACTAATTTGGATTTTAGAGTTTTGGGTGTTCTTGAAACCTAGATTTGATTTGCTTTCTAATTAGTGAACCTGAGCCTAAGAATCTTGTGATTCTTAATTGGTTTAGGTTCATAATATTTTGAACAAGTATCATACAAAATTTGGGAATGTTTAGATAAGATTTGAATAAGTTCTTGAGATTGGAGTTCTAACCTGAGAAGTTTTGAAGTCTAGGAATAGGAGTTCGATCAGACCGACGTACGGTCTGATTGGTGGAGCGGTCAGACCGGCTTTGTCCCAGTGGTTCAATTGTCCAGACCCGGTCATACCAGTCGTAAGCCTGCGGTCATACTGGCCCAGCGATGACCTGTATCATTCTGTACTTCAGTTGTTTTCTTGATTATTTGGCTTCTATTTGATGGTTGTTTCCATTGTGCATCTGATCTTCTCGTTTTCTCTAGCTATTGAAGTGAAGAGACCTTTGTATTCGAGGGTTGATTTTAATGAAGTTGAAAAGAGACAAAGACCATTCACCTCCTCCTCTGATCTCCACCTCGGTTCCACATAAGTAAATAATAAAAATGCAGAAAATTAGGTCTACGACAGCAAAAGGATAAACTATTAAGCGGACACGAAAAAAAGGAACAGATTTCCAAATACATTAATATCCACCAACCAAACTTTCACAATTACCTAACCAATCTAATAGGGGCAAGTATTCAATCAGTATGGTCGACTTGCTAAATTAATTTAACTTCGACATTGATGTAGTATTGTCACTTAAAGAGCTATTCAAATTCTACACAAAATTTCCACCGTAGATCTTTCCAGTTTCCACACCAAACACAAAATGCTCTACTAAGTACTGAGTACAGGTAGTTTGACATTTACTAGAGAACTTTCAGAATCAAAATGCATCAAAATTACCAACTACTGGGTAAGATTCAGCAGGACGCACAATGAGATCGAGTTATTTACCCTGATCATAATTTAGTATATCTATTTATATGCGTATTAATATATTATTATCTTAAGTGACCTTTTGTTCACTTCCATTTTTAGGAATTGTAGGAACTATCACTTAGACCATGATATAAGGGTCGGTTTTATATGAGTGTTTGACGCAAGAAATTGCTCTAGGTTTTTTAGGTGTAGGAATTAAAGGTGTGAGCATACCAGTGTACTAAAGTACATAAATAAATAAACATAAGCAAAGAGAGGAAAACATGTATTTCCTTATTTAATTTGAGAATAACAAAATTACATGCTCCGTTTATATGATTGCGCTCCATGGCCTGCTTAGCATAGCAGATCTAACATAGACTATGTGGTCTCCTAGTTCACGGGACCTCAGAAGGCCTCTGGTTAATTATATCTGCAAGATAAATCCACAAAACAACTCCGATTAAACTACGCATTGGTTGGTGTCTTCAATCTTCACTTCATGTTCTCCAAGCATGTGATGAATGATTGATGTAGATGTGGACATTGGCATGATCCATAGTATCGTCAGTCTACGGGGCTATTGGTAGCGTAGTCTTTGCATCGGCTAAGCTCGTCCTTGTTTTTTGGCCTCGTCAGTTGCGAAAGACAAGTAGATGGTTAGTTGTGAAGCATGCATAGTTTACGCCAAACTTGGTTGACCTGATGGCATGGTGGTAGCATTGGGGTAGGTGTGTTGTAGTTCTATATCACTTGTTGGTACTTAGCTATTAGCGTTTGGCATCATCAGTATCGAACAGGTAAGCTCCTCTGACTTGTCGATGTTCGATGATGCGGGTGTCTAGCGTCGTCAACTCAGAATGGATGATATGGTGGCCTTCACCTCGTCAATATCTAGCCTTGTGAGATATCCACCTTGCTGGTATTGGATAGGATGAATTGCCTTCGCCTCGTCGGTGTCTGGAAATCGGTGGGTTGTTTCACCGAAAATCAAACACGTTAGTGGAGTGGCTTGGCCTTGTCGATGCTGCCAATATTTTTGAGAAATAATTGTTAATGTAGACAGAGTAGAAGACGAAGTAAGGTTAGTGGAGATGCATGACAAGGTGCAGCGACAGCGGGGACGACTCCCATGCAAGGGAGGCACACACAGGCGAACTATTGTGTCATGAAGGCAGACCATCTCATTTTGGTATCGGTATGCAGGTTGTAGGAGATGGTTGGGACGACTCTAGTGCTGCGAGAACACACATGAGTGGATTCTAGCGTCGCGAGGGTAGACCATCCTTGTTTAACTGCGGTGAGGGTGCTGGATGTGAGATCTTTCCTTGTCATGAGATCTGATAGAAAAAAGGCCAATACATGTGTGTGTGCGTGCTTTAGTTGCGCATCTGATGGTTATTGCGAGTTGCAACGGCAGCGAATTCGGCCTCAATGATAGGCGCGGCGACCTCCACGCAAACATGGAACCTCAGTAGTGTAGTGTATCATCCATTGGATGCGAAGGACACCGCTCGACAAACACGGCGGACGAAGAGTTCACGGACACGGCGCCTTCGGCAACCAAAGTACGCTCCAGGTTGGACCGGCGACGAACGCTGCAAAGTTTGATGTGGAAGCACTCGCACAGGTGGAGCACGTGGACGGACGTCGAGTGTTGACGACGTCACCGACGACTTAGGAATGGATTGACGTAGCGCCGACTCAGTTGTGGGAATAAACTTCCAGGCCTTACCACGTGGCTGGCCTGATTTAGGTAGTGACCGCGCGGCTCCGCGAGGTCGTCGGCATGGTGCCGGCGCGGTACAAGGACTTCGTCCTGTAGCAGCAACATCGGCGTCCATGCCAAGACCGTGTGATGTAGAGTAGGAATAATTATTGGGTTCCACCGCATGAGCTTGAGAGAGTAGTGTACGTGCATTACTCATGCTTGCATGCACGCACGCACGCACGTCCACCTTCTTCCTCCATGGCGGGTTATGCGGACGGGAGTCACGGTGGCTTCGGCAGGTAACGCGCCTGTCCCAGTGATGTTCTCGGTGGCGTGGTCGCAAACGTTCTTGCAGCATCGCTTGAGCAGGGAGGAGGCCGTAGCATGTTGATGATTGCATCACACATTGGTTGATGGTGAGGGATGTAATGCTGCATGCATATACTTGTTTGGGTGTTGATAAAAATCATCCGGATGTTTTTTTCCTAACTATCATCTAAATTTGTGACTATTAGATTAGAAATTCAATGGCCATGAATTCTCCCATACCCCTTCAAAAAAAAATCTCCCCCTCCTCCAAAAAAAAATCTCCCCCCTCCAAAAAAAGAGGCCGTTGGATCTCTAATCCAACGGTCTCAAATTTGGATAATTGTTAGGAAGAAAACATTCAGGTAATACCTAGATATACTTGTTTTTTTCTTGACGTTGCTTGCTCCTCGCCATGGCCTTGGACCATGGGATGACGGCCTCGACGACGCGGCGGGCTGCGCAGTGATGAGCTCCGATCCGAGACATCTAGTCAGCGGTGTTCCTCGGTGGCGAAGGCAAGCACGGCGACGTCCCCGTCACGATCGTCGTGTCGTGACATCTTCATGGCGGATCATGCATGCATGATGTAAGATTAGTTAATTCTCACCATCATGAACATATATAGCACTCCCATTGCCTTGTGCCTGTGTACGAATTGCTTCTTGTTCCTTCCTAGTTTCTTGTTTCCCGTCTGCTTCTGATCCAGGTGTCTTCAAGCACCTGCACTCCTTCCTCGCTCCTTGATTTTTTCCGTCCGGCTTCATAGATTTTGAAGCTTTCCGCGCGCCAGCGTCGCCTCCGAGCGAGTGGATTTCTGGAGCTTGGCTCCCCTGCGCGGGTGTTTCTACTTCTGCTCCATCCGCGTGCGTGCACCGTCCGCGTCTCGACCTCGACGACGCGGTGGGCTGCGCAGCGGTGAACTCCGAGATTTCTGCGTCCCTGCCGCCTGCATGCGTGTCAGTGTGTTCAGTGACGGATTGAGAATCAAAATTTAGGGGATTAATAGAACTTACTGATCAATTTGCCGAATACCGAGTTACTGACCTACGGCAACCTGCTGTATTGCTAGTGAGAGATAGAAAAACACTATTGTGGCTATTACAGACTATTTTGAAAACTATTATATACGTCATATTTTGCCGAATGAGGGTAGCGGTGCTAACTCCACGGTGTGGAGGAGAAAACGGTGGCTGTCACGCTACGTACTTGAAGCTCGTGCTCGACCCTTGCAGAGTTGTAGACTTGTAGACACGAGAGGGAGAGAGGTTCCACTTCAAGAGCGAAGATGTCGTTGTGGCTTGTAATCACCGCTACAAATACAAGTTTCTTTATCATGCAAAGGTTTTTTAAGCCCAACAAGGTCATTCATATGGCTAGTGTGGAGCTGTGAGGGGTGGGGGAGGTACATATGGCCGACAGGCGGTAGGGAGGCTGGCGCCCCACCTGACCTACTGCTGGGTCCGCCCATGCGTGTGTTATCTATGTGCGTTCTCCCCTCTCCCCACACGTTGAAATTGGCAAGGCCTTCTATAGGGAGAGGTACTAGGAAGTAAGGAGTGAGCGGCCGTATGGCCTCTCTGACACATCGCTAGACTGTAGCAGATCTCAGTAATTTCTAACAAGAGTAGTACTAATCTCGAAGTAAATGAAGAGATAAGTAACATCTATCTACCATTCATTATACTTTAAAAATTGTGCAAATCACTATTGAGAAAAGTATGGAAGCACCTGATCATCATTAAGGTCTTGGTTTTGGGCTTGTTCTTTTTTTTTGTTTAAGACTATGGTTTAAGATTTTTAGCTGAAAATTTTGAATTTTTGGCTGTTCGCGATAGAGATTACAGAGAGAGATAGTCACATGCGATTTTGGCTGGTATAGATGTTGAGCTTTAAATGTTGTCGTAGGGGTGGCCCCCACCTAAGCCCAGCAGGCCTGTTAGGAGGTTATAAGAACCAGAGTAACATGTGTAATGACGTAAGTGCCCCTAATGGGGAGGTATGGGTGTAAGGGCATAACTGTAAAAGCATACTCCATGTGAATATATATATCAGGATGAGGGGGAGGATGAGACACGACACTCCCACCTCTCCACTACCATCTCTCTCTCTGTTTGGTCTGTAACCACAACAGTTGGCGCCGTCCGTGGGGAGGACAGGGACAAGCCTGAAGACCGAAGAAGAAGGATGTCACCGAAAAAAGCTTCACCAGCGGCGGCGAAGGGAAAGAAGACGGCTGGGTCGGAGCGGCGCGTGAATACCAGGGCTTCGGCATCGGCCGCCGAAGGAGCTGGCGGCGGCGTAGGCGCCGTGGCCGCGGGCGTCGACGCTCGCGCTACAGCGACCGACCCCGCCAGCGCCGCTACAACGACATCCAACCCCGTCGCTGGCACTGCAACGACAGCCCCCGCCGCCCTCGCCGGCAACGCGGATCAGACGGCCGGGGGTAGCCGTAACGAAGCATCCGGCGGATCCGGAGATCGTGAGGCGATGGCCCCTGCACTGACCCATCCGCTGGGTGTTCCGGCGGCCCCGACAGCACCTGCGATGGAAAGCGCTCTACTAGCAGCCCTCGACGCGTTCCAGCGGGAACTAGGGGACCTTCGCGGAGTCGTCCGAGATATGCAAGAGGCTCGGAGCCAGCAGGTCGCGCCAGTAATCGCGCCCGAGCCCACGCCGGACGGGGCGGACAGCCGCGAAGCCCCCACGTCTAGCCGCGTGCCGCTGAGGCGCGTAGATCCGGAGTCCCCGCTTTCGGCGGGGTTGCAGCAGACGGTGTGGCCCGAAGACTTCAAGTTCCCTAGCGTCACCGACCCGTACAAAGGCGACACGGATCCCCGCGAGTTCGTGCGCGTGCACGAAATCGCGATCGAGGCCGCGGGCGGAGACGACACCACGAAGGCGAAGGGACGAGTACAACGCGCGAAGGCCAATCAAGACAGTCGCCAAGCTCTTCGACAAAATGGACGAGTATGCGCGGGCGGAGGAGGATGCGCGAAGACGCAGCATTACCGCCCTCGACCTCGCCCATAGGGAGCGCCCCCCGCGTGAAGTGGGGGCGGGTGGTCCCTCCTCGAAGCAGGGCCGCGGCCGAGAGCCTCGGGGAGGCCCTCCCCGAGGCAGCGACACCGGGGTACAGGAAGGCTCTTCAAGGAGCAGGCATAAACCTCGGCGCCGCCAGCGCAGGTCACAGGCGGCCCACCATGTCCTCGACACCGAGAGCGCCCGCCAAGGACCCGACCCCGCTTCATGGAGGGGGGACCGGGGATCGGAAGGCGGACTCGATTGCGGCGGCCAACCCCACGCGGAACAAGAGCTCCTACACTATGGCAAGTGGTGCGAGGTACACGGCTACGGTGATCATTACACAAGGGCATGTACCGCAGTTATGGAGCTGCGGAGGGTGACGGCCGGGTCTCGAGCTCTGCCTCCTCGGCCCCCCGCTGGAGCCCACGTAGAGCACCCAAGGGGTAGCCCCATACGAGCCGCCGCAACGGAGGGCGCGCAGCATCGCACCGTTAGCGTCATCACCAGAGGTTCCTCCTCAAGGGCCCCCGGGGAGCAGCCGCAATTGTGGATGCCGCCCCGCAACATCACCTTCGACGTGAACGACGCTAGGGGTGTGGAGTACCCTCACCAAGACCCTCTAGTCATCCAGGTCCACATAGCACGCTGTGACGTCCGCCGTGTCCTTGTCGACGGGGGAAGCTCCGCGAATATCTTATTCGCCGAAGCCCTCGATCGTATGGGGATCCCCCGAAGCCGGCTAGAGCAGCCAGGAGCTCCACTTCATGGCCTCGGGGGGCAACCGCTGCAGGCCTTGGGGCACGTGTCCCTTCCGGTCACGTTCCGTCAGGAGGGCAACAAGGGTAACATCCGGACCGAGCATGTCATCTTCGACGTCGTAGACATCCCACATCGCTACAACGCCATACTAGGTCGACCCGCTATCAACTCTTTCGAGGCGATCCCGCACTACGCGTTTTTGTGTGTGAAGCTCCTGGGCCCAGAGGGTGTTATCACCGTCTTCGGCGATCAGGACCTGGCCAGACGTGCCGAGGTCGGCAGCCGCGTTCCGCATCGCCCGGTGCACGCCCTCTCCGGCACGCTCGGCGATGGGCCCTCCGCCCCTGGGTGGACGCCCAAGCCTCGGCCCGAGGGCGGAGTCAAGAAGGTGCCGCTCCAGGCGGAGGGGCAGTTTGTGTCCATCGGCGAGGGGCTCCCACCGGGGGTCGAGCGGGATCTGCTCCGAGTGCTTCAGAACAACGTGGACGTTTTCGCATGGTCCCCGGAGGACATCAAGGGCGTAGACCGAGCAGTAATCGAGCATCGCTTGGCGGTCCGCCCCGACGCCAAGCCGGTCAAGCAAAGGCTTCGGCGTATATCGATAGATCAGCAGCAGGCGGCCAAGACAGAGGTGGCGAAGCTTCTTTGCGCCGGGGTCATCCGCGAGGTCCACCATCCAGAGTGGCTCGCTAACCCGGTACTAGTCAAAAAGGCCAGCGGGGCCTGGCGTATGTGCATCGACTTCACGGCACTCAACAAGGCGTGCCCAAAGGACAATTACCCCTTGCCACGCATTGATCAGCTGGTCGACGCCACCGCGGGGTGCGAACTCATGAGTTTCCTGGACGCCTATTCCGGCTACCACCAGGTGTACATGGCCGAAGACGACGAGGAGAAGACCAGTTTCATCACACCGCTTGGGACGTTCTGCTTCGTCAGAATGCCCTTTGGCTTGAAGAACGCAGGCGCTACCTTTACCCATCTCGTCGCTATTGCCCTGGCCGCACAGCTCGGGAGGAACGTCGAAGCTTACGTCGATGACGTGGTGGTCAAAACCCGGCAGCTTGCTCTGCATGGCCAGGATCTCCAAGAGACCTTCGACAACCTCCGGAAGGCGGGCATCAAGCTCAACCCCGGCAAATGTGTTTTCGGGGTGCAGGCGGGCAAACTCCTAGGTTTCCTCGTGTCCGGACGGGGCATCCAGGCGAACCCCGACAAAGTAGACGCCATCCTGGGTATGGAGCCGCCCAAAACAACGAGGGAGGTCCAGAGGCTGGCGGGCCGCATGGCAGCACTAAGCCGCTTCCTATCCAGGGCGGCGGAGCGGGGCCTGCCATTTTTCAAGACACTCCGCAGGTGCGATGGATTTCGTTGGGACGGAGATTGCGCGAAGGCCTTCAACGAGCTCAAGGAGCACCTGGCAAGCCTCCCCACTCTGGTCGCCCCAGCACCAGAGGCTCCCCTCCTGATCTATCTGGCCGCATCAGCCACCGCGGTCAGCGCCGTCCTCGTCTTAGAGGAAGGCGTCATGCAGCGGCCTGTATACTTTGTCTTTGAAGCCCTCCAAGGCGCCAAGACAAGATACACGGAGCTCGAGAAGCTCGCCTACGCGCTGGTCATGGCCTCCAGGAAACTTCGACACTACTTTCTGGCCCACCCGATCACAGTGCCTTCCTCATTCCCCCTGGCAGAGATGTTACACAACAAGGAGTCCACAGGGCGCATCGGCAAATGGGCTGCCGAGCTCGCCCCCTTCTCCTTGACGTATGCTTCACGAACGGCAATTAAATCCCAAGTCTTGGCGAATTTTCTCGCCGAATGGACCCCGCCGGCCCAACCAGTCCACACGCACGACGACCCCGTCTGGACGCCTACCATTGACAGAGCTTACGGCGTCGCGGGCGCAGGCGTAGGTGCGGTGATCGTCACGCCCGAAGGACAGCGTTTGCTATACTCGGCGCGCTTTGCCTTCCCCGCTACCAACAACACGGCTGAGTACGAGGCGCTGCTCTTTGGCCTGGCGAAGCTCAAGGCAGTCGGCGCGAGATGGGTGCTAGTCCGCACCGACTCGCGCTTGGTGGCTGGTCATGTGGATAAGTCATATCAAGCCAAGGACCCTGAGTTGGCCAAGTACCTCGCGGCTGTGAGGGCGAGGGAAAGGCACTTTTTGGGCGTCACCGTCAAGGCCATCCCCCGCGCGGAGAACGAGCAGGCCGACGCCCTCACTAAGGCGGCCAGCCAGCAACTGCCCCCCCCGGATGGGGCGTTTTACGAGATATTAGTGCAGGCGGCCATCGCACAGGACAACCGGGACGCGGCACTCGTCCACCACATTGACCGGCCAGGTGATTGGCGAGAGCCCATCTTCAATTTCTTGCAAGGCATCGCCGAGCCGGAGGACCCCGCCGAGCTTCGGCGCTTGCAACACCGCGCAAGGTCCTTCTAGGTGTTCGAAGGGATACTCTACAAGAGAGGGGTTTGCGCACCGCTCCTGCGCTGCCTCTCGACTGAGGGGGAAAGGAGCTCCTTGCGGAGATCCACGCGGGCGCGTGCGGATCCCACCTGGCGCCGAGGTCATTAGTGGGCAAGGCGTTCAGGCAAGGCTTCTACTGGCCAACTGCCATCACTGACGCCCAGGACCTCGTCCGTCGGTGCCAAGGGTGCCAGTGGATGACGCGCATCATCCGCAGGCCCCCGACGAGCCTCAACCCTATTCCTCCGGTGTGGCCACTGGCACGCTGGGGCGTCGACATAGTAGGGCCGCTTGCCCGAGCTCCAGGGGACCTCCGGTTCGTGGTGGTCGCGCTGGAGTATTTCTCCAGATGGCCGGAAGCGGTCGCCCTGGCTAAAGCAACTTCTGCGGCCATACAACGCTTCCTCTGGCAAAACATCATATGTCGCTTCGGCGTGCCCCGGGAGCTCACGGTTGACAATGGCCTGCAGTTCGACGCCACCCTATTCAAAGACTATTGTGACAGCATGGGCATCACCCTCCGATTCGCTTCGGTAGGGCATCCCCAGTCCAACGGGGCGGTCGAACGGGCGAATGGCGCCATCTCCGCTGCCATCAAAAAGCGCCTGGTCGAGTTGCAGAAGGGCAAGTGGCCAAGTGAGCTTCACAACGTTCTTTGGTCGCTTCGCACAACGGTAACGCGCCCGACGGGATTCACGTCGTTCAAGCTCCTTTTCGGCGACGAAACAGTGACGCCCGAGGAAATCAAGGCCGACTCGCGGAGGGTCCTCGTCCAAGCACCCGAAGAGGAGCGCCGTGTGTCCTTGGACCTCCTCGACGGGCTACGGGCAGATGCAGCCCACCATGTCGAGAAGTATGCGCGGCAGACAATGCGTACTCAGGACCGCTCTATATGCCCGCGGGGATTCAAGCCTGGGGATCTCGTTCTCAGAGTGGCGCTTCAGGCGGAGACCGCTGGCAAGCTGGAGTCCAAGTGGGAAGGCCCGTACATTGTGATGGAGGCATTGCCGAAGGGGGCGTACCGCCTCGCCACGCTCGAAGGACAAACCCTCCGGCACACATGGAATGCCGACAGGTTGCGGCAATACTACGCCTAGAAGTAGGACAACAAGCGTAGAGCCACCATCCCTTTGTTATACGATGCTCGCCCGCGCAAACGGGAGTTCAATAAAGATTGCTGTCCCCAGAGCATTCCCTGTCCGCGCTGTGCAGAACAAAGTCCACGGACTTTAAATAAGACGTAGCGTCGAGGTCCGCCTCCGCACGCGCGAGTCTCCGGACTATAAAGGAAGTCGTAGCGTCGAGGTTCGCCTCTGCACGCACTAGTCCACGGACTTTAAATAAGACGTAGCGTCGAGGTCCAACTCCGCACGCGTGAGTCTCCGGACTATAAAGAAAGTCGTAGCGTCGAGGTTCGCCTCCGCACGCACTAGTCCACGGACTTTAAATAAGACGTAGCGTCGAGGTCCGCCTCCGCACACGCGAGTCTCCGGACTATAAAGGAAGTCGTAGCGTCGAGGTTCGCCTCCGCACGCACTAGTCCTCGGACTTTAAATAAGACGTAGCGTTGAGGTCCGCCTCCGCACGCGCGAGTCTCCGGACTATAAAGGAAGTCGTAGCGTCGAGGTCCGCCTCCGCACGCGCCAGTCTACGGACTTTAAATAAGACGTAGCGTCGAGGTCCGCCTCCGCACGCACCAGTCTACGGACTTTAAATAAGACGTAGCGTCGAGGTCCGCCTCCGCACGCACCAGTCTACGGACTTTAAATAAGACGTAGCGTCGAGGTCCGCCTCCGCACGCACCAGTCTACGGACTTTAAATAAGACGTAGCGTCGAGGTCCGCCTCCGCACGCACCAGTCTACGGACTTTAAATAAGACGTAGCGTCGAGGTCCGCCTCCGCACGCACCAGTCTACGGACTTTAAATAAGACGCAACGGGGGGACGCCCTCGCGCGCACCAGTCTACGGACTCTAAATGAAGTCGTAGCGTCGAGGTCCGCCTCCGCACGCGCTAGTCTACGGACTTTAAATAAGACGTAGCGTCGAGGTCCGCCTCCGCACGCGCGAGTCTCCGGACTATAAAGGAAGTCGTAGCGTCGAGGTCCGCCTCCGCACGCGCTAGTCTACGGACTTTAAATAAGACGTAGCATTGAGGTCCGCCTCCGCACGCGCGAGTCTCCGGACTATAAAGAAAGTCGTAGCGTCGAGGTTCGCCTCCGCACGCGCCAGTCCACGAACTTTAAATAAGACGCGGAGGTCCTCCCTGCGCACTCTACGGAGTATAAACAAGATGCGGAGGTCTTCCCTTTCGCGTTCGGCGGCAGGTAACACCAAGAATAAGGTACTACTTGGTTTCATTATAAAAGCAAAGGGGTTACATGGTTACAAGCATAAGAACCAGTATATCATCCCCCCGTCCTACCCGACCAACCGCTCAGCCTTGGCGCGGTGCGGACGAACCCGTGCCGTCGTCGCCGCGACGCTGAAGGACTCCTTCGATCCAGTGGAGGAGGTCCCCCTCCCCATGCAGCGTCTGCTGCACGGCGACCCTCGCTGCATCTTCCCCGAAGCGGCCCCAGATCCGTTGATGGAAGTTCTGCAGGCTAGGCCCGATGGAGCGAATGGCGTCCGACATAATCTCTGGTCGGCCGGGAGGATCCAGTTGAGGATTCACCAGCTCATGGGTATGTCTACACCCACGAGTGTGAAGCAGGGCGAGGGCGAAGCACGCACCAAGATAGCCGCAGTGCTCGCCAAACGTTCTGGCGCCACGAAGAGCAACGCCTGCCCCCTCCTCGATCAACCCGAGCATCTCCGACAGGGCCTCCGGCCCGTGCGTAGTGTCCGGCACTCTGACGCACAAATCTCGGAGGGCCTGGTTCAGAGACTCCATGGCCCGCCACGTCGACATGGACGCATTTTCCAAGATGAGACTATTCCCTGCAGCAGACTCCGCCAGCTGGGCGTTCTCCCCTTCTAGGACGGCGATCTGCTGCAGGAAGGCGGCGCGCTCCTCAGCCGCGGCGCACTTGGCTTCCGTGGCCTCGAGTTGTGCGGCCGCCATGGCGCCCTCCAGCGCGCGAAGTTCGTCATCCTTCGTTGCGAGAGCATTGTTTGCTTCACGAAGGCTGGCTTCCAGATCCCTTCGCTCCCGAACGCGGGCCTCGTCGAAGGACCGGCTGAGGGCAAGCGTCTGGCAAAAACAATAAGTCAGCAGGCGCCCAGCAGTACCTTACAAGCTGCATCGCACATATTTACCCTCATCTCGCAGGCCTGCAGCGCGAGCGTTAGGAGTTCCCCCTCGCATGACGACAACATCTCTCGGTCAAGGCCGTTGTCGGCACGCTCTGCGGCTGCGGTGAGGATGCGAAGTATCTCCAGGCGAGGGAGGAAGTCCGAGCGAGCGAGCCCTGGCCCCAACGCGCCAGAATTTATCGAGGCCGCGACCACGTCAACAGCAACGGACACCTGCGGGGCACCCTGCACAAGGCTTTCGACTTCGCGCATACCTCCGTTGCTCGATCCTTCGCCATGTCCGGGAGACCTCGTCTCGCCTGATGTTGGCAGAATGAGCGAGCAGATCGGAGAGAGTCTCGCGAAGTCACGAGAAGAAAGGGACTCACACCTACCTCCTGCGCCTCTCGTCGCGGTAGGAAGTGGCGCCGTTTCGACTGCCAAGTGGGAGGCGGGCGCCTCAGTGGTCGGCAAGGAGGTCTTCTCGGCCGCGCCAGACGCCGTAATCCCGCGACAAGGCCCCGCAACGGCGTATCGCCCCTCGCTGGCGGCGGGGACTGTGTCCGAGGGCGTTTCGCCTGTGGCGGCACAAGCGATTCTTTCGGGGCAACACCAGCCACGGTTCCCGTCGCCCCCACGGCTTCCTTCGTAGGGGGCGCGCCCTCGCCGGCCGCTGCGGTGGACAGCGCACCATCGACCGTGGTTTTCTCGCCGGGAACGGTGCTCCCCCCGGGTTGGCGAGTTCCAGCTCAACGATGGCCACGAGCACGGGTTCGTTGGCGTCGACAGAGCGTGCCGGGGGATTCGAGGCGGCGTGCTCCTCCGAAGCAGTATGGCCGGGCCCACCGCCGGTCCCACGCCCCGTCTCAGCTGTGTTACTCGCCGAGGGGCCTGTGGGGTTGCATACGGCCGACGGGGAACGGGCCCGGCGTCGCGAAGATAACACTCCCGCAGGGCTATCACCGTCCTGAGCGCCCGGAGTCCCGGCGGGAAGCTCCCCCGACACCACGCGCTCGGGCACAGTAATGCCCAGAGCCTCGCAGGTGCGGTTTACCCGCCCTTGCTTAGCCGCCTTGACTGCGGCCTCGCGAGCCGAGGAGCACCGTAACCGCGCGCTTCGCATCTTCTAGCCGAGCCACTGCGCAGGAGATCACGCCAGTCAGGCGGAAACCAAACAGATACAATGGCACGCGTAAAACGTGCTGGGCGACTTACAAGGAGCGGAGGGCGGAAGCAGGCGAGATACGGATGGGCTGAACCCGTCCTCGCGGGGGCCGTTCTGTCCAACATACTTCCCCCGGGAGGAGAGTGGCGCCGCCCCATACATTGTGAACTCCTCGGCTAGGTCGCGCAGGCTCATTCGATGGGCGACACCGACAAGAGTCTATAGCTTTTGCGTGTCATCAATTTCCGCCTTCAGGCTCGGCGTACTGTTAAATGAGGTCGGCCCACCTCGGCATTGCATCCCGCTCTTGTCGGTCACGGTGTAGTAGAACCACTGCCGAGTCCAGCCGGACTCCCATTGCCTCGGCGAGGCGGGCGCGGGGAACAACGTCGCGCACGACGCCCGGAGAACGAAGTCCACACCGCCGAAGTTGGACACTGCCCCGTCAACTTTTCTGGGTCGACAACGCGCGTCGTGCAGTGTGGCGAATAAGCTCGCGCTGGGACGCCACCCCTCTGTCCGCATCGCCCACGTGAAGACAGCTAGGCGGAGTATTGCGTGAGGCGTCAATTGGGCTAGCTCCAACTTGTAGGCCCGCAGGACTTCGCCCACGAAAAACGTGGAGGGCATTCGAAGGCCGGCGTCGAAGAACGCGACAAAAACAATCGCCTCCATTGCCCGGGGCTTCGGCTCCGTCTCGTCCCGACGGGGTAGGCGAGCCCCATCGCGATCGACGATCTTCCTCTCATCCACGAGTCGCTGCAACGTCCCCTCGGTCACGCGGCTCTTCCCCAACACACGGGAACAGCAGCCTCCCGAGTGCTCCATGGCGTCCCACCACTTGTTGGCGCGCGAGCTCCCCCGCGGCACCAGCTCGTACTCTCTGGAAGGATGGGACACCTCACCCTGGCTAGGCAAGGAGCCGCTGCGGGGATGGTAGGTGGCGTCGTCATGGCTAGCCATCGCTCTTCGCGGCCAGGGAGAAAGAAGCAGGGCAAGGAGCAACTGGCGTTACAATTAGCACAGGCGGAAGCAAAGCGGCAGATCAAAAACAAAAAAGACAGCAAGAAAGGGTGCCTCCACCTCAACACTGGCACCTTATAAAGGCCGCTCCCCTCTCATGTGGCTCGACGCGCAGAGAGATCAAACTCGCAGCGATTCGGCTGCCCATGATTTGGAAAGAAGAACCGCCGTGGCTTAGAGGGCCGTGCCCGGTAGGTGACCAAGCAGCGCACAATGCCTCCACGCCTTCAACACGCGTCCAACTTCCCTGGGGAAGAGGCGAACGGTCGCGGTCACGCAACCGCTCACATCCCACGACGCACCAGTCGTGAGGCGCCGCGTGTCCCACCCGCAGAATGGCAGACTGCACGGCGCGACAGTCTGACTTCTGCCAGGCCAGGCGTCGGCGTGATTCCAGTCGCCATTAAAAGCGCACTACCAGACTGCAAGGTCACAACAGCTCCAATCTTAGCGCCGGGACGGAGCGCGCGTACGTCTACTTCGACTAGGCGCCAGCCTCCGCTGCCACCCGTTCGGAGGGTAGAGGACGGAGCGCGCGCGCGTCTACTTCGACTAGGCACCAGCCTCCGCTGCCACCCGTTCAGAGGGTAGGGGACGGAGCGCGCGCGCGTCTACTTCGACGAGGCGCCAGCCTCCGCTGCCACCCGTTCGCAGGGTAGGGGACGGAGCGCGCGCGCGTCTACTTCGACTAGGCGCAGCCTCCGCTGCCACCCGTTCGAAGGGTAGGGGACGGAGCGCGCGCACGTCTACTTCGACTAGGCGCCAGCCTCCGCTGCCACCCGTTCGAAGGGTAGGGGACGGAGCGCGCGCGCGTCTACTTCGACTAGGCGCCAGCCTCCGCTGCCACCCGTTCGAAGGGTAGGGGACGGAGCGCGCGCGTGTCTGCTTCGACAAGGCACCTTCCATCCCAGACCTCGGGCTCCCCAACCACAAGCTTGGACAAATTCACAGGCCGCAGGGGACGGAGGGGGCCAAAGGACTCGGCGACATGGCTTCGGCCCTGTGAAGCCCTTCACCATGAGAGGCTCCTGTCGTAGGGGTGGCCCCCACCTAAGCCCAGCAGGCCTGTTAGGAGGTTATAAGAACCAGAGTAACATGTGTAATGACGTAAGTGCCCCTAATGGGGAGGTATGGGTGTAAGGGCATAACTGTAAAAGCATACTCCATGTGAATATATATATATCAGGATGAGGGGGAGGATGAGACACGACACTCCCACCTCTCCACTACCATCTCTCTCTCTGTTTGGTCTGTAACCCCAACAAATGTATATTACAATTAACTTATAGACTCCGTTTTAAAAAAAATACTCTGTTTAAAAGTTAAATATTATAGCAAAAGTAAAACGTCAGTTTCAAAAGCCAAAAAGAACATACCCTTCGTCTGCATGCACGTATCCATGAAAACTTGGGATACACGTTAAGAATCAGGGGAATCAGATCCCCTGACGTTGGCGATCTGGACTTCCCTCTGCAGTCCATCATCTAAGCCATCCATTTTAGATCCAATGACTTATATTCAATCTTCTAGTATTTAAAAATATATGTTATAAAAAGTTCTAAATAAATTTTATTAAAATTAGGATTTTTATTTTTAAGTAAAAATAAAAATCCTAATTTTAATAAAATTTATTTAGAACTTTTTATAACATATATTTTTAAATACTAGAAGATTGAATATAAGTCATTGGATCTAAAATAGATGGCTTAGATGATGGACTGCAGAGGGAAGTCCAGATCGCCAACGTCAGGGGATCTGGTTCCAGAATCAGGTGGCCAAGACCAATAGCTAGTCACTTGAGCATTAGTTTTGTTATTGCGTGGATGAACTATGCATTCCTTCAACTTTGGGATGGTATGCATAAATATTAGAACTTGTACTTTGTACCCATCTACCATCTTCAATTTTATTTTTAATATATATACGTGTGTATAAAATCTCATCAAACAGTGGGATAGCAATCCAAACCATTATTTTAACAGTACAATGGATAAAGCTTTGATAATTTGGCCATAATTTGGCCATTGAGGACACGTGATATGACCAATGGCATGATCAAAATAAACGGTTATTTTATTTGGATGCCCGCGGTCTTGAATTTCTTCGGTGCTGATAAAACTCATGGGTCCTAGGTGGTGCTTAGTTGGGTTGAATTTTTACGGCTTGTGGTTGAATTTTTACTGTAGTTAGCTAAAATTACACTGTAACTGATGGTGGCTTATTTTACATAATTAAATTTAAAAAAATAAAAGTAGAAAATGGGTTAGTCCAGCGCGTATAATACAAACGAATATGGGAAAAAAGAGCAGGCAAAAAAGTTTACAAAATAATATGAAAAGTCAGAAAAAGACGAAATTTAGGAATAGTAAAAAAATAAGTCGGAAACCAGAAGCCCAAGGCCAAACGAGCGGGGCCTAATCAACTGCAGCAGCAAATAAAATTCAAGGAAAATAGCATGCGCAAACTTTTCAAAACACTAAAAATATGACTGCATGGACAAAGACCTGGTTCTTCTGGTCTGCAGAGCTTACCTACAGCCATTGCCAGAATTTGAGATAGTACCAGCGACTCGAAATGGCTCCTATGGTTTGGATGTGAGGAAATGTTTCAATAGCTGGTGAAGGAAATTAATGTATACAATAATATGTAGGGTGTATATAGGCATCATCGGATGTTTTATTCCTAACAATTATTCAAATTTTGGATCGAAAACATCCGGATGATGTTTATCAATACCCTAATCT
Organism: Dendrocalamus latiflorus; assembly: GCA_017311315.1. Lineage (NCBI taxonomy): Eukaryota > Viridiplantae > Streptophyta > Magnoliopsida > Poales > Poaceae > Dendrocalamus > Dendrocalamus latiflorus. Next base: position 14,996,138 of record CM029622.1, on the reverse strand, counting down.
GTAATAGTGTAAGCCTGTAAGGGGGAAGGGAGGAGGATGGGGGTTTCACTTCCTGAAAGTCCACACACTTTTTGACTGAATAGGTGACACCGTGCCAGCGTTGGGCAGGGAACAACGACACAGCATGACGGCGGCTTTATTGAAAATTTGGAATAATTTAGTCATCAATATGTGAGTTTTGCGGCTTTATTTCTTAATATTGGCTCTCCCACACATCCTGCTTAATGTGTGCCGACCAGTGGAGTTGGGAATATTAGGTACGAACTGGAGCAATTGAACCGAAAAGACGAGCATTGCTTCTTATGGTAGGTTAGTCAATGGATTATTCCAAATAGTATCTTCCCCACTTTCATTGACAGCTCTCCCATTTGAGCCTAAGGATGCACATGAACGTTAAGTGTAACGTTTACATGTCTAATCCTCTCTTCAGAATTTTTGGAGGTATTGAGTTGCTGGGAGGAGAGGTGAGTGGAACAATTTTATATTTTAGAATCTTTTATAATCTGATCTAACTTGTACGACTGAAGATGACAACAGAGGAGGATGAATGGTGTCTCAAAATTTTTTCCTAAATATTCACTAATTCTTCACTTCAATAGTTACATAGCTATGAAAATTATGATGGAAAATCACCACAAAAACTAACGAACCGAGACCCTGAAATCCCAAGAAAAATCAGCAACAACGGAACTACTGCCATTGTATTGTGGTACTACCGATTGCTATAGTAACCACGGTACATCTGCTACAGTAGCTACGGTACTACCGTTGCTATAGTAAAATTAGGGTGAATAGTATTTTCAGCACGATTTCAAAAACAAAAATCGAATGAGCTTTTGATCCGTAGATCCAAATGGCATGAAATTTTGTAGGGATCTTTTCTAGGGTATTATGAACATATTCTAATAAACGATTATAAAAATCATGAACAAAGTTGAGATCTTTTTCAGTTTGAATGAAGGTTGCATCGAAACTGAGCAAAAACCAAAATCGGTGAATACAATTTGCTCGTGAGTGAATGATGACTAAGATGGGTCTAGATGTATTTTCACATATCACAACAAGTTAGAACACCGAAGAAATCAAGTCAAAAATCCTCGGATCATGAAATTGCTTGAAGAGGCCAAAGTCAAACAAAAAGGGGTTTCCTTATGAACTTGCTATTAAAGTGTCTAGATGGGTGAAAATAGATTCCTAGAGATTAGCTCTATCTCTTACACATACTTAGTATGACAAGATCAAAAGGAGGGAAGAGGGAAGATCAAAACCAACCGAAACAAAAGCATATCAATCAAAACATGAGAGACTTAAGGAGATGCACAATGATTGATATATTGCTTACTTGAAAAGGTAAATTTTACAGCCACTCTACCTTAGAAAACAAAGAGCATACATGACACTCAACTCTTAAACTCTAACCCTAGACATGAGAGCACAAGAGAGATAGCTTGGATGGTAAACCACATATCTCCATCCTAACCCCCTATTATAGGTGGACTAACCAGCAACCTCTAACTTTTAGTAGATACTATCCACTTAGCACAATGGAGAAAACTCGTTAACTCCCACACAGGTTTTACTCACATATGTTCACTTATGTACGCTTTTCAAAGTGCATAAGCCCATATCCACTAAATCCTTAGCCTTGATTCGTCTTGATCAAACCAACTCCACTTTAATGTAAACCGCTCTCCCAACACCATTCATGCATTGCGGTTTTGATCCAAGATAGTTTCTAGTATTTTGGCCAAACTACCAAAATACCATTCATTGACCTGCTGTTCATCTCCCATTGCAAGTAATCGCTATGCTTGCCACGTGTAGGTGCACTACTAGCTTTCCACGGGTCACCAAGTCTCTCATGTCCTAGTTCCACGAACCACGACTCACTTGGACAGTCGAAACGACATGGTGCAATCCCACTATTTGAACTCGCATTTAACATTTCCTGGCTTTCTCGTGCCACGTTTGAGCTCACAATCTCACTTGGCATCCTTGATCATTCTGGGCCTCAGCTCCTCCATGAGCATAGCCTTGATCCTCGCTGTTGACCACAGTTGACTCCAAGCGATCCTGCACATCTAAGGATAAAGAAATTATTTTTAGGCACAAGTTCTTCACAATTTGACCCACATTAGCCAAAACATGCATCATGCAACCTTAATGTAAAGATGTAGGTCACCCCAACTCAATCCATAACTCAATTTCCCAAAAAACCTATTTTTCTACGAAATCCGGTAGTACCGCACGCAACATGCTGGTACTACCGCTCCCCAAACCAGTACTACTGCACCTTGCAATCCCGAAATGGACCTCTTTGGAAATAACGTACCGCCATGTAAAATTTGGTGCTACCGCATTGCGGTATAACCACACACGCCCAACGGTACTATCGTCTTGCGGTATAACCTCACCAACACTTGCACTACTACCGCCATACGGTATGACCACATCAACACCTGTGATACTACCATTAGCACTGTCTAAGTGAGAAATAGCACCATCAACTCAAAATGGTTCCTAGGGTTAGGAGTTGGGCTAGAGCTTCGTTGGTTGGTGCAGGAAATTAATGTTTTTTTGGGTGTGCAATAGGGGAAGGTGACAGAGAAGAGAATAAGGGTCTCATCTCCGCGTATGCCCAGCATGGATCTAGGCCAGCCTTGGGCCTAGGACCAATATCCCATGAAAGCGCCATCGAGAAATTACAACAAAATTCAGAAGTGTAGAAGGCCTAGCCTAGGGTGTGGCCCATTTCTTTCTCTGCCCATGCTCCATCACCAGATGGATGTGCGTGTTGGGTAGAGACAATAATAAAGGCTTGTTTGGGAAGCATCCCTACCGAGATCCTGGCCAATTCCCCTGGGTGGAAACATGTGTGGGAATAAGCTTGGGCCAGCTAGAAGGTGTATTTCAAAACCCATAGGATAGGGATTTTTAGGTCTGATACGTGCTATTTTCACAGGGAAAGGTCCTTGTCTTTGCTGTTAGAGTTTTTATGTTGCTTTCAATATTTATTGTGGTTATTGTCAGTTTAACTTAATATGGAATTATTCATATTACTGATGCAAGTGATAGGGAATAAATTGATACAGAATTTAAGTTGAGGAATTAATACTCGAGGTGCCAAGAATAGCTGTGTTGGAATATGGTAGACATATTTATTGAGATCGGGTTTACTGGAATTTAATATGCATGTATATGTTTGACCCGGGTACAATACATGGCAGAATAGATGGTTTTGTTTTGCAGGATCGGTTTTGCAAGCTATTGACCCACATGATCATATTGGAATTGATCTCATAAACAATCTGATCATTGCGCATGACTCATAAATATGTGCTAGGGACTAATATATTTTAGACTCATAAAACTGGTTTATCTGATCATGGTTGGTGATATGGTTCAGAAATCTCATGGTGTACCGAAAATAGGTGGTCACTTTGTAACACTTAGAAGTGGAGTCTATAAATAGGTCCCTACCCTATAGCCCCATAATGCAATGAGACTGTCTATTGCACAATCAACTGAAAAAATCCATTTCATTTGATTCTGAGAGCCGTTTGATTCTCATCGTGTGTGTTTGTTGTTGGTCTATTTTATTGTATCTTTTGAATGGCCAGCCCACCTACAACTTTAACGTGCCCACAGTTTTGACGTTACAACCCGTCATGGCCCAACCCAAAAACTAAAACAGGAGAGATTGACCATGGTGTTGGCCCAACTAAATTGTGAGCCAAAAATTAAGCCTAAAAATGTGTAAACCTAGCCTTACACATATCCTGTCTCTCCAAGAAAACCAAAAACAAAGCATAGAAGAGGACGATTGCAGAGAGGTAGCGGAAGCAAATCCAAGAAAGCCAAAAACAAAACGTAGAAGAGGAGGATTGCAGAGAGGCGGCAGAAACAAAATAGATAGGAATGACAAACTGGCCTGTGCAAATGGTTGTAAGACTGTAGAATCCTCATGTTTCTTTTTCCTAGTTGTTCTTCCCGTTTGCTACATGTGTAATCTGATTCTTCTCCCAACTTGCTGTCATCTTGTTTTCTTCTATCAACTATGATTCTTTGGGAATATTGTTTCTTATGGTTGAACCGAAACAAATCAACATAATAATATCCCAGTCATTTTGAGAACCAGTGGTACCTAGTACATCCAATCGCTATAGAAATGTGCTAAAAAGGTGTATAAGCCAGACTAGTTCAATGCAGCACATACATTTGAATTGTGCACTGTAGTCATACACAAAGTAGTACAATGCATATGATAGTTCTCCCAACTTGTTGTCATCTTGGTTTCATGAACTATGATTCTCTGGGAATATTGTTTCTTGTAGTTGATCTGAAACAAATCAACACAATAATTTCTCAGTCTTTTGATAACTAGTAGGATCCAGTACATCCAATCACTATAGTCATGTGATAAAAAGTGTATAACCTAGAAAAAATTAAATAAAGTTTAAAACAGAAAATGTACATTATAGTATTACAGTTTTTTTGTAAATCATTACTTCTACTTTACCAATATACATATTAATCGCAAATTTATCAATTTAGGACAATATAACCATGTTTCCTGGAGGACAATCGGAACCTAGAAAACCGAGAAATTTGGATGCAAACCTTGATGGTACTAACATCACAGAAGAATACCAGGTAAACTATGATTACCAAAAACACTCCTAACTATAACAACTAACTACATTGTAGAAGTTGCACTACATGTACTACAAAAATGCATATAAATTATAACTGCAATATTAATGCATGTGGCTTACAAAATGTAGATTCATAAACAATCGTTACCACATTGGATGCCACAAGAACAAGTAACACAGAAAAGATAGAAAAAAATTGTTAGCATATACATGAACTTGCACATCTCTTGGTACTATAATAATGATATGTCAGGCAATTTATACTCCATAAAAAAATAAAAAGAAAAAACATAAAGCAACTAACATTAACATATAAACATTTTGCGACAAATGGATCTATCATAGGATAGAAACAACACATATACAAGTTTGCTATAACAGATGGACATATTAGGAAGCCAAAATGCTGAAGATTTAAAGGTATGGCACTGCAATTTTGTGATAATACTTGAAAATCAAATTATATTGTCCTTACACAAATAATAAGAATTTCTTTTGACAATCAGGCCCTAGAAGGAAGTTACACATACCTGCTGACAGCTCCATATGTATTTGAGGTGAGGGTGAACAAGAAAGTTAAAATTGTATTCATTATAAATTGCCAAAAAAAAGAATTGACAATATGATTGCCTTTGAACATAGAACCACCTGTATATGACCACTTGCAGGACTTATGAAGTTGGACAAATCAAGGCTGAACATCTACAGAAAAGATGCATAGATCACAATCATCACAAAGAATATACAGTAATCCATGATGCAACAAATATAGGCCATGGTGAAAATGCAGACAATGCAAAAAATAAAAAAAATGCTGAAAATGAAGGCTATGGTGTAGAGACTCACATGAGCGGTAGGTTAATTTTCAGTGTTAAATTGTTTGCAATTTTGTACATATTCTTTCTGCAATTTTTTATAATGACATGCATGAAAGAAAATATACCTAGTTTTTGCAGCTTATGAAGCAAATCAGACCTCAATAACTGATAAGGACAACCAGATATCAATACCTGATCAAGTCAATGCAAAAACTAATGAAATTGCAGAACATGATGAAGTTGAGGAAAATCAGGCTATTACAGAAGTTGAACACGATCAGACATCAATAATTGGCGAAATCAATTCAGAAAACAATGCAAATGCAGAATGTACAAAAAAAATTGAAAACATAACAAAAGAGGACATTGGGATATTCCTAAAAAATGAAAGTATCAAGGCAGCACAGAAAGAGGATATGCAGATAGAAACTCATCATGTTCCACACTTAGACATGACTTTTCAAATTGAAGATGAAGCACAAAAGTTCTACAACGACATGCATTCATAGTTGGTTTCTCTGTGCTCAAAGCTAGAAATTATCACTCTAGGAAGAAAGAAGCTAACAATGCTGTCACCAGGGTAACATTCAGATGCAATAAGTCACGAAAACCAAAAGAAGGCGATTAGCTAGCCAAAAGAAAGGGAGACAAGACTGCAAAACCATCAAAGAAAAGTAAGAGAAAATCCGAAGAAGGAACCTCAATAAAACCAGCAATAGGAAAGCAAAAAAGCAACACAGTAATATTAACCGGATGCCCTGCAGCAATGGTTATAAAACTAAAACATGTTGCATGCAACTAAAAAAGGGTCATCACAGATGGTTCGGAACTGTCATCACAGACGGTTTTCTGAACCATTTGAAGTCATGTGTTAGTGATAATCAGAAGTTACAACAGATGGTTTGTAAGCCGTCTATGATAAATACAACACAGACAGTTTGTAACTAGAATTGTTTGTGAAGAACGCTATGACGGACGGCTCGAATTAAAAATCGTCTGTGATACTCATACATCACAGATGATTCTATCTACCAACGTCTGTGATGGGCATGTCACATATGACTCAAAACAAAAATTTTCTATTTTTTGGCTAGTCTCAAGAAATGTTAGCTATGCCCTTTGAAAACAAACAAATACAGTAGCAAATACAACAGTACATTCTATTTTTATTAAGATTAGAATCCACCATTACAGCATCACAAGATAACGAGCAAATTACCTATCTAATACAGCAAGAACATGGCAAGAACACATCTCCTAATCCTACAAACCCAACTCTTAAACATGGTAAGAACGCATCCCCTAATCCTACGAACTCATGGAAAAAACATAAAAGAAACAGAAATCCTACTAGCGCGCGTAGACTTGCGTGTCGTCTATTTTGTGTCAGGGTCGAGGAGGAGGACAGTGAGGGGGATCGGATGGCGGATATCACCGGCAATTAAGGACAGGTGGTGGTAGCGTCACCTTTATATCACGATAATTACACTGCACAAGACACTCTTATGATACTTACGACAAGAGTGTCTTGTGCAGTGAACCATGGTGTCACAATCAGAGGCAGAGGAGCTAGCTCACAGCGGTAGTCAGCATCGTCGAGGGGAGGAAGCAGGAATAATCTAGGAGTGGATGAACTCGAGTGGAGGAGTGGGGGAGTAATTAATAAGGGACGAGAGGTGGGAGGAATCGGTGCCTGCCATTCGATGCGGAGAGAATGGACGAGTGAGATCAAAATCCTAGGGGAGATGCCACAGATCGGTGTCGTGGCATTATCACAGATGGTTTGTTATACGAACCATCTGCGATAATGCACATATCAGAGATGATTTATTATACAGATCATCTGTGATAATGGCACATATCAGAGATAGTTTGGTGCACGAACTGTATGTGCTAATGCATATATCAGAGATGGTTTGGTATACGAACCATCTGTGATAACGCTTAAAAATACACGATCTACTCCCGCCTGTTAATATTTTGCCATATGTCCTCTCCCTCATCTTCTTCATCAGATTTCGCAACAATGGCATCTAGTATTCTTTTGATATCCTTCCTATCTATCCATCATGAGTTGTTCGGCCGTAACCTTACACAGGAGACCAACAACTTACGTCTAGAGTAGCTCCTCCACTCATGCCCTGCTCTCCTTCCTCAAATCGCTTCCATCCGTCAGCTGAACCTCATCATCCGCCGTTGTCGAAGGTGTCTCCTTTCCACTCAGGAAAGGGAAATTGTCCTTAGCCTCATTCTTCTCTTTCATGTGCGCAAAGTAGAAGAAGTTCTTACAGCAGTAGAGAGATACATAGATAACCTTACCGATTATGCAGAAGTAGCCGATTCTAGGGAAGCTTATCATGACATTTGTTGTAGGGGGCCCCCACCTAAGCCCAGCCGGCCTGTTAGTAGGCTGTAAGGCCGAAAACAGGACATGTATAATGACATAAATGCCCTTGAGAGGGATACCTGAATGTAAGGGTATTATTGTAAAACACTCCCCATGTGAATATATATATATCATCCAGGCCATGGGGGAAACCCTAAGCATTGCTCACCTAACTCTCCACTACCATACCACTCTCTCTCTGTTTAGTCTGTAACCACAACAGTTGGCGTTGTCCGTGGGGAGGACAAGAGCAAGCCTCAAGATCTAAAGAAGGATGGCACCGCAGAAAGCTCCATCATCTGTGGCGAAGAAGAAGAAGGGGGGCGCGACGGAGTCCCGCATCAACACCAGAGCTTTGGCGTCGGCAATCGCGAGCGTGGACGACGGCGCGGGCGTGGCAGCCACGAACATCGACGCTCATGGCACGACGATCGACCCCCCACCGCTGGCGTGATGGTCGACCTCGCCCCGCACACGACGATCGACCCCACCGCTGGCGTGACGGTCGACACCGGAAGCACTGATCGGGTTGTTGGGAGCGGTAACGCCGACGCCCGTGCTGGCACGGCCACTGTCCCTACACCCAGTGCGGGAGTAGTGAGCGGTTTCGGCGGCAATGTCGGCCTCGTCACCGACTACGGAGTCTACTGCACCGGCACATCGGACAACCCAGGAGCGCAGGCGGCGGTCGCCACTGCCTCAGCAGTGCGACCAAGTGCGTCGGTCACCCCAGCTGTGGCAACGGTGGAGAGCGCCCTGCTGATGGCCATCGGCACGCTCCAACGAGAGATAGCAGATCTCCGTCCGGTGGTCGCGCCGGAACCCACGCCAGAACGGGCGGACAGCCGCGAGGCCCCCACATCCAGTCACGTCCCGCTGCGACGCGTGGACCCAGAGTCCCCCCTCTCTATGGGCCTGCAGCAGTCGGCATGGCCAGAGGACATCAAGTTCTCCAGCGCCATTGAGCCGTATAAGGGCAACATGGACCCTTGGGAGTTCGTGCGTGTGTACAAGACCGCCATCGAAGCTACAGGCGGAGACGACACCGCAAAAGCGAAGGGGCTCCCCCTCGCGCTAAGGGGAGTGGCGCTCTCTTGGTTCTTTACCATAGAGCCGAACTCCATCTACGCATGGGAGCAGATCCGCGATCGCCTCTACAACAACTTCCAGGGAAACTACATCGAGCGCGTTGACACGGATCAGCTCTTCGCCGTCAAACAAAAACCCTCAGAGAAGCTCCGAGAATACTTCAAGCGCTTCGTGAAGGTCCGCTGCTAGGTCAAGGATATCAACGGGACAACCATCATCAACGCAGCGATACAGGGCCTCCGCCCGGGGTCGCTGGTCGAATACAATGCACGGAAGCCAATCAAGACGGTGGCGAAGCTCTTTGACAAGATGGAAGCGTATGCCAGGGCGGAGGAAGACGCGCGACGGTGCCAAGGCGACGACTCCGCCACCAATCAGGCGGAGGGCACAACGAAGAATGGAGACTCGCCAAAAAAAGGCTCCTCGAAGAGCAAGCGCAAGCAGGAACCATGGAAGGACGCCCTCGAGCGCAAGGATGCCCAGCATAAGGATTCGTCGAGCGACAAGCCTAAGCGCGGCCAACACAAGTCTCGGAGAGCCCACTACGTCTTCGACATTGAGGGCGGCTCCGAAGACAACGCCCCCGTCAGTCGCGGCGGCCGGGGTTGCTGGGGCCGCGATGATAGGCCCCGTGCGGAACAGGAGGACCAACACTACGGCCAGTGGTGCGAGGTGCATGGTCGGGGTGGCCATGACACGCGCGCGTGCACCACTATTGCGGCACTTCGACAGAGCGTCGCCACGGATAGAAACCCCAAGATACGGCCGCCCGTCGTGGCCCACGTCCAGCAACACCTGGAAGGCCCCATGCGGACCCAAGATCATGGGTTGCAGCCCCAGGAGGGCCCCCTGTGAATTCAGGCCCACGTGTAGCAACCTCAGAAAGGCCCCCTGCGGGTTCAAGCCCCAGAGGGAGCCCAGCATCGGGTTATAATTCATCTCCGGGGGCTCCTCGCTAGAGTTTGCCTCAGCGCGGCAGTAGAAGGCCTACGCACGGAGGCTACACCACGTAGCAGCATACCCAGTGCAGGCGCCGCTGGACTGAGCGCAGCACGAAATTACCTTCACGACCGCTGACGCCGAGGGTGTGGAGTTTCCCCACCAAGATCCCCTGGTCATTCAGGTCGCCATCGCGGGATGTGACGTTAAGCGTGTCCTAGTCGATGGAGGAAGCTCCGCGAACATTTTATTCGCAGCAGCCTTTGACCAAATGGGGATCCCTCGAAGCCGCTTGGGCCCCTCAAGAATCCTATTACAGGGCTTCGGAGGTCAGCCCTTGAGGGCGTTGGGCCAGATATGCTTGCAGGTCTCCTTTGGCCGGGACGACAACGTGAGGAGCGAAGACGTCACCTTCGACATCGTCGATATCCCGTACCCTTACAACGCCATATTGGGGCGGCCAACCCTCAATTCCTTCGGGGCAGTCCCTCACCATAGTTTTCTATGCATCAAGCTCCCGGGCCCGCACGGCATCATCACTACCCACAGTGACCAAGATATGGCCCGACACATAGAGCTTGGTACCCGAAGCCCGCACCGCGAGGTCCACTGGAATTCCTAAGGCGGGCACGACGGCGCAAAAGGCCCTTAGCGGCTCCAGGAAGCACCCTGTCGGGCTTCCACGTGGGCCACCCCAGCACCAGAGGCTCCCCACGTGCCCTGCCTCGCTGCCACGGCACCAATAGTCGCTGCTATCCCCACCCTCGAGCGGTTTTTGGTCAGTATCCTATCTTTTGTAGTCGCTCGCCCGCGCAAATGGGAGATCAATAAAGTCCACCGTTTGCGAAGCTTCATATTTTGTGCAAAGACGCACGGACGCGGTAAAGGCATGCACCCTCCGTGAGTATAAACAAAGACACGTGGTAAACACGCGCACCCTCTGTGAGTATAAACAAAGACATGTGGTAAACACGTGCACCCTCCGTGAGTATAAACAAAGACACGCGGTAAACGCGCGCACTCGTCGTGAGTATAAACAAAGACACGCAGTAAATGCGCGCACTCCCTGTGAGTATAAACAAATACACGCGGTAAACGCGAGCACTCCCCGTGAGTATAAACAAAGACACGCGGTAAACACGCGCACTCCCTGTGAGTATAAACAAAGACACGTGGTAAACGCGCGCACTCCCCGTGAGTATAAACAAAGACACGCGGTAAACGCGCGCACTCTCCGTGAGTATAAACAAAGACACGCGGTAAACGCGCGCACACTCCGTGAGTATAAACAAAGACACACGGTAAACGCGCGCACTCTTCGTGAGTATAAAATAAGGCACTTCCCTCCACGTGCACTCTCCGAAGTATAGAAAGAAAGATGCAAATGTTGTTCCCGCGCACGCGTGGATGTTGTCCCTACGCGTACACTCCGGAGTATAGAAAGAAAGATGCGGATATTGTTCCTGCGCATGCATGGATGTTGTCCCTACGCGTACACTCCAGAGTATAGAAAGAAAGACGCGGATATTGTTCCCACGCACGCGTGGATGTTGTCCCTACGCGTACTCTCTGGAGTATAGAAAGAAAGACGCGGATGTTGTTCCCGCGCACGCGTGGATATTGTCCGTACGCGTACTCTCCGCGGTATAGAAAGAAAGACGCGGATGTTGTTCCCACGCACGCGTGGATGTTGTCCCTACGCGTACTCTTCGGAGTATAAAAAGAAAGACGCGGATGTTGTTCCCGCGCACGCGTGGATGTTGTCCCTACGTGTACTCTCCGGAGTATAAAAAGAAAGACACAGATGTTGTTCCCGTGCACGCGTGGATGTTGTCCCTACGCGTACTCTACAGAGTATAAATAAGACGCAGCAGAGGCTTGCCTCCGCGTGCACTCTACGGAGTATAAATAAGATGCAGCAGAGGCTTGCCTCCACGCGCACTCTACAGAGTATAAATAAGACGCAGCAGAGGCTTGCCTCCGCGCGCACTCTACAGAGTATAAATAAGACGCACGGATGTTGTCCCCGTGCGCGCTCCACGATGGAAAGTACGGAAGTCAGCAGCGCTGGGAAGCATCTCTGCCCGCGGGTTAGCCTCCGCAGGATGTGCCTGCGGGGCGGGGGCCTGGAGGGCTTCATTTCCTCCAAAAGCCCAATACGAGAGTGGCAGCCGTTGCCCTAGCGCCTTCGTATCAGTGGCCGTACGCCATGAGTGCACTTCTTGCCACCACTTCGAAGGGTAGGGACGGAGCGCTCACGCGTCTACTTTGGCTAGGCGTCGGCTCCGCTGCCACCACTTCAAAGGGTAGGGGACGGAGCACTCGCACGTCTACTTTGACTCCGTTGCCACCACTTCGAAGGGTAGGGATGGAGCGCTCGCGCGTCTACTTCGGCTAGGCGTCGGCTCCGCTGCCACCACTTCGAAGGGTAGGGGACGGAGCACTCGCGTGTCTACTTTGACTAGGCGCCAGCTCCGCTGCCACCACTTCGAAGGGTAGGCGACGGAGTGCTCGCGCGTCTACTTTGACTAGGCGCCAGCTCCGCTGCCACCACTTCGAAGGGTAGGGATGGAGCGCTCGCGCGTCTACTTCGACTAGGCGCCAGCTCCGCTGCCACCACTTCGAAGGGTAGGGACGGACCGCTCGCGCGTCTACTTTGACTAGGCGCCAGCTCCGCTGCCACCACTTCGAAGGGTAGGGGACGAAGCGCTCATGCGTCTAGTTCAACTAGGCGCCCGCTCCGCTGCCACCACTTTGAAGGGTAAGGGATGGAGCGCTCGCGCGTATACTTCGACTAGGCGCCAGCTTCGTTGCCACCACTTCGAAGGGTAAGGACGGAGCGCTCACGCGTCTACTTCAGCTAGACGTCAGCTCCACCGCCACCGCTTCGAAGGAAAGAGGGCGGAGCACTCGCGCTTCTACCTCGGCTACGAAGCGAAGGATGGAATGCCAAGTCCTACGAATAGGTCGGAAGCGAGTACGATCGCGAGAAGTGACGAGGACGCATACTCCAACAAAAGTCCTTGCATCTATCAAAGAGTGTTTACAAAGGGGTTCGGTATGGACCTAGTGTACAAGCGTCCCCGGGTGTTCAGAGCCGTTACTCAGCCGGCTCCTCCTTAACACTCGCCCGCACGGGAATCTCGCCTGCGGGAGCCCGGGCCGCCCAGAAGTTCAGCAAATCCTCGGCCCACCGCCAGTGCCAAAGACGCCGTCGGGTTGCAAGGTCAGAGACTAGCAGCTGGTCCCTATCAAGTAGCTGCTCAGAGCACAAGGATACATGCGGTCAGAATACCGGCACAATTTCCATTATTCAGAGAAAAGGGGGGTGCATACATGGTAACACACGCCTACACACCGGAACCTTGGCATCACACTTGTGGGTTCGCGCCCTGCCCTACGGCAGCGGCGGCGCCGCCTCCGTCGCGTCGTGGTACTTTGTCAAGCCATTGGCCGAAGTTCCCCTTGTCGCCCATGGTCCGTCGCAGCTCTAGCTTCGCCGCGGCCTCCCCGATGTAGTCCTAGATTCGCTCATGGAAGGCCTGGGTGGCCAGACGAACGGAGCGCATGGAGCCTGACATCACCGCGGCTCCGGCAGGCATCTCCAACTTGGGGTCAGCTAGCCCGTCGACATGCCGGCAGCCCCGGTGATGAAGCAGCGCAAAGGCCAGGCGCGAGGTCACAAAGGAGCAATGGTTGCCGAAAGATTTGGCGGCGTTGAGAGTGAGGTTGGATGCCTCCGCAATTTGACGGAGCATCCGTGGCAGCTCCTCGGGGCCGAAGGAGCGAGGCGGCACCTCAGCGACAAGGTCTTCGAGCGCCCTCCAGAGCCAGCATGGCGTCCCATGCCGCCACCGAGGCATCGCCTAGAGTACGGTCCCGCTCCCCAAGAGACGCTGTGAGGTGGCCTTTCTCCTCCTCCAACGCAGCAATTTGCTGAAGCAGGCTGTCGCGTTCCTCGGCGCCTGCTTGCTGTGCCGCCTCGGCGACCGCTCACCGCGCTGCCTCCGCGAGCGCCTCGTCGCCAGAAATCGCCTTTACACGCTCCGCCTCTAAGAGTCGGATACGTTCGTCTTTAGCGGAGTGGGCCTCCTCAGTCGCGCGAAGGGCCTCTTCGGCAGCGCGCAGACGGTCCTCTAACGCCTCCCGCTCACGGGCGTAAGCCATTTGCAGCGCCTGGCCAAGGGCGAGGGTCTACACGATGCCGCAGTCAGCAAGATGCTATATGACGACACACTGCTAAAGGTCTAGTACTTACCCTCATTTCCGAGGCCTCCAGTGCGCCTCCTAGGAGCTCCGACCCGCATGTCAGCAGCGTCTGGCGATCCAAGTTCGCGGCCGCATTATCCGTGACCCCCCGCCACGCCCCCAGCACCTCCGGTCGAGGGACAAAACCCGTTAAGCTTGGGCGCGCGGCCTCCACGACGACAGTTTCGGGAGCGTCGGGCGTCCCTCCCAAAGGAATGTCCTCGCGGCCCGAAGACTGTCCGCGCCCGGGGGGCCGTGCCACTACGAAGGGACGGAACAGTCAGAGCCCTACGAGCACACCACATGATTACGCCAAGGAGGGTGAGTTTACCTTTGGCACCAGCCGGTGGACCTTGCCGGGATGTCCCCTCAGCCTCAAAGGGAATCGCAGGAATGCCAGCGCCCCCTGAAGAAGCTGGCTCCCCGGGCTGGGGGGCCTCTGTGTCGGAGCCTTATTCCAACAGGCTCCTGACCCCCGGTCGCCTCAGCCCAGGAGGGAGCCGCAGGGACGCCAGGCCAGGGGGCATTTGTGTTGGAGTTGGAATCCCACAGGCCCCTAACCCTGGTCGCCTCAGCGAACCCCCTCTTCGGACGAGTGGGTGATCGCGTGCGCGGCCGCTTCGCCTTCGGAGAACTAGGTGGGACTCCGCTCTAGCAACCGCCGCGAGTGACGGCTTCGCCTCAGTGACCGCCGTAGGCGAAGAAGCTTACCCCTCCCGATTGTTCGCACTGCACTCTTGGTCCTTGGCACCGCCCAAGGACCCCTCGCCTTCATCCTCTGCACCTGCTTCTAGTTCCGAATCGGCATACTTCGCCGAGTCGGAGTCGGCGTCCGTCGCACTGTCGGCACCGACAAAGCTGACAGGAGCGGCAGCCGATGCACCAGGTGCAGCCGCGGAGGACCGAGCCCTCCGATGAGACGGCAATCCTTTCCCCTTGACATCGTCATCTCGGCGGCAAGGTTGGCTCGGGGCCAGAGTGGCGCGCTCCGGCACGCGAATGCTTAGGGCTTCACACACACGGTTTATCCGCCCAGCTTCGCTTCCGCAGTCGAAGCTACGTGCAGGTCGTGCTCCTTGGCGATATATGGTCCAAAGAACACGCCCACCGCACGCTCCACGTCCCCCAGGAGAGGCCCTATAGGAGAGAAGAGGTGGAGTAAAAAAGGCGGAGCCCGATTGGGGAAGGGGAAAAGCAAGGCACCACCAAGGCTTACGAGGGCTGGAGGGTCTCGGCAGCGAGGACACGGACGGACGGACATTGTCGCGCCGAAGGCCCCCAGGGGTGATGCGCCACCCATCGGCAAGCGGTGCCACGCCATACATGACAAACTCCTCGGCGAGGTTGCGCATGTTGAAGCGGCGGTGATCCCCACAAGCCTCCGCGCCCTCCGCCTGTCCTCGTCATCGATCGGCGTGCCGGGCGTGGTATTAAACGACACCGGCTGGCCCGTACACTCGAGGCCACTACCGCTCGCGACACGGTGGTAAAACCACTATTTCATCTAGTTCGGCTCTCACTTCGCCCGAGTCGAGTTGGCAAGGAAGATTTTCCCACACGGCGATCGCAGAACGAAGTTGATGCTGCCGAAGTTGGAAAACGTCCCACCTCTCAGCTTCTTCGGCTGACACCGCGTGTCGTGGAGAAACGCGAACAGCGAGGCGCTGGGCCAGCATGCCTTCGTACGCAGGGCCCAGCTGTACACGGCAAGGCGAGCTATCGCGTTCGGAGTCATCTGCGCCAGCTCAAGCCCGGAGGTTCGCAAGACATCACCGATAATCATGGCGGCCGGGATGCGAAGCCTGGCTTCAAAGTAAGCGACGAAGATGATCACCTCTGACTTCTCAGGGTGCGATTCTGTCTCGTCACTGGCGGGCAATCGCACCTCACGGCGGTCCGATAGTTTCCCTTCGCGCAGAAGCAGGGCGCGGATCGTCTTCTCCGTCGCGAGCGTCAGGCTCAAGACGTGGGAACACGAACCTTCCATTTTCTCCGCCGCCACCCACCATTTGTCTACTAGCGATGACTCACACCCCTCGAGCGTGTACTCCACCTCGAGCGGCGGTGACCGCCGAGATGAGGTGCTACCGCGGGCCTGTTGAGCGCGTTCCTCGCCGTGAGCCATTGTTCTCCGAGAACTAAGCGGCGGCAGGAGCAGCACGACGGCAAAGAAGGCGAGGGCGCAAGAAAGCAAGGGACCGGAAGGTAGGAGGGCACCGACGCAGTGCCAGAAGGGGTATTTAAAGACCCCTCGGCCTCCCACACTACCGGTAAGTGTAACCGGCAGAAGACGGACCGCTCACCTTCCCCACGATTGGCAAGCGCAATCAATGGGAGCCGACGTGGCGCAGCCGCCCATGCGCGTTGTGCCCTGTCAGAAACGGACGCACTACCACGGTTGTGCGGCAGCCTGACAGTGCACGACGCGCCAATCGCATCCTACCACGCGTCTGCTCCCTCGGGAATGAATGCGGGCCGCACGATGCGGCTCACCTTCCGCTCCGCGCCGGTAGCCGGCACGATTCTTGAGGCCATCAATGCAGTGACAACAGGTCATTGACCAGTCACCCCGGATTCAACTTCTGCGTGGACCCCGGCTCCAACTTTGGCTTTGACCCCGCGAAGCGGCACCTCGCTGCACCTCCACAAGTCTATGCAGTGAACCCGAAGACCACCTCCACTGCGAGCTCGTGGGATAACTCCGACGCCAACGCCAACTTAAGTTTGTGGGGTCCAGCCGCGCCTCCGACTCGGTCTCGCGCACGGGAAAAGTAACACCTTCCCTTTATATATGGTTCAGGGGGCAGATTCATACCCCGCCTCTTAACATTCTAAATATTTCGCTTTACACGGTGCATGAAATGTTATCCATAGAGCGAGGTCAGGTGCGGGTTCAGCTCCATCTCGTTAACTCGCCCCTGGCGGGCGAGGTCCGGAGGCGTGCAAACATCGGTCTAACCCACAATGCCATCAAAGTGACGTCCTCGAGCTGGGGGATACCATGTGGCCCTCCGACCTCCAATCCGCGCGAAGACTCCGGATCCGCTCCGATTGAACCCGCGTAGCAACGCCGAAAGCCACCTCGACTTCGAAGACCGCCCGACAGCCTCACAACCCCAACAAATGGGGATCCAACCGTCTGCGCTACCCACAATCGGGGAGTGCGAATACTGATCTACGACAAGTTTTGACTTGTTCTCCTAAATAGGCCACCTTCAGTCCATCAACATTCTTTGATAGTAGCGCCAATTGGTGAGATCAAAGAACGCAGATGAACCAAAGCAGGCCTACTTACGAGAACAGGTCAAACCTTGTCGCCACTTGCAGGAACGCGGCCCGCCCAAGCAAAGAGCAACAAAGCGAGCAGCCAGGGATGCGGAAGGGCGATGTGGCGGTAGCGGCATATATATATATCCAACTCCCCCCGCCCGAAAATGGCTAAGCTGGCAGAAGTTCAACTGGCAGAAGATCAATCAGCGGAACATCAACCGGTGAGAGGTGAGGCGTCACGGTCGAGCGTGCGCCCGACGCACCTGTCCCACCATGCCACGTGTCCCGGACAGACGCATACAGTGCCCGGCGCTCGCCGCCTGGTCGCGTGCGCATGCACGCCTCCCCCAAGGCGGCCCCCAGACAGCGCACAATGCCCTAGTCAAGCTTCGCCACGTGTCCCGACGCCTCGAGAAATGCGGGTCGAAGAGGCTCCATCGGCACGGTACGACCCTCGTTGCCATTAAGACACCCTCGTCGGGGTGACGACCATCGGGCTGTACGTCGACTCACCCAGACGACTCCGCGGCATCCCCGACTCCACGACTGAAAGACCCGAAGCCGAAGACGACCTCGGTAACCAGCTCGACTCCATATCCTCGGTGCGAAGTTAGGCTGCACTAGCAAATAAGAATTCTGCCCAAGGTCACTGAAGGTCACTTGCTGCAGGGGGCCAAATGACTCAACAACATAGTTTCGGCCCGTGAAGCTCTTCACCATGAGAGGCTCTTGTTGTAGGGGTGTCCCCCACCTAAGCCCAGCCGGCCTGTTAGAAGGCTGTAAGGCCCAAAACAGGACATGTATAATGACATACATGCCCTTGAGAGGGATACCTGAATGTAAGGGTATTATTGTAAAATACTTCCCATGTGAATATATATACCATCCAGGCCATGGGGTAAACCCTAAGCATTGCTCACCTAACTCTCCACTACCATACCACTCTCTCTCTGTTTGGTCTGTAACCACAACAACATCCTCTTTGAGATTATGGGCCAAGCTAATGATTTGTCCAGGCTAGAGGAGGAATTGGAGAGGGTAAGGACAATCTTCATAGCATTAGACAACTCAGCCGCTGAACCTCCAACTCTAAAAGTAGAAGAGGAAACATATAAATCTCATAAGACCAAGATCTAGGAATCTCTTTTTTTAGATTTTTTGTAATAAATTTAACTTGAATTTGTCTTTTGTAAAAGAGAATGGTCACACTTATCTATTCTAGTTGATCAGTAGCTTCTGTAGTTCATATGGCAAAGGACAAAACACAGACGGCTGTAAATAAAATCGTCTATTATAGTTTCATAGACAGTTCTAACTAAAAGTCATATGTGATAATTGCATACATCACAGACGGTTCTTAACAAGAACCGACTATGATATTACATTTTCACAGACGGTTTTTAGATCTGGTAGCAACACAGATGATCTCTAAACTAAAATCGTCTGTGATTGTATTTAATACAGATGGTTTTGGGGAACCGTCTGTGATGTGGCGTCCATTATTAGGCTTTTTGTACTAGTGATGGCAACTTATACGACTCAATTTCCAACACAATCATGAGCTTAGTCTCCCAGGAGAGTCAAGGTTCTTGCAGTCACACAAAAATATGTCAGATGCAGAAAAGAAATTATAAGGACACTCAACTCAATGCAAATACCAAATAGAAAGATAATTGCCATATTGTCATTTCTGAGAGGATGCCTGTCAGCTGTAACATTCACTAAGAAGCGCGTGAGCAACTTGAGAACATCAATGAGAAAAGAATTAAATCAAAATGATATGATGCAAGTGCTTGCATTCTTCTCATAGAGGTAGTTGAAGGATCCTATGTTCTTCTATACATTCCAAGCATAGTGAAAAACATCTTCTGGTTAGACGCGAATTGCAGGAGGTGTTATGACCAATATGGAGATTGTGTGAGCTTTGACACAACATATAGAACAAACAAATACAACTTACCTTTTGCACCATTTGTTGGCATTAGTGGACATGGTGATAATTGCTTATTTGGGTGTGCATTTCTACAGGATGAAACCATAGAAACATTCACACGACTATTTAGAATATTCCTAACTTGCATGGGAGGCAAAGCACCAATTAGTGTTATCATTGACCAAGACATTACCATGAAAATAGCAATAGGAAAAGTTTTCCCAGAAACAAACCATAGAAATTGCTTATTTCACATTCAGAAGAAGGCACAAGAGAAAGTAGGAACATGTTTTAGAAGAATCCCAGGTTTGCATGATGAATTCACGGATGTACTAAACAACTCTCTTACAGAAATAGAGTTTGAGAATCCATGGGTGGAAATGATTAGAAAATATCAAATTAAGAACATCAAGTACTTTCAAGACATGTGGAATACAAGGAAGAGGTTTGTACCTGTTTATTTCGAGCAACAGTTCTACCCTTTCATCCAAACGACTGCAAGAAGTGAAGGCACTTAGTTTTCAAAGATAATGTTGCATCAACGTAAAGCATAATAATTTTCCTTAGAGAGTATCACAGAATAGTTGACACAATTGAAGAAAAGTAGAAACAACAGGACTCAGTCATAAGAGGGACAAAACTATCATACTAGTCTGAATCTTACTTTGAAAGACAAGCTACGAGATTGTACAACAGAGCTATATTCTACAGGTTCCTGCAAGAATCGAAAGGAACAACAAAGCTAAACATGGAGGAAAGAGAACTGGATAAAATGTATGAAGTTTTCATATCAGAAATGCACGCGATGTGGGAATTTAGACCAAGAAGATATATAGTGAAGATTGATAAACAAAATGAACAATGTAGCTGCATATGTGCAAAGTTTCAAAAAGATGGCATTCTGTGCATGCACGCACTCAAAGTGCTAATTCAAATGAACATCACTAAACTCCTAGAAAGATATTTCTTTGATAGATGGAAACCAAAAGAAAAGAAGCATATTAGAGGTCATGATTACAACATTCCAAAAGGCCTAGGTGGTGAAAATAGTCAACTAAGATTCAATATTTTGTAAATCAGCTAAGCACCTAATCAAATTATAGATAATAAATCAGCTAGCTCTTTCCAAAAACAAAATCGCCCAAAATAGTCAACTAAGATTCAATATTTTGTCTAGGAACATGGTAGATTTGGCGCCTCAAGGATCAATGACAACAGAGAAGTATGCTTACATATTGAAGGAAATGGATATGATTGAACAAGAACTTGAAAGCATCCTATCAACAGAAGCAGTAACAACAGATAAACCTTCACACGAGAAAAGCAAGATGTATCATCAAATCTCATCAACTAATCTGGCAGAGAGAAGTACAATTATTGAGCTCAATGACCCACTAAATTCAAACCCAAAGAGTAGACCACAAAAACAAAAAGGAAGATTGAAACCACTTGCTGAACAATTGAAGCAAATTATCACATGCAACCATTGTGGATCACATAACCACAATGTGCAAACTTGCCCAAAGATGCACCAAGACATTAGAAGTGCAAGAAAAAAGAAAAATTCAATATGTGAAGTAACATGTAATTGATTGGCAATAAAAACAAGTTACTTTGTGATGCAAATTCCCATGGCAGTAAATAAAAGACTAAGAATCCATTCATTGTTTTTGATATGCTGGACAAACTGGAAAAGTACCAAACAAGAAACACAAGAACAAAGCAGTGACCATATGAAATAACTCACTAACAGGTGACTATTTATGTATGATGCAATGCAAATAAACATGAAGAGCTGATTATTATTGCTATCATAAAAAAGAATTATATTTATTAAAAGGAACAATGTATGAATTATGACTTATACTTTTCATTTTGCACTTGATTTTTATCGTTTAATATTTTTACTGTAACATAATCTACCATTCGAGACTTATTTTGTTGTCAAAACAAATAATAATGAAGAAAATAAGAAATACAAAAAACCATACGAAAGGAACATACCATTTGAGGACAACTTCAAAAAATTATACACCTTGTGAAGGACACGAACCAACAAAACATTACAAAAAAAGAAAAACACATTAATATAGAAACGAACATACAACAACACGCATATAACATCTATCTAGTATACTTCCCATTTACCAATGAACATTCAAAACCATAGCACCTTAAGTCACAACAGAAAACAAACAACACATAAGTAACATCTGTCCAATATACTTCCCATTCACCAAGTATTTCTATATCTAGCCTACTAGTATTTATAATACTTCAGGAGCTACACAATAGTAGTACGAGCATATTTGTGATTACTAGCAACATTAACCTACAAAATCACATGCAGATAATCTTGGAAAAAATCACATCTATCCAGCATATTTGCCATGCATCTACAATTAGAAACACATATGATACGTGAAAAAACCATTGTCAATAGTACAAAAGCAAACATTTGGAAGAAAATTTAAAACAATATGTACAATACAAGTAATTACCCGAGGTTCAAAATGACTCACTAGACTTTTAGCATCCTCCAACTAGTTATGCGTGCTAAAAATTATTTCATTAGCTATTTTGGCCCTGATATTAGCAATGTCCATACGGGAGAACTTATCCCTAAGCTGTAGTCGAGGACTCTAAAGCTCCATAAACTTTAGGATGAACACTCCACTATTAGAACTGACCAAATAAAATAAACAAAAAGAATGAGCGAACTATCATTCTTGTGTTTGCACACAATAAAATACAAAACGAAATATCACAGAACTAACTACTAAAACATTAGAAGGCAACAACACTAAAGCACCTTTGCAGCTAGAGAAAAGAAAAACCAGATTGGACAAAACAAATGTTCTGTACTATGAAATATGTAGAAAAATATTGTAAACCTTTCTAATAAAAGTCTGCCCAATTGGATATCAACATATTGCAGTCTTATAAGTATGAAAATGTGCATAAATGTAAATTACAAAAATATACAAATTACACTCCATGTGCTACGGGATAGGAACCCAGGCACATATATTACTGTGAAAGACAAGCCATCCAGAAGACCGCCAGGTTTTATGGTTTTGAAAAAGGCCTTCTTAGCCTTTGGTGCCTGCATCGATGCTTTTAGGCATATGTTACCTGTGATCTCAGTCGATGGAATGTTTCTAGTAGGGACAACAATTAGATTCTGCCAATGGCCATTGTAATTATCGAAAGTAAGAATTTCGATAGCTAGTTGTGGTTGCTTCGACATCTAAAGGAGGGAGTAGTTGGGGCATGTCCTGATGTCTATATAATCCATGATCGCCACCCTAGAATGGTGAAGGCCATAAGAAAACGTCAGTAAGACATAGAGGATCTGTTCCCTTAGCTAAACATGAGGAACAGATGGTGCATTCGCCATCTAGGGGCCAACTTCTTCAAGCAGTTCCCGTTGCAATTGTTGATGAAGCTGTTTAAGAGGCTGGCTATGCAAAACCAATAGCGTAAATTTGATACGCTATGGGAGATGTTGGAGGAGCACACCAGAAAACACGTTGTCAATAGGAACAAGCGTCCACCCATTCCTAGAGCAGCACAACCCGAACGCCTCGCATTATTGCTGGAGCTTGACCCTCCCGGTGTGACTCAGAGGACATTAAGGAACATCAAGTACTTCTCCCATTGGATTGAGGCCAAGCAATTGGAGAAGTAGTCCTTTTTGCATGACACGGACGGTGCGAGGTATGGTATAATGACCACTAACTTTGCAGAGGTGTACAACTGGGGTTCTTAGGGGCCTCCATTCTCAGCCTCTTTTCACCATCGTGGAAGACGCCCTACAAGGTATAATCAGATATTTCAGGAAAAGGCATGTAAATACGACACTTCATGCAACCAACCAACATACACTGTACAGCTCGAAAATTACAGCGTACATGTAGGCTAAGACCAAGAAGGGTCGGTCACACACGGTCTTCGTGGTGGGCAATATGGAACATCTGCTCACTCTCTTGTTACCCACGAGGTGTGCCTTGGAAATCATGTGAACGAACCTAGCTGCACATACAATAAGCCAAAGCTCCTTCACAAGTCATGCTCTCATGTCCTTGTCACATCTAGGACTATCAACATGGTACTTCATGAAGGAGTGGGTGCTGTAGGCATGGTGTGGTGAGCTAAAAGACTTTAGGTTGTGGGTAGCTTTGCCATATCAGATATTGCATAGAAGGCTTGGATTCCGGATCTTGACCTATTGAAGGGTGGAAAGAGCCGTCAGCAGAGTCGTCGCATTAGGAATGATATGGACAAAGGGAACACTGGAGCGGCAGGTAGATGTTGCGACCACTGTTGCTAGGAAGGCCACACCATGAAAAGTTGCAAGGTGTCTGCCGACGAGTAGGAACACCGATGTGAAGTGCAGCACCACTTGTTTTGTGTGTAGTGGTATTAAGATCAATAATGGTATTATGTTGTAACTTCATTTGCAAATTTTAACTTCATTTGTAGTGTCAATCCGTTGTCATTAACAATGTAGGGGAAGTGCATGACGAATGGCTCCCTTTTATAGCCTAAACTCTCCGCTCCTTTGCCACCAAACGACCACTTCTTTGGCGCCAGTAAGCAGGCATTTTGCGAGGGCAACACAGACTTTTTGCATCCCTAATAGAAGACACATAATGGTCAGTACGAGTGACTATAGATAGTTCAAGTTCCAGTAAACCCAGAGAGGCAACTTTTGTGCAGCGTCCTGACTCGATCAAACAAGACAACCTTGTGCAATGACAAGACCAAATAAGACAGCCTTGCGCAGTGGCAAGACTAAACGAGACAGCCTTGCGCAATGCAATACCAAATGAGACAGCCTTGTGCAGTGGCAAGACCAAACGAGACAACCTTGCGTAGTGATAAGACCAAATAGTGTAGCTTTATACAGCGATGTGATGCTACACTGGTCTACAAATTGTCCGGCATGTCACTGCCTCGCAGACGCAAATTTTTTCAAACCGAATTGGACTT
Organism: Dendrocalamus latiflorus; assembly: GCA_017311315.1. Classification (NCBI taxonomy): domain Eukaryota; kingdom Viridiplantae; phylum Streptophyta; class Magnoliopsida; order Poales; family Poaceae; genus Dendrocalamus; species Dendrocalamus latiflorus. Next base: position 14,971,805 of record CM029622.1, on the reverse strand, counting down.
GTCAAGCATACACTACGTTACCTTAGCCTATAAGTACTACCCTCTTTGTAGCGTGTTTTCCTGCACCATGACTGCAATGCTACATTGCTAGTATGGAGAAGCAATAGGTGGTGATCACCCGACTCGCAAAGTCTGCTGCAGCTCAGGACAAACAAGCGTAGCATACTAGGAGGCCATCTCACCAGAGTAAAGCCCCCCATACTTTTAACCCCAACCCATACCTCAACGTTCCCAGCGAACATTCGCCATAAGACCGACCTGTGGGGGAGATGTCCTCCCTTTGCTGGTGTAGGGACGCATGTAAGTTCTTCAAGTCCAAGGAGTGGTTGAGCTTGGAAATGCATTACTAGGGTTACGGTAACTACGCTTGGGACTATCTCAACCGACGTTGGGACACGACCACTATCGGTAGCCGATAAGGACGGGTTACAGTACATTCCCCTACTAGTTCTCTTCTATGGTATGCACTAACAAGCTCTCCCCTCTTCTCGTAATCTCTGGATCCGCTATGCATTTACCGCAAATCGATTAACTAGGAGATCCACCCGCACAACCAGTGGACTCTAGACTGCGAGGAGTGGGACGCCCAACGGCACGCAAGAGGATAGAGGAGCGGTGACACAGTGAAGATCGAAGCGAGCATATCTGACGGGAGACACAAGCTCATTTGGAGGCGTGCAAGCACACGAAGCGTGAGGCTCGTGGGGAGGAGCGCGAGAGAAAGCGCAAACCGGTGGCCAAGGCTAGGGCCACCAGCGAGGACTATAACACCGACCTCGGGAGGAAGGGCAAATGGCCACGTTCCACGTTGTAGTTCGACCCTCTTAGTCTATGTGTCCCATGTATTTCTAATTCCCTAAAGGCATATGTGTATCATCCTTAGTTCATTGGCCTGTGTACCATATAACTCCCTTATCGGATTAACTGTTGTGTTATTATCGTTACGCTATTTATCCAAAATTCTCCCCCTATATGAATTTCCTGTTGCATCGCAGTATCACTTACCTTTCTACTTACGAATCATTGCCACCTCAATCGTCCTCACAAAATTCTTTAGAAATTTATCGCATTACAAAACATACGATGATCACAAAATATTATTGCAAGTCTAATAAGTTTCATATTCTTGAGAATCTACGAAAATCACAAATAGACCAATACACGCTTCCTTAGGTGTACGACTGAGTAATCATAACAAGGCCTTTACAATGTGAAGCTGTCAACTTGGTCAAGCCAACTCTAATGTTTCACCCCAGTAAGGAATCCACCAGACTGTGACCCCCTCTTGAGCCTAGGTGAGACTTCTCATGGCTACAACCACGCTCACCCAAGTGGGACTTCGCATGGCACCAACCACGCCCACTTTCAACCTACGACTTAACTCAGGTTGGGACTCCGCAAATTATTCAGCCAGGGCTGTCCCATACCAGCCATGTGGTAGTACGATAGGGCTTTGCAACAGTGGCTCACAGACCGGTCCTTAGTTGACTTAGGCTCAACCACGTACCCCCGTGCACGACAGTCAACCCTGCGGCTACAACCAACAAAGCATGCCTGCACCCACCATCTAACCATTAACCTAAGTCTAAACCAGATTTTATATTTTGTTTTGAAATAATTTTGTAATCATTCTTGACTCACCGAAGTCAAGAATACTTTCCAGAAGCTTGTCATTTTATGTGAAAAAGGGTCCCAGACCTAGGTTATAACTATGCAGAGCTAAGTATTTACTAATAAAATTTCTCTAGCCATTCTAGTGAACCAACTAGAGTTTTGTTCTATGGTTACAAGGTACCAAGGGATTCAACATCTACATGATAAAACTAAAGTAGGCAATAACTAGAATTAAATCTGAATTTAAAGTATATGGAATAAAATTAAGCATGCAACGTAATTTAAAATAAAATAATTTTATTTGCAAACTTGGTACAACATGGTCAAGGAGTGTGACTTGCCTTGCTCCTCGAATTGGTGAGATCTGTGGTCGGGGAAATCTTCGGAATCGTCGTAGTCTACATGTAAAAATAACCCACCAAACTCAAAATAAATTCAAATTAAGGCCAGGAATGTATAGAGGGAAATTTTTTGATGAATTTAGAAATTTGAATGGGCTCAATCGGAGTTAGGATGAGGAAGAACGGGCTCCGGGAAATTTAAAATCAGGGAAAAAGAATAAAATGAATTTTTGGAATTATTTTTCTAAAGGAAATTGGGAATTATGACGTCAGCAATAAATTTAATTTCGGCCGAATTAATCTTCCACGGGAAATTCTGAATTATTGTGCCAGCATGACGACATCTATGGGCCGGGCTGACTGACATGTGGGCCTCGGTCCATTGACCAGGTCCACGGGAGGAGGTGCCGGCTGAGGTGGCAGGGGAAGGCAAGTTGGCGCTGACGGGGCGGCTGGCGCGGAGGTGGCGCTGACGTGGCATTGCGTGGCTGCCACGCCACCTGCCACGTGTGCACAGTGGCAGCGCCGACTGGTGGCGCACGGGGGCGGCGTGTTCGCGAAAAGAGGGGGAGGTGGGTGCGGGTGGCTTGCGGCGTGTGGGCGAGAAAGGGGGAGAGTTGGCTGGAAAGGGCGGGGGCGGTTGCGGGTGGCAGCGGCGCGAGGAAGGAGACGGCGCGGGTAGGGGACGGGCCTGACAGGCCGGGCCCGCGGCGCAGCGAGAGAGAGAAGGGAGGGAGATGCGGGCGGCCGGCGCCATCGGATGGTCGGGAGAGGAGAGGAAAAGGGCAGTCGGATAGTGATCGGGTGGCCGGGGGAAAAGGGAGAGGCGGATGGTCGAGATGGGTCGGGCCGCACACGTGGCGAGCGGGGAGGGCAGGAAGGCGGGATGGGGTGATGGCCGGGTAGTGTCGACGTGGACGGTGTCTGGCCGTCCACGTGTCGGCCAGAGGGCGTGGAGGGGGGTTTTTTTTTATAATTTTGAATTTTGATTTCTAATTTCCAGAAAACCCAAGAAAAGATATCTAAGCCTAAAAAGTAGTAGAAAACTCCAAATAAATCCCAGAAAATTCCTATAAATCTAGAAAAATGCAAGGAACTAAAATAAAATTATTTAAACTTATTTTGATCATACTTTCTCCCAATATTAATATCTTTTAATCAGGGCAAAAATCAAAAGAAAGATTTTAAAATTTCAGAAAAATGAAATAAAATAAAAAAATTTGGAATGTCACCATGTCGGTTGGATTTCATGCCGTTCAATAGTGTTATGATTTTTTGGCTGAAATGATATTATAATGGTTGCTAATTTTTTTAAAGTATTCAATTAAAATAAATAAATAAAAATAGAAAAATAAAAATATAGACAATGCAAAAAAAAAATAAAAAATCTATGTTAATAAATCAACTTGTTTTAAATAGATTTTGACATCTGAAGATAGCAACTGTTTAGAATAAGGGCCATAGGGCTTTAGCCAAACCAAAACGTCCTTTTGGCCACGTTGTGATTGGACTCTTGTGTAGTCTTGTTTTGGCCATTGCAACCAAGGACACCAGTGCTGTACTGCTGTGCATATTTCATGTTTTTTTTACTGGGGTTGTTTGTTTGAGCTAATGTGGCCAGATCGTTGAGAAAGGAGATTGCACGAAAAATTAGGGATGTCAGCGGATCTTACACAGATCGAATAGTCTAAATATTGAATATAGATGCTAGATAAAACGAAAAATAAAGATATAATTAATATGTTTTTAAGTTTTATTGTATTAAGTATGAATCTAATAGTTTAGCTATGAATATCGGATAATCTAGGTGGTGCTCATTAGGGTATTTTTTATGGCTTATGGCTGAAAAGTACTATAGCTGACTGAAAAAACACTGTTGTTGACAGATGCTTATTAGCATAATTAAATTTAAAAAAATTTAAAAATATAAAAAATATGTTAGTCTATTACATATAATACAAATAAATACGGAAAAAAAAGAACCGGTAAAAAAGCTCAACAAAAAAAATCAAAAGTTCAAAAAAAAGACGAAATTTATAAATAGTGAAAATAAGCCGGAAGATGAGATGGACACCCTACGAAAGAACTACTGTGCCCTTTCTCGAATTGACCATTATGCCGATGGATCCGTAACTGATTTTTAGTGTTGGTGCTATGTTGTAGTTTGGTTGTGCCTTTTCTCCTTTTGACCATTATGCTGATGGATCCGTAACTGATTTTTTGTGTTGGCGCTATGTTGTAGTTTGGTCCTACGGCAATTGCAGGTTGATCTTCCACCACAAGTGGTTCGGTTCAGTATCCTTCCACTAATCACGAGTAATAGTGGCTGCCTGGGTATCGGAACCGGGGCCCACACGACCAACCTCACTAACTACAAAAACCAGCTCACCTCCGGCTCACTGATCACCCCCCCGCCCCCACCACCACCGACGCCGGCATGAAGGCCCTCGCCGCCGACAACGCCCTCGCCCCGCCGCTTCTGCCGGCGACCAAGATAACCATCCCCGCCTCCGGCGCGGAGGCCGCGCTCCTCGGGAAGGGGCGGTACAAGGTGTGGGCCTTCGCCGCCATCGCGCTTCTCGCGCTCTGGTCCATGTCCGCCGCCTCGGTCTCCCTCCGTTGGTCCTACGGCGACCTCGCCGCCACCGCCTCCGGGGACCTCGACGCGCCCCTCCGCGACGACCTCGACTCCCTAGTACGCTTCGTCCCCCCCCCCCCCCCCCCCCCTCCCCCTCTTATTCTTATTGCCAACCGCATGGTGTGCGCGCAAACGTGTGTCGCGAACGACGCCTATCGGACTTAATTACCAGTGCTATTATTCTTCAAAATAAGGGGGATAATGCTGTATTTGAGGGGGGAATTGATAGGGTATTTGGTCAAACGGGGGGTGAACTGTTGTCATCAGTATTGCTTGCTTTCAAGTTTCCTGTAAAAAAAATGTGTATTGCTTCGGACCCACACCCCGGGCAGCGCAATATTTATCAGTGTAAAGCCCGGGTAAATATAAGTAAGTCAAATATGCAACTTTTCCTTCCAATTCACGTAATAATTGCATTTAACCCTCTCTAGCGCGTGACAAAATCCTAGATCCACTTCGAAGCCTGTGTTTATTCTGTTCTTGCATGTAAAGCTCTGTGAAGAAGCAGTTCTTGGTGGGAGACTGGGAGTAGCTAATCCCAGATGAGTAGGCTGTAGGCGCTTTGGCATAAGTGAACCCTGGAGCGTGGCAATCTTTTCTATAGATAAGGCATCCTGATTGGAGTATTATTTTATCTACATATATAAGGAAAAAAATTCTAGTCCATCATTTAGATGCCTGATAAAGTGCCCTGCACCACAATTTCCTAATCATTCAAGAGGTGTTCATTATATGAATAATGACAGCAGAAAGCACAAAAGCATAGTTCTTTCGATTCTTGATTCTGTGTGAAAATAAGCAACTGAAGTATGTCTAGTAACTTGCGCAGGAGATGGAGGAGAGGGAGAAATTGGTGGGCCGAATGTGGGACATGTACACACGCACCGGTGATGAGGTACGACTTCCGCGGTTCTGGCAGGAAGCGTTCGAGGCTGCATATGAGGAGCTTGCTGGTGATGATATTCAGGAACGTGATGCGGCCATCTCGGAGATTGCCCGAATGTCAGCCCACAGACTTGAGCTCGAGCAGCCAGCCAATGAGAATGAGGTATGATCGAAACAGACAATACTCCACCCAACTTCGTTGATACACAACAATCCCTCCTCTTGTGTTTTAAATACGCTGTGTATTCTTGTTTGCTTCTTTACTTTGTGAGCATTCAGTTGGGCGCTTCGGGGTCATAACTTTTTAGTATGATTGACTGCCACTTTTCTGCCATATCAATTCATCCCGCTTCAAACCAGTAGTTTTATATGAAGTTCAGACAATGGAAGCTCATACTGTTTTGGATAAATTGTTTCATACAGGCCCAACAACAGAGTTCGCACCTGTAATCATGCATAGTTTGTTGTTCGTACATTTATCGAACTTAAAAATCACATGCTAATTTAAATGCAAGATATTTTTCATTTGTCAGCAATTCTCATTAAATGTTTTGGTGATTTGCATTGAATTTTTTGTAACTAGCATGTGGTGGGTTTTTATATGGTTGTGCGGTTGCTCAGAAGTCAGAAGGAAATATTAGTGTGATGGATGCTCTTTAACTAGTGCATGCTAGGGATGCCTTTTGCAATCGCCTGCTCAGTTGCAAATCGCTTCCTCTTTTTTTAAGTAATTTCTTTTAATAGAGCACCCAACATTTTGGTGAAGTTGAGATCGTGTATTTTCATTGCACCTGCATACATCGTCTTGTACACAATGAACATATAATTAGCTCAATACTACTGGAAAGAAACAAGTTTAAGAGAATGACATTGCAATCAGACTTGATTGAAAAATAGCATCACAAAGAAGCAAAATTACGGAAAATAGCTGTAGCGTTAACTTGGCGTTCTCCAGGGGTTTTCATTGACCATTTGCCCTTGTGAGTTTTTGCCTCTTGGCACCAACCCGACCACTTTTGGAGCCAGAACTTCGCACTGTCATCTAGAAAAACTTTCCTCTGCCTTTGTCTTGCCCACGGTGCAAGGTTATGTGATTGGGACAAGGGAAAATTTGTCATTTCTGATTATCTTCCCAAATCAAGCTACTGTGAAAAAGTAACATTTAACTTAATGGCAGTGGTATTTGCCGTATTTTTCCTGTTTATGATGTTATAATTTCCCGTCAAGCCTGATTTTGGCTGATAGCCATGTCATTCTCCTGGTTTTGCTTTTTTTGGGTACTACGGAGTTAACTTTCCCTTTTGGAATACTTTAGCTGTTTAGCAGGGTTACAAAACCGTCTAGGTAGCTCTGTAACCATCCTACTTGTAACTTGATCAAGTTATCTTTCTATAAATGAAATATAAAAATGCTCAATGTACACCAACATGTGAATATTTTTTAATGATTTAGAATCATTCTTGCACTGAACAAATTATGTAGCAGTATTGTTTACAAACATAGAAACAAGCTTTCGAAAAATATTCCATAATGTCTGTTTCTAGAGAAACAACCAGTTTGCTGCTGATATGTATTTAACCAGTTGAACTATTGGGTGTTTTAGTATGATTTTCTTATTCTCAGTCACTATTTGCAGGAAGAGGACGCGGTGAACACCAGAAGAAATGAACATGGTGGTTCAAAGGTGTAGTAGTTTCAAACCTGAAGATCCATTGCGGAAAACTATCATCAACAGCTGAACTTTGAAGCTTTGGCGTAGTTATTCGCTTGATTTGTGCCAGCAAGTGCAGAAGTTGCATTTCTGGCCCTCTGTAACGATATTTTACCTTCGTATGGAGGGTAAGCAAAAGCTTGCCATGATGCAAACTAAACTTTCTTCCCAGTAAGGCATTGTATTATGCCATTCTTAGGCTCTGTTTAGGGATGTCATTCAGCGTTTTTCTATGTGATAACGTTTTTCTTCCCAGTAAAGCATTGTATCATGCTATTCTAAGAAAAGCATCTACTGTAAATACTTGGGTGCTAACAAGCTAAATCCGCACACGAATTGTTGTTGGAAGCAAGGATAAAAAAATCGACGGTCCTACTGGCCTGAACTGGTAGGTTCAATACTAGCTGGAAGAGGTGCTTTCGTGCTACTACTTTAGAGGTGAAATCTTCGTATTATTATATTAATGCTTATAAAAGACCAAGCAAACATGATATTGAAGAGAGAATATATATAAAAATGAAAAATAGCAAACTCGAGGCCGGTTCTTGGTTACTGGCCTAGCTCTGAAAAATTTGCAAAATAAACCAGTCAAATAATCCCTGATCAATATGGCTTTAGCTCTGGCTTCAGCTTATTTTTGCACTATTCATAAATTTCATCTTTTTCTGAATTTTTGGCTTTTTTTTGAGTTTTTTTACCGGTTCTTTTTTTTCCTCGTATTTGTTTACATTATACGTGATGGGCTAATATGTTTTTTCTATTTTTAAATTTTTTTAAATTTAATTATGATAAATAAGCCTCTGTCAGCTACAGTGCTTTTTTCAGCCAGCTACAGTGTTTTCAGCCATAAGCCACGAGCTTTTCAGCCGAACCGATCACCACCATAGTGTTGACATCCATGCGTTGACTATTGGCAAGAAAAAAATCTAGGATTTACAACTTGGGTTCCGTAATTCTAGAATTTTTTAAAATAATCTATTTTTATTCTGAATTACAGTATTATACCTACGTTTTATTTTATTCAATTTTGACTATATGTTGCTCCATGGTTCGACAACTTAGGCAAATCGTCTAACCGTTAGGCGACACGTGGCCAAGTCACTTAACCGTTGGACGACTAGTCAATGTCGCTCAATTGTTGGATGACAAGGCCTCTAGTCGCCCAAACTGGTTGGTCCAACGGTTGGATGATTTAAAATAATAATATAATTATTTTGTTAATCCGATGGAAATAATTGTAGAGGAGTAAATAGCGATTTTTGTAGATATTATATTTAACAAATCTTGTTTGTGTGTTGTTTTTTTAATCTATTTGTGATTTTTGTAGAATCTGAAGGTTATAAAATTTGTTAGACTCGCAATAGCATTATGTGATCGTCGTATGTTGTCATAATGCGATAAATTTCTGAAGAATTTTATGAGGACAATTGAGATAGTAATGGTTCATAAATAGGAAGGTAAGTCGCCTAACAATAACAACATGAGGGAATTTGTACAAACCATGTCATAATACCTAGAAAGTAAAATACGTACACAACAAAAAAAGTACACAAAGCAGAAGGAAAACCCATTACTCGCCAAAAACTACACCACCCGCAGCACCTCCTCTGTCGTAGCCACGTCCTGCCCGATTAGTGCCTGCATGTACGACCCCATTTGGCCTTCCTCAGCGTGGGGTGTCGGCGCCCCGACAGGGTGAGGCGATCAGGAGCTCTGCTGATCTGTGCTCCCAATGTCTTGGGGATCGATCCACCTGTGGTTGTGTGGGTGCTGGGGCACCGCTGAACTGTGGCCTGCTACTCCTCCCCGTCGACGATGGCCTTCGTATATTGCATGAGGCGGCGTCGATGAAGTCACCGTGGCTGCTGGTAAACAGTACCCAACCTCACAGCCAAACAAATACGTCCTAATGTGACGCGACACCATGTACTCACTGGTCTCTGGGTCCATTTGCTCGAATAGTCCACAAACGAAAAAATAGTAAGCTCATCATATAGTAAGGATAGTGCATCACTAAATAGGAGAAATGAATAGCATACGTACTCGGAACTACGAAAATCATCGCATAGGCGGGCCATGCTTCTGTCTCGCCGGGAAGATGTAGTACGCTGCCGCGGCTTCAGCCAAAAGAACCCCCTCAAACCTATCTAGCAGGTCGTCATGCCAGTTGGCAGGCGCATCCTCCGGGGAGGCAGCCTCTCCCGCAATAAGCAGGCCGAGCAGCATTGTGACATTCTGCAGAGTTGGGACCATCTCCTCGAATGGGAGGTAGAAGGTGGGCGTCTCAGGCCACCATCGGTCCAGAAGAGCTGTCAACAAGGACCGATCGAATGGGAACAGTCGTTGCTGCTCTGGGCCAGTTTGGACCTCCTCGACCAGAGCGTCATCCTCGTCTGTGGCCTCCACTATCCGCATGAGAGGTAGAAGGCTGGCATCGCTCAGCCTGCAAAGCATGAATAAGTAAGTATATCATAGAAATATCGTAAAAAGATGTGTCACAGTTTGCAGACAATCATGTCTCTCCAGCGTGAGTCTAGTCTCCAAGTCTATCGGGGTGTTCACGTACAGACCACCCCTAACTAGGTTGCCTCATCTCTGCACTCAGGATGTGAGACACAACGGCTCGCTCGGTGCTACACGTCGACATGCTAGTCTAGCAGGCTAAAAGGTCAGTCCGAACCACCAAGGTTGTGAGCTATACTTGTAAATCAATTTGAAGTTTTAGGGTTGTAGGGTTGTAGGGTTTACATTTTCGAGGTTTTAGGGTTTACGGTTTACACAACTATTTACAGCTATTAACAATATGTGATGTACCTGACACAACTGCATTATTTACAACTATTAACAATATGTGACATATCAAACACGGCCGGACTTTGTCTCCTGGGAGCTCACCACCGAAGAAACGCCTTCCTGATTCCATCTCTCTCGGGTGCCATGCTCACTCGTCATCCCAGCAATGGTGATCCCTCGTAGATGGTGAACTACGTAGTGGCATGGTTAGAGTTGGGGACGATGAGGATATGGTGTTGGGGCTGCTAGATCTGGCCGACAACGTAGTGACATGTGGGTTGTCCTCCTCCTCCTACTCTGAACTCATTTAAAAAGTTGGCACCAATAAGTCAAGTTGTTATAGTGGTTATTTTCAAATGTTACAAAATTCTCTCAAAAATGTTGGGGCTGATTTAGCGGTTTTTTATTTTTATTGTAACAATGTTTAATTTTATTGCAATAGATTCTTGTATTTGTTGCCAAAGTAGTTCTCATCTGGTGCATGATTTTTAGTTTTCATTTGTGTTTGTTGCATTATTTTGTTGCAATCATAGGAATTAATTGTTACGGTTCATGAATTTTTGTTACTCGAAATCGGGAATACTATCATCTGAATTCTCCTCCTCCCTCCTCCGTCAATTTAGAGCCCCAATGATCTAGTGGCGGCCGAAGATCACCTCCAGAGACGAGCTTCTCTCCCAACTTATGACTCTAAGGTCTTGGAAGTAGGTTACAACCACAGTGTCCCAAGCTCTAACACTAGTCACTGGTCTAAGGTCGCCACTGCTCATGCTTGAGGGGGCCGTCCACCAGCTGCCTCCTCCTCTAGCAAGCTAGACCTCTGGCGAGCTAGCGACAACTAGAGATCATCAACTAAGATGAAGTTTTCATGATTTTTTATTCACACCAAATCAGAAAGTCGAAATCAATCTAAACAGATCTAATGTAGGAGGAGATTATGATAGGAACTCTTCCGTCGTATGTCGGGACGACCAGTCCTTCCTATAAAGATTCCTAATTACTCGATGAAGTAACAGACAGAGGAAACATCAAGACGATCTCGTACAACGAGTAGAGCAAGACGGTGACGATGTCTGGGCTATTTGATGGCGAGGTCTCCGATAGGCTCTGCTCCGACACTGGCAAGGTGATCACCCACATACACGTCGTCAAGGGGAATGAGAAGCCCAGCGCCAAGGCGCCCAAGCCCGAGAAGGTCAACGGCAGCGATGACAACAAGACCGGAGAAGAAGCACGCCAAGTTCGACCTGGACGACGAGGCAATCGACATGCACGCCCACCACGCCACGAAGCCAAGGGTGGACGCCCCGCGTGCCGAGCCATCCATGCCCATGTTGGTGATGACGCCAATATTGACGATGGTGCTGTGGGCGACACTGTGCCGTCCATCTGGCTGGGTGCCCTAGAGTGGGAGTATAGTGCTCCGGCTATGGCAGGGCCCACCCGCTGGAGGGTACTATGGCGGCCCATGTATGATTACGGCGGGTACAGGCCGTACGGTCTCTGTAGGAAGCCGTACCATCCGCAGTACTACGACAGAGCCAAGTGCCGGGTGCAGCATCCTGTGACGAACTGACGACGATCGATCATGCCTCCGTGAGTACAGTACTTTGCTTATTTTGTGAATAAAAATTCAATAGAAAGCGAGTTCGAAAATCTGAACGGATATGCGCATTACGAAGTTGTGATTTGGTTTGATTGGTTTGGAGCATCTGCAGGACTGCAACCTATGTTCGGATGGCAAAGATTTTTCATGCCTTTTCTTCTGCAGGGAAAACTTTCTACTGAGTTTGTCTATTAGGTTGGTTTTCCTTTTCTTTTTCTCGCTTGATGTCTGGGGGTGTGAATATCAGAATATGATTATATCATGTCGTTGCCTAGTTTCTGTGTTTTGGAGAGATGAGCTTATCAGAGTAGTATATTTGGCTGAAGCGGTTGTTTTCAATCAACCCACTGGCCAAGGGTTCATTATATATTTATATGTGTAGTTATATGACAAACCTAGTATGGCTATATCAAGAAAATAATATATTTATCCTTACTATTACAGGTCTTAAGGGGTATTTATGTAAACAACTTCTCCATGTCTAGAAGCATGGCTGAAGGATTTCAATTGCGGTTGATAATTCTAATAAACAATACTGGTTAATAAAAACTAAAATAAAAAATTAACTATAAAACTGAAAAGAACGGGTCATCGTCCATCTGTAGCTGCTACGGAACATTGTTTGAAAAAACCCTGCGCGTGTGCGCGCGTTTTGAAGGAAACGCTTTCATGTCTTTTCACCGACGACCTACTACAATCTTTTTTCGACGACTCAAGATTGACTACACAAAGCAGTATTGACTTGTTCCCTTGCCTATGCCCAAACCCTTCTTTACATGAGAGTGAGTGGTGAGTGTGAATGGTGACTTCCTAGTAGTACTCTCCCTGTTGATTTTTAAAAGGCGTCTACTTATTTCAAGATCCGGTTAGTCTAATAGCAGTTGGATTCATATTTGAAAACAGCTTCTTATTATTATGATTTTGTAGCTATGGACAAAGAAGCATAAAAGAAATTAATAGTCAAAATTCAATTTCAAAAAGTCAAATTGTGTCTTATAAAAATCAACAGAGGAGTAGTACTCAAGGAGGCACGCAACACGACAACGCTACAGATAAGTTCTCCATTTATAATAAAATACTATAAACATAGCAGATTTAAACATAGTTTTATGAGGTCTACCTTTTGTTTCAATTAGCACACTTTCAGTGATTTTAACAACCTTATGTGGATTATTCTTAGCATGATTAGCATCATTAACCCCTAGACCAGTGTTTTTTGACATTTGTTTGTGACTTGTGTAGAATCATATTCAAATTGTTCTTGTTGAAAGAAAATCTCTTTAAAGTGTTCTTAAGGTATTTATTTTCTTTAGCTAAAGTGGAACAAATTGTGCATTTTACAGGTTCATCTATAAGATTCTTAGAAGCACTAGACTGAGCCAATCTTTTTTCAGTAAATCATTAAGTTGTCTAGTCAAAGATTATATTTCTGTGCTAAGTTTATGACAATTATAACTAGAAGATATCTCATGATAAAACATCTTTTGAATTAATTGCTGAAATGAATTAAGTCTAGCTTCTAGCAATTCACAATTAAAACAAGTTTTAGATTGAGCATTTGAAATACTTGACTGTAAACATGTAGAAGTACTAAACTTGAGTTTTTCAATTTTATCATTTGCAAATTTTAACTTTTTATCACAAGAGTCATATGCGTATCTTAATTCATCAAGTTTAGTAGTTACATCACTAAGTTGAACTAAGTTTGATGTATTAATTATTCGGATAGACTCCAATTCCAAATGTAAAACTTGACAAGATTCATCATCAGGAATAGAAACTCTAGATCTATTAATTTCAGAATTTAAGCTCTCAACAATAAGATCATGATTTTTTATACTTTTGAGCTCGTCTGTCAATCTAAGCATAGCATAAGATAAATATATATAAGAAGGTTTTGATTCATTAGGATTATTGTAGAGATTTTCATTATTGAGCTCCTTATTGCTTGCCATAAAACACATCCCTGTAGAATCCACCTCCTTTTCCATCTTACTATTATCCTCATCGTCGCTTTTAGAATTAGCATCCCTGAAATCAATCTCATCAAGTGTTGAAAGTATTTTGTTGACCGCCCTATGATAATTGCACTTCTTGCTTGGGTCAATCTTGAATTGAGAGCGGCAAGTTGGTGCCTTGTCATCCTTGACCTCCTTGCTTTTCAAATTGGGGCAATTCATCTTGATGTGGTTTAGCTCACTATATTTATAGCATCTGATTAAACTTTCTCTCCGTTTTGATCTAATGTTGTAATAGCCTTGGTCACCCTATTGGAGAAGAGTACAAGCTGCTCTTGTAGAATCTCCTCTAACTATTTACCTGAAACATAATACAGAGTAGACAGAAATAATAGAGGAACTAGAAAAACTGTCAGCTTGGTTAGTTAGTGAATCTAAAGAATTAGACTTGTTTATCCTGACCAAAAACATCAATCTCACGTGTTTTCACCTTGGAATAAAGATCATTCAAAGTGAGTGTTTTAATATTAACAGAATGATTAATAGTAGTGACTAATACATTCCAAACAGACATATCCAAAACATTTAAGATTTGACGAGCATTGTCGGAATCAGAATATATGCATCAACATATTGTAAATCACTAATATTTTTATTGAAGCGATCAAAAAGTGCATCTACTGATTCTTTCCAACTCGACTGACATGAGTCCACATACGTCACACACCTCAAATAACATCAATAAGTAACATTGTCAATTATTTATCATCATAAATATTTTAAACCTAGCCACATGATCTAACAATATCTAAGATTGCACCATGTATACTGTTGCTGCTTTAGTACTCAAAAGGTTAATCTTATTATTAATCTCTCACATATCTTTACTATTATAAAAATATGAATTAGTGGTCGTCGGTCCGTTCTTCCTCCTCTCTTCTCAGTCGTCCGATCAAAGATCAACCATCCAGATCTGCATATAGGTAGTTCTTTCGCTCCTCGTAGAAAAGGTCGGGCCGGCGCGTGGGCCGCGCTCCTCCTCTTCTCTTCCCCTGCATCCTCCGTCTCCCGCAACCACTCCACCTCCCACAACTGCCGCCTCCTTCTCTCCCCAGAACCCTCGTGCCACGCCTCCTCCTCAACGCCACCACTAATTCCTTCCCTATACAACAACATCTGGTCATAGTCCCCCAACTTCCCCCAGTAGCATCGCATCCCCTCGTCGCCGCCTCCCCAATGCATTTGCCCGCCGCCTCCTCTCCCCATCTGCCCACCATCACCTCCCCACCTCCACCTCCCGCAATCGTCGTCTCCTTCTCCCCTGAACCCTCATGCCGCGCCTCCTCCTCCTCGGTGCCGCCACCAATTCCTTTCCCGCGTGGCAGTGTCTAGTCGCAGTCCTCCAACTTTCCCTAGGGCACTACCACCAATTCCATCTCCCATCGCCCCTCCAACCAGTGACACGATGCTCGACGACAGCGGCCGGTGGATCAGAGAGAATGGCTTGGCGACAGCGGCCGGTGGATTAGAGAGAATGGCGCTTGGCGACAGCGGCTGGTGGATCAGAGAGAAGGGCACTCAGTGATGGCGGTGGCTTCATCTTAGTACGCCGGTCCACGTGGCTCTCCCCCGCCACCGCCGCTCAGCGGTCACTCGCCCGATGAGCGTCTCTACCTCCTCCTACTCTTTGCTCAGAGCCCGTCGCGCTGTTTGGTGATTTTGGTCTCCCACGCTGGTCATCGAAGTCGGTGCCATGGTCGAGGGGCCGTGGCCGAAGTCGAAGCCGTGGTTGAAGGGGGCTGTGGTCAAAGTCACAAATCCATGGTCAAAGTCAAAGCCGTGGTCGAAGTGGCGATGGTCGAAGTCGAAGGATTGTGGTCGAAGTTAGGTCGTAGTCGAATTCGAAGGGCCGTAGTCAAAATCTAAGCCGTGGTTGAAGGAGACAATGGTGGAAGGGGGTAGTGGTCGAAGTCGAAGGGTCATGGACGAAGTCAGTTCGTGGTCGAAGTCAAAGGGATGTGGTCGAAGTCAGGCTGTGGTCAAAGTCTAAGGGTTATGGTCGAATTCCAAACTGTGGTCGAAGTCAAAGGGTCATGGATGAAGTCGGTCTGTGGTCAAAGTCAAAGGGCCATGGTCAAAGTTGAAGGGTCGTGGTCGAAGTCCAAGCCATGGTCGAAGGGGATAGTAGTTGAAGGGGTAGTGGTCGAAGTCGAAGGGCCGTGGTCGACGTCGGGGCCATGGTCAAAGGAGGTTGTGGTCGATGTCGGGGCTGTAGTCGAAGGGGGCCGTGGTTGAGGGGCCATGGCCGAAGTCGGAGATTCGTGGTCGAAATCGATACTGTGATCGAAGGGGGCAGTGGTCGAAGAGGAAAGTGGTCGACGTCGAAGGGCCGTGGTCGAAAGGGACAGTAGTCGACGTCAAATGGTCATGGTCGAAGGGGACAGTAGTCAAAGGAGACAGTGGTCAAAGGGGGACGTGGTTGACGTCGAAGGGCCATGATCGTCAAAGGACCGTGGTCAAAGGGGACAATGCTCAAAGTCAAAGATCTATGGTCAAAGTCGAAGCCATGGTCAAAAGAGGTCATGGTCGAAAGGGAAAGTAGTCGATGTCGAAGGGCCATGGTCGAAGGGGACAGTGGTCGAAGGAGGCGGTGGACGAAGGGGGCAGTGGTTGACGTCGAAGGGCCATGGTCGAAGGGGCAATGGTCAAAGTCGCAGATTCGTGGTTGAAGTTGAAGATCCGTGATCGAAGGGGGCCGTGGTCGAAGGGGGAAATGGTCGACGTCAAAGGGCCATGGTCGAAAGGGGCAGTGGTCGAAGTCGAAGATCCATGGTCAAAGTCGGAGATCCTTGGTCAAAGTCGAAGCCGTGGCCGAAGGGGGCCGTGGTCGAAGGGGGAAGTTGTCAATGTCGAAGGGTCTGGTCGAAGGGGGCAATGGTCAAGGGGGATAGTGGTCGAAGTCAAAGATTCATGGTCATCGTCGAAGCCGTGGTCGAAGAGGGAAGTGGTCGACGTCGAAGAGCCGTGGTCGAAGGGGACAATGGTTGAAAGGGGCAGTAGTCGAAGTCGAAGGGGGGCAGTCCTCGAAGTCGAAGAGGGCAGTGATCGAAGTCACGGCCATGGTCATAGTCGTAGCGCCCGTGGACGTGGTCAAAGCGGTCATGGTCGTAGTTGTAGCGCCAACCTAGAGGGCACTTGCTAGTTCATCCACAACCTCCACTGCTACGAGTTCCCCCTCCAGTTGGACATCCCCGTCGCCTACCCCCAGGTCACCCCTGAGATTGAGCTCCCCACACTCGACGGCAAGACCCACAAGGTGGTCAAAATCAAAGCCATGGTCAAAGAGGGTCGTGGTCGAAGGGGGAAGTGGTCGACGTCGAAGGGTCGTGGTCGAAGTGGACAGTGGTTGAAGAGGGCAGTGGTCAAAGTCGATGGGAGCAGTGGTCGAATTCGAAGGGGGCAGTGGTTGATGTCAGGGCTGTGGTCGAAGTCGGGGCCAAGTAGGTTGGTGTCGGCAATCGAGCGACTGGCACAAATGCACCGGAGGCCTGCCAACGTACGACCGCCAGCGATGTTTGACCGCTCCCTACCTACGATCACGCACAATAGTCGATGGCTTCTAACTTACGACCACGAGGTGTGATTGACGGCTTCTAATTTATGACCATGAGCACTGGTCGATGTGTTTCGACTTACGACCACGAGGTGTGATCGATGTCTTCTGACTTATGACTACGAGCGCTGGTCAATGTGTTCTGTCTTACGACCATGAGGTATTCTCAATGGCTTCTGACTTACGGCCACGAACAATGGTTGTCGGCTTCCGATGTGCAACCATGAGCCATTGTCAAAGGCTTCTGATTTAGGACCACGATCGATCGTTGACCGCTGCCACTTACTACCACCAGCGATGGTTGACCGCTCCCGACCTACGATGACGCACGATGGTCGACGGCTTCCGATTTACGACGATGAGGTGTACTCAAGGGCTCCGACCTACAACCACGAGGTGTGATTGATGTCTTCCGACTTATGACCACGAGATGTGATCGATGGCTTCCGACTTACTTGACGGATTTAAAAACTTTTAGAATATGTTTCTATGCATATTCTAAAAACTTTTACCACCCATAAGTTTTAAAACATGTAGTATGATAAATTTTAAAAATCTGTAATAACGCACAAGCATTCAGCTAATAGAGTATATATAGATAGATAATAGACCCTACCCGATCCCAAGGTAAACTGCTCATCTTGGTGCATGGCCCATAAGGCCGATTCAGAAGTACTGCTCCTAAGCGTGTCTCAAAAAATCCGGTTGAATCAGTGATTATACTGTTTGATCTAATCTTATGAAGTCTCTTATTTATTTTTCTGTTGCAATTTACGAGCGCAAAAATAGTATTATTTATTCTCATGAAGGAAATTATTTCCCTGCATTATCGAAGAAAATATTGTTTAAGTAGTATTTCAATTTCATACTACCAGCAGTAGCAAATTACTACTCGTAATTAGCATCGGTCCTACTCGTAATTACGGAGCCGCAGTGATACATACTACCGTATACAAAGCTGGGGGGATTCGCCGTTCCTCGCCCCTGCCACGTAGCGCCTGCGCAATGCTGCCTCGACGCGTGTTCGTCGGCAGGTTCGCTCGTTCGGGCGCTGCTTTGCGTTCGGGTTGTTCCGCCGGCTCGTTTCGCCGCTTTGGCCCGCTGGTTAGCGCCGCGCGGTCTGCAGGCGTTGAGCCCGCTTGGTTTTGCGCGCTTCGTGGAAAGCTTCGAGAACAAGGGTGACGCGCACCTGTCCGTTCGCGTGTCCGCGTTGGGTTGTTGTTCGGTCGACGTGTGTATTCCGCGGTGCTTCAGGATGGTTTTTGAGCATGACGGATTTCACCAGGGAGTTTGTTTCGTTTTTCCCTGCGTGTGTTGCGTCCGTGTTGTGGTTTTGGTTTCTGTCTCTGCGATAGGCGCGGCGCCAGATCGATCGAGGGAGGCACAGCGAGGAGGGAGAGAGAGATCAAGGAGCGGCCGGGGGCGACATCAAGGAGTGCACGTTAGAGCTGGAGCCGGAGAGCTTCATCCGCGGCGCCGTCCAGCAGAAGCCCGGGGGGCACGCCGGCCTTCACGCTTTATTAAGCCGATTAATGGTATGCTCTTGGTTTCTCCGCTCCTCCGCCTTCGCCTCTCCAACCGCCGCTCCGGTAAGCCCTTCGAAAACCCTCGTCTTCACGCGCGACCGGCACCACCTCTCTGCCCACCGCTCTTCCCCTTCTTGTCACGCCGGTGCCTACTCCTCTCCACTCTCCATCTCGCCGGTTCTGGTCGCTCTCCCTTCCCTCCATCTCCATCGAACGGCGTGGGCCGTCCTAGCCAAAATGAGAGCACCAGCACCACAGGAGGGGACAGAGAAAGGAAAAGAAGAAGAGGGATGCTCAGCTCCCCGCCTCCCTCCCCGATCCGCTCGAAGACTGGCTCTCAGCGCCCCCCTCTGTGTGACCTAGGGTCTTCCATCCAAGATATTGATGCTTTACAGTGGTTCGATTGTTAGAGTTCGGATTTCTTATTGAGTTATGTTCTTTTTGTCTAACTGAAAGCTTCAAAACTTCTAATGATATATATGCAGTTTGATTTGGGTATTTAGTCGCAGCTGGTTGCTTATTTATTTTTTAGGCTTGTATATTTGTTATATTACAATAATTGCTTTTATTATTGTGTGTTGTGCAGTCTTCTATCCAAGACATTGCTACTTTACATTGGTTCCGCTATGTCAGAATTCAGGCCTTCTTGAGGTATGCTTTTTCCCCGCTGTAACTGAAAGCTTGAAAACTTCTAACGATATTCAGTTTGTGTTTGTGGAATATCGACTTAAGGCTGGAGGGGGGGGGTTCAAGCTCCATCAAATGTGGGCTCTTTTCATAAGTCCAGCCAAGGATTACATTTTTTTAGCATGATGCGCCATATTTCAAGGTAATATCCCTTCCATCCATGATTGGGGGGGTTCTCCGTCGCTCGCCCCTGCCACGTAGTGCCTGTGCGTTGCTGGTTCGACGCATGTTCGTGGGCAGGTTCGTTCGTTCGGGCGCTGCTTTGCTTTCGGCTCATTCCACTACCTCGTTTCACCGCTTTGGTCCGCTGGTTAGCGCCGCGTGGCCTGCAGCCGTTGAGCCCGTTTGGTTTTGCGCGTTTCGTGGAAAGCTTCGAGAACAAGGGTGATGTGCATCTGTTTGTGGAATATCATCTTAAGGCTAGAGGAGGGGTTCAGACTCCATCAACTGTGGGCTCTATTCATGCGCCCAGGCGAGGATTAGATTTTTTTTAGCACGATGTGCCATATTTCAAGGTAATATCCCCTCCATCCATGATTGCGCTCCCTTATGCACGGTATTTTTTTTGACTTAGTCTCTTACCTTTTCTACGTACTATTCTTTAGAGGCATACCTAATTTGTTTAGTGTAGGTTCCTTTCTCCAGATGAGCCAAGGGCAGAACAATTATGGGTCAACATTTTGCACAAGTTGGGAGCTATCGGCTATTTGTGTATTGCGGAAATTATTTGGAACATTCTCTGCGTTGTTTCTCTGAAAATATTGTAGGAAAAGGACAACACACTGGAATGTTGTGCCATACCTGTTGTGTCGCTGAGATTGGCCTAAATAGTTGGGTATCAATGTGTATGTTGCTGCATGCTTCCAAGAGCTATCTATCTGCCATGTTTTTTGACATATTTCAGGGTAATAGCCCCTCCATCCATGATTGAGCTTCCCCTATAGAACTCAGGTTTTATGACAGACGGCTATACAGTGTTTTGGCTGAATGTGTCGTCATCCGTTTCAGTTGTGTTAAGATCAATTTGCATTCGATCAGGATTTACCTTGTCTTACCTTTATTGCAAAACAAGCATCATATTACATTTGTTGCTTTATAGTTAAAGCTGTACCTTTTTCTTCTTGGTTTATCAGGTGTTCAATTGCTTCGACAGGGGCCAAACATCGCATGCCTCTGGCTATTGCCTATTTCTACGATGAAAATGAAAGAGAAGCTTCTTCTTTAGTTCAGAAGGCAAACAAAAGCTTTCATAGAGATCTTCCATCGGATATTCATCCAATATGTCGATATTAGTACATGTATTAAACCTGTCATATTCATCAGGTATGATGTTACTAATGTACATAAGAAATTCTTATGTTTAGTGCCATCCTCCTAGGCATAGTTATGTATATTTCTATTTCATAGAATGTCTGGAAAGACCATGTTAGTTCATTTAGAGCTCCTATCAACAGGTGTCTATTTACTTGCGATATCATATTATATAACATGGTTCTCACGGCGGGATTGGCGACCAGAGCGAGTGAGGACAGGTAATTGCCTTGCCTTAGTTGATGATAATCGATATTGTTTATGCAAAGTACAGTCTGGTTATTTCTACCTGAGTTATTCTTATTGAATTACAGAAGTTTCTCCTTCTAGGTTTGATTATTATAGTAGTTCATTTACTTCTCTTTTTAGCTTAGATTATAATAGTTCTTTTACTTCTCTTTCTAGCTTAGATTATAATAGTTCTCTTATTTCTCCCCTTTTCTAGATAGCTGTTCGCGCTTTGAGTGGTGCACTGCTCAGACTTTTTGAGGCCATATTCATACGTGTTGCTGCCACTCAACAGATAGCGAACTGCTTCAACAGCAGATTCCACAGGTGCTTTCTCTGAGACTCCTATGTGTTGCTAAGCAGATTCACTGCCAAGATAGTATAAATGTATAACTAACCTTATAGAATTGATCATCAATTGCCTTGTAAGTATTACACTGAACTGCCAAAGCATTACATTGCTTAAACTTTCTTTTGTGCATCGTGTTTACATGTTTTTTTATTATAGTACTAGAGATACAGCATGTTTGTGTACTAATCGGAATCAATTATTTCCTTAGTATCTATGAATGGTCCTTTGTGTACTCTCAAATTGTAGAATGATATGCTGATCGGCCAGCCTTCTCACGTTTCTGTTCATGTTTATTCGTCTTACGCTATGAATGCTCAGTGATTTTTCTCTCCAAATCTTCTTCCAGCTAGGTGCGTTGTTTTAAAACCTTTTTGCATCATTCTAATTACCGCATGAACTAATACAAGAACTCTGCAGAGTTAAATTACGATGACATGCGTGGTCTCCTCTCCGCTCGCCGCGTGCGTACGCGCCCCTTGACCGGCCGCGCTCTCTTTGACTGGGCGGGGCCGCGCGGTTTCGTCTGCCTGGGTACCGCTTCGGGCGACGCGTGCGCCCCCGCCCGCCCCTATGCGTTTGGCGCCTCGTTTCTACCGTTTCGGGCGACGCGTGTGACCCTCACGGTGCATTGAGCTCGACGGTTCGTCTCTGCGGTTCGGGATGCTTCCTGTCCTCGTGGACTTCACCAGGTAGTTTGTTCCCATTTTAGTGTCGGTGATACGTCCGTGTCTTGCACCGTTTGGATTTCCTTACATTTTTAGCTTCGTTATTTTCCGGTCGGCTCTTTTGCTTTCTTCGTGCTGATTTGCTTCCTGTGCCTCTAGATCGCGCTATTTGGGTTGCTGGTCGTCCGTTGCCTAGGTTTTCCTATTTATATTTTACTATTACAATACGCCTCTTGTTAGCATTATTTACTTTGTTCCTTTTTCCTATTGATTATTACTGATGCAGCCGTCGCTTATCCAATAATTCCTTCTTTTAACCCATTTCCTTTGGCTCTTGTTATTATTATTATTATTATTATTATTATTATTATTATTAGGTTTTTTACCCTCACTCTTAACATAGATACCTTGTGCATACCTACAGAAGCAGTAAGGATTACCTACCATCCTCTGTGTTTGGTTCTTCCTCCTCATTCTTTCGCATACCAACTAACAATCATTTCTGTGATAATCTTCCCTTTTAGCCTACACTCCCTTTGTAGATTCTTCCTCTGTTTATACATAGAAATAATTCTTTTTATACCTCTTTCCTGCTATTCCTAGATTTCCATATTTCTATTTTACTATTGTAACAGAGCACTTGTTATCGTTATTTACTTCCTTCATTTTCGCTATTGCTTCCTATTGATACGTAAAACCGCTTATTATGCAATACAACCTCATTGCATAAACCGCTACTATCAATTAAATCGCTCTCTCACGCCATTCATACTCGGTATTCTAGCTGCCAGTACCCCAATAGTGATCTGATAATTCCTTCTTTTTATATATTTTTCTCTTTTAAACTACACACCCTTTATAAATTGTCCCTCTGCTTATATATACAAATAGTGCTCTCTATAATGTGTTGCTACCCTTCTTGGCTTTCCCTATTTCTGTTTTACTATTATAATACGCCTCTTGTTATCATTGTTTAGTTCGTTTGTTTTAGCTGTTAGTCACTGTCGATACTTATCACTGCTCTTTTGGTGATGCAGCATTATTGCGAAAACGAGTGTTCTAGATTAAATCACTCCTTTGCAGCATTCACACTCGCTATTCTATCTACCAATTATCAATCGCTTATCTGGTAATTAATTCTTTTACTTGGTTTCCTCGTTTAGAGTATCCTACCTTTATACACGATTCTTTTGTTTATACGAGCAAATAGTCTTATCTACAATCTTTTCTTGCCCTTCCAATCTTTCCTTATTTCTATTTAATTATTATAATACATATCTTGTTATCCTTGTTTATATTGTTTTTTCTGGCATGCACAGTTATTACGTACATAGGTGCTCTAAATCAGTTCATTCTTTCACATTCTTAGCATTAACTGCGTTGTCCGCATATTAAGAGTCACAATTTTGCTGATTGCTCACAGTTCATGATTAGTGCTACTCTTTGTAAAATGAAACATCGTTGCGTCTATAAATATTGCCGATTATCTCGCCATTCTATAGTATTGATGCTAATTATGTTCTCTGCCTATTAAGAATCACCTAGCTAATCATTCCCCCTTTTAGTTTATGCTGCTCTATGAATTCTTATTCCATTCGTGCATAGAAATATTTATTTTATAGCCTTTTGATAATCTTAGTAAATTTCCCTGTCTGTCTAAATACTTTACTCCTAAAGCAATCTAACCTCAGAATATCATTCTTAAACAGATGGTTCATATAGTGCACTCAAAACCAGAAGAGCTCCCAGGTTTTCCCACACATCTATGGAAAATGCAACAATACCTTGGAGCTACCAAACAACACAGACCTGTTTTCCACTCAATCACTCAGTATATAAACAACCAAAGATACGAGTGGAAAACATGGGTGACATTACAGCCATTGCCAATCCGTCCAGATGAACGGCAACAGTTCTACGGCAACAGAATCCAGGAAAAAGATGCCGTACAGGACGCTGCAAGGAAAGCAGTTCACTATCTCCGCCATTATTATCATGAGGAATTCAGCGGATCCCCATATGATATCATTCCGCAAACAACAGATCGGAGAATATATTTTCCTATCCAAGAACCTGCACAGTACGCTGATCTACGCCTCAGAGTGGCATCCCAGTACATAAGTTACCAAGAGGAATTATATTCAAGAACGCTAGATGAAAATGAAGATCTGCACTATGAACTTTACATAGCTCAGCAAAAAGTCCAGCAGCTTACACAAGATCTTC
Source organism: Dendrocalamus latiflorus (assembly GCA_017311315.1). Classification (NCBI taxonomy): domain Eukaryota; kingdom Viridiplantae; phylum Streptophyta; class Magnoliopsida; order Poales; family Poaceae; genus Dendrocalamus; species Dendrocalamus latiflorus. The sequence goes on along the minus strand of CM029622.1, from coordinate 14,947,651 downwards.
AACGCTTTCATACGATCGAAGCAGGCGAAATCTCGGCTACTGGAGAATCACCCAGTATTCCTAATGCTGGATGGCAACAGCAGCAGCACCGCACAAGACCAACCGCCCGCCAATATCGGAGTAGATTCCATTCATCTGCGTTCACCATGCCGCTGCGCCCACCACGAGGCTCTAACAATTAGATGGAACAGACTATGAATCAGCATTTTGCTTTTGTATATGTTTGCTAGCTAAACCCGTTCCGTGCTAGGCACGGTAACTGCCGTCTTAAGATTGGTGCCTTATCATCCTACCATACCAACGCTATCTTGTTTGTGCTGTTTCGCTGATGGCCAGCTTCTTCTCATCCCATATTATTACGCTCACAGCAGCTGCCTCAATAATTACACAGCAGATCACAGCTCTGCATGCAAAAGTTCAACTCCTTAAAATAACAAAAAGAGCACACAAACATGGTGCTCAACAATTACTTTCGCCCAACTTTTGAAACTTTACATTCTATAGACATCCACTCACTATGCTACCTTCAATCAAAAATAGTCGCTCTTCACACATTTACAAATAGTCAGCAATCACAGTATCACCAAATTCCTATGCTAAAATGTTTAATGCCATATAGGCTCTAACCACTTTCAACCACACGTTAACTGTCATTGTATTTATTGTTATGCTTATTAATATATATTCAAATATACTGCACTATATGTTTCTCAGAAATAAAACCATACCGGTTTCTAACACAAAAACTATTAGTATTTACCCATTATAAGTTACCAAATCCACTGACCTAGCACATATAAATAAAATACGTAGGACCTTTCATTTTTCGATATTTCAAAGCATATCATACTTTGTACAAAAAAATTATATACCTTACGTATTTTAGCTTTACCCAAACATAACGTTTTTATTTCCAACTATTAACACCGTATATCTTTGCTCCTTTAAAACCCCCAGCTTGACCAAAATTACGTATTATTTATTGAACTACACCCAACTATTTTCAAGCTTATATATGGTTCCTTATTTAGTTACAAATTAGCCCATACAGCTCACCTTATTTTAATTAAAAGCTTTGCTTTTTCCTAAATTACACACGCATCCTAATTTTTTTAAAAGCTTCTCGCAAATAACTGCCCCTTTCATTTTAATTCACATACTGATTAGCACAGTGTGTCGCTTCGCGTACGCTTTTAGTGTTTCAAATTACACCCCATGGAGTTCCCGGACGCTCAAGCCACCCACGTGTCGCTCTACACGGAAAAAAACACAATGATTTTGCGATTACGTTTAAGTCCCCAGTTTTCACAAAATAATCCCTGAATTCTTGCGAAAAAACCGCTATGCGTTTTTTTTGCTGGATAAGGACCCATAGTTTCCCGTAATCACAAACAACCCCTTATTTCTTCAAAAAAGGCTCTCAGTTCTTTGCAAAAAACCCTATACTTTCCTTTTATTGTGAAAAGGCCATCGGTTTTTAGCAAAAAAACCCTTACGCTTTTTTTCTACGAATTTCCATCTCTTTTACTTCAGCCCACATAGTGGCTGGCGTGGCGTGGCGCCACGCCCGCGTGGCTAGTAGTTGTGACTGACGGAAGCTAAGCTTTCATGAGACAACAGGGAGAAAGTTAAATGGCTGCTCATTTTGGTTTGAGTTTATAATTTTCAGTTTATTTTTACTATTCATAAACTTCGCCTTTTTTTGAATTTTTAGCTTTTTATCGGTTCTTTTTTTCCGTATTCGTTTGCGTGATGAGCTATCATATTTTTTCGATTTTTAAATTTTTAAAATTTAATTACACCAAATAAGTCATTTTCAGTTATAGTGTAATTTCAGCCAACTACAATGCAATTTTAACCATAAACCATTATTTTTCATCCCAACCGAGCGGGAAAACAAGTTTTAAAAAAATACACCACAGGCTTGTTAATGTCAGGTTTGAATTTACACTAGTACATTATTGTGCCTGCGAAGTCGTTGCATACCAGCCGCCATCAACTTGTCTGGCTTTCTTGCTGTATGTTCCTCCTCATCTTGGCGATGAATTCGTCGAACTCCTTGTCACCCACAAGAATGATCTCCTTAACCACCTCTGCCTCTGATGACGGCGGCGGCAAGGGAGCCGGCTCGGATTCGGCCGTTCCATGGTCGATTCGACCGTCGGCGATCGTCACGTTCTTGGATTCGCACACAACAATATCCATACCTGCCATATTCTGAGGGTACTCACCGGCACCTCCGGAGGCGCCGGCACCGCTGTTTGTTCCGGCCGCGCGCCAGCGAGTCCGGAGGCCGGCGTCGATGGTGACGATTAGGAGCACGATGGCGTGGAGGAGCATCGTCCTGGCCGTCCTGTTGAAGAGCTCGTCGCGGTCAAAGAAGAGAGCGGCGGCGGCCGGGAAGAGGACGATGGCAAGGAGGGAGAGCGCGGAGAGAAAAAGCACCGTGATCACGGCCATCGATTGTCTCGGCGCTGGAACGGCACCGCCGTTTGTTCCTGCCGCGCGCCAGCGAGTCCGGAGGCCGGCCTCGATGGTGACGATTAGGAGCACGATGGCGTGGAGGAGCATCGTCCTGGCCGTCCTGTTGAAGAGCTCGTCGTGGTCAAAGAAGAGAGCGGCGGCGGCCGGGAAGAGGACGACGGCAAGGAGGGAGAGCGCGGAGAGCAAAAGCACCGTGATCACCGCCATCGATCGTCTCGGCGCTGGAACCAAGAACGGCAGTGAGCTGAGAGAGAAGGAATCGTCCTTGTCCGCGGTATAAATATAATATATAACGCACGCGCGCAGGCGGAGATGGATCTGTGCCCACAAGGTTAAAGCGAAGCAAAGTGCACCGCCCATCGTGAGGTATTGGCTGCAGAAGCGACTAAGCAGCAAGCGCGGCAAGTCCGCCGCCCACCGTGAGGTCGTCGCGTCGTCCTCGCCGCCTCGGTGTCGCCCTCGCCCATTAGCTGCACCGCACGACCACGCGATGGAGGAAACACCGCGTGCGCACAGGGGCTTGAAGGGAGGGAGGGACTCACTAATCATAAAACTTACAAGGTGTGAAGGAATTGCCGGCTCCTCAGAGCTGCCGTACACGTCGCCCGTTTGCCGTGCGTGCGTCGCGTGTCCCGGAGCCTCTTGAAACTGCCCCCACACATGCGAGTGGGCGCTACGGCGCGTGAACCAGAGCACTCTCCAACCTGCCTCCACGCACGCGTCTAAACCGTCGGATCGTGATCGTGTGGCCAGCAGCTGGCTTTTCAAGAACCATTGGATCGCTCACATCTGGATGCACGGTCCAGGTCTATCCGCTCACCGCCAACGCGCCCAAAACCCTAGCTCGTGTAGCCTCGAGCCCCGCACACTCTCTCCCTCGGCCCCCACCCCCGCGTGCTCGCGTGACCGCGGCTGCCTCTCGCCTCCTTCGCTCCCTCGCCCTCCCCCCTCCCCCATGCTCGCGCAACCGTCTCCCCCGCTCCGCCGCCTCGCCTACACTCCTACGTCGCCACCCCGCCATCGGGGACGCTACGTGCGCTCCTGCACTCTAAAAAGAAGAGAGCATCGGAAGCTACCTCTACGCGCTAGGAGGGGAGCGGAGCAGAGGAGGCAAAATGGGAGGTGTCAGAGTATTGAAAACCTGATGTTTGAGATGGTTTCGGATGGGGAAGGAAGCAACAATCTAATGGCTGAAGTTAACACATACCCTTTCATCTAATGGTATCGTCTGGTTCTCATCGCTTGCGGGAGGTTATGAAGGCTGGATGGTGGTATCTGGAGATAGCACTTCAACCACGCAGATAGCACTTCGACCACACATCCTACGCTTCGACCACTCATACCCTCATTTTTTTGTTACTATTACCGATCATACCTGTTACTTTTGTGGCTAGAGCTACTGCTGTTATTTGTAGGCTACTTAAGCCCCCGCTTGTATTGGATGATGTGTGAAATAAAACCATAGTTATTACCTACTACCTATTTTGTTCCTTGCTTTACTCTTTCCCTTTTGGCGAAATCCTGATTACCCCAATTTCTTCCCCCAAATCTAAACCGAAATTGGATCTAATCAATTTGGGTCCTAACATCTAGTATCAAAGCATGATGATCCTTCGCCACGCACGGATCTGTTTGTTTCTGAGTGGTGAAGGTTGAGGAATAAGTTTCCTTGATAAAATTCCTATGCCAGCTAAGGATACTCGGATTTGCGGTGGAAAAGAAAGTGGAATTGAAGAAACTAGCAGGGAAGGTTTGGGAGGAATATAGATCTTCCCTGTAAAATCCCCAATCTGCTAGGGAGGCGAATAGAGGTGTGCTACTGAGATGCCGAAGGGTGGTCGATCTCTAGAGAAGGAAGTTAGGTGACTATGGTAGTAGAAGTGGAAGGAATCAAGAATGATATGGCGAAATTGCAACAACAGGTGGAATCCAATTTGAACCAAGTGCAGGGGCAAATGAATCAGCTCCAAAAAATAATTGCAGAAGAATTCGGCTCAAATGGAGCAAGTGTTGGAAATTGTTGGATCAAAATCAGCAACAGAGGGGGTGAATGTTGATTCTAAAAATAAATATCCCCCAAGAAGTATACACGACCAAATTCTTTCCAATAGCTATTAGAAGCTATGAAGTGAGGGTCATATGCAAAGTCGTATGCTTACTAGAAATACTTGAAGAACAGCGAAACAAGGCATTAAGATGAAAACCATAAAAGCACAACAAGAGAAAAACAAAAAACAACACAGCCTGCAAGGAGGGGCCGGTCAGACCGGTGGGTCATGGCCGGTCAGACCGCCAGCTCAAGGCCGGTCTGACCGCCAGCCCTCCACCGGTCAGACCGCCCGGGATATGCCGGTCTGACCGCCATTAATTTTCCGGTCTGACCGCTCCCCTGATAACCGAGCAGACAGTGAAAGGGCAACTGAACCCAACTGCGCAGAGAATACTGAACCTTCGAATTTTTGGCCAAATTAACGAAGTACTGCTATTTCCCTCTGGCCACAAGTGCAGGAACCTATTCTAAACAGCAAAGAGACAACAAACAACAAGAGGAAACAACAGAAAATTAAGGATTTGAGATTTTAGCCAAAAATCTGAAAATAGTCATGGGAAGAGACTAAATTTCAGATTGCTTGTCAATCTTTGATCTATTGCTTATGAATCTTTGCAATTACCTAAGCAATATCCTCAGGACTCAGATCCTCACAACAAAACACAATCTTTTGGATGGAAACAAAAGATTCCATGAAGCCCTGACTCTAACCCTAGAAAAATTAAGAACAGAGGAGAAATTGACAATGGCTAGAGAAATCACAGAAGTCAATGAATCCTTTACTTGCTCTTGAAAATGGAATGATCAAAGGGCCTTGAACATTCTCCATTCACCAAGAAATCAAAAGCCAGTCATTAGATCAAGGATTCAACCCAAAAACTCAAAGTCACAGAAACAAGAACTGAGTGCAAAATGAAATAGACATCAGAGAAGCACATGAAACCAAAACATCTCAAGCTTATATTGAGGCATAGAAAGGGATGATTACAAGAGAGTAAGGTTTACAACCACTTCATCCCCATACATGATTGAAAGATCAGGAATTCATGCCATCTCCTAAACACATGCTTGAGAGGGGAACACGAGCACACACAGAGAGGAGACAGAAAACCCTCTGCCCATCACACCAACCTCTCAACCACTAAAGCATAAAAGCAAAACAAACTCTAACCCTCTCTCAAAGCCATCAACCCCTCATCCAAGACCTGGAACATGCAGGAGACACTCCTCCTTTTATAGCCTCCCACTAATGGGTTTGATTTTCTCTTTACCCACTAAGCCTCCAACAACTCTTTTGCTTTATCCAATCCACTTCCTTTAGTGCAGCTTTGCGTATTTACCAAAACGCCCCTCCTGCACCTTCCGGGAAGCTTCCTCATTCCTTGCCTTCCAAGTCTCGCAGCTACCTCGAGCCCTTGTCGTCTTCGGCACACCTCGACCGCTTTAACCTTGGCACCGCCTGCGCCTAGTTCGGTCATCCCGTGCCTCGCCACGACTCCGCCTCGATGTCCTATAGCCATCACAGACAAGAAATACATTACATAGCACCGCTCGAAACAAGTAATCCTCATTAGCATCAACAAATCATACTCAAGCATGAAATTTCCCAAACGCCCAAACAGGAAGAAGAATACGCCTCAAGTCTGTCTAACCAAACCCGACTGCACCAAATGCCGACTTGGCACAAACCACACAAATCAAACTCAATCTTTCCAAAACACTCGTCAATTACTCATCACAAACATGGGGTCATAACCGCATGGTCTCTCAGAAAATGCTTAAGACTATCAATAGCAACACATTACAACTATCAGAGTCTTAAGATACAGTACCAAAAGTGGTCATAACAGTTCGAGGGGATAGAAAGATGGCATATGCATGGGATCATAAATCCCTAGAACTGGCCAATGAACTTTTGACTAGAAATGCTAACACGCTTTTTATGCAGGCCAAGCACGCAAGACCAAAGGTGGCCCCAAAACCCTTCGACCAAATCAATGAGGTTCCACTTGACAAGGACAGTTCTCCGAAAAACATCAAAGTGACGTTTAGACTTAAAAATGCCAGTGCCACCTTCCAAAAGATACTGGTCCGGGCAGAACTCGACCCCAAATAGGAAGAGTCGCTTGTCTTTTTTCCTTCTGAGCAAACTCAGATGCATTCACATGACAGGCATCCAACATGCCCGGTGTCCCTAGGGAAGTGATCGAGCACAAGCTAGCACTCCGCCCTAACAAAAAGCTAGTCAAGCAAAAGCTAAGGTGCTTTGCACCCGACCGAAAGGAGGCAATCCAGTTAGAGATCAACAAGCTTCTCAAGGCTGGATTCATTCGTGAGGTCATCCACCCAGAGTGGTTCACCAATCTTGTAATGGTTAGAAAAAGTAATGGGAATGACAAATCTGTATCGATTTCACATATCTTAATAAATCTTGTCCAAAGGATGGCTTTCCCCTTCCACGTATCGATCAGCTTGTTGACTTTACTTCTGGATGTGAGTTATTAAACTTTTTAGATGCATATTCAGGGTACCATCAGATTCGCATGAGTAAAGAGGATGAAGAAAAAACTTCCTTCATCATGCCATATGGAACTTTTTGTTACGTCAAAATACTGTTTGGTCTTAAGAACATTGGTGCTACTTTTCAAAGGTTAATGCAAAAAAAATTAGTCCTCAAATTGGTCGTAACTTAAAGACCTATGTTGATGACTTGGTAGTTAAAAGTATCAACATCGGATATCACATCTCCAATCTGCAAGAACTTTTCACTAACTTAAGGTGATATACCTTTAAGTTAAATTCATAGAAATGTGTGTTTGAAGTTTTCTTTGGAAAGTTTTTTGATTTCCTAGTTTCGGCTAGATGAATTGAAGCAAATCTAGAAAAATAGTGGCCATCGAGCAAATGTGCCCTCCAACCACAAAGAAGAAAGTCCAAAAACTAACCAGCTATATGGTAGCATTAAGTCATTTCATAGCAAGGTTAGGAGAAAAATGATTGCCTTTCTTTAATCTTCTTCAGAAACATGGAAGTTTTGAATGGAGTAAAGATGCAAATGATATCTTTGAAGAACTTAAAAGGTACCTTATGAGTACCCCCGGTCTTAGTCTCTCCAAGACCAAGAGAAACCTTGTTTTCATATCTGGATGTGACACCACAAGCAGTTAGTGCCATACTGGCTGTTGAGCGTGATAATATCCAATGACCAGTATATTATGTAAGTAAAGTCTTACATGGACCAAAAAGACAATATCTAGAGATACAAAAGTTGTTATATACCCTCCTTATGACTTCAAGGAAACTAAGGTATTACTTCCAGGCTAACAAAGTGGTTGTACCAATTGGATACCCCTAGGTCAAGTTCTTCAAAATAAGGAATCCTCAGGACGTATAGCAAATTGGGCAGTCGAATTTGGGGAGTTTGATATCCGTTTTATTTCATGAATAGCAATTAAGTCTTAGGCTTTAGCAGAATTTATCATTGAGTGGACACACTTTGAACCCACCCAAGGGCCTGAGTACAACCACCATGAAGAGTGGATTATGTACTTTAACGGTTCCTTGACATTAAAGGGCTCGGGGGTTGGGTAGTCTCGGTTTTTTCTATTGGCGAAAACATGAAATACGCCATTCAGTTAAACTTTCCCACCACAAATAGTGTGGAAACATATGAAGGTTTACTGGCAGGACTTCGAGAAACCAAAGGGCTTGGGATTCGCAGGCTATTAGTGAAGGCGATTCTCAACTAGTAGCAAATCAAGTCAGGAAAGAGTACCATGCTCGAGTACTATAATGTCCTCTTACCTAGCAAAAGTTAGGAAACTTGAAAGGTATTTATTTGGTTTTGAAATCCAACATATTCCTACAAAGAAAAACTTTCTAGAAGACCAATTGGTACAGATGGCTTCCTTAAGAACACCTGTCCCACTCAAAATTTTCTCGAACAACTCGACAAACCCTTGGTGGTCGAGCATTCTGAAGATGCTCTACTAGAGATCATACTGACCGACCCCAGTAGTGATTGGATGACATTAATCTATGAGTATCTTTAGTTTGGCACACTATTCGAAGATGATGTAGAGGCTGATCGTACAGCTCACAAAGCCAAATCATACACTTTGATCGAATGTCTTTAGAAGCGAGGAACACACGGAGTGTTTATAAGATGTATATCTCAAAAGGATGGTTTGAATTTAATATCTGAAATACATAGAGGAGCCTATGGAACACACATTCCTACAGAATACTAATTGTAAAGCCTTCTAACAAGGATACTACTGGCTAACTGCCCTTCATGACGCAAAAAGACCTTGTGATAAAGTATGTACAATGTCAATTTTATACCCAATAAGTATATCAACCTACACAAGCTTTGCAAACAATACCTCTTTCTTGGTCTTTTGCAACCTAGGGGCTAGACATTCTAGGACCTTACTCAAGAGCAACTAGGGCTTTGAATTCCTTTTTGTCATGATTCATATATTCACAAAATGGATAGAAGCTAAGTTAGTTGTTAAGATAGTGACTAAATCTTCCAAGAAATTCATTACAAAAAAGTGATTACACGATTTGGTATTCCCAGTCGTATAATCATAGATAACAGTACCCAGTTCTTGAGCAGGGATTTTTAAAATTTCTACGAAGATCTAGGTATCAAGGTATGTTACATCACAGTGGCTCATCCAAAGAGTAACAGGGCCCAGTTGGTGTCCATCTTGAGGAGGACCTTGAGAAGCTCATGAATAATTTCAACACTCAATTGAATGACAACATGAGCATCTTGAGGAGGGAGATACTAGAGGAGCTTCGAAGAGAACGGGCCCAGTTGGCATCCATGAAGGAGGCATTGAGCTTGATGAGACCGATGAGGAGAGGGCTGCACGGTTCACTAGAGAAGCTCAAGTAGATCGAGTCATTGCCAATGCGGTTCGACCACCCTTTCTCGGGCGTGGGGGACGTGTTTTGGATGCTAACCATGGCCAATGAAGAGGCCGTGGCCGTGGGTGCAGAGGTGCTGCCCACACTGAGGACTTCGACGATAACTTTTGGCTACACCGCAACGACAGCTACCAATGCTATGGCCGTCGTCATGATGACCCGTGCGTGGAGGAGAAATTTGGAAAACTCAAATTCACTATTCCCAAATTTGAAGGTGCTTCCGATCCAGATGCCTACCTCACAAGGGAGCTCAAGGTAGATAAGATCTTTCGAATGCACAATATTCGGAGGAAAAGAAGCTACTCATGGCATCATTTGACTTTGATGGGTATGCATTGATTTAGTGGGAGCAATTATTGAACCAAAGAAAAGATAATGGGGAACCTACAATTGCTTCGTGGGCTGAAATGAAGCAAGAGCTGAGAGCACGCTTTGTTCCTAACACTTACAAATATGATCATTTTGATAAACTATAGAATTTGAGACAGGGAGGTCGCTCGGTGGAGGAATACTACAAGGATATGGAGCAAGCTATGATTAGGGCACATGTGTACGAAGATGAAGAGCAAACACTTGCACATTTTCTATTTAGTCTAAACAAAAACATTAAACACATTGTACAATATCAACCCTACAATACTGTTGTTGATTTGGTGCATCAAGCAACCAAGGCAGAGAAGCAGTTATTAGAAGATGTAAAACCAGCACCAAGGACAGCATCTTTCAATTTGAAAACCCCATCATCATCCTCTAATGCCACCAAAGCACGATTTGATTTGGGACGAGGTACATTTTCGGTTAGAACTAATTTAAATACTAATGCTCGTTCTTCTTCAATTGCAAAATCAGCACCTACACCAAGTGAGAAGAAGGCTACTCCATCCTCGACATCCTCAATTGGTACTACAACAAAGAGTAGAGACATTCAATACTTCAAGTGTTGGAGTGTGGTCATATTTCTAAAGAGTGTCCCAACAACCGAGTTATGCTTGTGACGGAAGATGGAGAGTATGAATCCGCAAGTAAAGATAAGGTTGAGCTTAGTCATGAAAAGGAGAGATACGAGAATGCATCAGATGACAATGAAGAGGTTGATGTATTGAATTATGAAATGGGAGAAGCATTAGTTGTAACCAAAAATTTGAGCATGCTTGCACAAGGAGATGCACATCCGTAGATTCAACTTGTTTCAAACACAAGCCAAGGTAAACAATAAGGTAATCAAACTTATTATTGATGGTGGTAGTTGTCACAACTTGGTTAGTGTTGAATTATGTGAGAAACTTGGTTTAAAGATGTTGAAACATCGATGTCCATATCATGTGCAATGGTTTAGTGAATGTGGGGATGTGAAGGTTTAGTTTGTGGTGCATGTTACTTTCAAGATTGGTGATTATGAGGACACCGTTGAGTGCGATCTGGTGCCTATGACAGTATGTCACTTGCTGTTGGGAAGGCCATAGCAATATAATAGAAGTATGCAACATGATGGCCGTTTCAATAAATATGCTTTTAAGTGGAAGGGAAAGACAAAGGAGCTTAATCCAATGACCCTTAATCAAATACAAGCTGAATTTCAGCAAAGAAACTTTTATGAAAATGACGGTAAAAAGAAATAAAAGAGAGAATTCCACACATTGGTGAGTGAGAGCCACAAGCCAAATATGAGAGGAAAAAGTAAGAGTGAGGAAGGGATGGTTATGTTAGTTACAAAATCAGGTTTGAGAGATATGAGCAATGACCATCAAGGATATACTTTGTGCTTGTGTACAAAGATGCAACCGTTTTGTTTTCAACTAATGATTTAACCTCTCTTCCTAGTGGTGTTTCCTCTCTTTTGCAGGCCTTTAAAGATGTGTTTCCAGAGGAGATTCTAGCAGGACATCCACCATTGCGCGGAATAGAGCATCAAATTGATATAGTTCCCGGCGCGTCACTTCCAAACCGTCTATTATACCACACCAATCCGAAGGAAACCAAACAAATTCACTGCCAAGTGCAAGAGCTACTTGAGAAAGGGTATGTACGTGAAAGTCTTAGTCCTTGCGCTATCCCTGTAATTCTTGTTCGTAAGAAAGATGGTACATGAAAAATGTATGTTGATTGTCATGCCATTAACAACATCACTGTTAGATATCGTCATCCTATTTCTAGATTATGTGATATGCTAGATGAACTTAGTGGTGTTGTTATATTCACTAAAATTGATTTGAGAAGTGGATATCATCAAATTAGGATGAAACTTGGTGATGAATGAAAGACTACTTTTAAAATAAAATTTAGATTGTACGAGTGGTTAGTAACGCCTTTTAGGTTAACTAATGCACCTCGTACATTCATGCGATTGATGAATCATGTTTTAAGAGCATTCATTGGCAAATTTGTTGTGGTATACATTGATAATATATTGATCTATAGCAAAACGATGGATGAACACATTGATCATATTAGACAAGTACTACAAATGCTTAGAAGTGAGAAATTATATACTAATTTGGACAAATGTACTTTTTGTATCAATAAAGTTGTGTTCTTATACTATGTTGTTTCTGAACAAGGCATTGAGGTGGATGAATCTAAAACTGAAGCAATTAAGAATTGACCTATACCCGTGATGTTAGTCAAGTCAGAAGTTTTCATGGTCTTGCTAGCTTTTATCGTCGTTTTGTTAAAGATTTCAGCACCATTGTTGCCCCCATTAAATGATTTAACTAAAAAGAGTCTTGTGTTTAAATGGGGTGCATCACAGGAAAACGCTTTTCAAGAACTAAAGAAATGATTAATTGAAGCACCATTGCTCGCTTTGCCTGATTTCACTAAGAGTTTTGAAATTAAATGTGATGCTAGTGAAATAGGTATTGGTGGTGTTTTAATGCAAGAAGGAAAATCAATAGCATACTTTAGTGAGAAACTAGGAAATACTCATTTGAACTATCCTGTGTATGATAAAGAATTGTATACTTTGGTGCGTGCGCTTAAAACTTGGCAACATTATCTCTGGCCTAAAGAATTTGTTATTCACTCTGATCATTAAGCTTTGAAATATTTGACAAGCCAAGTTAAACTGAATCGTAGACATGCTAAGTGCGTAGAATTCATTAAAATTTTCCCATATATTGTTAAGTACAAGAAAGGAAACGAGAATGTGGTAACTGATGCTTTACCTAGAAAGAATGTGCTTTTAACTCAAATGGAAGTAAAGGTCCTCAGATTAGAAAGCTTGAAAGATTTATAGGGCCTGTTCTTTTCCTCCGAAGCCAGCGGCTTTTGACTTTTGCTACAGTACCTAACTTTCAAATAGAGTATTTTCTCAAGACGGTATCTATAAGTAAAACGATGTACACATTAAAAGCCCAACATTTGTACCATCCAAAATCGCAAGTGAGTATCAATCTCTCCGTAATCTGTACCGTAAATAGCCAAAATTCAAAAATTTCAGCCAAAAGCCATAAGCCGCAGCCGTTGCCAAACAGGCCCATATGCTTTTGACCATGAATTTTCAGAACCATATTCTAAATGCACAGATGGGAGAGGATGGGATAAGTTCCATGTTTATGATGGGTTCTTATTTTATGCTAACAAATTGTGTGTTCCAGATTCATCCGTACATTTGCTTTTATTGCAGGAATCTCATGTAGGAGGATTGATGGAACACTTCGGGAGAGAAAATATCTTCATGTTGTTGAAAGATCACTTTTATTGGCCTAAGATGAGGTGTCATATTGAAAGGTTTGTACAGCGATGTGTGACATGCCACAAAGCGAAATCTAAACTTAATCCACATGGTTTATATACTCCACTTCCTGTTCCTAGTGCACCTTAGGAGGATATTTGTATGGACTTTGTTTTAGGATTGTGTAGGACTAAGAGGGGAAGGGATTCAGTTTTTGTAGTTGTGGATAGATTTTCTAAAATGGCACATTTTATTCCCTGTCACAAAAGCGACGACGCGTCGCATGTAGCTGACTTGTTTTCCAGGGAAGTTGTAAGATTGCATGGCATGCCAAGGACAATTGTGTCAGATGGCGATGTCAAATTCATGAGCTATTTTTGGAAGACTTTGTGGGCCAATGTCGGGCCTCCGGATTATCAAACCCGGACCCTCTGTGTAATACAGCACTAGTCCCAGATCAAAGCTAGTGCACACAGTCAAACAGAATGGAAAACATCACCATCAACGATTTATTACAATAATTAATAGTACTGACCACCGGGTCTCATTATTACAAAGGAGGTTTAAGACCTCGCACACAAGAAATAGAGCGGAAGCAATTAAAACTCGAGGATGACCCATCAATTCGCCACAGGCAATTGACTGGGGAAGCGCGACCTAGTTCTCCGGGAAGAATCCATCACAGCCACACGCGAAGCAGTAGTCGTAGTCACCTTCTTGAGCTTCAACTTCCTCTGAGATGTTATTTTTAAGTGTAGCATGTGAGTACATAAAGTACTCCGCAAGTCTTGGGAAAAATGCATAGATGCAAGGCTTAACAAAGAAGGCCATATGGTTCTTTTGCACAAAGCAACATTTTAAAATTCAATTACTACTAATTATTTTCGAAGGCATTATTTTAATGAAGTAAATGCTTTAACAGAATTAACTTTCTAGCGAAGGTTCCAACTACCAACACTAGCTAACCAATTACCATTGGTCAAGTTTTAAACTGCGGGTTCCATCCACCCTCTCTGGCTCCATCCGCCAGGATTCCCTTCCGAGAGTTCCCTCCACCATCGGAATACAAAACTTTTGATTTTAAATCCAAAACCAGAAATCTACCATGTGAATGCATTCCTTGCCCGCCCTTGACCGTGGGCACGGCTATTCGAATAGTTTTACACTCTGCAGAGGTTGTACAACTTTACCCACAAGAGATAAATTATCTTAATAGTCAACATGCTTCCTTTGGCATGAGACCCCGATAAAATATCACAAAGCCTTTCACCTACTCCAGTATAGCTAGAGACCACCCGCTGAGGTTTCACCGCAGAAGGGTTAAATCCGCCCAATCTGAAGCCCCCTCTTGCGCCATATGAGTACAGTAAACCCTGTCCCTCACTATGAGTAACCAGTACACCCTGGCACTCAATACACCACTGGTGATATCTAAACTACACCTTTATAGGTTAGTTAGCTAGGTCGTACCCATATAGACTTGTGGTTGTACGGTTAATGCTCAGTTTGGACAAACACAAGCGTCGGTCCTTAATTGACTAGGGTGGAACATACACTTAACAAGTTCTCGTGCTTACTGCACCAACCCAAACAGCCATCCACCCTAATCTAAACCAACTTTCATATTTTTATTTTATTTTAAAATCACAGTGACAACTCCAATTGCCACTTCACTTTCAAACACAAGGATTTAATAATAAATCATAATTTCCCATTTTCAAGATTTTCCAAAGTTATTAGATAGCAAGACTAAGCATTAAGCTACCCATCTACTATTCACAAGGTTAATAGTAATCTCATTATTGAGACAAAGGAAGTTCTAGGGTGACAAGGTACATGGCAATCAATGTCAAATGAGGGCATAACAAAGTTGGAATAACTAATTCCTAAAGACTTGAACTAGGGACTTTATGTAAATAGCAATGCACATAATTTGAAATAATTTAAAAACATTTCAAAAGCATAGGCTCAAAATGATCAAAGGAGACTTGCCTTCTTGCAGGGTTTCTGGGTCTTCTTGCTGCTGTGAAGAGGGATCGTCGACAACGTTGGAATCTACGCGAGGAAAGACGAAGCAACAAAACAAATAAATACAAAAGAAAATTCAAATAAAATCCAAAAATTCAACAGAGGCCATAGTTGGATAGATTATGATTTTAGATGAATTTAGAAATTTGAATGGCTGGAATTGGAGTTAAAATGAGAAAGTTATGCTCATTTGAAAATCTCAGATTTGAATAAATCGAGAAATTCGGAAATTTCTGACAGGTGGGACCCACTGGAGAATTAAATTTTAATTTCTATTTTTATTTTGAGAGACTGACAGGTGGGGCCCACTGAACAGTAACCACTGGCGGTCACTGACATGTGGGACCCACTGGACAGTGAGCCCACGGCTCAGCCTCTGACACATGGGACCCACTGGACTTCGGGCCCACTTGTCAGAGATAGCACAGAGAGGTGGGGCCCAGGCGGCAGTGGCCAGCGCAGACCGGCGGCCGCTGACAGGTGGGACCCACTTGTCAGCCCGGAAAATAAACGAAAGACTCAACCTCCGCGCGCGGAGCCGGAGGCTCGAACGCGCGCCGAGGGAGTTACGGGCGAGCGCTGCTAGCCAAGTGAGCGGGGAGGCGTTGCCTACCCAATAAGGGTAGGTAACCCTCTTGAGGGGTACCTTCGGGTGGTCCGGCAGCCGTGGACGGAGGCAAGGTCGTCGGCGGCGAGGGGAGGCCGGAGAGGTTCTGGCGGTGCGTGATATGTAATCCTGGTGCGGAGGGGGTCCGGTTGGAGGGGTCAACGAAGTGCGGCGACGAGCGGAGAAGGCCGGCGACGAGGAGGTGGCGGAGCTGGCTCGGGTCTTCCGGCGCGACGGCGCTCCGGCGGCGGGGAGAGGCAGCCGAGGTGACGGGGAGGTTCGCCTGGGCGTGAGGAAGCTCGGGGTGGCGGCGGCGGGCTCTGGAAGGGTCCGAGGCGGCGGGGAAGGCTCGCCGGAGTTGGGCGGAGCTCTGAGGGGAAGGTGGCACGGTGGCAGGGCTCTACGGGGCTCGGGGAAGGAGGCGGAGAGCGCTGCGAGGTGGTGTGGGGAGAGATGAGGGCGATGGGGGTATTTATAGGGGCAGGGGAGGGAGCACGGGCACTTAATTCCTCGCCGGAGATCTCGGTGGCCGGTGGGGAAAGTTTGGGGGAAAAAGGAAATAGGGGGCCGGAGAGGGAAGGGAGGCGCGGGCGTTCGGGATTTGGTCGCGCGGGGAGCTCGGGGATTCCAAAACCGGAGAGAAACGGGGAAGGAAAGGCCGGGTCCGCCGAGGATTCGGTCGGCCGGCGAGAAAGGAAAGAGGGGGAAGGAAAAGGAAGGCGCCGGCTCCGCGGGGACGACGAATCCGACAGGCGGGCCCCGCGTGCAGTGAGAGAGAGAAGGGAGCGGGCGGGCGGCGCGGATGGCTGCCACGCGACCCAGAGGCGGATCGGGCGTCCGAGAGCGGGCGAAGCGGGGACGGCCGAGATGAGGCGGGCTGTACACGCGTCGCCCAAAGAGGAGGGGATGGCGGGATGCGAACGCGGGTGGCTGACAGCCGGGGCCCAGGGGCAGAGAGAGAATGAGGGGGAAGACGCGGAAGGCTGACAGGCCGGGCCCGCTTGGCGGAGGGAGAAGGGGGAAAAGCGGGCCGGATCGGCCGAGCGGCGACGTGGGCGGATCTGGGCCGTCCACGCGTCGGCTGGAGGAAAAAGGGAGAGATTTTTAATGATTTTTAATTTCAGAAAATGCTAGAAATTTATTTAGGCCTCAGAAAAATATGAAAATACCTCCAAAAATTCCAGAAAAATTCACAGAAGCTTCTGGACATATTTTGGACTAAATAAAATTATTTCCAACTACTGTTGATATTTAATTTTCATATTACTTTTTAAGCTCTAAAAATAGTTTTTAAATTCCAGAAAAAATCCAGAAAGGCAAATAAAAGCCAAGTAAAATCCAATTACCTTAAAATAATTAATTTGAATTTAAATTTTTCAAAAAGCCAAATTTTGGGATGTGACAAACCTACCCCCCTTAGAAAGAATCTCGACCCCGAGATTCGGACGGACTGGGAACAAGAAAGGAGAGGAAAACGCAACTCTTGATTCTTTGCTGTGCTCTCAAGCTGCCTCTTTCTTTGAACCAAATTGGAACTTACCAAGCATGACTGCTGCACCTGGGGCACCTTTTGTGGTGATGTGGTTAACTCGTCCTCTTCCTTGGGATTGCGGAGTTCTTGAAGCTTTTCCTGTAGTTGAAGATACTTCCCGTCCTTGTCCTACAGCTGGAGTTCGTGCTGGTGTATTTCCCAAATTGAAAGGAATTGGGGTGTTAATCTGAGGCTTCTGTGGGCAATTGCTTGCATAATGCCCCATCTTGTGACATCGAAAACATTGCACTCCAAAGGCTGAGGTGATGCTTTTCTGAGGTCGGACTCCGGTAAAGATGTAGGGTTCTTGCATCTCTGATCGAGGCGCAGATCCTGGAGTTCTTGGTGCATCTGTTGCAGTTGGAGTTTTGTTGAACTGGGGTGGATTCATTCGGAGTCTTGAACTGCTTGCATTATACTGTGTCTGAAAAGCCATCTTTCTCTTACGAGAGTCCTGTAATTGATATTGAGCATCTTCCTGGACAAGGGCCTTATTCACTAGGTGTTGGAAGGTCGGGTAATCATTGGACACCAGCTGCACCTTGAGGTTGGGGTCAAGTCCCTGCGTGAACCTCCAAATCTTTGTTGACTCTGACGCAATATCTTCTAGTGCATACCTGGATAGTTGGGTGAACTTGTTCAGATACTCAGAAACACTGAGGTTTCCCTGCTGCAGTTGGTAGAATTCCCTTTTCTTCATTTCCATTATCCCCGTAGGAATATGGGCAGTGCGGAAAGCCTCAACAAACTCATCCCAAGAGATGGTTTGTGCGCTTTGATGGGCGGCGCGGTAGTTATCCCACCAGTTAGCAGCAATCCCCTTGAGTTGGTGGGCAGCATACAACACCTTCTCGTGGTCATTGCATTGAGCTAAGTTCAACTTCCTTTCCACATCCTTGATCCAATCGTCTGCTTCCAACGGATCCACCGAACCGGCAAAAGTGGGAGGTTGGGTCCTCATGAACTCTCCTAGCTTGGACTGCGGTGCTTGGTTGGGTGCCTGAGGGGCTTGTTGCACCTGGTTCTGAGCAAGAGCTTGAAGAAGCTGCAGTTGCATGGCCATCATCTGCTCCAAGTTATGGGCTTGAGCAGGAGGTGGTGGAATGTTGTTGTCTTGCTGGGCATTGGCATCATGGCTGCTGCCAGGGTTGCTCCTTGTGTTCACCATCTGAAGCGGTTTCCAGGGACAGCAAAAGGTGAGAGGGAACGAGCATAGGTAAGAGGTTAGGGGAAACTAATAACATCCCAACCAACACAAAAAGAAGCAAGCAACAGCTTAGAAGAAACTTAGCTTGAAATCAAAATAGTTTTTAAGGATGGCTGTATTACAAGTATACAAAGACTTGGTACAGTCCACCTAATACACAAGCAAGTAATATATATAAGCGTTCTAAAATCGTAAGACTTTACTTGGGTACTACAACTAAAGAACTATTCCTCGCTCCTTCACGATGACGAGCTTCTCCAAGTGCTTCCTAGACGCAGCCTTACTGAGCCGTTTATAGAAATTACAAAGGGAAGGGAGTACAATTACCATTCCAAAAAGGAAATAAGCAGATAGATAAAGAAGAATACCATGACGAAGGTAAGGATAGAAAGACAAGAAAAGACAAGGATAGCACAATATTAAATTTTTATTTTATAAAATAAATTTTGAAGTTCTTCTTTTAACGACCATTCTAACTAGGTCACGTCCTACAGTCAAATTGGCTCTGATACCATCTCTGTCGGGCCTCCGGATTATCAAACCCGGACCCTCTGTGTAATACAGCACTAGTCCCAGATCAAAGCTAGTGCACACAGTCAAACAGAATGGAAAACATCACCATCAACGATTTATTACAATAATTAATAGTACTGACCACCGGGTCTCATTATTACAAAGGAGGTTTAAGACCTCGCACACAAGAAATAGAGCGGAAGCAATTAAAACTCGAGGATGACCCATCAATTCGCCACAGGCAATTGACTGGGGAAGCGCGACCTAGTTCTCCGGGAAGAATCCATCACAGCCACACGCGAAGCAGTAGTCGTAGTCACCTTCTTGAGCTTCAACTTCCTCTGAGATGTTATTTTTAAGTGTAGCATGTGAGTACATAAAGTACTCCGCAAGTCTTGGGAAAAATGCATAGATGCAAGGCTTAACAAAGAAGGCCATATGGTTCTTTTGCACAAAGCAACATTTTAAAATTCAATTACTACTAATTATTTTCGAAGGCATTATTTTAATGAAGTAAATGCTTTAACAGAATTAACTTTCTAGCGAAGGTTCCAACTACCAACACTAGCTAACCAATTACCATTGGTCAAGTTTTAAACTGCGGGTTCCATCCACCCTCTCTGGCTCCATCCGCCAGGATTCCCTTCCGAGAGTTCCCTCCACCCTCGGAATACAAAACTTTTGATTTTAAATCCAAAACCAGAAATCTACCATGTGAATGCATTCCTTGCCCGCCCTTGACCGTGGGCACGGCTATTCGAATAGTTTTACACTCTGCAGAGGTTGTACAACTTTACCCACAAGAGATAAATTATCTTAATAGTCAACATGCTTTCTTTGGCATGAGACCCCGATAAAATATCACAAAGCCTTTCACCTACTCCAGTATAGCTAGAGACCACCCGCTGAGGTTTCACCGCAGAAGGGTTAAATCCGCCCAATCTGAAGCCCCCTCTTGCGCCATATGAGTACAGTAAACCTTGTCCCTCACTATGAGTAACCAGTACACCCTGGCACTCAATACACCACTGGTGATATCTAAACTACACCTTTATAGGTTAGTTAGCTAGGTCGTACCCATATAGACTTGTGGTTGTACGGTTAATGCTCAGTTTGGACAAACACAAGCGTCGGTCCTTAATTGACTAGGGTGGAACATACACTTAACAAGTTCTCGTGCTTACTGCACCAACCCAAACAGCCATCCACCCTAATCTAAACCAACTTTCACATTTTTATTTTATTTTAAAATCACAGTGACAACTCCAATTGCCACTTCACTTTCAAACACAAGGATTTAATAATAAATCATAATTTCCCATTTTCAAGATTTTCCAAAGTTATTAGATAGCAAGACTAAGCATTAAGCTACCCATCTACTATTCACAAGGTTAATAGTAATCTCATTATTGAGACAAAGGAAGTTCTAGGGTGACAAGGTACATGGCAATCAATGTCAAATGAGGGCATAACAAAGTTGGAATAACTAATTCCTAAAGACTTGAACTAGGGACTTTATGTAAATAGCAATGCACATAATTTGAAATAATTTAAAAACATTTCAAAAGCATAGGCTCAAAATGATCAAAGGAGACTTGCCTTCTTGCAGGGTTTCTGGGTCTTCTTGCTGCTGTGAAGAGGGATCGTCGACAACGTTGGAATCTACGCGAGGAAAGACGAAGCAACAAAACAAATAAATACAAAAGAAAATTCAAATAAAATCCAAAAATTCAACAGAGGCCATAGTTGGATAGATTATGATTTTAGATGAATTTAGAAATTTGAATGGCTGGAATTGGAGTTAAAATGAGAAAGTTATGCTCATTTGAAAATCTCAGATTTGAATAAATCGAGAAATTCGGAAATTTCTGACAGGTGGGACCCACTGGAGAATTAAATTTTAATTTCTATTTTTATTTTGAGAGACTGACAGGTGGGGCCCACTGAACAGTAACCACTGGCGGTCACTGACATGTGGGACCCACTGGACAGTGAGCCCACGGCTCAGCCTCTGACACATGGGACCCACTGGACTTCGGGCCCACTTGTCAGAGATAGCACAGAGAGGTGGGGCCCAGGCGGCAGTGGCCAGCGCAGACCGGCGGCCGCTGACAGGTGGGACCCACTTGTCAGCCCGGAAAATAAACGAAAGACTCAACCTCCGCGCGCGGAGCCGGAGGCTCGAACGCGCGCCGAGGGAGTTACGGGCGAGCGCTGCTAGCCAAGTGAGCGGGGAGGCGTTGCCTACCCAATAAGGGTAGGTAACCCTCTTGAGGGGTACCTTCGGGTGGTCCGGCAGCCGTGGACGGAGGCAAGGTCGTCGGCGGCGAGGGGAGGCCGGAGAGGTTCTGGCGGTGCGTGATATGTAATCCTGGTGCGGAGGGGGTCCGGTTGGAGGGGTCAACGAAGTGCGGCGACGAGCGGAGAAGGCCGGCGACGAGGAGGTGGCGGAGCTGGCTCGGGTCTTCCGGCGCGACGGCGCTCCGGCGGCGGGGAGAGGCAGCCGAGGTGACGGGGAGGTTCGCCTGGGCGTGAGGAAGCTCGGGGTGGCGGCGGCGGGCTCTGGAAGGGTCCGAGGCGGCGGGGAAGGCTCGCCGGAGTTGGGCGGAGCTCTGAGGGGAAGGTGGCACGGTGGCAGGGCTCTACGGGGCTCGGGGAAGGAGGCGGAGAGCGCTGCGAGGTGGTGTGGGGAGAGATGAGGGCGATGGGGGTATTTATAGGGGCAGGGGAGGGAGCACGGGCACTTAATTCCTCGCCGGAGATCTCGGTGGCCGGCGGGGAAAGTTTGGGGGAAAAAGGAAATAGGGGGCCGGAGAGGGAAGGGAGGCGCGGGCGTTCGGGATTTGGTCGCGCGGGGAGCTCGGGGATTCCAAAACCGGAGAGAAACGGGGAAGGAAAGGCTGGGTCCGCCGAGGATTCGGTCGGCCGGCGAGAAAGGAAAGAGGGGGAAGGAAAAGGAAGGCGCCGGCTCCGCGGGGACGACGAATCCGACAGGCGGGCCCCGCGTGCAGTGAGAGAGAGAAGGGAGCGGGCGGGCGGCGCGGATGGCTGCCACGCGACCCAGAGGCGGATCGGGCGTCCGAGAGCGGGCGAAGCGGGGACGGCCGAGATGAGGCGGGCTGTACACGCGTCGCCCAAAGAGGAGGGGATGGCGGGATGCGAACGCGGGTGGCTGACAGCCGGGGCCCAGGGGCAGAGAGAGAATGAGGGGGAAGACGCGGAAGGCTGACAGGCCGGGCCCGCTTGGCGGAGGGAGAAGGGGGAAAAGCGGGCCGGATCGGCCGAGCGGCGACGTGGGCGGATCTGGGCCGTCCACGCGTCGGCTGGAGGAAAAAGGGAGAGATTTTTAATGATTTTTAATTTCAGAAAATGCTAGAAATTTATTTAGGCCTCAGAAAAATATGAAAATACCTCCAAAAATTCCAGAAAAATTCACAGAAGCTTCTGGACATATTTTGGACTAAATAAAATTATTTCCAACTACTGTTGATATTTAATTTTCATATTACTTTTTAAGCTCTAAAAATAGTTTTTAAATTCCAGAAAAAATCCAGAAAGGCAAATAAAAGCCAAGTAAAATCCAATTACCTTAAAATAATTAATTTGAATTTAAATTTTTCAAAAAGCCAAATTTTGGGATGTGACAGCCAAGCTCGGGACAAAGTTGTTATTATCAACAACTTGTCACCTACAAACGGATGGACAAACGGAGGTGGTGAATAGAACACTTTCAATGCTGCTATGAACGCTGATTAAGAAGAATCTCAGAGAGTGGGAAGATTGTTTGCCGCATGTGGAGTTTGCATACAATAGGGTGGTACATTCTACTACTCAATTATGCCCGTTCGAGGTGGTGTATGGTTTTAAACCAATCACACCACTTGATTTGTTACCACTTCCACTACATGAACAAGTTAATATGGAGGCATTCAAATGTGCTGAATATGTGAAGAAAATTCATGTCAAGACTAAAGAAGAAATTGAAAAGAAGGCATGTTACTACACTGAGAAGGGGAACAAGTCAAGAAAGAAGATGTTATTTGAACCAGGTGATTTGGTTTGGGTGCATCTACGTAAAGAACGCTTTCCGAATAAGCGTAAGTCCAAGTTAATGCCTCAGGGAGATGGTCCATTCAAAGTACTTTAGAAGATCAATGACAATGTATATAAGATAGAGCTTCTAAGTGATGATTATGCTGTGAGTTCCACATTCAATGTTGCTGATTTGTCACCATTCTTTGAACCAGAAGAATCAGAGTCGAGGACGACTCCTTCTCAGGAGGGGGAGGATGATGAGGACATCCCGATTGGTCCGATTACACGAGCACGAGCTAAAAAGATTAATCAACAGGTGAACTCACTCCTAATTAAATTTGGCTTTGATTTACATGAGAACTGGCTACTACCTAATGCTAGTATCTCAATTGGTCTTAGGTTTGTGCATGAGGAGGCATTGGGATGTCGAAGCTAGAAGAAATCAGCACGTGCACGCAACGAACTCAAGGCGAGCCATAAGGAGTTAGTGGTTTCTTCGGTTGGTGAGCACAACAAGAACAAAAGCCCAATTCATGTGGCCTAAAAGCCCACAACCGTGCATCAAGTCTGGCCGAAGCTATGAGATTAAGCACCTTGATTAGCCTATGTTTGGACCACGTGTTTTTGTTTTAGCATTGCTGGTTTCGGTTTTGAGTTTGTAGGATTGTGTTTTGGATATCTTGGCCGAATAGGATGCAAGTCGGCATTAGGCCTGTGAGCTATTAATTTGTGGGTGTGTGAGTTAAATATCATGGTTCTCCTTTTGTAACGACAGACCACCATAAACAAATATATTATTTTTAGAGAGCAATACGCTTGTTCTTCCTAGGGTTTGGCATATACTACAACCTAGAGGGGAATTGGGCGCTCTCTACCCGTTGTTCTTGTGATTCCTTATGATTTGCAGAAGCGACAACACGTCTACCTGTGTGGTCGAGTAGGCTGGATCACAAGCGTGTGGTTGGGTGAATTCTTTTGTCGCGGGTTACTATTCTAACAGTGGTTGGCACCATCAGTTCGTCAGGTTGCACGGATCCAAGTTATCATCATCGATCCTACATCGTGAAGATCGGGCACCCCGTATCAAACAACTAATAGGGTTATGGAATCAGGGGAAATCTTAAGGTCAAAAAGATTCAACCAAAACAAAAACAAAACTTGACTGGTTAGAATTTTCGAGACTTACATTATGAAGAATCCCTAGTTGAGTCATTCATGCTCGTGTACCAAAGCATGATGTGGTCGTGTGACTTTAGAGGGATTATTCGACGCATGGTAAAATCTTTCACATGCCATGAAGTAAGACCTCTCTCCCTGAGGCGAGCGATGGCATCGACCCATCACCCTACTATTTCCTCCTTTGAGGAGGACCTCCACTTTTGGTTCTCAATGGCAACCCGACCGGCGAAGGAAAGACTGTCGCCCTTGCTAAACGTCATGTAGAACCACAAGTTCTTCCAAGACCACAAGGACATGGAATACATTGGAATGTATTCTTTGGCCTTCCCATCATGGAGATGCAAAACGCAGCCTCCAGGTGACGCTACCATTTTCTCGACTTTGTCATCTTGTAGAAATATATGAGGAGCACCAAACTTGGCGGAATCCCTAAATATGCTTCGTAGAGGTAGAAAAATATGCTCAGATTAGCAATTGAATTGGGGGCGAGGTTTACCAACTCAATCCTGTAGTACTTCAAGACTTTAGAAAGGAACGGGCATGCAAGCAATCGAAACCAGCACTCAATGTATGCCCAGACGAACGAAATCTCACCTTCATTCCCGCTCGATAATTTATCTCTGACCACTGACCTCCTCGGGACTAGAACCTTATCGAGAAGCATTCATTCCTTTTTCCATAGCCTTAAGCTTCTTCAATCCGAGCTCCAATGCTAGCTAATTCTTAATTAGATCCGACATTTTGGCTAGGTGATGGAAAATCGAAAGGGGATCGAAAGGATTTGAGGCTACGGGCGAAGAGCGCTAGGGCAGAGAAAGAAGAAGATGAAAGGTTTCTTCAAAAGCGTGAAACCTCAAGGCAGCGCGCCACTGATTTTATAAGGGTTTTTCTCTATCTGTAGACAGAAATTACCTGATCTGAAGCCCAATGGACACAAAATCTTTTAGTTTCTTGGTTAGTTTCTCAACTTTAAAGTGAATATGAACCGCTTCTTTATTCTTGCTATTTCAAGGAGCAGTTTTTCGATTACAATTCAATCGGAAGAAATTCATATTCTGAATTCACTTAAAGTTCGGGGCTAGCTGATGAGTATTGAATAAATCCTTATGTACGACTTTAATATTTAATTAAGGCTAAAGGACCTCAGTAGTCGTAAACCTCTAAGGGTTGCTCCTCAATACCCTGGTTGGAGATACACTATGCGTGTTGCCTCACCGGATGACTGCTCGGAGACTCCGTGTACTGGTACCTAGTCCCGATTTCAGGTATATTTCTTCTTTGCAGTGGATAGAACGCATGCCTTATCCACTCTAAACAGCATGACATTTTGGTCCTAAGCCTTTGATAATAACTGTCATACGGTTGTTTCCTACGTTCCTCTCCTACTGACAACAACCAATGATTAGGCGTCCTCTCTTTGACAATAACTACCTCCTCAACCAGACGCGCTGGTTCCATAAGGTGTCTTCCCCGGTGGATAATTGACATCTCTTCGTTAGTATTTAAGGCAGGACAATCAAAGATGATTCTCAGATGATTCATTCTCATTCAATTCAGTGTAATTAGAGCTAATCTCACGCCTTATTAATGGAACCTTGTAACCAGTTCATAGCAATAAAGAGTATCCATATTCTCTCCTAAGGATTTTTATCATCTTTCTTATTTTATTTTGTAAGATCGGCGATTCAATCGTTGATACCTGTGCATGCACCTATGCATTAAGTTAGAGACTTGTGGTTCATAGGCAATTAGGACTTGAGAGTGTTGCTAGGTTACGGGTCTATTGGGTGAATTAGTTATGGAGCTGGCTAGCGGGTTATAATTTGATTGAGTTTAACGAGTCTAACGGACAACTCGTGAGCTGGCTTAAGCTCGACTCGTTAACTTAATGAGTAGAAATGCCTACTCAGCTCAGCTCGTTTATGGTACTAGTTCGTATCGAGTTCTTAACGAGCCGAGCTGGGTCGCCAGCTTCGAGTTTTTTTCACACCAAGCCATGACCCTAATTGTGGTCGTCGTATCACTCTGTTATCTCGTCGTATTTGGTGACAAATCTACGGTCTGGCGACTAACTATGCGCGTGCAACGACTATAGGCAAAAGTCGGCAATGACGGTATATTATTCCTCTGCTAATCTTTTGTTGATGTTGACGTATAGCTTTGCTTACGTATACTTGCTGTTTGAGTGTTCTATCTGGCAACATTTTTTACGGAAATATATTCGCTTGTTATTCTCAGCAAATTAATTGCTAGTTACCCATGTTCAGCCCGGACAGTCTCGACAAATTGCACCGTTTATGTAAATGCATCTTTCTAGGAACAGAGCCTAGCTCAGTTGGTGAAAATTGTGGGTGTACACCCCACCACCCAGAATTCTTTTTTTCTTCCTAATTACAAAGATCGATGACTGGTTCCTGCTAGTATTCTTGTCTTTTTTATATGCATCTTCCTTGTATCACCCCTTAGTTGGTTTTTGTTGGTTGCTTCGTGTCATGCGGTTCTTGACTAGATTAATTATGTGTTCAAGGTTCAGGCAGATGGCAACTAGAGTTCAGAAATAAGGGAGCGGCTTTCTCCTATGTGATGTTCCAATTCTTCTATACTACGTATTATTCATGTGAAAGAGTGTATGTAACATCTTGTTACGCGCGCAGCCGTGCGATGTAGGTGTCATAAAACGCATGGCAAATCAGAAGAAACAGGAGATAGGAATTTACGTGAAAAATCTTTATGAGAAAAATCATGGACATATGAAGATAGAATTTACAGTACGAGGAGAAATTATACGACGGAGAACTTCAACGCATCTAAACCATGTGAGACTGGAGGGGATACACACACATTAGGAAACAAGATTCCCAGAAGAATACCAAACCGAATTAGAGTGGTGCCACACCCGGTGCAGACACGATGACAAATTCGTATCATAATTTTAACGGTAGGGATATTTTGTAACCTAGAGTTGATTACTACAACATATATTGGCTTATTTGCTTGGTGAACTATACACTAACTGCAGTGATCTTTCCATTTCTGAGTAGTGAACTCTGCTTCTGTTTGTGGCTGTGCTCTGCTTCTTACTCCTTAGTGCACCTTGCATTAGCAGCAGAGTAGTGTTCTATTGCATATTTCGAACGGGTTACTCGAGCCTTTCCATACTGTGATTCGTAAGCCTTTTTTAATGCGAATTGCATAGGTGGTTTGTCCATTGAGTTTTCGCCACCCAAAAAAAGGCAAAAAAAAAACCGTAAAGGAAGACAAAATGGCATATAGCGTTTTATTGGAACTCAATTTAAACTAGTACGATTAAGATCGTCAGTTTTGTGCATCATTGCACTGTACGTTTTTCTTTATGTTACAAATTTCGCCTTGATTTTTTTTGCTTTATTTCTCGCATATATTTCTCATATATTGCTCTTGCAAACTGGTTACAGGTCTCCTCAATATATATAGGCTAATAATATCTACTAACACACATATTAGGACTTCAAGTTGGACATAACATCAACTTGAGTTACACACAGAAACGGATCCAACTACGTCTAGAACTCTAAGTCAAGATTAATTTTTAACACTTTAGATCTTCACGAGCAGCATATACTCTCCTCTTGCATCTTCCTCCTCATGTTGGCGATGAAGTCCTCGAACCTCTTGTTCATCTCGTCCACATCGTCGCTGCACTCGACCTCTGTTTCCTCTCGTGCCATGTCCTCCTCTCCTCTGTTTCTCTCCTCGTCATCAGCAATCTGTTCAGAGTAGAAACAAGAGCTCTTGTCCTCCACTGGAACAATCTCCCAGACAGCAGCTTGATCAATGTGCTTGTCCTCCACTGGAACAGTCTCCCTGACAGCAGCTTGATCAATGTGCTTGTCCTCCACTGGAACAATCTCCCTGACAGCAGCTTGATCGAAGTGGAAGCAATCAGAGCTGTGTGATCTCTCCACGAGAGGAAGCTCTTGGACCACGACCTCTTCCCTCTCGGTTGCTGCTGCTTCTGTCCATGGCAGTGCGCGCCGTGCCGTCGCCTTGGCCGGCCGAGGGCCTCGCGGTTGACGCTCGAGCCGGCGGCAGTCGGCGATGATCGCGTTCTTGGCAGCCTTGTTCTGCCACACGACGACACTCATCCTTGCCTGAGGCTGAGCCATGGAGGAGGCACCCCCACCGGCGGCAGCAGAGGCGGTACTAGTGCCGGTGCTGGTTGTTGCGGCGCAGCGACGAGCTGGAGTGGCGAGGAGACCGGCGTCCTTGAGGATTATGAAGAGGATGGCGTGGCAAAGGAGAATCATGTTCCTCCGGGTGACGAGCTCGACGAGGCGGCGGCTGTCGAACTCGAGAGTGAAGAGGTCGGCGATGAGGGTGGCGGCGGGCCCCCGGAGGCGCGGCGGTTGGATGAGGAGCGTGTGGAGGAGGAGGAGGACGGCGAGGAGGGAGAGCAGCGCCGCGATCTTGGCCTCCATCTCCATTGCCATGGACACGCACGCGGTTTGGCTGCGCTGCTGGCTGGACCGTAGCTGTTTGCGACGAGATCGGGCTGAGCTAGCTGCTGCTGATCTTCACTTATATATATACTACTACTCGAACCGGACCGATTGCCGGCGAGGCGGCGAAGACTGAAAAGACTTGACCATGTAGGATCCTGGCCCTTGGATCGCTCATCGGACGGCTGCAAGCAATTGTGAATCCTCGCTCGCTCACGGCCGCAGAGGTCCACGTCCACATCTCGTCGTTGGGGTGGGGTCCATCAATAATGATCTCCAAGTACAAGCACAATCACATATCTACCCAACATGAAGAATCTCTATCTCGCGTACATATCATATAGATGTATTCACTATCACATATCTAACCAAAACGAAGATCTCTATCTCATAGATTGTAGATGGACGTTTTTAACCACTGAATGTCTACTTTTGCGTTTACTCTCTCTTCTTAGACTCCGTTTGTTTCGACTTGAGCTTCTGATTTCTGATTTATTTTTCACTATTCCTAAATTTCATCTTTTTTTAATTTTTTTAGCTTTTTTGAGTTTTTTGCCATTTTCTATATTCATTTATATTGTCTATAATGGGCTAACATATTTTTTCTATTTTTATTTTTAAATTTAGTTATGTTAAATAAGTCATCGTTAATTATAGTGTAATTTTAATCAACTATAGTATAATTTTAATTATAAATTAATTTATTTTAATTTAACTGTGCGGCATCTTAGATCGCATGAGCTAATGTTCAGCTCTTGATTATTTCGGAGAGAGACGCCAATATCGATCCGGGAATGGAACCCAAGCAAGGCCGACGGCCAGTCGAGCTTCCGCTCGGTCCCTAGTTCTGTTCAGACTTGACAGGAGTAAAGCGGTCGCGTGCTAAAGATAGACCCGACCAAGTCCACGGGCCGAAGCAGGGTTCACGCGGCGCCACGAACCATGTGCCGACACGTACCTAGCTAAGTGCACGGCCCTGGGGGTGTGCGTGCGACGGGGCGGAAGCAGCGTGGATGACGGGAGGGAGACTTGACTTGATCGCCCAAGTCGGTCAATCAACGGCCCGACACGGTAACTTTCTGGTGCTGGCCCGGTTTGATCAAGTCGTGAGAATATCATACATGCTTTTTGGCCATACTTTTTTTTTAGAACATGAGTATAACAAGAATACATGCACGTACATATGTATACATATAACCTCATCCATCTATACATATCTATATGGGTACGTCCAATACACACGTCTGAAACGAGACAGAGACTCAAGAGTCTCTGGAGCACGGACAAACGCTTTGACCATTGAATACATCTACGTGTGCGTTTACTCAGAAAGCAATATTCACATAAACAGTGCTAGAGGACAATGTTCACGTGCAGGGGCGTAGCCAGCAGGGGGGTTTGGTGAGGCTTGAGCCTCACCTCCCCCCGATGGCAACCAACAAGCAAAGTAAAAGTGATTTTATATATTTACTTGTTGCCCTTATATTATTTGCTGCTTTGCTGCTTGCCATTTTGCTTGAGCAAAGTAAAGCAAAACAAGCAATCAAAAGCCTTCTGCCATTGGTAACAACCAACAACCTACTTTTAGTAATACTTGCCATTTTGCTTACTACTTGCTTACTTCTTGCCTTTCTCTGCGCTCTAAATATTTTCGTTGCTCGAGAGCAAAAGTTACTGCTGATTTCCACGGCACGATTCCTTCCCAATTTATCATAACCAAATTAAAATCATAATAAACTTGTTTCAAAAATTGTACTGCCCAGCCGTATCAATAGGCATCACCCACAAAAATAGCACCAATGAACATTGTCTCCTTCATCTTGTTCTATACTGTCTCCTCGGGCAAACCTTCCAATGACCTATTTTCTGCCATCCAAACTCTAAATCAAGTGGTTCAAAATTTTAAATTCATCTACATTTATATTATACTTCCAAGTACCTATTTTATACATTTTTATTTCATTTGATTTTATTTTGTTTGGGCCGCTTTTCACGTTTAGACTACGATATTTCCGAGTATGACTTCGCTAATCTTTCTCACCACCAGTATGCTTTGAGCCCACCCTCTATTTTCTTTCTGGCTTCGCCACTGTTCACGTGAACAGTGCCCTCTGAAAATGCGTGCGCCACAGGCTTCGAAGTCGGGTGGCTTGGCTGCCCACTGGCGAGTCGAGCCACCCGAGCAAACGCTCAGTCGCATTTTTTGGGCATGCTTGACAGGTTTTCATTGTAGCTGATGGTTTTATTTTAAGATAGAAGTTGATAACGGAGATACTGACATAGACGACGCACATAATTTTAGACTCAAAAAATCATTTAAAAAATCGGCTTCAAAAATTTCTGTCATTTCAATTTTTAAAGAAGCTAAAAACCAAAAGTTAAAAACCTAGAAGAACGAGACCAACTACTATAGAACTGTACATAGGACTAGCTATTGGCTCTCTACCTCAATTCATTGGCAACCTGGCAAGCTAGCATGCTCCGGTTTTGACCAAGGTTTACACTATATTAGTGTATCTTACCATCCATCCTACCTAACATTACTGCAGAAAAGGTCATCACAGACGGTTCAAAAATGTTATCACAGACGGTTTCGTGAACCGTTTGAGGTTATGGGTCAGTAATAACACGAGATCATCACAAATGACTTTTGAACCGTCTGTGACGCAGACTATCACAGACGATTTCTACTAAAAATCATCTATGATAGTTGACAATCATAGACAGTTTTTAATACAAACCGTTTGTGATATATAATATATCATAGACGGTTTCTACTACAAACCATCTATGACATTAAACTATCATAGACGATTTATAATTGAAACCGTCTGTGATATATCACATATCACAGACGGTTTGTACTAAAAACAATTTGTGATTGTCAATTATCATAGAAAGTTATAAGTTAATAATCGTTTGTGACATTCCTTTCTACTCCTAAACCTATTTCTGTTTGTTGGCTAACCTCAGGATATGGTAGTTATGCCCTCTGAAACAAGCAGATCAACACAGTATACATACATCTAATTCACATTCATTCATTTCAAAAAC
The DNA here is from genome assembly GCA_017311315.1 of Dendrocalamus latiflorus. Classification (NCBI taxonomy): domain Eukaryota; kingdom Viridiplantae; phylum Streptophyta; class Magnoliopsida; order Poales; family Poaceae; genus Dendrocalamus; species Dendrocalamus latiflorus. The sequence continues at coordinate 14,915,874 of CM029622.1, read as the reverse complement.
AAGGACAACCATTTTACAAATTAATTAACTAAATGAATTATCCAGCTTTGAACAAATACACACATGAATAATTAAGCTCAATCTTATCCCAGTAAAATTCATTCTACATTGTGGAACTCTCCGTTTTCTTGTATGACTCTAGACATCAAGAAGTACACACACTGTCCTCGAATATGTTTGAGGTCAGCTTGTTTCAACAGAGTTATAGGGATGGACGCAACCGATCAATGTCGTGCATACATATATAAATTGATAAGTATAAAATAATTATCACAAGATTGACAAACTTGAGTATCATAGTTCTTCCCAGAATCGACGAGTAGTTGCATGTTATGCCAAACATAGAATCCACAGGTGTTACCCGGCGGGTGCTAGTGGCACTACAAAAATAGAATTTGTTAGTTCAAGAGGAATTACTATGAAGTGTTATATAGAATTAATGTGTACTAGTGAATACCAAGAAATCTAGAACATGTCGCAAGACGTCGATCCCTCCCTTGGATTTCTGTACCTATGCAACGTACGTGGTGAACGACCTACGTGATTCTAAAAAGTTAGCCTTAGTCATTGAAAAGAAAGGAAAGACTACAATAGAGTTGTCTATAGACGAAATGTGTTTATCTGTCGATTAATCGTTGGGCAACTGTGTAGTCGGTTCTGTTCCTTCTAACGGAATCAAAGTATATTATTTTATTACATTTTGGTATAATTACAATTAGAATCCAGTGGAACCTACACAGGTATGTCGTCTTGGTCATTAAATCTAAGTTCGTGTTGCTTATAAAGTACAAATCAACAAGTATAGCCACTAATGCAGCACTTACTTCTGGTTGTGAGGCATAAGTATGAATTCCTTGTTGTGGTGAGCCACCAATGCCATCATCATGTAATTCTGGACGAATGATTAATCCTCCTTGATGGTATCCATAGAGACCAAGCGTAGGTCAAAGAAACCAATTAGTGATTTCGTTAATTTGGCTTCAATCACCATGTATCTATATATACACACACAACATCAACGAGTTATATATGATATTTATGTGTATTACATAAACGTAGACCATGGTTATACACACTTACTGTGTCCAGCATCAAATGAGTGAGGTGTTAAGTGTGAAGAGAAAGGATAAGTCCTCAAAGGTCACCATGAAGACACAATCATGAATATCGTGCTGCAGATGATGCGGTCTAAACTTGACGATGGCACCCGAGCGCTGTTGTTCCTCCAGTTTGTTGGCCTGTTCCATGTAATATGTATACAATCTCTGGCAAACCAGTCCTAGGGTTAGGAGACACTCTTTTGAGACGACCAATGGCTCATCTAGCATGAATTTTTGGGCTAACGGCAAGTAGGGGATCTCATCATTGGTCTTCTTCGGTTTGCTCTTGTCACCTCAGTTGTAGGTTAACATCACAGTGGTCGACTGGGCACAAGATATAGATGCACCATGACTTTGTTGTGTCTGTGCAGGTAGCTCCGGTGCGGATAGCCCTCGAGGACTTGGTACCAGTGCAGATGGCTCTTGTGGACTTAGCACTAGTGCAGATAGCTTGAGTGGACTTGGCACCGGTGCAGATAGCTCAAGTAGACTTGATACCGGTGTAGATGGCTCTCATGGACCTAGCACTAGTGCAGGGGCCTCTAGGCAGATATCTTTTTTGAGCCACTGGATGAATGCTCCAATAGCTTGCCATAGAGTCATGAACTCGTTATTGGGGGCATCTACAGTGGGACGACTCAAAATTGGTATGAACACTATTCACATTCACTTTTGCGAAACCTGGCGTTAGAGATACACCATTCACCAAGGCCCAGGCCCCAGTAGATATGCCTGGCCCCAAGCAGCGCACAAGCCAATGGAGGCATATCTCACTTGGAGCTTGCACTTTATAGCCACCTACATAACGATATAAAATTAACTACTCCAACATGACTATCAATGGATCGAGAATTCCAAATATAATAATTATTACCAAAATGTCATCAACAGAAAATCAGTGATTGCTTTCTGAGGTAGGGTTGGACGCGTAACTACTCCGACGGTTGAGGGGCTGCCTAGCATAGGAGCGGCGGGGGCTTCCTACTGATTTTTTTCTATACCTTTGCATCCATCTCTGACTAACCTTTGCATCTCATCTCTAATTTGTGCCGTAATGTCCTCTCGTAGCTGTGCCTCATGTTTGGCTTTGGCTCTCTTCCTACTCCGGTGTGCTTCGGAGTCCTCTGCAAAACCATATTTCCAAGGAACGTACAAACCAAAGCCTCTCGTGCCACCCGGGTGCTCCTTGTTTTCCAAGGTTATGGAGAGTAAATCTTTCTCCCTAACTGCATGGAATGAACATTGGAAAGATTCTACACTCAGAGCTTGTAGGTGTTGGGACACTTTCTCGTCTGCGGGGTTTCGAAAGGAGATGGCCCTGACACGGTAGATGACTTCGCTTTTATCTAGTTTTGGGCACGCTCATTAGGGACCCTAGCAAATGGCGAGGAGATCTTCCACAGGATTGCCTATCCATCCTCCTTCCTCCATTGCGGGATTTTACCTGCATACCTAGCGGTGCCGAGTCTGTGGAGGTGCGCCTTTTTTGCCTGGAGGGCCATCTGCGTCGCATTTTCACTCCTAAAATTATCTGTCAAATCTTCCATCGAAACAAGTTTTTTTATGTTAAAGGAATAACCAGACGGAACTTTTACACTATGCAATCACTGGCATGGTTCAGTTCTCTTGGCCTTGGACATAGTGTAACAAGCACGAGGAAGGTAAGTTCGTCCTTTATCGGTCTTTGTTGGTGCTAACACAGGCCTGATATCCATATCAACCAAGTCAAACCATACATTGACACCATCCTTTGTTTTGTCACGAATGTTTAGTAAGAGACCAATTAAGCTATCACATACATTCTTCTCTACGTGCATGACATCGATTGAGTGGTGAACTTCTAAGTGCTCTCAATAAGATAAGTCCCAAAATATTGATCCCTTCTTTCAGACGTTCTTCTCGCGGGTCGTCGATTTACGTCCCTTTCTAAGTACAACATCTAAATCCTCAACCATATCATAGATCACTTTTTCGCTAAAATGCCTTGGAGCTGAACTGTCCACCTTCTCTCTGTCGAATTATTTTTTTTATCCTGCGATATGGGTGAGCCCTCTGAAGAAACCTATGGTGACACATGTATACAGTTTTACGTGACTACTTCAGCCACACACTCTCAATATCATCTAAGCAGTGAGTAAATACTTTGGCCCCCTTTTGTACTTTGGCCCGTCAGGTTTGTAGAGTAGGATAATCATTTATGGTGCAGAACAACAAGGAGCGCAAAGTAAAGTTCTCTTATTTGTACGCATCCCATACCTATACCCCTTCGATCCATAGTATTCTTAGATCTTCCACCAACAGTGCTAGGTACACATCAATATCATTGCCAAGTTATTTCGGCCCTTGGATAAGTATCGCTAGCAAAATATACTTCCGTTTCATATACAACCAAGAAGAAACATTGTAGATGCAGAGAATAACGGGCCATGTGCTATATCGGCTGCTCATGTTACCGAAAGGATTCATTCTATCTGTACTCAATCCAACCTTATATTTCTTGGTTCTACACCGAAATCTGCAATTCTCCTATCGATGTTTCTTCACTGGGCGGAATCAGTAAGGTGTCTTAGAATTCCATCCTGCTTACGCTGCTCGGAGTGCCAACATAGCAGTTTTGCCTCCTTTGGGTTCGCAAAAAAGGGGGGAATTATAGAGATACCAAGCCACCTTAGCAGGAGGTCATTTCTTCACCTCTATTACCTCGCCGTCATCTGATTTATTCTTACGCTTGTATTAGGATATGTTGCACACCGGACATACATGCATGTTTGCATACTCTTTACGGTAGAGGATACAGTCATTCGGACATACATATATTCTTTCTACTTCTATTTCCAACAAACAAAGAACCTTTTTGGCTTCGTAGGTGGTTTTGGTCAACTCGTTTTCTTCCGGAAGCATGTCCGCTAAAAGACCTAACAGTGTTGTGAAACTCTTGTCGGACCAACCGTTGCTTGCCTTCAATTTCGACAGTTCAAGCACAGTTGACAACCTCGTGTACTTTGACTTGCAGCACGTAAACAAATGTTTCTCCGAGTCCTCCATCAAGCCTTGAAATTTAACATACTCTCTCTTATCATAGTTCCCATCAAGCTAACTAGATCTAAACTATCTTCGATTCTCCTTTCACCAAAAACTAAATCTAAATTATAATACAATTAGGAATAAATTACTAACCATAAGTAGCCAATAACTTAGTGGATCTACAATTACTCTTGCCAACTAGTCTCCTTTCACCGAATGGCCTCAAAGCCTCACCTCCAGCTCAAAGCAGCAGGTAGATCTGGAATTTAAGACAGAGATCGACGGGTCTGTGCACAATTCTAATCGACGGGTTTTTAATACAAACTGTTTGTGATAATCTAAATATCACAAACGATTTTTAATACGAATCGTTTGTGAATTATCATAGATGGTTTAAGTAAGAATCATCTGTGATATTTGATAATATCACAGCCGTTTCTTGTTAATAAATGTATGTGAAACTTTACAGACAGTTTTAACCACGATCCGTCTGTGATATTTCACTTTTACATACGATTTTTAGCTCTAGCAGTAATACAGACGGTATTTAAACTAAAATCATCTATGATTATATTTAATACTGACTATTTTAGATAATCGTCTGTGATGTGATATGTAATATTAGATTTTTTGTAGTAGTGTAATTAACTGGACGCAGAATTGTGTTTGTGTATACCCTCTCTGCAATTGCAAAAGCAGTGAGTCACACGTTATGGTGCACGCCATTGTGCTCGTACGACATAGCACGCCTAGTTGAGTGTGAACATGACAATATCCCATTGACTCGAGTCGTTGGATGATTACTTTTCGGGTGTACTTCTGTTTAGGTGTGTGTTTGTTTGTTAGCAGACACATGGTCATCCCCTCTCTCTAATAAAAAAGCAGATACCTGTGAACTCTTCTTCAGTCGTTGGACAAGGTGAGAACGCACGCACCCGGCTCAATTCTTAAGAAAGAAGAATTGATCGACCTTGCAATGATAGCCAGTACCCTAATTAATTAAAGGCTTGGATCGACTTAAGCTCAAGCGTAGTTACGGCACAAAAACGTTCTTCTCTTCTCTTCTTTTTTTTTTTTTGAGAAAAAATCACAAAAACTTCTTCTCAGGCGTACGTGCTATAACATCGATCCCCGTAAGCACCAAATTGTGGTCGTATTACCGGTTTACCTCTAGTCTGTAAAAGTAAAATTGTCAAGAGGCTGTAAAGCCGTTGGCAAATACGCACGATTCTGTAGTGTCCGGCGGCGTCGAGCAGTTCTTCCACCGCATCGCAGTCACGGAAGCCTTCAAGGATGGAACACTCCACAGACTCCTCGCTTCTCAGACTTCTCAGTACAAATTACACAACCCATTGTTTGGTCCAAATCCAATCCAGATCTGATAAAAAAAACTGCTAGCCCAATTTGGTCCTAGTCCATAAGAACTTTTGGGCTGGCCTGGTCCAAAAGCCTGGATAAATTAGCCCATTAGCAGCCTTAGGATCCAACTAGCTTGTGGTATTTGTGCTGGTTGAGTGGCAGGTAACAACGAGCCTGTTTATATAGTCTTTTGGATTTGATTTATAAATAGTAACAGTTTGTAAAGAATCTAGAGATAATTACGTGTGATTTTATCTAATATAAATAAAGTCGTTGCAGTGTGTACTATAATCAACTAGTACGCTCCGTCTTGAAAAGACACTCCGTTTGAAAGTACTATAGAAAAGCCATGTACTGTAGAAAAGTAGCATCTAGAAACCAATAACACACTGCTACAAAAAAACCTAATACTAGACGCCACATCACAGACAGTTCCCCAAAACCATTAGTATTAAATACAAGCACATACGATTTTAGTTTAGAGACAATCTGTATTGCTGCCAATGATAAAAACCGTCCGTGAAGAAATAATATTACAGATGGTTCATGGTGAAAACTGTCTATGAAGTATCACAAAAGGTTATTAACAAGAACCGTCTGTGATAATTAAGTCATCACAGACGGTTTTTATTCTGTAACAATTTCACTGTATTAATTGCACGTAGACCCGTCGACCTCTATCTTAAATTCTAGATCTATGTTGCTACTTTAAGCTGGAGGTGGGGCTTTGAGACGGCCATTTGGTGAAAGGAGACTATTTGACAAGAGTGATTGTAGATCCATTCATTTCTTGACTACATATGGTTAGTAATTTGTTCCTAATTGCATTATAATTTAGATTTATAACTTTTTGTAAAAAGAATTGAAGATGGTTTAGATCGAGCTAGCTTGATGTAGAGAGAAGATTATTTACATCTAGTATGATTTAGAGTTTAGTCTATTTCTACTTAATTCAATGTAATTAATCATTCTTGCTACATATAGCTATTTTCTTACAAAACATGCGCAACATCATTCATACAAAATGACTTTGGAACCATCCGAGCAGAATCAGAATTAGACATCCAAAGATGAGTAAAATCAAGCAACTTACAAATAGCAAAACCGAAAAGGAAATTACATGTATATTTGTTTTCTTTATCAAATCTCGTTGTCAGTGTTCGTAAAGATTCGACGCATTGATAGTTGAGAAATTACATATAGCTACTTTAGATCGTATATATATTGTGCACTAATTAATTAATTCAATATTTAATGCTAAACTGTTATGTGCGTAACGTACGACCGAAGCTGGATGTAAGATGGGAGCTGTGTGAGTGAAGAGTACATTAAAGGCGTGTCTGCTTTTACAAGAATTGTCGAGAAGGATATGTTGAATAAGAGGGTATAATATATGTATTGTTTATGCATTGACTACGAGAATTTAAAGATGTTTAAGAACCGAGTGCAAATTGAAGCGCACTTGATTCAAAAGGGTTTCAAAAAGGGGTATATATGCTTTGAAAAGCAGATTAGACAGGAATGTAGTAATAATGACGTCACTGACAAAGCCAATGATATGCCACCGAATGATGTTGATTATGGTTTTGATTCGGATAGACTGCATGATGACAATCAGGATCATATGTTTCGCGATGCAGAAGGGAACTGTGATAAGAGAGAGTATGTTAAATTCTGAGACTTGATGGAGGACTTGGAGAAACCTTTGTTCACGTGCTGCAAGTCAAAGTACACGAGGTTGTCAGCCGTGCTTGAACTGCTGAAATTGAAGGGAAGGAGCAGTTGGTCTAACAAAAGTTTCATGGCACTGTTAGAACTTTTAGCGGACATGCTTTCGGAGGGAAACAAGTTGCTCAAAACCAACTACAAAGCTAAAAAGGTTTTTTGTCCAATGGGAATGGAAGTAGAAATAATACATATATATTTGAACGACTATATCCTCTACTGTAAAGAGTTTGCAAACATTCATGTATGTCTGATGTGCAACGTCCCCTGAGATAAGCGTAAGAATCAATTAGGTGACAGTGAGGGAATAGAGGTGAAAAGAGGACCTTTTGCTAAGGTGGCATGATATCTTCTTATAGTACCTCGTTTGAAGTGGTTTTTGCGAACCCAAAGGAGGCAAAATTGCTGCATTGACACTCGAATGAGTGTAAGAAGAATGGAATGCTAAGACACCTTGCTGATTCTGCCCAGTGAAGAAATATCAATAGAAGGTTTGCAGACTTCGGTTCAGAACTGAGAATATAATGTTCAGATTGAGTACAGATGGAATGAATCCTTTCAGTAAGATGAGCGGCCGACATAGCACTTAGCTCGTGACTCTTTGCATCTACAACTTTCCTCCTTTGTTGCATACATACTACATGGAATATGCCAACAAGCCAGAGGGACAACGACGCTCAAGTGTCACTGTCAAATTTAGGTCGCATCATCTTCACCACAATATTCATGACTATGTCTTTACGGTGACTTTTGAGGACTTATTCGATCTCTTCACACTCGACGCCATTGATGCCTCACTCATTCGATGCTGGACACCGTAAATGTGTACAATCACGGTCTATGTTAATGTAATACCAATGAATATCATATATAACTCATTGCTTTTGTGTATATATATGGATTCATGGTGACTGAAGCCAAATTAATGAAATCAACATTTGATTTCCTCGACCCACGCTTGGTCGTCATAGATATCATCAATGAGGATGCACCATTCGTCGAGAATTACATGACAAAGGCATTAGTGCCTCAACGCAACAAGGAATTCATACTTATGCCCTACAATCAGGGATAAGTACTGCACTAGTGGCTATACTTATTGATTTGTATTTTATAAGCAATACAAACTTAGGTTTAATAACTATGATTACATACCTGTGTAGGTTCCACTGAATTTTTATTGTAATTATACCAAAATAGAATAGAGTAATATATCTTGATTCCCTAAAGAGGAACAAAACTGACTACATAATTGTTACACAATTAATCGACAGGTAAACGTATTTGCTCCGTAGATAATTCTATTGTAGTCTTTTCTTCCTTCCCAATGACTAACGCTAACGTTTTGAAATCATGTAGGTCGTTCGTCGCGTACATTGCAGAGGTACGGAAAGCCAAGGGAGGGAGCAACGCCCTGTGACACGATCTAGATTTTCCGGTATTCGCTAGTATAAATTAATCCTATATAACACTTTATATTAATATCTCTTGAACTAACAAATTCTAATTTTGCAGTGTCACTAGCAGCCGCCAGGCAACACTTGTGGATTCTATATTTGACACAACATGCAACTACTCCTCGATTCCGCGATGACCAAAGATCGTCAGGTTTGTCAATCTTGTAGTAATTATTTCATACATATTAATTTATATATGTATACACAACATTGATCTTCCTACCGGCAGATTGTGTCCATCGATACAATTTTGTTGGAACAGGCCGACCTCAAACAAATTTGAGAATAGTGTGCGTACTTCTTAATCTCTAAAGTCATAAAAGAAGATGGGGAGTTCCACAATGTAGAATGAATTTGATTGTGACAAGATTAAGCTTAATTCTACAGATGTGTATTTGTTCATGGATGGATAATTTATTTTATTTCAGTTAATTGATTTGTGAAATACATGTTCTTGTTTCTGAAATGAATGAATGTGAATTAGATGTATACGGTGTTGATCTGCTTGTTTAAGAGGATATGGCTATCGTTTTCTGAGGCTAGCCAACAAAAAGGAATAGATTTAGGAATAGAAAAGGATATCATAGACGATTATTAACTCATAACCATCTATGATAGTGGTCAAAATCGTATGCGACTGTCTCTTTCCGTACTCTCTCACAAACAGTGTAACACCTTGCCCATCCTCTGAGCTTAGAGTGCTACCATCATTGTATAGTAATACCACTTTTAAACATCTGCTAAACATTTTAAGCAAACTCTACCCTTTTTTCATGAAGCAGCAACCATTTACACCCTACCATATTTGTTTTTAGCAACTATTCAAAATTACTAGTGGAGTTAAACATACTAACAAAAGCTAAATATGTAAGGTGCTGCAAGAACGTGAAGTTATTCATGTGCTACGCCCGTCCGTGCATGACGTCCTCAACGGTCACCTAAAAACAAAACAACAAAGTAAGGGTGAGTCCAATGACCCAACAAGTGCACAATAGAATAATAAACACTACCAAAACATGTAAGCAAATCAACCAACCATAACATACTCTGCATGCATTGTCATGCTCATATCATCATTCTCATGTTTCCACATTAACCATAACATACGCCACATGCATTGTCATGCTCATATCATCATTCTCATGTTTCCACATTAACCATAACATATGCCACATGCATTGTCAAATCATCAATGCAATGCAACCCTGCTCTACATGCACATTTGCTCATCACATTGCAAATACCGGTATTGCTGAGTGAACACCCGTCGATGTTCACCCATAATCTTGGGCCCGCCCATATCGGCACGGGGGTCTCTCCACTCCCGTGGAGGCCTACCGAAGTAGGTCTCACTCAAGAGCACTCCAGATTAGTCTGCTAGCTTTACTCATAGCTAGGGACTTTCTCACCGCCCTCACTCTTGAGTGCACATAATGCAAATGCATATGCCTATTGTCATAATCATGCTCATCATTAACATTATTAGCAGGTAAGCATCACTGCCTACCTTACTCCATCATCATTACCATCATTTACCATGCAACATTATGCCATGTAAACATCACATTTTTACATAAACTTCATCATACCACGTAAGGAGCACATATTTTTCACAAACTTTCGGTCTACCGCTCTACCATGCACTTGCCTGTTAACCAAGCGGAGTGGAACGACGTGGGGACAACGTCGACTCAAGACCTCCACCTGAACAAGCAATAAACCCGACTTAACATATCATAACGAAACCAGTGATTAAATGGGCGACGACGATACTACACGCAATCCCAATTCTGGCATAAAAACACACGGGCTTCAGGGACCTGTCGCGCAGGTACCAAAACCCCCCACTTTTTATCCTTTCTTTTTCTCCTCTTTTCTTTCGTTTTTCTTTTCTTCTCTTTCTTTTTTTCCTTCTCTCTTTTCTTTTCTTACCCGGCCGGCCCCTTCTTCTTTTTCCTTCCCCACCTGCCCCTCTCTCTCTCTCCTCACTTCTATCCGGCCAAACCGGCCTCCTCCCCTCGTCTCCCCCTCTCTTGTGCAGGCTCTCCAGGCGATTTGGGGGCGTGCGCGGGGCAGCACACGGCTGAGCTCGGGCTCGCCAGCCCCGATGTCACATCCCAAAATTTGGCTTTTTGAAAATTTAAATTCAAATTAATTATTTTAAAGTAATTGGATTTACTTGGCTTTTATTTGTCTTTCTGGATTTTCTGGAATTTAAAAACCTATTTTTAGAACTTAAAAAGTAATTCAAAATATGAAAATTAAATATCAACAGTAGTTGGAAATAATTTTATTAAGTCCAAAATATCTCCAGGAGCTTCTGTGAATTTTTCTGGAATTTTTGGAGGTATTTTCATATTTTTCTGAGGCCTAAATAAATTCCTAGCCTTTTCTGAAATTAAAAATCATTAAAAATCCAAATCCTTTCCTCCGGCCGACGCGTGGACGGCCCAGATCCGCCCACGTCGCCGCTCGGCCAATCCAGGCCGCACCTCCCTCTCCCTCGCTGTCCAGCGGGCCCGGCCCGTCAGCCGGCGGCCCCGCCTTCCCCTCCTCCGCGCCCGACGCGTGGACGGCTCGGATGAGCCGAGTCTCCGCGCAGGCCATCCAGCCGCCCGCTCTCACTCTGCCCCTCTTCTCTCTGACCTGCGGGCCCCGCACGTCAGTCGCCGCGCCCACTCCCGCTGCCATCCAGGCCCCGCCTGTCGGCTGCCCCGCCCCCACTTCCGCTGACGCCCGGCCCCGCCTGTCAGGCCCGTCGTCCCCGCGGAGCCGCCTCCTTCCTTTCTTCCTCCCCTCTTTCCTTTTTGCGCCGGCCGACCGTACTCGAGCCGAATTCGGCCTTTCCCTCCGTCTTCTCCCCGGTTTTGGAAGCCCCGGACGACACCGCGACCGAATCCCCGATCTCCCGTGCTCCCCTTCCATCGGCGCCCCCTCTTTCCATTTTCTCCCCCTTTCCTTCCTTTTTCCGGCCGACACACCGGCGAGCAATCCCGCGCCCGTGTCCCCTCCTCCGCCCCTATAAATACCTCCCTCGGCTTTGCCTCCTCCCGCACCACCTCCCAGAGCACTCCACCTCTCTCCCTAAGCCCCGAGCGCCGTCACACCGCGAGTTCCCCGTGCACCCACGGTAAGTACTCCGGCGAGCCTTCGCCGCCGCCTCGGTCATCCCCGGAGCCCGCCGTCGCCACCTCGAGCTCCCTCGCGCCCGGGCGAACCTCCCCGACACCTCAGCCGCCCCTCCCCGCCGCCGAAGCGCCGTCGCGCCGGAGGACCCAAGCCAACTCCGCCACCCCCTCGTCGCCGGCCTTCTCCGCTCGTCGTCGCACCTCGTCAACCCCTCCAACCGAACCCCCTCCGCTCAAGGATTGCATTTCACGCGTCAACCACACCCCTCCGACCCTCCCTCGCCGCCGACGACCTTGCCTCCGTCCACGGCTGCCGGACCACTCCAGCAGGTAACCCTCAAAGGGATTACCTACCCATTAGGGGTAGGCAACGCCTCCCCGCTCACTTGGCTATCACCGCTCGCTCTCCCCTCCCCCGACTCCTCGGCGCGCGTTCGAGCCCTCGGCTCCGCACGCTGAGGTTGAGTTTTCGTTATTTATCCGCGACTGACAAGTGGTCCCCACACATCAGCGGCCGCCGGTCTGCGCTGGCCACTGCCGCCTGGGCCCCACCCCTCTGTGCTAGACTCTGACAAGTGGGCCCGGAGTCCAGTGGGTCCCATGTGTCAGAGGTCGAATCAGTGGGCTCACTGTCCAGTGGGTCCCACATGTCAGTGACCGCCAGTGGTTACTGTTCAGTGGGCCCCACCTGTCAGTCCCTCGGAATAAAAATAGAATTTAAAATCTAATATTCCAGTGGGCCCCACCTGTTAGAAATTTGAGAATTTCTAGATTTATTCAAATCTGAGATTTTCAAATGAGCATAACTTTCTCATTTTAACTCCAAATCCAGCCATTCAAATTTCTAAATTCATCTAAAATCATAATCTATCCAACTATGGCCTCTGTTGAATTTTTGGATTTTATTTGAATTTTTGTTTGTATTTATTTGCTTTGTTTGCTTCGTCTTTTCTCGCGTAGATTCCAACGTTGTCGACGATCCCTCTTCACAGCAACAGGAAGACCCAGAAACTTTGCAAGAAGGCAAGTCTCCTTTGATCATCTTGAACCTATGCTTTTGAAATGTTTTAAATGTTTTAAATTATGTGCATTGTTATTTACATAAAATCACTAGTTCAAATCTTTAGGAATTAGTTATTCCAACTTTATTATGCACTCATTTGACATTGATTGCCATGTACCTTGTCACCCTAGAACTTCCTTTGTCTCAATAATGAGATTACTATTAATCTTTGTGAATATTAGAAAGGTAGGTTAATGCTTAGTCATGCTATCTAATACCTTTGGAAAATCTTGAAAAAGGGAAATTATGATTGGACCCTTGTGTTTATAAATGTAGTGGTAATTGGAGTTGCCACTGATCTTTCAAAATAAAATAAAAATATGAAAGTTGGTTTAGATTAGGGTGGATGGCTGTTTGGGTTGGTGCAGTAAGCACGAGAACTTGTTAAGTGTATGTTCCACCCTAGTCAATTAAGGACCGACGCTTGTGTTTGTCCAAACTGAGCATTAACCGTACAACCACAAGTCTATATGGGTACGACCTAGCTAACTAACTTATGATAGTCTAGTTTAGGTGCCACCAGTGGAAAGTGGATGCCAGGGATGGACTGGTTATTCACAGTGAGGGACAGGGATTTACTGTACTCATATGGCGCAAGAGGGGGCTTCGGTTCGGGCGGTTAGCCTACCTGCGGGAAACCTCAGCGGGTGGTATCTAGCTAGATTAGATTAAGGTAAAGGCTTTGTGATATTTTATCTGGGTCTCATGCCAAAGGAAGCGTGTTGACTTTTAGGATAATTTATCTCTTGTGGGTAAAGTTGTACAACCTCTGCAGAGTGTAAAACTATTCGAATAGCCGTGCCTACGGTCAAGGGCGGGCAAGGAATGCATTCACATGGTAGATTTCTGGTTTTGATTTTAAAATGAAAATTTTGTATTCCGAGAGTTGAGGGAACTCTCGGAAGGGAATTCTGGCGGATGGAGCCAGAGAGGGTGGATGGAACCCGCAGTTTAAAACTTGACCAATGATAATTGGTTAGCTAGTGTTGGTAGTTGGAACCTTCACTAGAAAGTTAATTCTGTTAAAACATTTACTTCATTAAATTGATGCCTTTGAAAATAATCAGTAGTAATTGAGTTTTCAAATATTGCTTTGTGCAAAAGAACCATATGGCCTTCCTTTGTTAAGCCTTGCATCTATGCATTTTTTCCAAGACTTGCGGAGTACTTTATGTACTCACATGCTACACTTAAAAATAAATCTCAGAGGAAGTTGAAGCTCAAGAAGGTGCCTACGACTACTGCTTCGCTTGTGGCTGTGATGGATTCTTCCCGGAGGACTAGGTCGCGCTTCCCCAGTCAATTGCCTGTGGCGAATTGATGGGTCGTCCTCGAGTTTTATTTGCTTCCGCTTTATTTCTTGTGTGCGAGGTCTTAAACCTCCTTGTAATAATGTGACCCTGAGGTCAGTACTCTTATTTATTATAATAAATCGTTGATGGTGATGTTTTCCATTCTGTTTGACTGTGTGCACTAGCTTTGATCTGGGACTAGTGCTGTAATACACAGAGGGTCCGGGTTTGATAATCCGGGGGCCCGACACCCGAGCTCGCCACCGCCGCCGACTTCTTCGCCAGCCCCGCCCTCTCTTCCATTCCCACTTCCTCTCCCTCTCTCTCGCATGCGGCGGCGCTCGAGCTCACCGTCGGCTGAGCCCCCCCCCCCCCCCCCCCCCCCGCACGCCGGCCTCTACACCTCGCCTCTCCCCGGCTCGTGGAGCAGGCGCGCACCGCCGGCGGTTCTAGCTGGTCGGCCGGGGCTAGATCCGGCCGGCACCCTGCCGTTGGCGACCTCCCCTCCGGCCTCCCCTTGGATCCGGCCAACCCGAGCGGATCCGCCGCTTCCCCCGTGTGCGTGGCGGCGAGGCGCTTGGCGTCGCCGCTCGGCTTCGGCTCCCTCACTACTCACCCGCCCCCTTCGGCTCACTGGCCCCAGGTCGCCGGCCCCTGCGCGAGCGCAAGTCGGTACTCGGCCTCGCCCCCAATGGTGCCGCGGGTCACCGACGCGGCGCCGGCGCTCTGCGGCTCGCTTCTTCTACTCAGGGCAGTCCACCCCTGTAACATCCCAAAATATTGAAATTTGAAAATGTGAAGCTTTTGAATTATTTTGCGCTATGTTTTATTTGAATTCGGAGTTTATGATGTTTTTCTGAGAAATTTGGTGAAGGTTCCAAAAGTTAAAAGGATCAAGAAGAAGCAAACATATTTAATTAATAGAAAATCAAGGTTCAAAATGCGAATCTGAAAAGATGATCCATAAAAGACAGGGAGAGAATTGGGTTTAAACATAAAATCTCATTTTCTAAAAATAATAGCATGAACACCCATGGAAGCAATCAAATAAATACCCACATATATGTATATACATATATGAATAGATGTATATTAAAAATCTTGTGCCTACAAATTTAATGACAAAAAATATATATATACATATAAATATAAAAGCTAGGTTAGCAAGGAGGGAAATAAATAAATCCAGAATTTTATATATGGATGTATACACACACACAAATACATACCCCAATGCATAAGCCAAAAATAAAAAGAAAAAGAAAAGAAAATAATAATAAAAGGAGCCGGGCGGGCCGTCACCCCGGCCCAGCCTCTCCCCGTGCGCGCGCGCCGACCCAGCCTGCCCCCTCGCTCCGCCTCTGTCACGCGGGCCCGTCTCCACCCCGCGCCCTCCTCGTTGACAGCCGGCCCCCGCACTTCCTCTCTCTGGCCCCGTGGGCCCGCGCCCCGCCCGCATCCTCTCCTTCTCTTTCTCTGTCGCGCGGGACCGCTTCCCCCCCCCCCCCTCTGCTTCGCTCGGTCAAAAGCCGCTTCCCCCCATGCGCCCGCGTCACCTCTCTGCCCGCGCTCAGCTTCCTTCCTCCACGCGGCATCCATGTGCTGCCGTCGCCCACGGTTTCCCCCGCGCCGCCCACCGTTTCCATAGCCTCCCCGTGGCCATAAGAAGCTCCCGCGCCACTCCATTCTTTTCCCCTGCCTCTTCTTCCATTTCTGCTCATGCGCCGGCCGCAGCGCCTCCACGCCGTCCCGGCCGCTCCGACGATCTCCGGCCAAGAGCACCGCGCCAAATCGCGTCCCCACTCCTCCTCTCCCTCCCCTTCCACCCAATCGGATTTTCGTGCGCCGAGCTCGCCGGAGTCGACTTCCTCCCCACCGCCGGCCAAAACCGCCATTTTCGTCGTCGTCTCCGACTCAGAGCACGGCTTCTCAATTCTTTGGGTGTGGAGCACCACCGTGTGGCCCCGAAGCTCCTCCAACCGTCGGCCGATGCCATCCGCCACCCGAGCTCCCCCTCCACGGTGGCCTCCCCCGCCTGCCCCCGGCTCCCGTCGCCGGCACGCCACGGCTGCTCTCCGACCCTACCAACGCTTGCGGTGAGCTCCCCTTGGCACACTAATGCTCATGCTCGCCCTACTCCACTCCTTTCCCCCTCCAGCTGCCGTCGCCATTAGTGGCCTTCCCCGCCGTCCGCTCTCCACCGCCGCTGGCCCGCCACCGCGCTTCCTGGCCGAAGCCGCCACCCCCTGAGGCATCCCCACCTCAAGGAGATCCCGTTTTACTGGTCGCTGCCACCTCTCCGGGCGCCGCTCACCGCCGGCAAGGCTGCCCTTGCGCCGGCCTCACCTTCCTCTGTTCTGTCCCTCCCTAGCCGCTCGGAATAATTCAATAATAAGCCTCCCTCTGTCAGCCCAGGCAGTGTGCCCACTTGGCTAGCCGCGTCAGCGTTCGAATTCCAACAGTAAGGTCCCGGGTTCGATCCCACCGACCACCCCTTTTTCCATTTTATTTCATTTCAAGTTTTGTACCTCATTCTAATTAGTAAAAATTATAGAAAAATTGGAGAATAATCTAGGAAACAAAATAAGTTTAGATGGGATGTAGAATAAGGTTACTCCATATTTAATGTCTAGTTAATTACTGCATGAGTAGCTAATGTAATTGGAACATTTAACAAAAGACTAAGTTTTAATTAAAGGTGTTAATAAAAGATGACTTCGGTTAATTATCTGAAATTTCATAAAGAAAAGCGGCATTGGTTAAATGTTCCAAATTTAGTAAAAGTACCCTTAGTCATAAATGAAATACGTGATTCAATATCTAGCACATTGTCATTCAATAAATCTTGGAGATAGAATACTGTTAAGCAACAAATATTAAGAGTATGGGACTAATCCGCAGATAATACTAAAGTTTTTCAAGATAGAGACGAGTTTAGTAAATGTTTAGTCCTAGATCAAACAACATATGGATAATTAATGTGGTCTGGATAAATGAATTAAAAGACTAATTAATACTCAAGGGCATAGTAAGAAATTTAGAAAGGATGTTGTTTAGGTTTAAGCTCTCATGGAATGATGATTTAGCCAATGAAAATTCTCTAAAGAATAAATCATAAATCCTTGCAAGTTAGTAAGATTGTAGAATTAGCCACTACATGGGTTAAACCATAACTATTATCTCTATGTCCTAGAAGTTGTGAGAATTCTTCTTGACCATTAAATGACTTTGTTTAAATGACCAAACTTAATATCAAGGGCACCCTTAAACTATAATTAAATATATGTCATAACATTTGGTATGAAGCCATAAAATAAATCTTAATAGTAGATTCGATTAAATGATAACTCCAGCAGTTTCACAAGAGTAAACGATATGCCAAAGTCATTTAAAAATGAAATATATGTTTAAATTAGAAAGTCATGATTTATAAACCCCACTAATAGTACCTCACCGATAAATAAATCTCAAATGCTAGCTTTGGTTAATAATGGCAGTTGGCGTTTAGATTAACAGTCCACATAAAATATTGAGCCATAAAATGCTATGACATCGGACTCTAATATTTATTTGGTAAACCCAAAATTTAAATACATCGCTATATATAACAAGTGCCTGGAAGATTAACGCTCAACAAAGTGATACCCAGTTGGACTTGTACACCTACTCATAAGTCCATCCTAACTCATGGAACTTCCTTGATAAATACAAAAATTATAAAAAAAATATTATTAATAAAAATACTAAGTTATCATATCCTACACCGACCTGGCCTCAAATCACCCAAAATCACCCATTAACTCATAATAAAACTAAATTGAGTTTATTCGGATTTATTTGGATCTTTTGAGTTATTTGCTTTTATTTGGATTCAGTCGTCTAGCGCGTAATTAGAAATTGGGAGTCGTGAAGATTCAGTGGATCAAGCGAGGTCAAGTTCAAAGTGAAGATGGAGACCAGAAGCTCAAGAAAGCATTGTGTGAGCTCAAGACTGCGGTAAACCGCGCCAGGCGAGTCAATACTTTGATCATGTTGAACCTACATTTTCTGCAAATTATTTTGTTTTAAATTATCAAGTTGCATGCTGTTATTTCATATGCAAATATATGTTTAATTTGAGATTCTAGTTATATGCCCATTGTTACCTTTGCTAATATTACACCTCCTTTGGAATATTTGATTACGTGAACCTTGTCACCCTAGTAAAATTATAGTAGTAACTTTTGGAAATAAGTCCGTAATTATACGCCATGCTTAGTACTGCATAGATACTTGGGGGCGCTGAAATGTCCCCAAATATTATTGTCATTTTAAATCATGAGAAACTGGTTTGGGCAGTCATGGTGGGAATGACTGATATATTTTTACATGATTATTTTATGCTCCCAAAAATCCTAACTTGCTTAAATACCTGGATGGATGGTTTGGGGGCTGGAATGTGGTGCAATGGATGCACAAAGAAATGTGAAATGTGGTAGAACCATCCAGGTAGCTCTAAGGCCTGAATCTTGTCATGTCACCCCGTGTAAAACAGTACAACCACAAGTCTGTAAAATACAACTTGGCTAAGTAAACTTATTGAAACCCCGGACTCATCTCACTGGTTGGGGTTTGAAGGGGCTACGCTAGGGCAAGGGGGCCTGAAGGGACACCAGTGGAGGGTGAAGTTTCCCAGCTGTCCTAACGTCGCGGGTAGTAGAAGTCCGATCGGCGTTAGTGGCTGTGGGAAACATCTCGCGCATAGATGGGACCCACCGCAAGTGGGAGCAGCCCATAAGGTGAGATGACAAAAGGGGCTAGATACTTTGAAAAGTCACTGTGAGGGTCTGCTCAACCACATGACTAAGGAATCGTGTGGGGCAACGAGTTGATCATCTCTTGTGGTGAAAGTGTACAAACTCTGCAGAGTCAAATCTATTCGAATAGCCATGCCCACGGTCATGGGCGGACATGGGAACTTACTCGAGTTAGTCCTATTTAAAAATGTTTGGAAAATGGGAATGGAAAAGTGGAGGGCAGCGGAAAGCCCTGATTTGAGTTGTCCTGGGTGTCGCCCCAGTGGTAAGTTAAATGGCTATAACGCTGAAAGATGTTATACGGTGTGATGCCGTATATATGAAAAAATTATGGTGATATTAGGCATATGGTGTGATGCCATATGTATGGAAATTCATGTTAATATTCCTTGAACATTATGATTTGTTCCAAAGCTGCTAGGTCTCAGGAAATTTTATGTATTGTATTTCAAGTAGTGGCATTTCTATTCTTACAAAATAAAATATGGGTGGAATAAACAGGGTCGTGAGTAAAGGAGATGGATGTTTGTAGCATGTACTTAAAGGTATTGGTGGATTCAGGTCGATCATGAATAAAAAATGATAGTGTGGGTTCTGGGAGAAATAAATTAGTGGGGTCCAGTTGAATAGATAGGTTAGATAAATGATCTAATTGAATTTTCAGGAATTTGGAAAAATAATACAAGTATTGGAGTATAATTCTTGATTAGTGATATTCTTGGTGGATATATATAATAGTGAATCGTATACTTGGTCAATGATATTCTTGGTGGATGTATACTCAATGATTTTGGAGAATTAGGGAGTGCAAAGGTAAATTGCTGGGTTACTACACTAATGATTAATATAAATTCTTGGAAGATATTGGTGATAATGGGAATTAATAGGAGATGATCAATTACTAGAGGGATGAATTGAATTTCTGAGAAGATTGGAGGATTCATAACAATTAGTGGATTATAATCTTGGTAAATTGAATTTTCGGTGGAGGTATATTTGTGGATTAGCTAGTGATAGATAATGGAAAATGAGATTGATTATTGGATTATGGTTTTGAATCAATGACGAAAAGAATTGAATACGAATGATATCGGTGGATTTGAAAGTAATTATGTTAGAGAATCATTAGAATTCAGAGGTGAGGAGCTGATGAGTAGTAATGACAGGATTGGATTATTAGTAATTCAAAATACAAAGTATGATCGGTGGATTAAATAAATGATGACACTTGCTGTTTGGAGTTTTAGACAGCAATCATTAAAGAAATTGCATTTTCCGTGGATTAGGTCAATTTTGGCCATTGTAGTGTGGAGTTAGGTAGCAACTATAACACTTTGATTGAGCAATGGTAATAATGCTACTAAAGGCGATTTTGGCAAATAAAAATAACCCGAGCCTCTCCTTTGTTAAGCCATGCATACTATTTATTTGCATTCTGTGTATTGGCTCGCGGAGCACGGGGTCGGAGTGCTCACGCTCGCTTTTGAGACAAAATTCAGGATCAGGAATCAGATCACCTTGCCTCAGCAACACGACTGGGCATGCTGGCGAAGAAGATGAAGATGTCAAGGGCTAGGTCGTGAACCTCCAGTTGGCTGCCTGTGGGCATGTCCTGAAGGTCCCACCTGTGTGCTTCGTTCTTCCGCTGCTGCAATTTAATGATTTCGGCCTAATCGGCCCATGAGTAAGTCTACTACTAAATTTACGCTTCCGCATGATATGTATTTTGATATTCATTACTGTAACTGTGAGCACTATCTACTGATCCAGGGAATAGTGCAGTAATCACAGAGGAATCCGGATTGTAAAATCTGGGGTCCTACAACCCCCTTCCCCTACTTTCTACATGTTTGTGCTTGTGAGACCGTGTTGGATAAACATGGAGGATGGGCAACCTACTTGTTTTGCGGGACTAGAAACGGAAGTGGTTGTGGATGATCTCCTCTGGATGCTATCGACGGCGTCATCTGAGCTTTGTTGGGATCTCTTCTCCTCCTAGCCCTTCTCCTTCCTGCCCTTCTCCTTCTTGCTCTCTCTGCTTGCTCGCTTCTTCTCGGCTGAGGGAGGAAAATGAAGTGGTGCTTGGCTTGGTTCTTGAGGCTGTGGCAGAAAAGTGGAGTAGGTGAAGTGGTTGTGTGTTGTCTTGTCTACTTAAGAGGCATGGCTAACACTCTCACTATGAAATGGCGCTTTTGCCCTTTCCCATTTTGCCTTGGCTGGATATGGCACTATGGACTTTTTGGTCCAATGGTAGCCCTATACTAATTGGTGCTCTTCTACTGCAGCAGGTAAATTAGTAAAAGGTAAGAATAGAATTTCCCGCCGGATGACGGAAACCCATAACGTGAGATGGTGCCGTCCGCCCCTGGACGGTCTGGGAACCTCTGAGAGTGCTACTTTTATGAGGCTTTCTAGACGGTGCCGACCGTTCCGGGGTGGTCTGGGAACCTCTACGAGCGCTACTTATTCGGCATTCTAACAGCCGATGGGTCTGACGGCAAAAACCGCCCTTTCCTTCCTTAATTCTTTCTTTTGCAAATTAGTGGTGTTACAAACAGCCAGAATTTAAAAGCCATAAGACACATCCCAAAAAAACAAGTCCTCTTTCTCCTGGATCCACTTTCCCCTTTCCTCCCCCTCCTTGTCCTCGGCGGCTATTGCTCCCAAAGATCCGCACGCTCTGCTCCTTTATCAACCATGGCACAGTGGAGCATCCAAATGATTCAATGGGAGGATTTGTCTTTCATTCTTTCCATTAATGGGATTTGGAGGTGGGATTTGGTGAACTCATGGCTGTGATTAAAACTTTCAATTGCCTTTTTCTTGGTTGCTGTATCATGGCATGTCCTTGTTCTAAGCTCGGTGCTAGTTCATCTCTTGTTCTTTTGTGAAAAGTTTTCTTTGTTGTATTTCGGCTTTCTTCTTGTATGACATGCAGTTTATATCATATTTAACTATAACTTGTAGTGTTTGTTTGTAGTTAATTTTGCTACTATGAGCTAAGATTTTTGACATTAAGATCTCACTCGGGAACCATATGTTTTTTGTTCGGTTCGTATTATTTTCTTTCCCCATTTACAAAATCGGGTAAAACCCATCCCTCAACTATCAAAGCGAGAGCATATCACGTCCCAATACCAGTTTTGTAGGTGGTTTTAGGTGACATGGCCGCCACATCATCAATTAGTCTAACCCCACATGTCAATCCCCCTCCTCTCCCTTATCTCTCTCCTCTCTTACTCTCTTTCTCCTCTCTCCACTTCTCTCCCACCTCCAACATCCTTGCCGTCCCCTCTACCTGTTGGGCCTTCCGTCCTTTTAAGCCATGTCTCACATCCATGTTTTTCTCCTCTTCATTTCCCCTATCGCACTCATTTCTCTTATGCATTGAAGGCCAAGGAAAAGTGCGAGGAGCTCGAGCCCCTGTTCCAGCCGCATCTGTTGGACCGAAATAGCGACAGAGGGGGGTGAATGTCGACTTTAAAAACGACCTTTCAAAAGGTACCCACTAATAAAACTATTTTCTTCAATAGCTATGAGAAGCTTGAGAAGAAAAATAGTTCATATACTCCTTGGGCTTTTAATACCAACCAGAAAAGAGAGCTAAACCCCAGACAATAGGGAAGAAGCAAAACCACATCTGAAAATAACTAGAATCAGCAACTGGTGCAGCCGGCCAGTCTGACCGCCCATGGGGCCGGTCTGACCGCAGTTGGCCGGCCGGTCAGACCGGTCCTATAAGGCCGGTCAGGTCGGTGTTATAAGCCCGGTCAGACCGCCAAAGACCAGCCGGTCAGACCGCCCCTCGTTTTTCAGAACAGGCAGGGGACTGAATTTTCAGATAACAAATTCAGAACTTCACACTGCAATAAAATTTGAGATTCCTCTCTGAAAATTTTAGTCCAGAACTGTAAGACTACCTCTCAAATAACATGTAGAGCCTAGGAGACAGAGAGAAAACAACTTAAGAGCAAGAATTAAGGATCTTGACCAAAAACTAAAACTTAACAGGAAACTGCACCAAAACTCAAATTGCTCTTTAATCTCTGATTCTTTGAACATGAAATCAAGAGACTAGCTAAGAAATAACCTCAGGACTCAAGATACCAAATCTCATGCTCTCTTTCAAAAGAAATCAAAGGGGACCATGAAACCTCTGTTTGAGAGAAACCCTAGAAATGAAAAATAGAGGAGGATGAAGGCATAAAGCTGAGATTAAAAATGATTTGCTCATGGGAAAAACTGACCAAATGATCTTGAGACCTATTCCTATCACAGAGCAACCCATTTTGAGCCTCCTCAGCAATAATCAAAGCCAAATCACAAAAACTCAGAAATCAACAGAGAAGGCATCGAGAGATAAAACAGGCAGAGAAACAAAGACTCAAATGACTTCTTGAAAGCATTCATTTCCATAAACACAAAGGTCACAGAGGAGTCCCCATACATGATTGAATATAGAGGAATGATTACATAGTATCTCAACTCATCCTCTCCCTCTCTCAAAATCAAGAACCCCAACTCAAGAACACACAGGGAGGAAACAACGAAGGAGACACATTCTGCTCACTCCACCCAAACAGACTCTCAACAACTAAAGCATAAATACTAAAGCCCAAAGCAAACCCTCATCCAAGACTTGGGGACCATGCAGGAGACACCCTTCTTTTATAGCCTCCCACTAATGGATTTGATCCTCTCTTTACCCACTAAGTCTCCACCAACTCTAGTGTTTTATCCATAATCCGCTTCCTTTAGTGCAGCTTTGTGAAATTACCAAATCGCCCCTCCTGCACCTTCCGGGAAGCTTCCTCCTTTCTTGTCGCTCAAGCCTCGCAACCACCTCGAGTCTCCGTCGTCTTCGACACATCCGACCGTTCTGACCTCGACACCGCCTGTGCCTAGTCCGGTCACCCCGTGCCTCGCCACGACTCCGCCTCGACGTCCTGCAGCCATCACAGACAAGAAACACATCACATAGCACCGTTCGACACATGTAAACCTCATTAGCATTAATAAATCGATCTCAAGCATAAAATGACTCAAACGTCCAATCGGGAAGAATAATATGCAATAAGTCCGTCTAACCAAACCTGACTGAGCCAAATGTCGTCATGGCACAAAACGAACCAATCCAAACTCAATCTTTCCAAAACCCTTGTCAATTACTCATCACAAACATGGGGTCATAACCGCATGGTCTCTCAGCATCCTTCGTCGGGCCATTTCGATCGCTCAGGTGAGCACCACCCCACATCACCATGTTCCCCGACTCTCCTTGGGCCTACTCTTCCTTTCCCTTCACTCTATTTGTCCCCCTGTCCACAGGAACCATGGGAACACACTTGTCTTCCTCGTCTCCAACCGGGACCCAAATGACACCACCGCACTTGATCTCCCTTCTTCGTTTGTTGGGTGAGTTAATCATTTCATCTCATGTGTTTCCATCGCCATGAACCTAGTAGGCTGGCCAATCGAGCCTGTAGTTCACCATAGGGCTGCCGCCTCAGCTCGCCTTCGTCTTTGGCAACAGCCGCCATGGATAGGCTCGCGTGTGGCACACTACAGCCTATCATCATCACCACTAGGATTACCTAAAGATGTAGATGCTTGTGACACACTCATTTTTTATTTAGCTGTTTCCAGCCATCGCCATTATAGCCATGGCTGTCGCGCATAGCTACCCACTACCATGGGTCATCCCCTGCCATGTCGTCACTTCCTATGAGCTTGTCGAGGTTGTAGTGTCTTCTTTTTTCCATTCTCCATTGCTCACCTATGACTCCCGCACAGATCAGTGGCGGATCCAGAAAATTTTTTTGGAGGGGCTGAAGTACCTTCAACTCGACCTCAGCCCCTGCTGCATTATACATCCATGCAAAAAATTTATAGGGGGGCTCCAAGGGTCCGGTAGCGGTAGGGGGGGCTCGAGCCCCCCCCCCCCCCCCCCCCCCCGCCCCACCACTGGATCCGCCCCTGGCACAGATGTCGAGCTCGTCTCGAGCCACCATGCTCCGTCCTCCCTATTGCCCTACTCTAGTTAGTTGCGGAGATGGTGAGGTGAAGACGACGGCTGATGGCAAGTCAGGCCCCAGCTCATCAGCACCGAAGAGTGAGGAAAGAAGGATGGTGGAAGGCAATCGGGCAAAAGAGAGAACAGGAAGAAGACAGAGAGTGAAAGAGTGATTTCTTTGGTCACTGAAATGTGGGACCATTGCCATAATGGATAAAAATTTGCCACTAAGGATCTGAGTTAGTACCACCTCACCCAAAACCACATATAAAACTAGCTTTGGACGTGAATTGGCCTGGCTTTTCTAGTTGGAGAATAAATTCTACCCAGTATCGGAGATGACGTACAAAATTAGACGAACTAAATGTTGAGAGACTATAGATGAACTTTTCCTTTGAGAAATTAGGCTCCGATCCTGCATAATGGCATTACTCACAACATCTCACTTAACAGTGTCATATCTCAAAGAGATAAAGTGGCATATGTCTAAAAGAAGCACTAGAGAGTGACATTGGCCCTGATTTTTTTGGTATTTAAGCGGTTTTGTCTTTTAGTTTCTCTCAGTAAGCACTATTTATTAAATTAATAAACCGTAACTAAAAAGTTATAAGCGTCAGTCTAAGGAAAGACATCCCATTATCAAATTTTCCTTTTTGTTCCTGTGAAAAAAATCACTACAGTGATTTGCCGGCGTACCAAAGGAACGGAAAAAAGGGGAAAGACATCCACCCCTTGCTTGGCTCGTCACTACAGTAAGCTAGTTAAGTCACTACACTGAACTTCCGTTGGACTTCTGCTCACTTGGTGAGCTAGCCCTCGTTTCCGAACCAAGAAACCAACGCAAGTGCGGCGGCGCCGATGGACTGTGCGAACGGCGCCGGAGATGGCGCCGGCGAGGATCGATCGAAGGTGGGCGACAAACATATCCTCATCCCCGCTCCCATTCCTTTCGTTCCATATCAAGATGACTTGCGTCCATGTCTGAGCTAAGAGGACCTTCCGGCATCCTGCCTTCTGCATGTGCTGTGGGGAAACCATCCCAAATCGGGATGTATGATAAGGAAAAAAGTGCTCTTTTTTGGGGTGTTCTTGTATCCACAAGCGGTTGGTTGCGATTCTCGTAGCCATGGATCGAACAGAAAGCTTCTGCTTTGTTCCCCATGCGTGTGGGCTTAACACATTCTGAAGTACTCATGAAAACCCCAAGTTACTATTGTTGCTTTTTTCTTTTATTTTAGTTGCTTTAGTAATTGGGTCGGTTATTGCTGTCTATTTAGGCTTTTTTAGAGACAGAATCGATAGATTCTGGTTCTTGGTCGGTACAGATTTGCATTAATTGCATAGACCCAAACCGGCTGATTTATCCAGTATAATTGCTTTTAGATGTCACTTAGATATCAGTAATTGCGGTTTCTCTCTGTTGGAATCGTACCCTGAGGGCAGCTTTTCCATTACCTCGGAGGCTTGAGCTTTCTTCAAGTGTCATAGGGTTCACATCTAGTGCTCTTAAATGATTGCATGTAGTAAAATATTTAAGAAATAAAAAAATAGCTTCTCAACACTCAGGAGGATAATTATATGAGTGCTAGGTAGTTTGTACTAGTGCGACTAGTAGATTGATGATGCTTTCCGCACTTGGTAAGCACGGATGGATTGACCATGCTTTGAGCCCTTGGCCATTAGCCCCTGCTTGTGCTTGTGCCCCAGCCTGTTACCCTGTGGGCCTCCAAGCTTATAGACCACAATGTCTTGGACCTCTTGGCGGTCATCACAAGCATGACATGATGAATATGATGCTGAAGTATGCAGTTCATTTTTATTCCAGTACAAAATCAGATCTAGGGGTTGAGCATGCGGTATGCTTGCAGCATGTGGATCAAGAGTTGAGTTATGTTGGATGGTTGTCTCAATCTTTTTTTATTTTCTTATAAAATAAAATCTAGCGAGTGAGTATGCAATATGCTTGCAGCATGTAAATCAACTATTGAGTTATGTTGGATGTTACTGATTTTCTCTTCAATCTTCATAAATAACTTCTAGTTTGGTGATCCTTATTATCAGGTAAGTGACTTGAAAGAACAAATCCTCCAACTTGCTGGGCTTGCTTGTCTTGAAGAAGAGGTACATAGTCATTTGGAAACAGCTTGGTGGTACAGATTCAGTGTGTCCTTGCTGTTCTGTTCTTTAATCACAGCTTCTTTGATACTATTTGTGGCATCTGTATGACAGGAAAAATCACGGACAGAGCTACTGGAGAAGCTCGGGATATGTAACAAATATACGCTAGTTGAACTGTGCCGTTCATTTGATATCCCTGGTTCAACAGCTAATAAGAAGGTAGGTCCAGCTAAATATTTGAAATTTCTTTTATCTACTTCAGTCCAATGCACATGGAAAAATATCTCTTTTTCATTTGCAGGATGAACTAGTGGCAATTGTGATGGAGTTCTTGATGGAACACTGCTCTGGCATTGGTGGGACAAACCCAGCTAAGGTTCAAGTTCTGAAGTCTGAACTGCAAGTTAATTTGGTCATATAAATTTGTTAAGCCACTTTCTCTGGTGTTAATAGAAGATATTTTCCTTTGTCCATCATAACTGGAAGCCTATGTACACCTGTACATTTTAGATTGAACCAGCTTAACTGATATTGTCATTGGCACACCGATTCTTTTTCATGAGACCATGATTTATCAATTGCAGAAATTTAAGAAAAGGAGGCGTAAGAGGGAAGGAGCGAATTTATCTGGTAGTAAACCTTCGAAGGTATATCATATCTGCATTGTATTTCCTTTTGCAGTCATGTTCATATGCTTCCAGTTGGTTTTGTTTAGTGCCACTAAAGTTATTTATTTATCTAAAGTTATCTGAATTCTTAGAATTTCATGTATGCTTTGTTCTGCAAGTTCTTTCACCATTTTGATAAGCTGCTTCCACATTTTTTTTCTTTATTTCCGAACTACTGCAGAAAAAGAAACCTGACAGAACTGCACTGGAAACTCATGGTGAAGAGAAACCAGATGGGAGTAAGGGTGAGGAAGATAGAACAAACTATGCCGAGTTTGACTTGAAGGATAACAGAAATGAATGTGCTGATAATAAGAAAGGACAATTTCCAAAGGAAGAAGCCAAACCTGAGCCTTCTGAAAGGGTAAATGGCTCTATGTCAAAGAATTTAGATGGAGTTGCTCTCACTGAAGTGCCAATTCCTACAAATGAACAAGCACTAGCTACAACACCATCTGCAAAGCTGGTTAGAAATGTTGAGGGCGACAACACTAACATAAAGGTTTCAAGAAAGAAAAATACATCTATTACCAAGAAAAAAGTAACCACTAAGACAGATCGCAAAGACAAATCCTGTGGTATGTTTCTGGATTCCGTGCTTTCACTTATGCACCTGTGGCTGAGTGTGTTTTGTGCTGTTTGCATATCTGCATGTTGAGAAAGTGCTTATAATAAGTAAAATTATGTTCAGTATTCAGGAATGCACCATCAGTATTATGTGCTAGAATTGCTTTTATTTATTTATTCTTTTGGCTGGAAAAGATGTTTTTTAGTTAGATAATTGCGCGTTTTGGTGATGCAATAGACTACCTATCCTTTTACTCGGCCATTAGTGGAACTCTAATAAAGTAACTAGAACATATCCCACACATTGATGTGGGGGCAAAGGCGGGCAAAATGTTTTAGATCCATAAAAATTCTTTACATTGTAGTTGCAAAGAAAATATATGGTATACACTAATTCGAGAAAATAAATGGTACTGAAATTATCATGTCAAGGGGAGTTGAAATGATTGGTTTAATAAAGAGGTTCTCAATTATCAAGTGCTTAAATTTGAGTTGAAGTAGTAGGTATATAATGAAGTAGCTTCTGTAGATGAGCAACGGCACATATTCACATGATCAACTGATCAGATTACTGTGGTTATGTTAATGGCACGGCTTTATGGAAGGGCACTGTTGATTACATAGAAAATACTTGAAGCATGTAAGCAACAGAAATGCATTATTGTACTTTGATATTTCTTTGCCTGGATTGGTTGGTTACCTGCCAAATAAATGGATAAAAGGAGTTGGCAGTAGCTCTTTCTAAATTAATTGTGGAACTTCACCAACAATTGGTTTGACACTGTGTACTTTTACTTGATTGATACACAAGATATTTGTGGGCTGATACTAATGTTTTTATAGGAAGTGCATGAATGTTATGGTTATGAGTTCATATGCTACAACACTGTCTCTTTCCTCTTGTGAATAGTACTATTACCTTAGAAGATGCGTCTTTGAAATCCAACTATAGATTGACTTAAACCAATCTCTACTTATTGATGTTATTGTGCAAGGTTTAATGTTATTATGCAAGATTTAATGTTATTATGCAAGTTTTTTCTACAGATCACATGACATCTAGTTCCTCCTTTAGTCCTTTTCAAATCTTGTTTCATTTGTATGAAGGTAAAATGATGTCTAGAGGAGATGCGAAACCTCCAAAGCAGGCAGTGAAACCAAGTAAGGATGAGCTGAGGCAAGCTGTCTTCATAATCTTGGATACCGCAGATTTTGCCACGGTGAGATACATTATACATCATTAATCTTTCACAATTTCTCTGTTAACTGTTGAATCGTGAGGTACAATAATGGTTACATACCTAATTGCCATGTCTCGTTGTTACATTACAGTCCTCCTATATGTTTCCCTTGATCTATTTCTTTTGTTTTCACCCATTTCAGATGACTTTTGGAGAGGTTGTAAAACAAGTTGGTACGTCTTTGCTTGCTCCCTTTGTCTTGTCATTTTATATGTGATGCTTGGAGATGTGTTTGGTATTGTTCTGGAATTGTGAAGTTATATATGAAGCCTGAATGCTATTTGCTTTATGACTAGCTGGAAATGCTTTCTGATTAGCTTTCATATCTTTAGACAAATACTTTGGCAAGGATCTGTTTGAGAGAAAACCACTAATAAGGTCTCTGATAGAAGAGGAGCTATTTAGGCTAGCAGAGGAGGCTGAGAAGAAGGAACTGGAAGAGGAGGAAGCAGCAGAAGCAAAAGCTAGAGCTGAACAGGCTGCCAAGGAGAGGGCAAAAGATGGAAGAGCTGAATCAGATATAGACAAGGCAAATGAACTTGAAGCTGGTCATGGAAAATCTAAAGATGCTGCAAGGAATGAAAATGGCAGTAGTATTGAAAATGGTGTTAAAGGTGGGATTTCTGCAAAGGCTGCTGAGAATAGATATAGTGATGCTGCTGGTGAAAGTTCACAAGATGGCAAAGCTGATGTGAATGAAAAGAACAGTGATGAATTTGCCAAGGATGGCAAGACTGAAAAGGTTGTGCAGAATGCAAACGGTGATGATGGTGTAGGAGCTTCCAGAGATGGTAAAGCTGAAACTGCGAAGGAAAACGACAACAGTGGCACCGTAGAAGGTTCTGAATATGGCAAGACTGAAGAAGCTAGTGATGCAGAAAATGATGACACGGAAGATGGCAAAACTGAAGAATGCAGAATTGGAAATGGTGGCAACAATGGAGAAGATGTCAATGACTTCAAAGCTGAAGAGCCTATCAGTAATGAAAACGGCGAACATGTAGAATGTACGGAAGATGGCATAGCTCAGGAATCTGGTAACAATGAGAACGGTGAAATTACTGTATCCCACGGCACTAAATGCGGAAAAGCCAAAGAGGCCATGGAAAATGTGAATGCTGAACAAAGTAACAGATGCTGGTGACGATGGTGAAGCTGAAGATGCTGAGCATAATGCAAACACCAAAGTTGATGTAGATTCAAGTAAGGATGGTACTGCTGAGAATGGGAAGACCACGATGATGTGGAAACTGACAGCGACGCCGTAGCTTAATAGGCCAAAGATGGTAAGAGGGTTGTAGACGAAGACGAGTAGTACAGAGGTCCAGCTTATGCAGGGTTCTTGCTTCGACAGGAATTACCACGGATGTGCTAACTCCAGTAGGATAGCTTGCAGGGTTCATGCAAACCCTGAGGAGGTCTGACCTCAAATGATATTAGGGTAGAAATGGCCAGATTGTGTTATGTAAATTATGCAGCATCTTGGCTTGACATGTATTGCTCTGGGACATGGAATTCAGTAGGGATGTTGTATGAAGGGGGATTTGTATCACCCTGTTTAACTAGCACAGTAGCAGGTGTTGGTATGATCAGTCAGTAGCTGTTCAGCACAAAATTAACTGAGGAAAAAAAAGAAGATATGTTCTGCAAATTCAGTCTTGGTTTAGGATTTGCTCTTTTTTTTTCAGAATGGCTTTAGGAATCTTGCTTGCTGCTGCTTGCCTGGTCCGAGTGCACAATCCGACGTGGCCAACCAGCCCCCTGAGGAGCGCACGGATCAGGCGCCGTCCCACGTGTTCCGGGGCCCACACGGACGGCCTGGATGGGTCTGACGTGGCGATGATCGACAGCCCCCCGGGCGCCAAGTGGCACACACTTATCGACAAACGAACGGCCGGCGTCGCTCCACGTTCACACCTCGATGCGTTCTTATCCGCGCGATCCAACGGACCCAGCCTGCCATTCCCCACCACCCTCCCCTCCTCTCCGTGGCTCCGTGCTCTGCTCGCTCCTAGTCTCAAGAACACAAACTCCCTCGAGAAAATTTTCCATTTTTTGTTCATATATTATGTTCTTGCACTCGCATATGAAGGTGTCCTTCCAGTTCTTGCTTCCCTTGATGCTTAATCTGAGTGGTTTGATGTGATCAGCTGCTTGCTCTGCTTTCTTGGGCCTGCTCTGTTTCTTGATTTGAGGCAGAGGAGGGAGAAGAGGGAGTGAGCGACTGGGGTTGGCGGCCATGCCGGACTCGGACAACGACTCCGGCGGGCCGAGCAACGCGGGCGGTGAGCTTTCGTCTCCACGGGAGCAGGACCGGTTCCTGCCAATCGCGAACGTGAGCCGGATCATGAAGAAGGCGCTGCCGGCGAACGCCAAGATCAGCAAGGACGCCAAGGAGACGGTGCAGGAGTGCGTGTCGGAGTTCATCTCCTTCATCACCGGCGAGGCCTCCGACAAGTGCCAGCGCGAGAAGCGCAAGACCATCAACGGCGACGACCTGCTCTGGGCCATGACCACCCTCGGCTTCGAGGACTACGTCGAGCCGCTCAAGCACTACCTCCACAAGTTCCGCGAGATCGAGGGCGAGAGGGCCGCCGCGTCCTCCGGCGGCACCGCTTCCACCACGCAGCAGCAGGCCGAGATGCCAAGAAACACCAATGCCGGCGGCTACGCGGGGTACGGCGGTGCCGGTGCCGGCCCCGGCGGCATGATGATGATGATGGGGCAGCCCATGTACGGCTCGCCGCCGCCACAGCAGCAGCAGCAACAACAACAACAGCATCAGATGGCAATGGGAGGGAGAGGGGGCTTTGGCCATCAAGGAGGAGGAGGCGGCGGCGGGTCCTCGTCGTCGTCGGGGCTCGGCCGGCAAGACAGGGCGTGATGAGATGGCATCTTTGATACGCTGAAATGAGTTCATAGGGTAACAAATAGGTGTTTCCATTAATTAATTACCTGATGATGTATGCATGTTAAATTGCTAATTTGAGGCATGAGTTTTGCTTAAATTGTGTCAAGATTCGAACTGGTCAGATTCTAAATGAAGATTTGAGATTGGTTATTTACTACTGCTAAATTCGTTGCTTTTATCTGTGATGGTGCAATGCGGTCAGTGTGCAAATTAAGCTTATTTTGTTGTCTTGTAATTGATACCTTAGTGAAAAAGATCAGGAGGGTGTGTGTTTGAGCACCGAATGTAGTGGGGGTTTTTTTTTTTTTGGCTACGGCTAATGGTTTTTGTCTACGGTTTTAAGCTTAAAAAGCTGTTTGGAGATTTCGCTTCAGGAAGCTACTCCTATTTTTTTTTTTTTTGGACTTTTGGAGAAACCCAAAGCCAACGCATTGTTTTTTTAGCTTTTTGTGACTTATGACTTTGGTCATTTGAAAACCGAAACAAACGGTGTGATTTCTTCAAATGACTTAAAGCTGTTTTTCTAAATAGTTTTTCGATTCCAAAACTATGCGCTGATAAAAGCCATAAGGTACAGCCCAAAGGAACAAGTACTGAGCTTGCTGTCAGAGATGACACTTGGGAGTAGGAGGGATTAGCTAGATCTATCTTTTTTATCATACCATTAAAACAATGTTAATAGGAACTCCCGTAACGAAAAGAAAAGATCTGCATTGTGTATTTGATGGATCCGATTATAACAATATAGATCAATCAAATAACAGAGGTTCTACAGTTTTATAACGAATGCAACTATAATTTTAGTTATAAGACGTAAGCATTTGAGTTGTATATTTAAATAAATATAACCATTGTATAGTACATCTTTCTGTTGCAATTGTGCGATGTAATCAAAGCTATAGCTTGTTTCTTGAATTTAAGATCAATTCTATCATAATTACCATTTGAGAATTTGGAAACTAAAGGTTAGTTCTATTTTCAGACAACGAAATAAAATTCTAGGGAAAAAATATCGCATGGCCTCTCTCTCACTGTCCCTTTCATTTTCTTACGGGACAGAAATGTAGTGTGCAATTATTTGTTAAGCTGGCCCAAATCTTCTTGTTATCTTGGATGAGTGGTTTGCAATGAGCTGCCGTTTAAGACAGAATTAAAGGCCAAAATGGCTAGATGAGAGGGAGATGGATAGCTCAGTAACTGCAGTGCAGGTGCAGAAGAAGCCTCAAGGAAGAGTTAGTTGCATGCACAAAAAGAAAGATTCAGTTCAGTTTTCAGGGTACTAAATTCCTCAGTTAATCCCCTCTGAAAACAATGCCTCGGTTGATCTCTTCGTCAAGGATGGGAAAGGCATTTCTCGTGACCAAGGTTTAAAAATCGTCATTTTCACGCCATCGTGACGAAGCACGGTAAAAAGCTACTACAGAACAACTTCTTTAAATCATTTCATCAATATGTACTGTTGTGTAAAACTAAAAAAATTATTTAATTGATATGTAGTGGTGTGTAAACCTAAAGAACGGCAATCGAAACTTAGAAAAATGAACATAATAATACACAATTATATTTAAAAAAATTGGGTCCATCGTTTTTTACTTACAGAAAATAGTATACTAAGCACCAATTCTACTGAATATGAACACTATAATCATCATTTAACTTAATAATTATAAAATGAAACAAACATATGAAACATAATCCAATACATCAATAAAAATTATTACCTCTATACTTGTGTACTTGTCATTTTGGATATCGATGCGGTCTCTAATACACAC
This sequence comes from Dendrocalamus latiflorus, assembly GCA_017311315.1. Taxonomy (NCBI): domain Eukaryota; kingdom Viridiplantae; phylum Streptophyta; class Magnoliopsida; order Poales; family Poaceae; genus Dendrocalamus; species Dendrocalamus latiflorus. Next base: position 14,881,637 of record CM029622.1, on the reverse strand, counting down.
TTTGGACCATTATTTTTTCTAATTATATGTTCATAAAAATTATTAAAAAATATAATTATGTGAAGTATTTTAATAACAAATCTAATAATAACATTTTTACAGGACAAATCTAAATACTTTTATGTATATTAGTAATAAAGTTTTAAAAAGTTGACTACACGTGTTTTAAAACAACATCTAAAAAAGAATTGAGGGAATACATATTTGTGAAAAAGTCCATCATTTTTCACTTTAATAGCCAATAAAATCTCCTATACCATCCATATCTTAATTGAAAAATTAATATATAGAACTTAATCACTAACCTATTTGCAAACATATTTTCACATTTTTTTGAAGACAACATATTTCCACACTACTTATCTTATTGGCTATCAGTAGGGGTGCAAACAAAAAGGATAATTTTTGTTCAACCAATCAACCGAAGGTTTTCAGAGTGAATTCGGAAGGGAGAAATGAGTATTCGGAACTATCTATGCCTAACTCCGACTTTGACTCTAAGAAAAAAAAGAAATAGGATACCTGATGAGCGATATCCATTCCATTGCATCTCTATTGTCCAATGTTCTATTTAAGGGTGCAAACAGAGCGGATAATTTTCGTTTGACCAAAGACTATCGGAGCGAATTCAAAAGGGGAATGGATTCTGACACTATTCATGTCTGACTCCGACTGTAAGAAAAAATATTGTAAGGCCGAAGATGGCAACAGAGGGGGGTGAATGGTGCCTTAAAAGTTTTCCCCAGGTATTCACTTAACCTTTGCTCCGATATCTACAAGCTATGAAGATTCGGATAGGAACCATACTCAAAATCTAGAGAAACACAGAGTTGTACCACTGTGAAAAACCAGAGACTCTCAGAGCTGAGCAAAACCAATCAGAATACAACATGGTCAAACTTCGACTATGGTGACGACCAGACAGCGGTCCAGAACCAACATGGTCGTAACTAACGTGGTCGTAACCAATGTGATCGAAACCAACGTGGTTGAAATTTGACTCAAGTGGTCAACGATCAGAGAGTAGTCAAAAATCAACATGATCGAAGACCAATGTGGTTGAAACCAACGTGGTCGAAAGTCGACATAGTCTAAATTCGACTTGAGTGGTCAATGACTAAAGAGTGACCGAAAACCAATGCAGTCGATGACAAGTGAGTAGTTGAAAGACTAGCGTAGTCAAGGACATTGAGTGCTCAAAACCTACGTGGACGTAACAAGGAAAGATAAGCTTGACATCATATTTATTAAAGAAACTAAAGAAGAAATCTACTTCTTCGTCCTCTCAGCCTCAGGCATTCTACAAGTGGAATTCTGTCTCAGAGCTGAACCATTACTCGGGGCATAATTTTGCAAATATTGATACTGATCTTACTGGCAGAGGCGAGATAGACTTGCTCGAGTAGTGGAAGAACAATAAGTGGATATTTTCTGTGCTGTCATATTTCATACTGGATGTTCTCCTGGTGCCGGTGTCCACCGTCTCTTCAGAAACGACATTCAACACAATAGGGAGAATAATCGAAAAAAGAAGATCATCCCTCACGCCTAGAATGGTGGAGGCAATCACATGTGCCAAAGACTGGGAAATAGCTAAAGAGCTGCAACAGTACCAACTGGAGGATTCTAAAATCATGCAGGCATATGCTGACCTCGAACACATGAACTACCTGGACATTGATGAGTAGATACTATGTACGAATGTTGTTATAGTTAGTATGTACATATATTGTTACTGTATTCTTTGCCTTACTCAGGAACCCCATTCTAGGGCGTAAGGTTTTTAACGAGACAGTAACATTGTATTTTTAAAATATCAAGGAAATTTCACTTTTCTCAAAACATTTACGTTATTGCGTACCCATGTTTTTATGCAACTAATTCAATTTTAACTAGTTTTTAACGAGGCGGGTACAAGGAAAAGGAAGATGGCAATTGCCGCAACCATCATCTTCGCCGCCTTCATTGTGTATAGTTACTTTGAGCTGGGCTTATATTGACATGGCATGAACACCAGCACGATAGGTTTTGGGCCGTGCCTAGTCTAATCGAAGGCGAGGCAGGCCGGTATGACACGACACGGCACAGCACAACACGATAAAGTGACTGGACTGAGCCGGCATGTCACGACGCGGTCCAAGCACGTTGAGCTTGGGCATGTTGATATGGCACGACTTAATGCTCACCTCTAGGACAGATCTCTAACGTGCCCCGATATTCATGTCAGTCCAAATCATGATGATATCAGGTCTCTCACACATTGAAAGAACAGAATGAATTTCTTCTCTCCAATTACCAAAGAGAGGCATTCAAGCAGTATACAATGGCTGATTAATTAGCTTGCTGAGCTGCAGCCGGACGGGGACCTCGTCGACGGTTGCATCGGAAGCGGAACGGTGTTCTACTTCCTCGTCACGCGTAGGGTGGAAACGGATCAGATACGATCGAATAGTCTCAAATACGAATATGAATCTATATTTTTAAAATAAATACAAATACGGATTTGAATATTCTTAAATACGGATACGAATGTTCTCGAATACGAATGCGGATATTTTCGAATACATAATTTCTCGGATACGAATATCGGATAAAATGGATTCCTAGCGGTTTTGCCGATTTTTCACCGGTTACCAGTTTTAAACTGCTTAAATTCAAATTTTGAATCACAAAATTTGTACAGATTTTTCATGGGTTTTAGAAATAAATCGAATACGAATCAAATAGTCTCGAATACGAATACGGATACAAATATTCTCGAATACGAATGTTCTCAAATATGGATACGAATATGAACATTTTCGAATACGGATTTTGCTTACCATATTCATGTTTTCTCGGATACGAATATCGGATAAAATGAATTATCTGTTACCGTTTTTCACCCCCCTAGTCACACGTGGTGGCTTAACATTGTCTGGCCCTCTGGTAGGCTAATTAACAAACAATAAATGGAATATGCATCGCGTAGATCTCTCTCTTTTTTCCACTGTTTAGCGTGATAATTTTCTAGCTTTTAAAAACGGATATGATTTTTTGTCTTTATTTAATATAAGAGAAAACGGTCTCGATGAGAAGCATGAAAATTAAAGACCTATCCAGTAGAATTTTTGCTCTCAACTTTTCTATTGAATCTAATGAATCTATATCAGATAACTAGTTTTTTAAAAGGGTGTGTATAGATATCACCCGGATGTTTTCTTCCCAACAATCATCCAAATTTTAGACCGTTGGATTAGAGCTCCAACGGTCTCTTTTTTTGGAGGGGAGAGAATTTTTTTTAGAGGGGGTGGGAGAATTTGTGGCCCTTGGATCTCTAATCCAACGGTCACAAATCTGGATGATAGTTAGAAAGAAAACATCTGGATAATGTTTATCAATACCTTTTTAAAATTAACTGATCTATTTCTAATGAAGAGCAGAATCTAAAATAAACTAATCAAAAGAAGCTATCAGATTCTCCTGACGAGCAAACACACGTGAAAAGTTATCGCATGGAAGTACCCTTCGGCACCTTTCGGTTTTTCCCAGAGGAGTCTTCGGCCAAAGCGTCAGGCGGAGGATTTGATCCGGCGACCCGGGGGGTTACTACACGGGCTTCATCGGCGGCTTGCGCGGCGACGTCGGTGACTCCACCGCGAACCTTGGAGACTCCACGGCGGCGACGTCGTCCTCCCCTCCGTGCGCTCCTCCGGCAAGGTGTGGTCTCCGCCTAACCTTATTCCTTGCCTCTCTCGTAACCCTACCTTCGCCTTCCGCCGGCATGCTCTCGTCAGGCCATCCCCGCCGATGGGGCTGTCGCACCGGAGACCGCCGCCGGGGTCTCCGAGGCCGCAGATAGTAGTGACCGAGGAGTTTTCCTCGAAACCGCGCGCGCCGGCGACCTCGACCCCCTCAAGAGTAGGTTCCTGCCGACCTCAACCCCTTCCATTTTCTTCTTCTTGTTTCCATTCGATTTCCTCGTCACGAGTTGCTGCCTTTCCGGCGCTTGTTTGTTCCCTTTCCTTGGTACAACAATTTGCCAGGGCTTGTTGCGGCGCTCGACGAGGAGGGCAAGGGCGCGCCCGCCGCCGCCGCCGCCGCCGTGCGGGACGCCAACAAGCGCACCGCGCTGCACTTCGCCGCCCGCGAGGGCCGCACTGAGGTCTGCGACTTCCTCATCGACCAGCTCGCACTCCCTGTCGACCCCAAGGATGATGATGTTCAGTTGCTACCTACCTGCTTACTCTTTAGTTTTATTTCTGATGATTCATTCACGAGGATGGATGGCTTCCGTTCAATGCATGCGTATTATTATCATCATCGTGGCATCTCAAATTCAACTGAATCCATTTCCTACTACCTGCTAATCATCTCATCTCATCACCACCAGGTGAAACTCCACTCAGCCATGCCACACGGCAAGGCCATCTGCAAACTGCAAAGTACCTGCTTGACCATGGAGCCAATCCTTCTGTCGCCACTAGTCTCGGAGCCACAGCCCTACATCATGCCGCAGGAATAGGTAACGGCATCAATTAATCACGCCCATAACAGCTACCAACTCATGATATAGATCATCCATCTGTCCTTATTATCATTCTTTACATTAAAAATGTGGAATTGTTGAAGCGTTTTGTTTCGTTTCTTTCTACAGGAAACATAGAGCTTATGAAGATGTTTCTCTCCAAGGGAGTTGATGTCGAATCAGAAAGCGACACTGGTACTCCCCTCATATGGGCTGCTGGCCATGGACAACAAGATGCAGTCAAGCTTCTGCTTCAACACAATGCTAAGGTAGTAGCTGCTCTATACATTCTCTTTCCCCTGACTCACCTTTCTACCACCAATGTATTAATCTGAGTTTTCAGTCAGTGCAATGCAATACTCTTAATTATGTGGCGATTTTAGTACCAAGAAGCAACTATCTTTAACCACGTAAGGGTGGATAAGCTTGCTATTGTTAAGATGCTGCCATTTGGCCCTTGCAATACCAGTCTCCATTATCTTCCTTCCGTATTGGACAACCCTTTCTCCTTGATTTTGTAACTATGAGGAGCAAACACCTGTAGCATGATCCCCCCCCCCCCCCCCCCCCCCCCCCCCCGAGTCCTTGTATATGAATTGATGTTGGTCAGGTGGGCTTTCTTCAGCTTTTGTGCTCATGCTAGTTCTTCAAAACCTTGTTGTTGCAGCCAAATACTGAAACTGATGATGGTATCACGCCATTGTCGTCTGCTGTGGCTGCTGGTTCCCTCCCATGCTTGGAAGTTCTGATCCAGGTACATCATCTAATTTGATAAGTAAAAGACCTGTTTTCCTTGCCTTTATTTGGAACATTTTCTTCACTTTGATGTCATGCCTCAGTCTTGTGATAACTGGATAGTGGATACTCTGTTTGTTGTCTGACAACGTGGCTTGTGACTCAGGAATCAAACAAGCATATACATGAATAAAACAACACCCATTCCTTGTGTGCCTACTTTTTAGTCTTGCTTAGATTACTGCGATGCAATTCATCATGTTGTGTACCAGCATACAAAAGTTTAAGGAAGGGAGTCTGAATATTTCTTTTCACCTCTTTGATACTGTTTCTGTTCTTGGACTGATCTAATACACAGTATTGTTCTATATACCTGGTTATTTCTACACCTAGTATTATCTATGTTTTCTTCCTCTGAAACTAAATAATCTCCAACATTGGCAGGTGCAAACCCAAATATCAGTGCTGGTGGAGCAACACCGTTACATATTGCCGCAGATAGTGGAAATGTGGAAGTAATCAAATGCTTACTAAAAGCTGGAGGTGACCCCAATACCTGTGATGATGTAAGTTGCATGTCATGTTAATTTATACTTGTAGTGTTGCATTGAATGTCAGCCTCCAGGTTCATGCTATGTATTAACTGATCGAAAAGATCCATGATATGCACCCAATCTTTTGCTATTTGTATCCACACCATGTCTGATAACACCGCACATAACTTGCTGGTGCAGTGGTGCTATAATATCGTATATTATCATATTACAAAGTGTATAATCGTTGTAAGTTTGGAACTCTGCGTTGCGTTTGTTTAGCTGGATTGGGCAACTGTCTTTTGCTGGCCTTTGTACCCAAGCCTGAAGTCAAGGGTTGGGGCAATCACGAGAGCACCGTCTTGAGCTTGTAGTTTTTGGCGAAGGCGCCGTACACGACGAAGTTGAACGTGCACATGGCAGCCATGGCCCAGAAGAAGTAGTCGAGGTGGCCCTGGTTGAGGTCATCGGAGATCCACCCGGGGCTGCCCTCCGTCGCCGTGAACACCTCCACGACGGCGTAGATGAGCGAGCTCATGTAGCTCCCCAGCGCGATGGTGAGCAGAGCGAGTGACGTGCACATACTCTTCATGGTGTCCGGCGCCTCGCCGAAGAAAAACTCCAGCTGCGCGATGTAGCAGAACACCTCCGCGCCGGCCAGGAAGAAGTACTGGGGCAGCTGCCACGCGATGCTGATCTCTTCGCCGCGAGCCGCGCTGTAAAGCCGCTTCATCTCGACGAACCCCGCGACCGCCATGGCGAGCGCCATGAGGAGGCTCCCGGCGCCCATCCGCTGCAGCTGAGACGGCTCGCTGTCGCCGCCGGAGGAGAATCCCCTCACTGCCGGCACGATCACCTTGCTGTAGAGGAGCACCCAGGTCAGGACGCAGAGCACCTCGAAGGAGCCCAGCGACGCCGCTGGTACCGGTAACGACAGGATGGTCATGTCCATGGCGCTGCCCTGCTGGATGAAGGTGGTGGTCATCTGCGTGTACCCCGCGGACACGACGACGCTGGTAGCCCAGATGGGTAGAAGCCGCAACAGGATCTTCAGCTCCTCCACCTGCGTCACAGTGCAGAGCTTCCACGAGCTCACCGCTTCTGGCCTCTCTTTCAAGTCCGACTCCGAGACGATGGCAGCCTTGTCGAGAAATGCGAACTCGTTGGTGTGCGCGATCTTGGACTGGGAGTCGATCTTGTCGCTGACCTCGTAGAGGAGGTCGGCGTCGGCGGGCAGCTTGAGGCTGACATTCCTGCAGGCGGCGACGACGACCTGGCAGAGGCTCTTGAGTGGCGTTCCCGTCGGCATGCGGCGCTTGTACATGGGCGTGGCGAGCACGAAGGCGGCGAAGGCGAGCGCGATGCACGCGGTGGCGATGCCGAAGCCGAGGCCCCAGCTGACATTCTGCTGGATCCAGACAAGGAACAAGCCAGAGACGATCGGGCCGAAGTCGATGCAGAGGTAGAACCAGCTGAAGAAGGACGCCTTGCTTTCCCGGTCCACCGCGCTGTCGTCGTCGAACTGCTCCGCCCCGAACGGCAGCAGCGAGGACCGCACCCCGCCGCTCCCGACCGCCACGAGGTACAACCCAAGGAACGCGAAGGTCTGCGCGCCCAGCAACGACCGACCGCCGCCGCACGTCGCGCCCGCCGCGCACAGCGCGGTGGCCGGCAGGAACGCCGAGAAGGTGACAAGCATCATCCCAACAAGGTAGACGGCGAGGGAGACGAGGATGGTGTTGTAGTTGCCCAAGAACGTGTCGGCGATGATGGCGCCGAAGATCGGGGTGAGATAGCTCGTCCCGAACCACATCGTGACGTTGGACGCGCTCGCCAGGTTGCTGCCATGGAGGACGCTCTCCAGGTACACCACCAGGCTCGTCGAGATGCCATTGAACGCCGTGCTCTCCAGGCACTCGAACCCTGTACCAATTGTGGTTGTAGCCTAGATTCAGTCACTACCAGCACATTATTGTCGCACTTTCCCACACGTTTGTGTTTTGTTTTTGCAATTGGTCCTGAAAATAATGGTCTCTTTTTAATTCGATGCCAAGGCATGAGTTTGCCCCCATGCCTTTTTATAACTTTATATCAGTACATACTAATAAAATTATAATATGATGAAAATTTTGTTGATAAAAAAATGGATGATATGTTTTCTTATAGTTAAGAATGTGATTTTCCACATATGCATGTGGGTATATATACTATCATCATCATTAAATGTGTCTCGAGATTAATGTAAACTTTGAAATTTTAAATCACCATCCTAGCTTGTAATGATTGAATACCCCTTGCACGAATCTTGAGGCGTTTTTGAGGGTTAAGATAGTGCATATACCTACATGTACATATGGTTTTACATTTTTGTATAGCTAATCTAGATAATTTAAAACGTATTGGTGATCAAACTTTGACGGCATAGGTTTTAGAACGTCAACTAAAAAAGAAACGGTTGAGTAGCATTTGGTGTTTGTAATTGTTTTACGACACATTTTGTTTTTTTTTAAAAAAAATTAGAATATAGAGTTCCGCTCACCCAGAATTACAGCTGGTGCCTTGCTACCGCTGCGTTTTTTATCCTTCAGGAGTGGCAGCTGCAGGCTCTCGTGTTGAATCTTTGGCCCGTGGCTCTGTAATGGAGACATATTGTAGAAATTATTAGCAACAGGAAGATCTAGAGTCTGCGTATTTTAATGCCACGTGTATGCATGTGTTTTCCTAATTCGAACTGATCGTTGAAACCTTCTGTGTGAGAACCACGTGTTTAAAACAATATAATTTAAGTTTATTTTACGTATGCACGAAAGCTTTGATCATTTTAAGAAGTATATATTCGTCTTCTATCTTCTTTTATTTAGACTTTAGTCTAATGTTGCGGCTAAGATGTATTCCCACTCCCGCCTACTCGTCGCAACTGCTCTCCCTCTTCCTTCAGGAAGCTGGAAGCAATCGGCGGCTACACGAAACATGCGTAATGCTATATTAATGTCATGTTTAAAAATGTTGTTATTTTTCGCTATGCCTTTTAGCTTTTGAATGATTGTGAGAGAGATTGCGGGGGTAAAAAGTACTCACGTTGAGAAACTAGTCTATTTAAAATGGCTCTTGCAGTAATTCCTATAAACAATTTATAGAAACTATTTTGAAAAATCACTTCGTTTAAAAGCTAATTTGTAAAAATCAAAATACTGAAGCTATTTAGACCACGGCCTTAAAAATTAAGATGGCCCAGAAAACTATCTAATGACACCACACAATTTTTTTTGAAGGAACAGGAGGGGTTACCCCCTACTGAATAAATATATAAATAAACAGAGAAGCAAAGAGGAATAATCAGGGTTCACGACACAAACAAAAGAAGATTACAAAAGAGCTTCAAGCCAAAGAACGATTCACGACACCACACAATTGACGCGTGTTTCTGGATTTAGCATTTTTAATTTCCATCTCGTGATCCTGCCATTTCGTCCCGCGAGGAATTCGGAGGAACAATGGTGATAAAAACTAACAACAATTCGTCAATTAATTAAAGCTGAAACGGCCCTGATCGCTCTAAGACGACTTGATGAATGAGAAGAGAGGGAGAGAGCTGATCAACGGCATGCAGTTACCTCGGGCAGGAGCGGCGTGCGCTCGCCTCTCTCCATGGCGTCTCCGGCGTCCTTGTCGATCGACGCGAGCGGTGAGGTAACGGTAGATCTTAGTCTCAGGTAGGGCCGCGAGGAATTCGGAGTCGGAGGAACAACGGTGATGAACTACATATAACAACAATTCGATCGTGATCAATTAAATTAAACGACTTGATGAACGCGCCATGAGAGAGAGAGAGAGAGAGAGAGAGAGAGAGAGAGAGATGATCAACAACGACCGTTTACCTCGGGCTTGAGCGGCGCGCGCTCGTGTCTCTTCGTGGCGTCTCCGGCATCCATGTCGCTCGATTCTAGCTGTGAGCTAACGGTTCTTGCAGCTGGTAAGTGATGTGCAGAATTAAAAGAAGCCGTGAGCTAGCTAGCTCTGTGCTTCGTCTCTCTCCTCCAGTCTTCGGTTGCTGCTAGCTCTGCTGATACCATTAAGCTGCGAGCGAGACAGCCCGGCCGCCTATGTAGCGCGCGCGGGCGCATCCACGCGCCGTTGGTGAACGGGGATTAATTTGCCATCGTTGAGGGTCGCCGTCGACGCACGTAAAAACAACAGCGATATCGGCGAGCGAACGCTTCAAAACAACTTAGATATTAATTCTACTTCCACAAACACGGCAGCAGATGCCGACCTGGCCGCGACTCGATCGCTAAGCCGGAAGTTTCCATGCAGTAGGTGAGCAGGTGCTTGGCTGTTTGCATTGCACCTTGCAGGCTAAAGCATGCACGAGCTTGTATGATTGATTCTTCTGAAGAATTGTCGTACCCGGTGCATGCTCGCCGCCAGTGTGTGCTCCAGATATTTTCTTTCTTTGCGCAGAAACGTCGTGGTTTACTTGGCATGTTGGCATTCAGACGAGGTCCATTGGTAGGTGTCAACAAGAGGGGGGCTTTTGTCAGGACAGAAAATTTTAGGCCATACTTCTCATCGAATATGACAGGTTGACAGGGCTGAGATCTGTTCGAACCCTATCTGCCAACTCGGCCCTGATCAACTCGATTTCGGTTTCTGGTTTCGGCTTATTTTTCACTATTCATAAGTTTCGTATTTTTCTGAACTTTTGAATTTTTGTTGAGCTTTTTTGCCGGTTCTTTTTTTCCCGTATTTGTTTGTATTATACGTAATGGGCTAACATATTTTTTATATTTTTAAAATTTTTTAAATTTAATTATGCTAAATAAGCCTTTGTCAGCTACAGTGCTTTTTTCGGCCAACTACAGTGTTTTCAGCCATAAGTTATGAGCTTTTCAGCCGAACCGATCACCACCCAAACCGTGACGGGATCTAAAATAGCTTACAATGCGTCATGACGCGTGCAATTCAATCATGCAATGAAGCGCTCTGAATTCTTCCAATGTTTTATGAATGAAACTAATCTTGCGCAGATGGGTCAAATTACAAGTTTCCAACGCGTATGTGTGGTTTCAGGATTGACTTCCGTGCAAATCTCTCAACTTGAATACGTCTGCCTTGTACTTCCAGCCTCACTGGGCCCATCTATTAGATAGATTATTGGATGGGTTTGGTTGGGCTTTGTGTTAGCTTATCACTTTCTGCTACAATAACTAGTTTTTAAATAGTATATTTTTTAAGGTGATGTCTACAGATAAATTGTACTGCACACTGTATCGAATTTAACTATACCAGCTAAAATCACATGTAACTGTTTTCTTCTATGTACTGCCTCTCGCGAACAACCAAAATTCAAAAACCATAAATCAAAACCATAGTTTAAAAGAATCCATCCATTGTTGTGTTACCAAACCAAATAGTAGACTGTTGGGGACTCTGAAGGGTGAAGCTACCCGGGGGTAGTAAGACTCCTTACTCCTTAGGCCTTGCATGGGAGTGCAAGCGGAACAGGTGAAGAAGGTATGCGCTGAATAGTATTGCCGGATCACAATGGATCATATACCCTATTAAGGGCCTGTTTGGCAGAGCTCCACCAACTCCAGATCCACCAAAAACAGCTCCACTCCACGAATTTTTACCCAAACGCTCCAGCTCCACGAAATCTGGATCCACCAAAATACTGAATCTAGCTCCAGATTCATGAAATCCATGGAGCACCTCAAGGGGTGCTCCACGAAACCTTGTTTCGTACCTACTCGTGGAGTTGGGTGGTAATTACCCACCTTTTGCCACTGGTTACACACCCCATCCCATACCACCATAAAACCCATGGGCAAAACAGGCCATTCCCACCAAAAACTCAGTTTCGTGGATCTGGAGCTGCTGTGCAAGCCAAACAGTTTTGTCTAGCTCCATGGTGGGATCTCAGATTCACGGTGGAGCTGTTTTTGGTGGATCTGCTGCTCCAGATTCATTTTTTCAGTGGTGGAGCTCTGCCAAACAGGCCCTAAAGGCGCTTCAGTAACAGAGTGCACTAGGTATTTCCTCGCTCGGGTTCCACCACGTGGTCATAGGTGGTCCAGGCGTGACGGCATAGACTATGTCCATGAAAGACAGGAGGCGTGAAGTCATGGACTTTAACGCCCCCGTTTCCAGGGGCGCGTACGGACACGTCATTCCGCAACTATTCACGCATGAACAGTTATAGAACGTCGCGCAAGAGTATACCATTGCATGCTTACAACAAAAGACCAGCATATATTTTACATATGGATTAACATCCATTTTCGACAGCGGGGTGTGCAAGCCCAAAGTATACTTACATCACAAAAACTCCAGAATCCGCTTGAGCGCGGCCAAGACCTAAAGCCACGGGTCCTCGTCGAAGAAGCGATCCTCAGGGGCAACCTTGACGGGGAAACCTTCATCTTTGTCTTGATCCTCTAAAGAGTGGATTAAGCAAGCCGTGAGCCAAACAACCGGCTCAGCAAGTCCCAAAGGGACTCTAACTTACTACATGCACGGATTAACAAAGGAAGGGAGTATATTTGGTTTATTAACTTTGGTGGATGCAGTTTTATTTGCAAACATTTTGTAAAACGGACCCAAAACTACTCCTTAAAATCTCAGGGGGTTTTCACGAAAGTTTAATTAACCAACTAAGTCAAGTTAAAGCATGTACAAAACTACTTAAGCTTCGCTGCTAGAATCACCCAAGTGACACAGCTCCATTAACCGGGAGCACGGCGTATTCGAATACCATTCATTTGACTCTGCAGAGTTTGCTCAGCTTTACCCACACGATCCCTTAACTCCCACGACAGAGTTAAGGAAGCCAGGTCGTTTCACTGCTCAACTCTTTATATAGGCTCTACCCGGTAGAATCCACTCGGGTCTGGCTCACACACACACACCCACAAGAAGAGAAAACCAACGTCCGCTTCGAGTGAACTCTACCGTTGTTAGGCATTGTCGGGACCCGGAGCAGCAACTCCAGAACCCTCTGTGTTAATCGCACTATCCCAGGAAAAGCTAGTGCACACAGTATCACAAAGACAATTATCATGCGTAATGACAAACTTTATTTAGCTAATATGAGCCTGATGGCCAAAGTTTACAATAATAGCAAAAGAAGACAGCGGAAGAAAAACAATGTAGCAGCCCATCCAGCCTTCCCACAAGGCGAATGACTGTAAGACGTGGCCTAGTCGCAATCCTCACTGAAGTCGTCGAAGGCTTCCTCTGAAAAGAGTTAGATATAGCAACATGAGTACAAAAAGTACTCCACAAGTCACCCGGGAAAATGCAACATAATGATAAAGGCTTCAACGGAAGGTTTATAGGGTTAGTTTGCATAAAACAACATTTAAGAAATATAATAATAGATTGAAATTGCTGAATTTAATACAGTAGATAAAACAATACTTGTAGTAGAAAGTAATACCGTTAGTGTCGGCTCCGACCAAACACCAACCTATCCACGGGCATCCCACCCGGACCATCTTTTCAAAAGCTCACGTATGGATTCCATCCATCCACACGCTTTCACTGCACAACTCTGATGAATTCCATCCATTCACCAGATTTCCATCTCTCACGGATTCCATCCATCCGCAAGGTTTTCATCTCTCGTGGATTCCATCCATCCACAAGGTTTTCGAAAACGTTTTGAAAAACAAAGTCTAATCCATGAAAAACTTTACTCAGCTTGCCCATGACCGTGGGCACGGCTATCCAGGATAGGTTATACACTCTGCAGAGGTTGTACAGCTTTACCCACAAGACACGATCATCCCATATTGCCACGCGATTACACACTTCCTTAGGTGTGCGGCGAGGAGTCGTGACAAGGCCTTTACAATGATCCGTTGTCAACAAAATCACGCCGCCACTAAGGTTTCACCACAACATGAATCCACATGTTGGAGCCCCCTCTTGTGCCGTGTGAGACTTCTCATGGCCTACGCCGCGCTCACATTCAGCCTATAGCGAGATCATGTTGGAACTTCACAAATTAGTTGGCCAGGTCTGTCCCATACCAGACTTGTGGTAGTACGATAGGGCTTTGCAACAGTAGCTCACAGACCGGTCCTTAATTGACTTAGGCTCAACCACAAACCCCCGTGCACGACAATCAACCACTGCGGCTCCAACCAACAGGGCATGCCTGCACCCACCACTCTAACCAATTGCCTAAATCTAAACCAGTTTCATATTTGTTTTCAAAATAATTCATAACACTCCTTGACTCACCAAAGTCAAGAGTACATATCATTTTATGTAAAAAGGGTCATCATTTTATGTGAAAAGGTATCCCAAAGCAAAATTATATGACTATGCAGGGCTAAGCGTTTGAATAAACTCTCTAGCCAACACTAATGTATTAACTAGAGTTTGATTCTAGGGTGACAAGGTATAAGGGATTCAATAACAATGGAGGAATTAACAAGTAGGCAATAACTAGATTTAAAACTGAATTGAAATACGCTGAATAAAAATATGCATGCAATATAATTTAAATGAACATAATTTTATTTTGAAAACTGGGATCAACATGATCAAGGAGGGTGACTTGCCTTGCTCGAAGACCTGGTGCGATTCGTCGGCGTCGAACTCTCCGGAATAGTCGTAATCTACACGCGAAGAACCAAACAAAATAAATTCAAATAAAATCCAAATAAAATCCGAAAATTATAAAATATATAATGGGAGATAGATATAATGATCTTAGATGAATTTAGGTGAAAGAATCAACGGATTCGGAGTTTGTATGAGGGAGAACGAATATCTGGAGGTTTTGGACATCACATGAAATGATAACGACATCTGAGAATTACTTTTTGAACAGTATGGTGTCGGTAGGCTGCGAGGTGGCTAGCGAATGGGCAAAATGGAATCCTGGCGATGAGATGAAGGTGGTGACATGGATACGGCGACGAGGAACGGAAACGATACCATCGACGTTTGAACGGCGACGGTAGAGAGAAAGGAAAAACTTAATATCTTAGTGCTCGGTGAAGCGAATCTAAAACCATTTGGAAGGTAGCTAAATGGGATGGTTTGGCACGTTATGACGTGAACGGATTGGGAAAAACACCAACGGATAGATGGGGACACGAGATGTCATTGGCGGCCATGGCAAGGTGTCGGAGGCGAAAATTTGTGGAGGCTTTTTGGGGAAAAGGAAGGAAGCATGGCGTAAAACATGCCGAGGTAAGTCTACGAAAAATTACGGCATGGGCTAAGGCTTACCGGAGGCGACGAATCGACGTCGGGAGTCAAAAACGGCCATTTTCGCGGAAAGCTCAATTCCTGACAATTGGCTCCACGAAAAATTAAACAAAAATGGTAGAAAAATTTCTTAGAGGCTAGGACACAATATGACGTGAACAAAAATTAAAGCGCTCACCGAAAAAGTGGGTACACGCGAAGGTACAGTTTTAGTGTCTGGGCCTGACAAGGTCGACGAGGACTCGGGAATCTTTAGGCGATGGCGATGGAAGCACGATGTAGAACGCGTCGAGGCAAACTCAACGGTGCAAACGGCTCAGCCAAAGGACATCGGATGGTGGCGAAACACGGCGAAGAAGACATTCAACGACCGACGGGTTGACATCGGCATTCCGGGCAAACGGAGAGGAGTTAGCATGCAAGACTTGCGGCGAAACGAAGAGTAGAGCGTGGGGAACGTGATGCTCACCTTGGTTTTGGTCGGGCATGCACGGACGGCCGGTGGCGACGCGAGGAACGACGACGCGCTATGGCCCACGGTGGCGACGGTGCTCCGGCGAAGTTCCGGTGAAGGCGAGGTAAGCACCGCGCAGAACACGACGAGGCGAATCCGGGGATGTGCTCAAAAGTGGCGGGGCTCCACCGGACGAGGCGCAATACGCCGAAGAACGCCGCTTGGAACACAAAAGAAAAACTCCGATTGCGCCCAAGAGAAGAGGAGTGGAGACTTGATATTTTCGGGGTTGAGTGAGGATGAGGAGGGGCTTACGGTGCTCCCTTTTATAGGGGCGGGGGAGGTCCGAGATGGGAGATCAAGAGACCATGTCCATCAATGGCATGGGTTAATTTCTCGCGAAACGGGTCATGAATGAGGGGAAAACGGCTGGGAATGGAGGAGTCATGAAGAGAGCAAGTGAATGCACTTGATTGCATGAAAAATCGTTGAGCAATTCATGAGGAATGAAGAGCTCAAAAACTTGTTCATGGCGGCCACGTTCGGGAAGAAGAACGGACACATTGGAGAAGAAGGCAAGAGAGAGAAAACAGGAATAAAAAAATATTTTTCTCCAAAATAAAATAAAATAAAATAAATTCGAAAAAAAATTCAAGAAAATTCTACAAATATCCTTGGAAAACGAAAATATCAAATAAAATAATTTCGGATTTAATTGAGGTATATTTTAACCATTTAAACATTTTTACTTTCTAAGCTTTAATTTAATCCAATAAATTCAAAAACTCAAAAAAAAAATTCAAGTAACCAAAGAACACTTGATTTTATTTTAAATTAAAATAACTTTTAAATTTTTTTTTACTAAACATTTTGAAATAAACAGCTGGGCTGTTGCAGGCATCCGCAGCACAGACTACCTAACCTCACTGCTTAACCTCCTCCACCGCCACACCTGTAGAGTTTCAATCGAGTTGAGCAGCTACTAGACCAGTGTTGACAAGTCAACTCCTGTGGTTGAGCGATCACTGTGACATTTGCTCAGCGTAAGGGTTTCAGTCCTTATATTTTCACATGGTCCGCAACCTCGCCAGGCCCGCGACCCAACCTAGGGTAAGCGGTGGGCGTAGACCGTCTCGCGGTTTCCCACTCACCCTTACCCTACTCCAAACCTAGGGTAAGAGATGGGCAAAGACCGTCTCGCGGCTCTTCCCCAACCCTTACCCTACCTTGTGCACGCCGGCACTCTCCGCTCTAAGATACGGTGTCCCATACCACCCTACCTTAGAGTCGGGTTTTCCAAATTCTATTGGCCCGCAGCCACAACCTTATTAGTGTAACACTTTGCATGATAATAATAACATACAGTTATCTAGATTATCAAGTAATTATTTCTAGGGTTACAATGGCATGGCTACAAGTTTAACAGGGCATTTAACAGTGGTAGGTTTAACTACATAACATGTTATTCTAAACATTTTATTTTACTTTCGAACTAACATTTCAGAACTAGCTCAATGCAAATAACATAATTAGATAACATGGGTTGCAACATGATCAAAGGATTTGGGACTTGCCGACAATCCGGATGATCTCAGCTAGCTCGAACGAAGAATCACCTGGATCCTGAGCCTGCACCTGAACCTCCGAAATCTCCGACACTAGCGCAAACATATAAAATAAATTAAATCCAGCTTGAGACTAATCAAGCGAGGGAAAATAAACTATTCAAAAAGGAGTAAAATGCATAAATCCTTCAAATGGAATTTTAGGAATTTATCTGGGATGAATTTGTGGAAGTGGAGGTCAAAAATGGGTCCAGGACATTATTTGGAGCAAAGTGGTGAAATTTGGGAATTTTTGGGATTTTCTATGATTTTCTAGGATTTATTTGGATTTTCTGGGATTTTAGAAATTGATAAAGCCGGGAAAATCTATGTGAACAGTGCGGCCCGGCCGCTTTGCTACAGTGCGGCCCGGCCCACGATTCAGAGCGGAGCGGCGAGGCAGGCCGCGGGCTCGGCCCAGCAACGCGCGCGCCCGCTAGGTCGCGATGGCCGACGCGTGGGCGGTGCGAGCGGCGGGGGTGCGAGGTGAACCGAAGGCCCGGATGGAGTGGGCGGAGATCGGACAGCGGTGAAGCGGGGAAGGCGGGCGAGGCGGGGAGCTGGATCGGGCGGCCGAGATGGGACGAGTTTAGTGGGATCGGACGGTAGCGAGGAGGCGCCATCCGACGGTGGAGGTTATAAGTTGAGAGGTGGGTGTGGACGGCAGCGATAGCGCCCACGTCAGTCTTCGTCTTCCTCCCGTCGGCCACGCACAGCAGAGGAGCCGGGACAGGGGCCTCTGCTCTCTAGCGGCGGTGGAGGGTTGCCGGCGGCCAAGGAGGGTATCGGCGGGTGTGGCTCGACAAGAGGAATCCGTTTTGGGGTTTTGGAGGGTGAGGGGACCAACGGAGAGAGCGGGAGGGAGGCGGGAGTGTCTCGGCTATTTGGTGGCGGAGGGGGTCACCGGCGGCGAGAGGGTCCAATTGGGGGCGGCTACACGGACAGGGGACCCAGGGGCTCACAATGGCGGTGGTGGGGTCGGCCGAGGTGCTCCGAGGAAGGCTGGCCACGGTGAGGCGGCTTGGGCGGCGGAGCTCATCGGCGCTAGGGCTCCACAGCAGCTCTCCTGGCCAAATGAGATCACCAAAGTGTTTAGCAAGTTGCAGAGGTGCTCAGGGACAGAGGAATTGGAGAATGGTGGAGGGTAGAGGGGGATTGCTGTTTTGGGGCTTGCCGGCGCAGGGGAGAATGGCGGCGGGGCCTGGGGCAGCGAGGCCTCGATTGGTTGCTCCTGGGGACCCTTGGAGGCGGTGGGAGGTGATTGAGGACGGTGGGGAGGCTCGAGAAGCAAAGGAAGAGCGAGGAGCCGAAAGAGGGTTTTTATACCCCGGGCGGAGGGAGGGCGAAGCCGTGCGGGAGAAGGCTCGACGCGGCTTGCGGGTCAAGGAGGAGGTATAGGAGCTGGTGGGGAGTCTCTCCGCGGGATGGAACGGGGTGACGCCGACTCTGCACAGGATAGCGACGGGAGCAGGTGAGCTGCGGCAGAGGGAGCACGTCCGCGCACAGAAGAGGGAGGCGCGGCGACTGCCAGGTGGGGCCGGAGCAGAGGCGGGTGACGTGGCACGAGGGCATCCACACTTCGGACCGGGTGGTCGGGACGGCGCTGGCGCGGGCAAAGCCAGGGCGGCGCGGGGACAGGCTCGGCGCGGCGCAGCGCGCAGCGCTCCGCGTGTGCGCGGGGAGAAGGCGGGGAGAGGGCGAGGTGCCAGCGGAAGAGGGGAAGGGGCGGCGCCAGAGAGGAGAGAAGGCGGGAAGGAACAGGGGCGCCAGCGGAACGGGGAGAAGGAGCGGGGGAAGGCGCCCGAGAGGAAGGCGGGAGGGGGAAGGCGCTAGCGGGAAGAGGCGCGAGCGCTGGGGAGCGGGAAAAGGCGGAAAGAGGCGGGGCGCCAGCAGAGAGGGGAGGCGCCTGGCCGAAAAGGGAAGGCGGATTTTCGGGGGACTTTCCAAAAAGGGAAAGTTCCAGAATTCACTCAAAAATGCAGCAAAAATTTGGAAATTTTTGGTTTGAAATTTTGGGGCTTTTCATGGACCGCTAGCCCTGGTGACTCGAGGCATGAAGTCGCGGACCGCTAGACCGGAGCTTGTCGATCACTTGAGACGCGTTTGCTTGGGTGGACAAGTGTGAATGAGATAGAATGATTCAGGATTTAATGAGTTAAGATGAGATGGGATGATCTATGTTACGTGTTTAGTTTGAGGATGGGATGGTGCAGGTCGTTGTTTAGTTGGTGGGATGAGAGTGAATGGGATGATCTAATTTTGTATTTCGTTCGGTAGACAAAAGTGGATGAGGATGGATGGGGTAACCCCTGGTGAGACAAGGTGCATTGTTGTCTAGCTCCTCCTTTCAGTCAAGAACATTTCTAACTTAATCCCTTGTATTTGTAGTGTTTGATCTTAGGCCTTCTGTCAGGCTCCCAAGCAAAGCATGGCGACAGGTTATTCCATGCACAGCTCGCTCATTTGCGCAATGTTCGTTTAAGGGCAGTTCTGCCAACCAAGAGATTGTGATTGCTCTAGGAAGCAATGCGGGAGATAGAATCAGCACATTCGACAGAGCACTGTGGCTGATGAGAAACTCGGGCATAAACATCAGCAGGCACGCCTGCTTGTATGAGACTGCCCAGTGAACCACGGTTCCTGAACTCTGTTGTTAGGGGCACAACTAACCTGGGACCTCATGAGTTGCTCTAACGCACTGATCACTATTAGTGATCGTCACTGCTGAAACAAAATTGATTGGAACATATAATAGATGGTAACAATACATCAATAATACACTTCACAGGCCTGCTAACCAGGCATAACATCAAGCAAGAGGGCATAACAGAGAAGATTGCAACCTATATGGGCATGAAGTTCTTTGGGCTGCCTGTTTATCTGACCCCAACATATCAATACTGCATGAAGTTCTTGGTGACTATTTAGCATACCACACCACGAGACATGCACTAGATATCACATTTAGCATATCAAACACTTCATGACCTTGTGATTATTTTCTCATTGTGCAGTCCCATGGGAAGCACTTCACTGCTGCACAATATTCATATTGACCCTAAACAAGTAAACAGGGTCACTTCAAGAAATGTAGACAGCAACAAACATAGTTTCAATGTCCAACATTATCAGTACAATTAGACAGGATCACTTCAAGAAGAAGTGTAGAGAGCACTAAACAAATTTTCATGTCTAACATTACCTGTTCACAGTCACATTGAAATAGCTAGCAAGAAAACAGAATCATAATGTGGGGGTGTGAACTATGCAGGAACACTTTCTGAACCAAGAGCCACTTCTGCAAAAGATTCATTCAGCATTGTTTCCAGATATCCACAATGTCAGAGTTAATCCGACCATTAGCATACTCATAGAAACATGCTGGCTACATACCTATAGGTTATTGAAATCATATTCACCACCTCAGACAGTGTTATATGAGAGGGAAAACATGATACATTACTAAAGATATGCTGCAAAGAAGACAAGTAGATCAAGCATTTACCTGGGATGTTAAATATTTATGAAGT
The DNA here is from genome assembly GCA_017311315.1 of Dendrocalamus latiflorus. Taxonomy (NCBI): domain Eukaryota; kingdom Viridiplantae; phylum Streptophyta; class Magnoliopsida; order Poales; family Poaceae; genus Dendrocalamus; species Dendrocalamus latiflorus. Next base: position 14,861,049 of record CM029622.1, on the reverse strand, counting down.
AGAAGGTTAACTTCTGTTGCAGTTGACTGGCAACATGATTCTGGCTGCTTAATTAAACTTTATTATGTTCAATGATTGCACAGGAGTGTCCTTCAAACTGAAGGAAGTGTGAAACTTCATAGGGCATCCATGGTCTTTTTCAGCTAAACGAAACTGGTTTAATAGGAATATCTTTGATGGACAACTTTGTATGCCCTATGAAGTATGTGGACAGATTGAGATGCCCTATGAAGAATCCCCTCCGAAGTTAAATAGAAATTACTTTAGTAAATTCTCACATTTCATTGTGTACCTGTGTTCTAACTCCAACAACCTAATTTATGAAATCAGCATCTAAATTTACAATTGGAACTTGAAACATGTATCCCTTTGTTCTAACTCCAACAACAATTGCTATCACACAACAACAATTGCTAATTTATGAAATCAGCATCTAAAATAACAATCGGAATTTGGAACTTGTATACCCGTGTTCTAACTGTAGGATCGAATACCGCAATCAGAGGGGTGGGGATGAATGATTGCTTCTGCATTTTGGAATCTCTTAGTGCTCGGTGAAAGTTTCGACTGCTCGATGCTCAATTGCTCGATCAATCACTCAGTGTTCGGTCGCTCACTCAATCGCTTAGCTTCTTCAACACTGGGAGCAGAACCTCTCGATCACATGTGCTTCTTCAACACTGGGAGCAGAACCTCTCGATCACATGTGCTTCTTCAACACTGGGAGCAGAACCTCTCGATCACATGTGCCTTCAAAAAACCAGCGTCTTCGAGTACTCGTATTTCCTCTACTTTCTTGGTAGTGATTTGACACCTTTGTACATCGTCGTAAGCTTAAATCCAATTGCAATCACCAGCAACTTTTTGAGCAAATTAAGAACCAGATTGATTCAAAATTATGTTTATTGCTGGATTTTCGTGGGTTTACAAAGTGCCCTCACATGCACATCTAAAAATCTAGCCAAAACTAAAGCCTCTTCAATCTACTTCGCCAAAAAACCTTGCTTTTATAGGCTAACGCCCCAAACCGCGTCCTCATCAAACACGGACACCAAACTCTATCTGTTCCAAAAATCAAGGAACCCGAAACACTTCTAAACACAGGTTTTCCATAATCTCTAAACCTTCCTACTTATTGACTCCTTCTATAACTCTTTCTACTCAGCACGTATTGAAGCCTCCAGGACCGCAACTCCCGTAGCTTCTCCATACATCATCCTCGCGTGTCAAAGCCTCTAGAACCGCACTTTTCGTGGCATCTCCACGCATCATCTACCTTTGATCTCCATGTACTCCAGCATGAGCTCAACCACCTCGTGACATCATTGACCGCCTGGACCTCAAATTTCCCCATTCTAGTCCCAGTCCTCCTTGTCACTAATCATGACCGTCTGCACGCCCAACCTGCACATGCAAAAACCAAAGCACATTTTTCCTAGTATAATTCTTTTCAACTTAACTGACATTAATCAACACATGCAAACCACACCCTTAACAATCAATAAACATAAACCAGATCATCCACGACCTCGATATCCACGCTTTTTAACAATCAACTTCAGACCATTCAGTAAAACCGGTCAGACCGCCATGTCCAGACCGGTCAGACCACTAGTCTAATAGACACAAGTACTTGAGGTACTCGAAGATCACAAATATTGAAGCACTTGAAACCTACGAGTACTGACCATGAAGCCAACGACAATCGACCGCAAATCCTACAACTATTGATCACAAAGTCTACATCAACCAATCATAAAGCCTACGACTACCGATCACAAAGTCTAAGACAATAGATCATGAAGCCTACAACTATGACAAAGCACTGTAGCTATGACTATCGAATAGTACTGTAGCTACGACCATCGAATAGTACTGTAGCTATGGCCACCGATTGATTACTGTAGCTCTCACTACCGATCACCAATCGTGGTTGACGCCTTCGACTATCGACCATAGTCCAAGTTAGCCGATCGAACGGCCCAACACAAGGATATGACTATCGACCAGCTCACTATTTTTATGACCAGCTCACTATTTTTATGACCGGTTCACTGTAGCTTACGATCGGTTCACTGTTGCTTACGACCGGTTCACTGTTGCTTACGACCAGTTCATTGTAACTCCGACCATCCGTGGTCGTTCTGCTGTGCTCGACATGCCGTTGTCATTCTGTTGTGGTCAACTTGTCGTGGTCGATTGGCTATGGTCGACCTACCGTGGTCGAAATCTGTCGATTCCAGTTTTGCAAAAGAACATCGTTTGAAACTTTTATAAACATAAATTTCAATGCAACCCAAATATCAATTATTTATCATCACTATATGCACAACCTATGCACATGGTCTAACACTAACTCTAACAACAATTGCTAATTTATGAAATCAACATCTAAAATAACAATTGGAACTTGTATACCTGTGTTCTAACTCCAACAACAATTGCTATCACACAAATTTAATGGGCAAAATCTATTGCTATCACACAAATAAAACAGGCAAAATCAATTGCTATTAGACAAATTGAATAGGCACAATCAAGAAATCAAGAACATGGAACTTGGAATGACACCGAGATCCGTACCTTTGGTTCCCGTCAAAGGTTCGCCCATAGGTAAGGTAGGGGAGGAAGAAGAACATGAGGGGCGGTTGATCTGGCCAACACTAGCATCGGGATGGGAAGGAGGGGAGGAGGTAGCTTGGATCCACTCTCCACCGGCATCAATATGGGGTGGCAGTAGCTCGGATCTGATCGGGGCTAGTGTTGGGTCACTGCTAGTCTAGATCCAGTCACCGCCACACACACGATGATAAGATGAAGGAGTAGCAAGGTCAAGTCTAGTATGAAATAGAGGAAGAAGGTAGGGAGAGGAAGAAAGGGAGAAGGGGACAAGGCACCTGTGCAAGGCAAGTCGGCAACAATGATAGGGGAGGCGACGCGAGGCGAGTCAAAGGCAGTGACAGGGGAGGCAGCATGAGGCAAGCCAACGGTGGCAAGAAGGGAGGCGGCGTGAAGCGAGTTGATGGCGGTGAGAGCAGAGACGGTGCAAGCCAAGTGAACGAGGGGTGAGGGCTCCCTGTGCGAAGTGGATGAGCAAGGTTGTACTGCGTGGTTTACCCATTTTCATCGAACGACACCATTCAAGATCTCGCACGAATATTCCTAGGACCTACCTCAACGTTCGGAATGATTTGGTTTCGTTAGATCAACCAAACACAGGGACGAGGATATATTTGGAACTATCCTATCGTATTCTCCTATGGTACACCCAACCAAACACTTCCTTGGATATCCAAGTCATCCTCCACCCCTTTGGCCACATGGACGATGGTTGGTCTCGAGATTGTGGGGACCCTTTGTCTAGTGGTGTTATCGGTAGGGTTCTTTTGGGCTTTAGGCTTATGGTTTTTGGTTTATGCTATAGTAACTAGTTTTCAAATGGTGTGCTTTTTTAAGGTGGGGTGTATAAGTTGATTGTAGTAGACATTATATCAAATTCATCTATATTGGCCAAAATCAGAGTGAGTGTCTCTCACTTTGTACTCTCTTTTACAAACAACCAAAATTCAAAAATTTAAACCAAAAGTCATAAGCTACAGCCCAAAAGAACTCACCCATTTGTGCCAAAGGGTGGCGTAGATCCCCGTGCTCTGTACTTCCTTTTCATCTCCTAGTGCCACGGGAAGCGGCTAGGTGGGGATACCCCACAATAGCAGCCTCTGATGTGTGAGGGGCAACCTACCTTCATCGTCGTGCCTAGGGGTGAAAACGGAGCCAAATTCCATCGAATAATCTAGCTACAAAATATGGATTTTCAAATTCGAATACTAAATATTCAAATCTAAATAGAAAATCAAATCCAAATGCGGATGTTTACCTAGTGCAGTCGGGGATGTCTGACGAATCCAGTATGGCGTGAAATAGATTTGAAATTAGATATTCTGATTCGGCAGATATAATAACAGCAGCTAGCCAATATGTATCTTTTGTATTTAACTTCCAAATTGGGCATATTATATATGCATCTCGATGAGTTTGTCATCACGATGGACTCTAATTTGGTATTTTATAATTTTTTATTTTGGCGCATCTCCAAATAAAGCTTTTTGCATGCTTGCACTATATCAATTTAAAATGTCAAAACAATTTGTTGCCATGTTTTAAATAGGAGAGGCCACAAATAATTATTGAAATATGAAAATAGTTAAATCTGATCCGATCTAAATTTGTATTTGATATTTGGCAAGTCTATATTTATATCCAACGTTTGTCCAATTCGTATTCGAATCTAAGAAAAAATATAGATGCGAATATGATTTGATCACTATCCGTTCCATATCCGATCCATTTTCACCTCTAGTCATGCCCCCTCTGTCCCCTTTGTTTGAAGCGTAGCTGACTTCCCCAACTCTTTTTTAACTTTGTGTCCTGCATTTTGATTCGATGGGAAACACAATGTTGTTTGTGAGGTAATTTATGGACGAGGTGTAGGGTCGGTACCTCGTTGTTTGCAATGCATTGCTTGTTGTGCCATGGTAGGGTGCATAAGAATGGAGGAGGATGTATAAGCATTTTTGGAATTGCTATACAACATTTGAGTAGTTTTTTTTTGCAAAATCAGTCAAATTTCTAACCATCCGATCCGCTTGAAGATTTGTGCTCTGGTCAGTAGGATCATTGTCTTCTATGATAGTGGCAGTGACAAGTTAGGGTGGAGTTTGACTGGGTTAGGGGTTGGGTTCACTGAACCTGGCTTTAGAAGGAGGGAGGGGTGGTGGCAGAGGCATAGCGGTGGGCAGCGGAGGCAGCAGTGGGGCAAGAAGGTACAAGTATCATGTTCGACTGGGGTGGCTGGAGGTGATGTGCAGCTGTGGATCCAACGGTGGGGAGCCACAGGAGACCGGGAAGAAGGTGGGATGAGGCAGCGGAGGAGGCGGCGGCAGAAGAATAGGTGGCGCTGGCGGCCACGGTAGGAGGCGACGTTGGTGGTGGCACGCTAATGAGTTGATGAGGAGATGACATGAGGCAATGGAGTGGAGAAGGTAGTGAGTGACAGCAGCATCTATTGAGCTTGATGCTATTTGGGAGCCTTCTTATATAGAAAAGGGGAGGGAGGTGGATTCGTTGCATGATCACTGATTTTTCAAAAAAAATCATTGGAGTGATATATAGACTCCCTAGAATATTTTTCTCTCCATTCCATATGCCATAACAACTTTGAGAATATATATACTACTATAACACCTTTGGATCATCAAACATTTTGTATCCTAACACCTCTACTCCTAGAAAGCCTCTCGGGACAAAACTCATGCATCAAGAACTTGTACAATCTCATCCAAACTCTTTTAAATTTTGCATGAGACTTACTCAAGGCATTTAAAATCTAATCCAATCACAAATCACAATGTTCTTAGGCACATGTTCACTCAATTGTTCAAGAACTGATTTTGAATGCCAAATAAACTCTAAAAAAACCAAACAAACTCAAAAAATTCTTTAAAATATAGGGACGCATATTTAGTATGCCAAACTCAAATGAAATATTTTAAAATTAATATTAATGTTTGATTAATCAAATAAAGCCATTTTAAAATTTTGAAAATCAAATACGCTACAAATATAATAAACCCTAAAAATTCGGGAAAATTCATAAATCATTCTTTCAATTGATTTTATACCAAAAATAGAAAATATAATTTTATGATGTGTTAATATTATGAATTTTTTGTGTGGGTATTAATTAATAATATTATTTTCACTTAGCATATCTAATTAAACACTTAATATTAGCAAACAATGACATATTTGCAGCCCGACCACCGGGCGTCTACGCCGTAGAGTCGACACGTGCCTCCTGCTGCCCAGCCACCTTGTGGTGCCTACTACCCCTCGACCATACGACAGGTAATTAAGCTAGCTAATTAGCTGGCTTAATTACCTGCCTAAATTAGTACTTTATATATTATATTTGTTCAAATTTTTAAATATAGCAAATGAGCTAAAAAGTTACAAAATTTTATGTGCAGCTTCCCAACACAATATACGTCATTCTGTAAATTTTTTGGCAATTTTATCCACTCTAAATATTTCACATAAATGTGTACAATTATAATAATTGTAGGAATTATTACATATAGCAAATGAGCTCCAAAAATTATGAAATTTTATGTGCAACTTTCTGACATAGTTATCCTAATTGTCTAATGTTTTGCGAATTTTATGTACTCTAAATTTACCATGTTAATTTATATTAATTTAATCATAATTAACGATATGCGATGCTCATTTAATTCACCAATCAAAAATCGAAAATAGCGCTCCCGAGCATGGGTGATCATCCATACCAAGCTGGTATAGGTTCTCCACCTACGTGAAGATGGACCAGAACTTGGCTGAATTCGTGCTCCTCCACTGGCTGGCTCTCATCCGGCGCGGGCACCGACATCACCACCGGCTCCCCGCCGTGGCCCTCCACCTCTGCCACTGCTATCGCGATCCTAACTCTGTCCCCCTCGAGGCCTAGGGTTTCAAACCGGGGAACCAAGGCAAATGGGGGCACCGAGGGAGACAACGGTGGGTGGGAGCGGAGGAGTCGGAGAAATTTGGGAGTGGTGTACAAGGGAAGGAATCAGAGGAAGAGGAGGTGGGTATTTGAAGTTGAACCACTGCTCCGCTATGTTACGGGTTAAGAGATTTAAAAAATGTAAAATATTTTGCTGACGTGTGGGTGCTTTAAGTGCTAAGAGACTTGTTAGTGAGGTATCAGAAGGATTCCATGCGAGGTTTTCCAGTACAAAAAATTTAGTTCCTTTCATAGCCTCTCTTATTTCCCTCTCTCAGTTTCTCCTGGCTTCAGATGAACAAATGAGCCTGTCTAGTGAAAGGCCCTCGTTGGGAGCATTTTAACACGTACAATGGTCACAGCGTGTGGAGGGCTATGACGTGCGACCTGACACGTGGCACTGCGGCAGCTGCGCACGGGGGCTCGGACGATAGCCGAGTCCTCACATGTCAAGACATCTTTGTGTAGGATGGGGCTGAGCTATTGTCGACACGACACATGGTAGGCACACCGTACCACCCGGGGGAGTTGTTTAAAAAATTGTTACAACGCTCCACGCGCGCAGGGTCCAGGCGCGCTAGCATCAATCGAGCAAATTTCATAATACATAAATTTCTAAAAAACAATAGACAATTAGGATGACTATGTCGGAAGGCTACACATAAAATTTCGTAATTTTTAGATCTCGCTTGCTATATGTACTAACTCCTATAAATATCATAATTGTATGAATTTTTGAGCAACATTCAAAGTGGATAAAATTATCAAAAAATTGCACAATGAATTATGTTTTGTCAGGAGACTACATATTAAATTTTGTAAATTTTTTAGATTATTTACTATATTTAAAAAATTCAAACAAATATGATATATAAAGTACTAATTTAGATGGAGGGGCGGCAGGCCACCAACCGCCTGATTAGCAGGCATGCGCCCGCACGATGGCCATGTGGCAAAAATGTCATTTTTGCTAATATGGTGCGTATACTGATATTTTTGTAAATATAGGTTCAAACAGTGTCATGTGTGCCAAAAACTCCATTTGGAACTGGTGGAAGTGTTTAATATGTATTTTGTAGGATACCATTATAATAATAATATTTCATTAGCTCGTTTGTTTACTGTACGCATAAACCTGTATAATTCCTATTTCCTTTATCAAAGTTTTGGCGTAGTGTACACTAACCACATGTTGTCACATACATGGTTGCTACACCTGATCGATATATAGCCACTTTTTAGATGAAAGACATCTGCCCTACTGTATTAAAAACACAAGTCTTACAAACGCGAGAGAAACTGGGAATGGGAGAATATATATATATATATATATATATATATATATATATATATATATATATATATATATATATATATATATATATATATATATATATATATATAGGAAAAATACTTTTTACTCCCGGGTGTAATTACACCTACCTCTAATATCCCACCTAAATAAATTTGAAATACTCCTTTATCACTTTAGGTATACTCATATACTAATTATAAGATATTCTAATGTGAACCACATGAAAAAATTGCAAGCGAGTCCATAGTTTTTAGCGTATTTTGTAAATACCTTTATATACGTACATAAAAAAGAGTATGTTCAAACAAATGTACATACCACCTCTGAAAAATTGTTCATACCACCTATATAGTCTTAAATACTCGTATACTACATGTACATACACCTCGTTACGCGAGATACTCCCTACGTTGTGAGATACGACATATGGTGTGTGTGTGTGTGTGTGTGTGTGTGTGTGTATATATATATATATATATATATATATATATATATATATATATATATATATATATATATATATATATATATATATATATATAACAGGGGCACCATAGTGCCCAGGCTCCATGAGTGAGATTTTCCATCCATGTTAATAACTTCCTTTCCATACTATTGTACTAGCACGCATCTAAAAGCAATCTAAAGGCAGAGAGGCTTGGTGCCCCATTTCAGCGTCATATATATATATATATATATATATATATATATATATATATATATATATATATATATATATATATATATATATATATATATATATATATATATATATATATATATATATATATATATATATATATATATATATAAAATAATAAAAATAACCCGGGGGGCACCATGGTGCTCAGGCTCTATGATTGAGACTTTCCATCTATGATTAAGATTTTTCATCTATGATTGATTCAACATACTAAACCAATTATTTTCTTTCCAAATTGACGTTTTTTTCGAATTAATGAATGTTAACGAGTTTGCTTGATATATTACACTTATACGCATCTAAAAGCAATCTAAAGACAGAAAGGCTTGCTGCCCAGACACCATAGTGTCCTATTTCAGCGTCCTATATATATATATATGTGTACATATATATGTATATATATACACATATATAGGTATGTATATGTATATACGTATGTGTGTACTGAAATAGAACACTACGATGTCAAAGCACCATGATTTCAAATACGTGTATATTATATATAGAGAGAGACATATACGCCGAAACACAAAATAGTAATACCTTGTTTCAAGCTCAACCCATGCTAAAGTGTGCTACTATTCGACAAAAGGAATAGTGCAAACAGAAACTACTACTTGAAACAAACTACTTAGCCCCCTCATTAGAGCTTAAGCTTCTGGCTTTTACCTTCTTAATTTTATCTTTTTCTAGCTTTTTGACTTTTGTTGGCTTTTTTTATATATTTTCTTTTTCCCCTTGTTCGTTTGTATTGCCCGTGATAATATAACTTTTTAAAAAAATTTAAATTTAATTACACAGAAAAATTACTAGCAGCTATAGTAAAAAAATTACTATAGTACAAAATAAATAATAAGTTTGAGTTTAAAATCTCAAATGAGCACGGCGTCTATCGACCAGCAGACTGCTAAGCCGCTAATAATCCAGACACATGAAGTCCGCCATATCTTGAGGACACCTCGTCTAACATTGGCTAATTTCTTTTTCAGCTTTTAGATTCAGTTTTTGGTTTTTCTATAGTAACTAGTTTTTAAACAAAATATTTTTTTAAGATAGGGTATACTAGTTAATTGTAGTACATATTGTACCGACTTCATTTTTATTGGTAAAAACTGCACGTGAGTTTCTGTTACTCTGTAATCTCTCGTATGAACGGTCCAAAAGCCACAAACTGCATCCAAAAATCATAAGTCTTAGCAAAAAAAAAACTGATCCATATGGTTTATTTGATGTCTCCTCATCTCCACATATATAATTTTCAATAACCTCTCCTGACCAGTTTCTTTTCTCCGACTGCTCTGTTGATTTGACCTTACCATGTTAGTTATCTTGTTGTGCAGTCCCCTAGAGAGTTTTTCCACATAATAGTTTTGATTACGAGTGGAGTAGTGGTGCTTCCTACACGCAACATGTCCATGAGGTCATCATTTTACACAAAGGGAATCTACCTGATTTCTCGCGTGCCCACGGAACTTGCAGGATCCAATCACGTCTATAAACTCGTCGCGAGAGAGAGAGACAGCAGTAAGCTAGCTATCCTGAATTATCCAAAAAAAAAAAGATACACAGCTAGTTTAAATGGTTGATTACCCTTGTTGGCCTTGCCAGAAGAAGGCGATCCAGGACCAGCTCTGGTAGTCGGAGGTTAGAAACGAACAAGCGGACTGATCGAGAGCCGATGAGTGGGTGAGAATGATGGATGTGAGTGAGAAGGATCCTACTTAGCCGCCACTCTAACTGGAGAGTCACTCGTTCGGTTGTTCCTGTCATTTTTTGTTAAGCGTGTTGCAGAAGCCGTGGTAACCACAGCGCGCCGCAGCCGCAGGACATGCATGGCGGCTCCGGTCGACCACAAGCGTCCGCAACACGTGCCAGGGAAAAAAATCAGTACACCACTTCGCTCTCATACTTCTTTTAAACCTCTTAAGTCTAAACATTTAGAATAAAAGATGTTGGATTGTTAACTAGAAAGTCTTCAATCCAATCCATTAAAGAGATAATGCAATCAGTCCACATCTAACTCTAATAGATACTATTCGCTAGCATATATAAAAAACTCGTTAACCTCACACAACACGGGTTTTACTCACACACTAAACTCACACAAACTTTTCAAAGAATAGGGCCAAATCCGCTAAGTGCTTAGCTTTGATCCAACTTGATCCTCTCAATTTCTCCTTGATATAAACCGCTTTCCCAAGCACCACTTAAGCACTGCGATTTTGATCAAAGACAGTCCCGATATTTGGCCGTTTTACTAAAATAACCTTTCTTGATCCGACCTTCATCTTCCTTGCAAGAAAAAACATTAAAGCTTCAACTTAGCAAGAATTTACATAAAAACTCCAAATCATTCTCTAGATATGTATTTTTACCATTCTTTCTCCCCATTTGATAATAGAGACATCAATATGTATGGAAGAAGATAGAGTATGAATGAAATGAAGTAGTTTCATTTTATTCATTTTTAGTTTAAGGAGCCACGAAAATTATCTAAAGTGACTTTACAAATATTACACTGAACTATATTATGTGAGGTAGCTATCTAGATTATGGCAATCCATATATAACAAAGTTAAGCCAATCAAGCAAGAATCTGAAATTAAATAGATTTTTAGTATGTTAAGTAACCCAAGTACTTAGAGTTACGCACAAATAGCACAATTGGTAATTTTTGAAACTACACATTTTGGACTTATCTAAGTAAAGCAAGTTCTGAACTAGAAGTCATCCACAACTGCCTCCTAAGCCTTAACCATTTTTCATAATTTTTGCTTTCTTAGCTATATGCTAGATCTAAAATCTTATTTCGACCATCCCAAGCGAGAAGCTTAAGAGAGTGGCTACGGTCATCTAAAACCCCCTTGAGTTCATACGTTATGCAATGGAAATCCATCTCATAAGAAAAAAATTGGTGAGATCAATTTTTCCGCACACAAAAGAGATCATTTTTTAGGTTCCATTTTTAGTTCAAGAACAATGAGCTACTCCACGTCCGTAAGCTATACCCGACCTGAGCTGCAAAAGTATAGGAGAAGTAAACTCATACTTCAACAAATTACTAGCATAACTCAATTCAAACCTTAATTTAGATTCTAGACTCAACATAGCTTATTTGACATGGCATAAATTATAAGAGGATCACTAGAACAAAACTAGCCATAAGATCCAACAAGACATGATTTAGTTCAAAATTTTTATAATTAAGAAAATTAGCATGGCAAAAACTAAGTTACACATAGAAAGATATTAAATATAGTATATGGTAAAATATAAAATAATATATCATGACACACATAGATAATAGTCAAAGCTCCATATAATATTTTACAATGCAAGTTGTTGAATTTAAGTATGCATTATTTTACAATAGATACAAAAGAGGTAAACTCCCCCACAAAACAGAGCAAAAGAACTAATACACCCCCACCCCCCATCCCCGTGCAAAGAAACAAAATAAGAAGAATCTAGAGTCTTAGTAAAAATATCAGTAACCTGGTGCTCTAACTCTATAAAGTGAAGCATAAGATCGCTCTTCTTCTCTATATGATCTCTAAAAAAATAGTATCAATGTCAATGTGTTTAGTACTACAGTGTTGCACAAAAGAGAGGAATACAACCTTATGCCAACCCATAATCTCACATAGTAGATAATATCTAGAGAACCTGAGAGTAACTACTAGCAGTAACTACATACTCCGCTTCTTCAGTGGACTGTGCAACTGATAACTATTTCATAGGTGACCAGGAGATAAGAGATATGCCTAAGAAATGACAAGTGTCAGAGGTATTCTTCCTATCCATCCTACAACATGCAAAATCAGCATAAAAAAGCACAAAGAGAGAGTGCAGAATTAGAAGAATACCTGAGTCCAAAGTCAAGAGTGTACTTAAGGTATCTGAAGATGTGACACACTGCTTGACGATGAGAAGCATGAGGGGAAGTCTGAAATCAAGTGTACAGACACACAATAAATTGTACATCCAGCCTCAAAGCTATGAGGTAGAAGAGTGAGCCGATCATGCTGTGGTACTCCTTCTGATCTACGGGCTCTCCATTCTCATCAGGATCCAGCACGGTAGAAGTAGCAACTAGAGTAGACAACGGCTTGCTAGTTCCCATGTCGAAGTATCGAAAAAGGTCCTTTTGTTACTTGCTTTAATGCATAAAGGCCCCCATCCTTTAGTTGCTTGACTTGGTGACTAAGAAAGAAAGTCAGCTCACTTATCATACTCATCTCGAATTCTCTGCTCATAGAATCTAAAAATCTGGATACCAAAACAACAGAAGAGCCACCGAAAATAATATCATTCACATAAATCTAAACAAGCAGGAAGACACTATCATGCCTAAGAGTAAACATAGTTTTATCTACAATTTATATTTTGGAATCATTCTTAAGCAGAAAACTCTTAAACCTATCACACCAAGCGTTAGGGCCTTGATTCAATCTATATAAGTCTTTGGAGAACTTACACACATAGTTTGGGAACTTGAGGATTTTAAAACTAGAAGACTGCTTGACATCGACCTCTCATTCTATGAAACCATTCAGAAAAGCACTTTTGACATCCATTTGAAACAAGTTAAAGCCCTTAGACACCGTGAATGCTAGCATACTATGAATGGTTTTTAATCTAACTACAGGTGTAAAGGTCTCCTTAAAATCTAAGTCCTCTACCTAGAAAACCCTGAGCTACAAGCCTAGCCTTAATTACGAACTACTAACCCATCTTCACTTTACTTATTTTTGAAAACCCATTTTATACTAATTACATTATGATTAGGAGGATGTTCAATTAAGGTCTAAACTTAGTTTCTTTCAAAATTCTCAAACTCTTCATACATACATTGACCCAAAAGGGATCAAATAAAGTATGTGTGACATCTTGGTGCAACAAAAGCATAATATGTGTGAGAATATGGAGAGAGAAATATGAAATGAGTAATTCGCTTATGTAGATTCTCAATCATCTGTTTCTAATGGTGTTGTCACTAAATGTGAAGTGGAGCTCCTGGTGCAGACGTGGTCTTTACCTTGTGGGATATGAAGATAGGAGAAGAGTCACTCGAAGTGCCGGTGAAGGTGGGAGGAGGCTACTCTACTAAAGCTGGAGTAGTGGAAGCAAACATTTTAACCAACTCAAGAGTGACTAGAGGAGGGATTACGTCCTCATCCTCTAAGCCAGGGTCGTCATCGATGAAGATACTCGATCTCCTGATCATTGTGTACGTGTGTGCCTGAACTATTGGGTATAGTAACAGGACCAGTCTCATTAAAAGTGATTTCACAAGTCTCAGTGATTTTATTAGTATCCAAATTAAAGACACAAAAGCCATGAGAATGAGCAAGATATAAAAAAAATGCCATTGTAATATCTAGATTAGCCCCCAAATAGGATATCTCGGAATGTCAGCTACAGCTATCGTTCAACATGAAAATCAGATTACACATTTTTTCCCCTCCATTCTGAGCAAATGCCGATGAAATAGATAATGAATTAGACCAGTCAATTTTTGGCCTAACTAAACATTTTTGTTAAAAGAAACAAATTGTTACAATACTTCTACACAGAAAAGTTTGGATTTGGTAAACCATAAAAAACAGAGATCCTAGATCTCAAACATAGCAGAGTACTACCTGCAAGGTTAATGTACATAGTCATAGAAGGAAATTAACAAAATGGATTCATCTTTAGAGCTTAATCACTAAACTATTTGCAACATATTTTCACATATTGTTTTTTGTAAGGCAACACATTTCCGGTTTTCCACACTAGTTATAAGCTATCACTTCACGCGTGGGTCACAGGCAGTTCACACTTAGACAACACATTACGACGCAACTCGCACTTTTTGGTTTTTTGACTTATCCAAAAATTAATATCAATAGGACAGTTTTTTAAAATGAATTCTCCAAACTGTCTAAAATCATATGCGTCGTCTATGTCGACGTCTCTATCGTCCACTACCGTCTTGAAAAATACAGACAAAAGCTAATAACTACAGCCAAAAAATCATCCAACGCAGTAAAAAAAAGAGACATTTCTTTTGCAGCTTTTCTTAGCGGTTTTTTTTTTCACTCGTTTTTCTTTCGCAGCTGATCTGAGAAGTTGGGCTGTGCCCTTCTGGTGCCGCGCCGTTTTAGTATGGCTTATCTGGGCCGGGCTCTCAAGCACGTGTCTAGTTGGTTGTACATAGGCCGGGCTTTTCTAAGCACGTGAGGGATTTGCAATCAATCCTATGTTTGAGGGCCCAGGCCCCAGGGTTTCATGCTGAGGCTACATGTTTCTCTCTCTCTCTCCCCCCTCTCATCAGGGCTCACGCTGATTGCATATCAAGGAAATTAAGAACAGCGACGGAGCACAACACGTACGTACAGTCGTACAGACCAAAGATAACAACAAATTAATATACATCTAATCCTAGCTAATGGTCGGATTTTTTGTTTTAAAGTTAATTTATACTTGTACTATATACAGTAACTAGTTTTAAACGGTGCGTTTTTCAAAGCAGGATCAATATAAAAATTATAGTAAAAAGTATACTGAGTTCAGCTATACTGGCCAAAATCATATAAGGCTACTTTCTTCTGCATGCTAACTCTCGTGAATACCCAGAATTTAAATATTTAAGTAATAAACGATAAGCCATCAGTCCAAAAGAACTCCCCCAATATCACCACGGTTAGACCTTAGCAGCCCCCCTCCCGTGGAATTAAGCACGTGCTCTTTTGTTTTTGTTTTATCAATTTGCCTTTTGCCGCCGTTAGGTGTGATCCATCACACGTCACACGAGCACTGTCATCGGTCCAAGATGCATATCTATTCTAGACGTAATTTCAGATGTACCGTTTTGACTTCTCTTACGACCAGCGGCGCCTGCTCTAGGTGTCTCGCTCGCCTAAACCTCTTATATTGTTTTTTTAGGGCCGCCGCTTGAATCTTCTTATTAAAGAAGCACCCTCACCTTTATCGTAGAAAAATCCACGTAAATAATTCACCCAACCTATCATTAGTGGCAACGAACCAGTTAGGATAATGGAATGGTGGTTGTTGTTGTCTATCCTCTTGTCTCTGTCACTAATATTGGCACATAAAACCCCATACAAAGCTCGGGGGATTGCCCCGCGGGCGCTCGCCCACGTCGCCCCGCCCGCGCCCTCCGGCCGGCGCGTGGCGGGGGTTTTTGCGTACGGCCGGGAAGTAAATTCACTGTATTTTTCAAAAATTACGTAAAGGTCCTTTTTCCTCGCGAAAAGGCCCCTGCAAGTTTTTTTTAAAAAAAATTTTGATAGCGCCCCGCGGGTTTCCAAAATTACGTATAGGTCCTTATTTACTTACGTACAAGTCCTTACAGGTCCTCGGTTTTTTCAGAAAAGACCTTTGGTTTTTCCGAAATTACGCATATGCCCTCGATTTTTTTATGAAACCCCTACGAATTGTCGTCTCTTTTACTTTGGTCCACACGGTAGCTAGCGCGGCGTGCGCCGCGCTTATGCAGCTAGTGTTTTAAACCAGACACAGGGACGGAGGACGGCTGATACTGCTGCGCACGCGTGTGCAAGACAGGCCACGTTGGGTGTGCCCTCATGTATCTGGAATTAGCGAGGTTCCAGTTTTCCTTGAACTTTGTATCTCGAACG
This sequence comes from Dendrocalamus latiflorus, assembly GCA_017311315.1. Taxonomy (NCBI): domain Eukaryota; kingdom Viridiplantae; phylum Streptophyta; class Magnoliopsida; order Poales; family Poaceae; genus Dendrocalamus; species Dendrocalamus latiflorus. The sequence goes on along the minus strand of CM029622.1, from coordinate 14,844,820 downwards.
ATTGTGACTCGACTGTGATTTCGTAACGAAATGAAGTATGGCTTGTTCTTAAAAAAACCCCGGACAGAGGGTCTGATTTTTATATATTCAAGATTTGCGCAAGTTTTATCGTGCTAGCCTTATGACTAGTGATTAGTACACATACAATAACATTTATAGCACAAATATACACATAAATAAACAGAGTAGTACAATATAGTCCAACGGTTAAAAATAAGTCATACATGACTAGTACTATACTGAAAGACTCACTGGCCAAATAGTTCACAAGATTAAAGTATGCAGCGAAAAAAGATAAAAAGGAATGGAAAGAGGGAAACATGGCAGAGGACGCTAAGATGACAGCTTCAGAGGAGAGACCCTATACGTTGCCAGCGACGAGGTTTGGTGGCGGTATGGAGCAGGGCCACAATGAAACGGGTAAGCGAGCGAAGGTGGTAGAAGTTGCAACACAGGAAAAGATTCTGGGAGTGGTTGCGATGTCAAACAGTGCGTCTTGGGGACCAATGGTCACAAGAGTGGCAGTGGCAATGAGTTCCGCAGTGGTGCCATGGATAGCGATGGTGATGACGGCGAAAACAACTCTCCTGAGCCAAGGGTCAATAGCGGTCGGCGTCAGCATCTTACCTCGAGTATCGTGGTGATGTTAGTGACAACGAAGAAGGATGGAGGTGGCTAGATGATGGTGAATAGGGACGGCGGCGACAAGCTTCACGACGACAGTGTGCTACGGTGAAGGGAAGGCTACAAGAGGGTGCGGATTAGACTTCCTTGCTAACCAGAGATAGTGCAAACACGATGAATCAAACAGGGGATCACCAGACTATGAGGGAGAGCAGAAATGGTGATGGTGGCCGGAGCTGAAGATGACTATCCAATCTTGGCAATGGACTACAACAACACCGAAATTGAATGAGGGCTTCCAGAGCGACTGCAGCACAGTAGTGTCAAGGAGGGAGGCGGCGATAAGGAAAGGCGGGCTATGGGTGAGCACTAGAAGCTCACCATGAACACGAAAGGTGAGGTCGGTAGTGACGGAGGTGGTCGGAGATGGCTAGACAGTGGTGAACAACGGTGGTAATGAAAAGCTTCATGGTGGCAGCTCGCTACAAGGAGAACGGGCTGAAAAGAAGCACACCATGAGGTTCAGGAGGATTCGGAAAATGGTGTAAAGGACCATGCATGATCTAAGGCTCACCGGAGAAGGAGATATTCAACGGTGATGGTGGAGACCAGAGATGAAGAAGACCTAGATCCAACACCACATTGCACCAAACACGAAATTACTTAAGGGGTTTTGCTTAGGAGAGAGAAGGGCATGATGTGACACGAACGTCAAGGCAGGAGCTCATCGACACTCCCCCTTGGGCACTCATTCGACACGTTCATGCCTCATCAAAATTCTATAAAAACCTAGTGAAAAAAATTTAGAGAAAGAGTACATGATATATGTTATGTTGTATTGCACGAATTGCCTTATTAAAAACCTTGGCCGAGAAACTTTAGGAAAACTCGTCATGGGAAAAGAGTATAATTCACCCAATTACATTTAATATACAAGATGTATTCTTTTGGGTACTTGATCTTCGTGATCAAGTTTTAATAGTGAGCTTGAGAAGAGTCTTCCCCTGAGTTCTGCACTTCTCTAAGTCTCATAATTTTAATTCCATGTATACACCTTTCAAAGTTAGACGTTGAAGTGACTTAATGAATAAATCTATAAGATTTTCACATGACTTAGCATGCAGTACCTTAATTTTGTCTATGTTTTGCGATTCATGAGCATAGAAGAACTTGGGGGTGATATGCTTTATGTGATGACTCTTCATGTAACCTGTTTGTACTTGTGCAACACATGTTGTATTATCTTCATAGATAATTGTGGGAGCCTGCATGATGTTCAATCCACATGATTGCTGGATGTGGTGAATCATCTGTCGAAGCCAAGCATATTCTTGTACGACTTCGCACAGTGCTATGATTTCCAAGTGATTCATCGAAGTCGATACAACACTTTGCTTAGACGATTTCTATGAAATTACAATTCCACCATATAGAAATACATAACCTATTTGTGACTTGGCTGTATGCGGGTCTGACAAGTACTCGGCATCTGAATAGCTAGTCATATTAGAGCATCTCCAAGAGATGCCCAATAAATTCACACCCTAAATCTCTTTTTACAGATCCTAACCACGATATAAGGTCCCAAAATAATCATTCCCTCCAACAGATACCCTAAACCAGAAAAACAGTATTGGGAGGCTAGATCATCCTCTATAAGTAGAGAGCGAGAGCCCATTTTTTGGGTGTGTTCTATTTTTGGGAGTCTATTTGGGAATCTGTTGGAGCTACTTCTTACCCTTCAACTCTAAAATTTAAATATTTAGAGCCATATAGAGTATCTCTTGGAGATGCTCTTAAGGTCTTGGTTCTTTCTGTAGAATAGTCCAAGATCCTTGCTTCCTTGGAGGTATCGAAAGATGTCCTTTATTCGCTGCCATGCCTTTTGGTAGATTCTGCACTATACCTTGCTAATTTGTTTATGGCAAATGTAATGTCTAGTCCGTGCAGTTTGCTAAATACATAAGTGGTCCTATTGCACTTATGTATGGGAATTCTAGTCCCAGGACTTCTTCCTCCTCTTCTCTAGGACAATATGTATCTTTGTCTTGCCGTAAAGATCTTCCGATGATCGGTACTTTCGATAGTTATGCATTTTCAAAGCCGAACCTTTCTAGTACCTTTTGAGTGTATGCAAATTGATGTACTAATATCCCTTCAACAACATGCTCAAGCTGCAAGCCTAGGCAATATTTGGTTTTACACAAATCTTTCATTTCGAACTCTGACTCCAGGTAAGAGCACACCTCCTTTATATCTTCTAGGATTCCGATGATATTCAGATCATCTACATACATTAAGATTATACAAAATCCGTTCTTGGGTTGTTGTATAAATACACAGAGACAATACTCATTATTCGTGTAGCCTTTCTTATATAGAAAGTCGCTTAAGTGATTATACCACATCCTGCCTAATTGCTTAAGTTTGTACAATGGTTTTCTCAGTCTCACACTGTATAGGTTTCTATTTACTCTATCTTGATTTGGGACAGGGATACCTTTAGGTACTTTCATATAAATATTTGAATCCAATTTTTCATAAAGGTATGGAGTTACCACATCCATTAACTTCATTTCTAAATTTAAGTTCACTGCCATCGAGATTAAATATCTAAAGGTAATACCATCTATGATCGGGGAATAGTTTTTTCATAATTAACTCCTGGTCATTGAGTGAAATCTTATACAACAAGCCTTATTTTATATCTTACAACTTCATTTTTCTCATTTTTCTTTCGAACAAATACCAACTTATGCCTTACGGGGTGCACATGGGTAGGTGTGTGGCTTACAGGCCTAAACACCTCTGGGCCTGTTCTTTTCCTCCGAAGCCGGTGGCTTTTAGCTTTTGCTACAGTACCTAACTTTCAAACGGAGTATTTTCTCAAGACGGGGTCTAGAAGTTAAACGATGTACACGCTAAAAGCCCAACATCTGTACCAGCCAAAATCACAAACGAGTATCTCTTTCTACGTAATATGTACCGTAAACAGCCCAAATTCAAAAAATTTAGCCAAAAGCCATAAGCCGCAGCTGCGAAGAACAAGCCCTCTATTTTATTTATAGATAATAATTTAGTTTTTATTGCCTTTTTCAATTCTCCCAATCTGATCTTTTCTCACATTCGGCGAGCGATGCAGGCTCTGGATCAAGATCGATGATTGCGGCAATTTTCTTTGCAAAATAAATATCACATTGGCTATTGTCCTATTCATGGATTCTCCTGTGTGCATTATAGTTCATAGCTATTTTATCATGGGTTGATTCTTCTAGTGCTTTTGCTTGCTCACCTCTCCTGTGACCCTTTAGTTTTCAGCTCCGATGCGTGCGCACAAATTTATGCTGGTTTCTCCCTCTGTGGGAATGTTCTAATCTGGTATGCCTTTCCTTCAAGGTGTCACATCGGTGCCAGGTCTCAACTGGCTCCCCTTTTGGTTCCGAAGAACTTTGATGATTGGCTGTGTCAAGTCCTTCTTATCATTTTTCACCAGGCGTCCCTGGTTACATGGGATTCAAGGGGCCAGAGTTCTCATCCTTTTATTTTGAGGCATCTGGACGGGATTAGGGATACCTTTAATGTTCTTCGATATTTCAACCCTCTCTAGTGCATTGCGTGCAGGCACATGCGATTTGGTCACGCTCTTTAAATCACTAAAATGGTCAGGCAGTTGGTTTGTTAATGTTTGCAAATCAATGATTTTCTAGACTTCTCTATTTGCTTCGCTAGTGCGCGGGTCATGTGCATGGATTTCTGTGGCATGCCACGTAATTTCCTGACATTTTTTATCAGTGGGTTAATTTTCTCCCCTTAATGTCGAGAAACTATCCTCATTAAATATATTATCAGTGAAATGGGCGGTGTGCAAATCTCCTGTCATAGGGTCGAAGTACCTGATTATAGATGTTGTCTTATAGCCCACGTATATCCTAGACTTTCGGAGAGCGCCTATTACACTACGATGTGGTGGAGATATAGGTACATAAACTTTGCAACCAAACCTACGGAGATAAGAAATTTTTGGTGCTGACCCCTGAGTTAGTTGCATAGGTGAATGGATGTTTTATGCTGATGGTTTGAAGTTGATGAGAGTTACCGCATGTAGGACTGCATGTCCCCAACATGTAGTTGGTAAATTATAATTCTGCAAAAGTGGTTGGATAATAAATTTAATTCTCTTAATTAATACCTATGTTAGTCCATTCTGGGTGTGGACATACAGTACATAATGCTCAACTTTAATTCATATTGTCGTACAATAATCATCAAATGCCTTTGAATTAAATTTTTTTGGCATTGTCCATTCTGATAGACTTTGTATGATGATTAGGGAAATTATTTTTAATTTGAATTATCCATGAGATCAGCTTTGCAAAAGCATGATTTCTCGTAGATAATAAATACACATGCGACCATTTCGAGGAAGCATCGATAAGCATCATAAAATATTTAAATGGCCCTGACAGTGGCTGTATAGGAACACAATGTCTCATTAGATGCATTCCAAGAATGTAGAGATTTCTTCCTTTACTTTGAGAGCAGAAGGTCTAGTAATTAGTTTCCCGGTGGCACATGCGGGGCACACAAAATCTTTTAGATTTGAGAAATTCTTTACATTGATATTATGTCCCTGTGAATTGTTAATTATATTTCTTATCGTTCTAAAACTTAGGTGGCCTAATCTATCATGCCAGAGACAGAAGAGTTCAGAGCTCCTAAATATTGTTTTCAGGGCAATATAGGCTACGGGTGCCTTAATATTAGTGTAGTATAGCCCATTGTCAAATGAAAGAAGTCTTTCTAATACACTTTTTTTCATTTGCCTCACGCTTTAAATGAGCAAGTATTCCTTACCATACTCTTCTTTAGTTTCAACATGAAAACCGTTAGCGCGAATATCCTTGAAACTAAGGAGAGTTCTAGTCGATTCTGGGTACAATAAGGCTTTTTAAATGACCAAAGTTGTGCTCATTGGTAGTATAATTGTGGATCTTTTTGAGCCTATTATACATGCATTGCTATCGGCGATGGTTGTAAGACTGCCAACATTCTCGCTAATCGACTGAAAGATTTTGCCTCTCTCAAGATAGTATTTGTTGTGCCACTATCAACTAAGCACACTTCATCCATAGGGCGCCACACACGTTCTAATATAAATTACTTTATTAATACATAGTAGAAGACAATTAACACAAATAAAATACTTCAAATATCAGAACATGCCATGCTATTATTGACTGAGTAAATGAATGAATATCATCCAACCATCATGATAAAATAAATTATTCGAGTACCATCAATGCAAAAATTAACTTATTTCTTCCACACATAAAATTAATGATAATTAAAATCTAAATGCATTTTGTGTATTAGATTGAATCTACTAAGAAACTAGAGGCTTCGGTTGCTACCTTCTCAGGGGTGAGATGCCCTTCCTGGAAAATCATGGCGGTGGCAGCTGTAATGTCAAGAGGGGGTGCCACTGCAGGAGTGGAGTCAACCTCCATTGGTGTAGGTAGCTGTTGAGAACTCTCCCCCTTGATGAAAGTAAAGTGGGTTTCATACTGCCCTTTGCCACTCTTCTTCTTGTTGGCCTGGAAGGCATCAGCGACGTGTCACGGCTCTTTACAAATCTACGATCAGTGCCCTCACTTGTCATACTTGTAGTAGGTTTGGTCTTGTTGACCATAGAGCTTGTCATCCCGCTTTGATTTGCTGGCCTTATTGTCCTGCGGAGCATGTGGCTTGCCTGTCTGGGCTGCGGCCTTACCCTTCCTTCCCTTTTTCTTCATTATAAGCTTTCGCACCTTATAGCTCCCATCGTTGGCCTCACCAGTCAGCGGAACTCCCAGGTGGCTGTGCGATAAAGTTCTTGTAGAGAACTTCATCCTGAACCTCTACAACCTACATAATATCAATCAATTCAACATACTCCTTGTAGCCATCTTGACGATAGTTGCGCTCAGACTGCACTGCACTAGGGTGGAAGGTGGAGAGGGTCTTCTCAATCTTCTGCTCATCTGTGATTTGTCTGTCACAAAGTTGAAGATTAGTACAAATTCTGTGTAGAGTAGAGTTGTACTCCTCAACCATCTTGAAATCAGTAAATCTACGTGGATCCATTCCTGCTCTGCCTAAGGAAGAATGGTGTACTTTAGCTTCTTGAACCGCGTGTTGAGTGCATTCCATAATGCTAGCGCACTCTTCTCCACCATGTACTCATTCTTGAGAGTGAGACAGAGGTGGTGCCTGAGGATGTGAAGTGCCTGATCATTTTCCTCAGATGTGGGTTTGGCATCCTACGGTGCACCAATACCAATGGCGGTGTGGAGCTTCCTGGCTCCAAGTACGATCTCGACATCAGAAGCCCAAGTCAAGTAGTTTTAGCTATACTGGGCCAGCTCCTCGAATTCTTGGTTGGTGAAGCCTGTTATCTACATGTGCATAAAAAGAGATATATAAATTTACTACAGGTGAAAATTCCATGGAATAAGTTGGATATTGGTACCAAGATTCTCATAATGTTCTAGAAAATTTCTATGCATTTTCTATAATTTTATTGTTAATTTCGGTGATTAAAGGTAATTTAAATAATTACGATTAATCAAAACAGTAAAGAAATACAAGAAAGCATAGCAAATAATAACAATAGAATTAACATGCTTTAGATGCTAAAAATAATTCAAAATTTGAATTCCCGAGGCCCTTTTATGCTAGAATATGAATTTTCAGTGAATTTTGCAATTTCTGAGGGCTTATTCGCTAATTTTTAGTTCTAAGAAAATTTTTCGCATAATTTGCCATTTTTCAAAGGCCTATTTGCAAAAAATTGGGCATCGACGCCCCTATCCTTTTTTCCTCTCTCCCTCCTTCCTGGGCTGGGCCTGTTGCTTCGGCCCACTTTGGCCCATTCGGCCGACTCAAAGAGGGAGGGGGTACAGAGCGACTGTGTGGGCCAGCGCTTGGTGCGACACGGTCGGTGGCTGTGTTGGCCGGCGATGCTTGATGCGCGAAGTGGTCGTCCAGGCCGACCATGCTCATGCCACATGTGGGTGGCGGCCAAGCAGTGACGCGGCTCCAGGCCAGCGGAGGTCGAGCGGTGGCGCGAGGCTTCGGGCGGCATGGCGCGTGCACGCGACGTGGCCATGTGCAGGCGGCGACCTAATGTTTCCCCTTGTTTTAATCTACAGTGCAATCAACATCTACTCTGTCATGAAAATCTACCGGTCGACTTGGCCAGCGACTTCGAGTCTGCTCACGGTAGATTTATAGCGAATTTGCCCCTAGATGATAGTCTAGAAAGTAAATTTTGCGAAATTTAAAGCGATCTAGATATAGGCAATTCAATCTACGAGTACTTCGATGATTTCCTTTGATCCACCAATGCGATTTGTGCTGATAACGTGTTGAGGAACCGTCGCTGGCGAGTCCAGTCCGAGCGATTCCTCCTAGGCAAGAGCGATGGATCAAATACAGAATAATGCAAGTACAAAATAGATTGAACACAGAGAGATGAGAAGGGAACTCCTTTCTTTGTTGCTTTCTCTTCTCAAAAACAAATACAATGATTGAGACTCTCTATTTATAGACTAAGTGGTGAGGTGCGTACCATAGGCCAAGGCCAGGCTTCCCAACAATTTTACCCATAGTAAAGCACGTGCATTTAGCCAGTACAAAGAAAAGCACAAATGATAATTTTGAAATTAATTGAAAGCTTTTAGAAAATGTGGTAATACTCAAATGACATTATTTTTGGACTACAGGGCAATTAATTACACATGTCGGGGAAGGGAGGCTCCAGAAAAGAAGGGTGGAAACGTTCCTATGTCCTGCGAACTATCTATTTGACGGACCTCGGGTTAGCAAACCCAGATCCTCTGTGATTCCACCGCACTATTCTCTGGATCAGTAGATAGCTCTCACAGATACATTACCGTATATCAAAAACATATCATGCCGAAGCGTAAATAATACAATAATACTTACTCATGGGCCGATTAGGCCGAAAACGATAAAATGCAGCAGCGGAAACTTCACACAGGTGAGACCCGCAGGACTTGCCCACAGGCAGCCAACTGGGGTTCGTGATCTAGTCCATGGCCTCTTCGTCTTCCAGCTCTGTCGACCCGTTTTAGGCATTGTAGGGCTTGACTTTATTTCCTTTCCTAGCCCCTGGACTTTGACAAGACTAGCATGGCATTTAATATGACTTATAGCTAGTAAAGTTATCATTAATATCTATGGTGACAAGGATCAAGTGATTCAAGTATCAAGGGATGGCATAATAAATTTAATACAACATCAAGTGGGCGTATAGCTACCTTAAGCTTTGACATATATTTGCATAATAAATTAGGCATGCAAGTTGATACTTTAAAAGAACATAATTTTGCATAAAATATAGGATCAATATGATTACAGTGATGACTTACCTTGCTTGGTGTACCACGGCCTTGATTGATCTAAGTCAAAGCCTACTCAGTCAGCGATCTTAACTCCCTAGTCGTCTCTTTTACCCGAGTCTTGATCTCGGTCGAATCTGTCGCCTCGTCAAGTCTTCAGATTCTAATACGCGGCAAAGAAAGAAAAGACCAAATAAATCCAAATACTTTAAATGCCCAATTAAATTTAAATTATACATTAAATAAATTTGAGAATAGAAAGAGAATTCGGATTAGTGCATTGTAAACACAGCGGTAGATAAATTGGGCGAAGGATTGAGGTGGCTGAGTAGCTTTACCGTGATGGAAAATTAGGATAAAGAGGGATCTGAGGTGAAGAAGTATCTACAGGAATTATCCACTTTGGGAAAAGAAGGTGGCCAAACATAGCCGATTGGGGAAGGGCGAGGCTCGATCTTTTAATTGATGACTTTCTGTTTATTGATTTATATTTATCAGGAAAGTTCCATGAGTCAGGTAAGACTTATGGACAAATAAGGGAGGTTATCGAAGAGAGTAAAGAGGAATAGGACTTTGTGATTTTAGGATGCGGAAGTTTTATAGGAGATGAGTACTTTTAATTACTTAATGAAATTTTGATATTTCATGAGGCGATATTTATCTGAGATTGCAGTATCCAGCTTAACGAATCATTATGTTAACGGCTTAATCAAATGATGGGGTTGGCCATTTCAGTCTAGTCGTTATTAGGAGCAAAGTTAATTTGTCGGCTTGATTAACAATCATTCTTAGAGATGGCCAACGATTGCGATTCGTTGGAAAGAGGAGTTTATGATTTTAATAGGGATCTTCTTGATAAGACTATTTCTTTTATTATTAATTATATTTGACCATCCAATTTCAAATCCTGATATGATGATTGGGGATTTGGGGGGGAGACGACGATTAATGATTGCTCCTTCTTATTCAAGAATTCTTAATCGTACTTATTTGTTATTTTAACTCTTAGTTTTTTTAAGATAGATGTTAAAGTTTTACTACAAATATTTTTAAGCACTTTTGAAAAGATAGCTCCCATGATTTTAGAGATGAGCAGTTTATGGTGAATACTTTATGTGGCAAAATCTCGTTAAATCGATTTACTTAGTTTGCATAAATAGATTTAGATCGACGGATGAAAGGTAGTATCTAAACCACTCGAGATAGTATTAAAGTTATTATTTGAGTTTCTAGAGTAAAGTTTGAAAGCATCGAAATTATCTTTATAAAGCTTCCACCACGCGACTTTATTTATTTTAGGATTAACTTCTAGTACCTTTGATTCATAAAAGATGACATTTTAATTAGTTTCACATATTTGATTTTTAACATCAATATCCATTGAATCCAGGTCAATTACCTGTCATATGGGGGATAGTTCATGACATAATCTTGCTTTATTAATCCTATATGAGGATTAGTTCATTACTCTCTATTTACATGTAATTAACTAGAGTTAAATTGTTAATTTACTTTCATAACCCTTTTAGTTTAATTCTCACTATTAGATTCTTGTTCAGCTCAGATTTCATAAGGTTGCTCCTTTGAGCATTTATACAATGCTACTTTATAAGCTAGCCATATAACAAGGAGTATTGGGACCTGCATACAAGAAATCGGAAACACTTACTAGCTGGGCCCACAAGTCAGAGGGGAGGCATACAGAGAGAGAAAGAGAGTGCAGTGAACAGAGTGGCTGCGGTTCCACACAACGAAAACAGGGGAGGCACAGGGGAGGTGCGCGGCTAGGGGGAGGGGCGGTGGCGCCGGCGAAGGGCGGCCGGGGAGGCGCCGGTGGTAGACAAAACGGAATCCCGGGACTAGGTTGCAGCCGATGGTGGTGACAGCCATGTCCAGGAGGCACCTTGACAAGCCGGCAGCGGTGGGAGGTGACTGGGGGTGGGGAGCCGAATGGGGCGCCGGCGACCGGAGAGAAAAGGGAGTGGAATGGGATGAGCACGAGCACGAGCAGGAATGCAGAAGCTCACCTAAGTGGCCGGTGTGACCGGAAGGAGGCCGAGTTGAGCCGGCGACGAGCACGGGCAGCGGCGTAGTTGGGTGGCCGTGACCGGAGAGCTCGGGTGGCGGAGGGCATCAGCCGATGGTTGGGACAGCCTCGGGGCAGCTCCCGCAACGAGGAATTGGTTTGGGAATGACCGACGAGGAGGCGGCGGTGAAAGCGGCAGCAGCCGGCCGGAAACGGGGGAGAAGCGCGATGGGGAAGAAAAGCAAGGGGTTCGGCCGGCTTCTTATAGGCGGGGAAGGGGAGCAGTCGTTCCACTAGTGCGCGCGCTCGGTGGAGTGGTGCCGGCATGGCAAGGCGTCTGGCGGCGTGGGCAGCGCGGATGTGACAGGGAAACAAGGGGCGGCGCGTGAAACTCGGGTGGAGCGGGCAAAACTGGGGGTGGAGCTAGGTGCGGGCTGGGCCGACGTGAGGAATAGCGTTGCGTGGAGGCGGGCCGGCTTGGTGCGACGGGAGAAGAGGGAGGAGGGGGAAGGAGGAAGGAAGAAGAAGACAGGTGAGTGCAGTCTGGTGGGCTGGTTGGGCCACGCGCGGATAAAAGAAAGTAGGCTGGACGGGCTGGAGAAGAAAAGGGAACGGCCCGGGAAAAGAAGAAAAAGGAAACGGGCTGGGAGAGGGAAAAAGAAATGGGTCGGGCCCAAAATTTGAGAGGAACAATTCCGATTTTGTTGTTTTGTATTTTTTTGTTGTTTTTTTAATTTTCAGATTTAGATTTATAATTAGGTTTTGAATTTGAAGGCTTGGTTTAAATTTTCGGATTCAACAATTTAATTTTAAGATTATCGAGTTTTGGAGAAATAAATCTTTTGATTTTCAGAATTTGAATTTCCGGATATGTAAATTGGATGGAAGGATTTTTACATTAATTTTCAATTTCCATTCTTGACCTTGAATGACCAGTTTTCAATTTTTAAATTTGAAATTAATACTTCCGTGGGGATTTGGGTTTTCTTAATTTTAAACTTTGGTTCTTGATTCTGAGGTTTTGATTTTCATTGATCGGGCTTTTGACAAGAAACCAACTTGAGAAATTTGAGCTACGCCAAAAAACTTTCGAGAAACGCAGGAGAAATAATTAAAAGATTTTATGAGTTTCACAATTACACTAGTTCTCTCTTTTTTTTTGAGATGTTACACTATTGAATACGTTGACTGTGGTCGGGCTTTATGTAGGGCTGGAAACGAGCCGAGCCGGCTCGAGCCAGGCTCGGCCGAGCTCGGTCAAAGATGCGGCTCGGCTCGGCTCGGCTCGTTTTGGAAACGAGCTACGCGGGAGGCTTGGCTCGGCTCGACTGGTGGCTCGAGCCAGCTCGCGAGCCCGACCGAGCCAAAAAGCAGATAGTCTGTATGTCAATTATCAGTATAGCATAACAGAGAGCACATAACAGAGAGCAGCACAGCAGAGATAAATAGCATAGCATACAGTCTGTATGTCAATTATCAGTATAGCATTTCAGATTTATGATGTATATCAGATTTAATAGTGCATTTCAGATGTAATACTAATAGCATATCAGATTTAACAGCATAACACATAAGCCAATACTTTTGCAGCATAACACATAAGCCAATACACATAACACATAAGAGCAGATACACATAACATAAGCCAAAATGCCTTGAACGAGCCAAAATGGCTTGAATGAGCCAGTTCAAGCCAAAATGGCTTGAACGAGCCAGTTCAAGCCAAAATGGCTTGAAGTGGGGGTCATGGCGGCGGACGGGCGGAGGGAGAGGGAGAGGGAGGGGAGGTGGGGGAGGAGGCGGAGGCCGAGCTGGTGCCACGGCGCTGGAGGTGGGGGTCATGGCGGCGGCGGAGGGGGATGGGGAGAGGGAATTGGAGATGGGAGGGGAGGTGAGATTCCCGGCGAAGCAGTGGGGATTCATGACGGTGGAGGTGGGGGAGGAGGCGAAGGGCGAAGGCAGTGGGGAATCTGGGGACTGGGGGGAGGCAGGCAGGACCGCAGGAGTGGGGAGACGGACGGGAGGCGCGAGCCAAATGGCTCGTGAGCTGGCTCGCGAGCGGCTCGAGCTCGGCTCGTTTTTTTCACGAGCCAGAAAGGAGGCTTGGCTCGGCTCGAAATTTAACGAGCTCGAGCCGAGCCGGCTCAGCTCGTAACGAGCTCAAGCCGAGCCACGAGCCTCAAGTTATTTTTCCACCCCTAGCTTTATGTTAGCTATGCTATATTGTAGGCTAGAAAAGCATTAGCATTACTTTCTACCTTCCAACTCTACTGCTATTGCTGCGGCTGTATGGCTTGACGAAGAAATTAGCAATTTGACGCGCAGCTCCGGCCCGCTGCATGCGCGTCCGATCTCAGCCGCTGGTTGCAAAATCAACGGCTTATCATGGCGCCGTCGGGCCCTCCACCTCCCACCCCAGCACGCCTTGGCCTGGGTGGTGCGGTACAGTGTGGTGGTGCTCCTCCTTTTCCGCGTTGGAATCACGGCCCAATCTCCGGGCGACAGGTGTTCCCCCGCTCCACTGACAGGTGGGCCCCGCCGGCCCGCGGCGCCACCGTCGCCGTACATATATCCTTCCTTCCTTCCTTCCTTCCTTCGCTTTCCTCGTGTTGGGGCGCGTGTGCGTTTCACCGTTGAGGAAAAGGAATCCTCCTGGCCTTTTTGGTCTTGGCCTCTTGGGGGGTTGGTGCGCTCCTGCCATTCCTGACTCCAGAGAGAGGGGTAGAGGGGGCGTCTTCCTCTGCTTCTCTGCAAGGTTGGCCACAGTCGCTCATGGGTATGTGAAGCCAGGAACTGCTCCTCTCTAGGCCGTGCTTCGCGGCTCTTCCTTGTCGTTGGGCTCCTTTCTTTCGCTTTCCTCGGCCAGCTGGGGATTGCTGGCTTGCTAGCTCTCCTTCATGGCGCACGGCGTTCTTGATTCCCTTCGTCGCCGTTCCAATTTCATTGCCCTCGGTGGGTGCTCTTCGATCGGTAGCGCTGCTTCGAGCTCCAGAAGGTTTCTTGTGCCCGGTCGAGCCTTTTTGTTTGTTGGTTTTATCGGTTTCTTGGAAACATCGATCAACCGCCGCGGACGGTTCTTTCTCAACTTTTCTGAAACCGAAATCCCCTCTCTTTTTTCCCTCGCTTTTTTTTTTGTTTTGCAATTGAGTTGGTTAGTCGGCGCGTGGTATCTGCGATGGTAAATTCGATTCTTGAATCCGATGCTTGTTCTTGGAAACAAAGCAGCATTTTTGGCTGCTTTCCCCCTTCATGGCACAATCATGTGCATACGACCGTCTATTTTTTCCCCAATTATGTTTTGCAATTGCGTTTTAATTGGGAATTTCGAATGGTTGTTTCCTTGTGGAGCAGCATTAGCAGATGGAGAGTCGAGTTCTTCGTCGTGGGACGGTGACGATGAGTACCAGAAGTTTATCCAGAAGATGAACCCTCCTAGGTGCCACGAATTTCTCAACAACCATCAATCTCAGTACTGCAAAGTTATCAGCTGCCAAATTGTTACTGACCAAGTGATGCATATTTCCTGAATTCAGGGTCATGATCGATAACACATCATGCGCAAATGCAACAGTTGTTCATGTAAGCCCCTGCCGAATTAAGGGTTTTCTTGGTGTGTGTGTGTGTTCTTGTTTGCTTGCTGAATGTGATGGCTTCTTGTTCGACTGGTTTAGGTGGACAGCGCGAACAAGCATGGGATATTGTTGGAGGTAGTGCAGGTTCTCACTGACCTGAAGCTTATAGTAAAGAAAGCCTACATATCCTCCGATGGCGGATGGTTCATGGATGGTAGGATGCGATTTTGGAATGGTTTCTTTCAATTGCTTACTTCAGAATGTTGAAAAAAAATATTCTAAGCTGTTAAATTTGTTCCATCAGTGTTCAATGTGACGAATCAAAATGGGCAGAAGATAATGGATGAATCTGTGCTGGATGGGATAACAGATTATATCCATAAGGTAATTGTTGCCATCCTACCTTGGTTCTTTGTTTTCTTTTTCTTTTTCTTTTTTGAACGTGATGTTCTTTGTTGTCTTCAGTGTGCTGAATTTGTCGATTGTTCGTGCAGTGTCTTGGGGCTGATTCTTGCTTTCTTCCTTCACGGAGGAGATCTGTCGGAGTGGAGCCATCATCTGACTACACTTTGATAGAGCTAACTGGAACTGACAGGCCTGGCCTGCTCTCTGAAGTGAGCGCCGTGCTCACAAATCTGGAGTGTAATGTGGTGAATGCAGAGGTGTGGACACATAACAAACGAGCAGCAGCGGTCATGCAGGTCACTGACAGGAAAACGGGGTTGGCAATCTCGGATACCGAACGGCTTGGCAGAATCAAGGAGCGGCTTTGCAATGTGTTCAAGGGGAGCAACAGGAGCCGGGACGCCAAGACAACGGTTGCAATGGGGATAACCCACACAGAGCGGAGGCTGCACCAGATGATGCTTGAGGATCGGGATTACAAAAGGTACGATAAGGATAGGGCGAATGTCAACCCCAGACCAATGGTCTCCGTCGTAAATTGGCTCCAGAAAGATTATTCCGTGGTGACAATTCGGTGCAAGGATCGATCAAAGCTTCTCTTCGACACAGTTTGCACCCTGACAGATATGCAATATGTGGTTTTCCATGGAAGTGTCGACACTGAGGGCCCCGAAGCTTACCAGGTACCTCACTGCAACATTTAAGCTTCTGTTTCCTACAGAGCTAGACTTAGACATGTAACCTTTCGTTTGTTATCTTGCCATGGTTGAATAGGAGTATTACATCAGGCATATTGATGGGTCACCTGTCAACTCCGAGGCCGAGAGACAGCGAGTTATCCAGTGCCTTGAAGCAGCTATAGAACGGAGAGTATCCGAGGTAATTGGACAATAGCTACACCTTTGTGATTCCTTTTCTTTTGTTCCCATTGTAGCCCCGTTCAAAAGTGCGGTGGCATTTGGCTTAAATAACACTGTAGCGGCTGTTAGCTTTTTCTGATATATTCAATTAAAGAAAATGAATAAAAAATAGGAAAATTGAAAAAAAAAACCCGCCATATCTCTATAGATAATGCAAAGAAAAAAAAGAGAAAAAAAGAAAAAAAACTATGTTAAGAAGCCAACACATTCTAAATAGCTTTTGGCTTCTGAAGCCAGAAGCTGTTTGCAATAGGGCCTTATGTATGTTACTTTCTTAAAGGCGCCGAGGTTACTCGTGTGTTTTGCTTGCGTAGCCTAGTGCAGATAGGGACTTCAATGGTGTGATGCATCACCGTAGGAGGTAAAATGTTGTTGGAGAGCTGGCATTTTGTATTGTCTGCCACACTTTACTGATGAGTCATTGTCAGTGTTTTGAGTCCTTTTTCTTGATGAAGCACATGCTGTTTTCTCCAATGTACGAGAGTTCTGTTCACAACTAACTCATCTATGCGTGACAAACGCAATTTGTTCCCTACTGCTCTGTAACATGTACTTCAATCCAGTACAATAATACATTTATGTTAGGTATCAGATCACATGAATAACTACGAACTAAAAGATGAACATTTATATGCTTATTTTTGTTTTCAGGTTTAGTTTGCTGGAATTTTTTTCAACAATCTCATATATCACCTGCAGGACCTGAAGTTAGAATTGTCAACAGGCGATAGAGTGGGACTGTTATCAGATGTTACACGGATCTTCCGTGAGAATGGCTTGACAGTCACAAGAGCAGAAGTGTCAACTAAGGGTGACAAAGCATTCAACACTTTCTATGTCCGTGATGCAGCCGGGAGCTCAGATGTGGAGCTGAAGACGCTAGAAGCTATACGCCAGGAGATAGGCCAGACGGTGCTTCAAGTAAAAGGGCACCCCGATCACCCCAAACCACTTCCACAAGGGTCACCTACTAGGTTTCTCTTCAGCAGTCTGTTCAGACCGAGGTCGCTTTATAACCGAGGGCTGATCAGGTCCTGAGTTCGGACGCATTTGCTCAATCCACAATTCCACAAGCATAGAACGTATCCAAACAATACACCCTAGAGTCTGCAGTCACCGGCTTATGAAAGGCAGATGATGCAAGATGCTGTTGCACGAAGAGCTTCATCAGATGAAGACCGTTCATATGAAAGATGAGCAACCAAGCCGGCATATTCAGGAGCAACAGTTGGTGAACACAGTAGGCTCTGTGGAAGTGCCCACCCATTGTACATACATCCCATTTCCTGGTGTAGGGTTGTAAATATCCCCCAATCCCGTCGACATGCCCCCGCAGCAGCGACGTTCACAAGTACCTAGCATGATTTTACTGACGTGTAAATGCGGTTCCTTCTCATCCGCTGGTCTTAAAAAATCTGTCCCAATCCCGTGGCACTATGCAGCTGCTGTTCCAGCGTGTAAGCTGCCGATGTCACTGATGACCCGTGAGAGCTGGAGTAGGATTTCACAGCGCTGCCATCAGACGAGCCGGGGAGGATGGATGGTGGCTTTGCCTTGCCCCTTGGGGATCTTCATGGGGTATGATACGAATGGTACGGCGATGGCGTCCTTGTCGAAGAAATCAGGGCCGACGTCGACGTCGTCGGCTGTCATTTGTGGCCGGGGCGCACATGCCGAAAATGGGCACCAGCTCGGCAGGGGCCTACCGGCAAGCTGGTTTGGAAATGGAGTCCCCTCTCACCCTGCACTCGGGGGCAGAGGCGTATGGATGTCATCCTGTGTTGACGTTTCCGGTAACTTTTGGTCTCGCCGCTGTTCCCTGTCTCTCTTGCCTACTTGCTGGTGTTCCATGTCTACTGTCTGGCTAGCTCTACTACTAGTTCAGTTGTGGTAAACTGGCATGGTAGTTCGGTGAAATTCCGACCTATGCGTCGGTCCGGATCGACCTGTTCATCGGTGCTCCACCAAATTTCCTTAACACCTATGTAAATAAAAAACATCTGATGATATTTAAGATATCTCCTTCGTTTTGAGACAAGAAAATTCCACGGTAATTCTGAAAAAGAAAAAAAATTCTAAAAGTTCTCACATTAATCAAAAGGAAATAGTATGATTTCCATCACTTATTTTGGTGGGATCAGATTATAACGGTGTAGATTAATTATATATATATATTTATATAACAAATTGTACTTCAATTATAGAGAGCATATTTAAGCAAAGGATCTCCACCATTTATTTTGGTGAGACTAAATTATAACAGTGTAGACTGATCATATATAGATATTAGAGTTATATAACAAATACAATTATATCTCAATTATAGAAAGTAGGGTTATATATCAAAGATAATTATATCATAATATTTAGCCACATAGTTACACGAGTAAATGTGCTAGTTCTTTATAAATTTTGGGCAAACAGCTACCCCTATCCAATCTGTTGAGTTTTCACATTACTGCCTGTCATGTCCATAAGCCTTTTGTCATTATATATTTTTTTAAAAAAATGTCCATGTTTCTAAAAGAGTAACTTTTATCGTACTTCCCCTTTTGTTTCTTTTCTGTTTTTCCTTGCTCCTCTCAATAATAGTCCGCCACCTCCTCATCTGTTCTCTTCCACCGTAGCTCGTCAAAAGCGCCTTGCTATGCATGGTAGCGACCTATGGATTTGAAAGATTCAACTGTTCCATGTTCGTACAGAAAAGAAAGAAATATGCAGTGACTCTAGAATAAAAAAAGAAAATACAAGGGCCACCTTAGATTCTTAGAATGGTAGAAATCAAGTACTAAAAAAATGCAGCAGGGTGAGATGTGTCATGGAATGCGATGTGTTTGGCATCATTCCTTTCTGGATTTTTGAACAAGATCTGAAGACCTTGTGCCCTAGTACCACCAGAATCTCTTCCACATCGAGGCAAGTACATGCAGGTTATAGCTAAGGTTTTAGCTGCAAATTTCTGTCAATAAAGTTTAAAAGTACCTATTTACAGTACATGAATTTTTGACATTTTTGGCACGTTTTGAATCTGTATTTATGAAAATAATCATAGTCACGCAGAAATGACAAAAATAACATTTCTGCCGCCCGGTCACCAGGCGGCAGCGGTGTGGAACTGACACGTGGGCAGCAGAGCCCCGTGGCTGTGCAGCAGGGGCCTATCGCCTGGCCATCGTGCGGCCGCGCGCCTACCGCCCTGCCACCAGACGGCTTAATTACATGCCTTAATTAGTCGATGGCTGAAATGGTCGAATAGCTGCGTTGAATATGGTCGATTGTTAAAGTGGTCGAATAATCGTGGTCGGACTGCTGGATTGGTCGAATGGTCAAGGTGGTTGGACAACTGGAGTGGTCGAATGGCCGAGGTGGTCGAATAGCCATGGTCGAACGGCTAGAGTGCTAGAATGGCCGAGGCAGTCGAATGGCCGTGGTCCAACGGCTGAAGTGGTCGAATGGTCAAGGTGGTCAAATCTGTAGAGTCGGAGATAAAGTAGCTGGTCAATAGGCTTTAGGTGGTCGAAAGCTACAGAGTGCAAAGAGTAGTCGGGACTTAAGAGTGATAGGGAGCGGTCGGAGTGGCTGTGTGTAAGATCGAGGAGGCTGACTTGAGGGGGTTGAATAAGCGGTCTAAAAATTCTTTTCCAATTATTATCAAATTATATTTGTCTAAACTAAGTATATAATACAGAAGCTTAACTTAAATTGGTTTAGCACAAACAACGCCTAAAACAATTATGATCACCTAAGTGCATTGACAAATTAAGACTATGGTAAAGCTTGCAATCTTAGGAAGACAAACAATCAATTTAATTCTATGAATGTAAATTGCTTGAATGTAAGTTGAGCATAAGAAAACAAACCACAAAAGATACGAATGCTATTTACCGGGGGTGATCGAAGACTTGCCAGTTTCTCTAGTCCACGTTGAGGTAAGCCCAAACGAATTAGATCGGCTCTATGAATTAAGCCAATCACCTCAAATCTACTAATGATAGTTCTTTCCTGCTCCGGGTAGGTGAGCTCCAACCTTTACATTTCGCTGGGTCTCCTCACAACTTTATTTGAGAAGATCACCACGCACGACGCCTCCAATGCCATCTAAGAGTCTGCAACCTCCAAGAGTAATAAGTTAAGCCCCTCGCTTGACTCTCACCATGTGCAACAAATGCACAAGCTCGAGTGGATACTCAATCCATCTATAGATGCAACACATGCAATCTAGAACCTTTTTCCTTCTCAAAAGGTGCAATACATACACAATTAAGAGGAGGACCTCACACTAGCTCAAAGGAGTAAAGAGAGTGCCAAAAATCTTACTCCAACCGGCCATAAGGGGGTATATATATCCACATCACAAAAACTAACCGTTGGAAGCAAAACACCAAAGAAAATAGGATTTTCAAAAGTACCACATGCTTACGATCAGTACTTCCGCTCTCCTCAGCAACGGTCAGAAAACTAGTTATTACAGATAATTTCGGTAGTTCCGATGGCTAAAGTCCGGTACTACCGATCATCGGAAGTACCACGCCACACAAGCGGAGCTACAAATTTCTTTGGAGACGAGAAGACTCCACGAAGGTGTCTCTCTGAAAAAACGTACCACTATATAAGCTAGCCGTTCTGTAAATTGGAAGTACCGCTCACACAGAGCTGGTAGTACCGCTCGCTGGTCGTACTTCACACAGAGTCGGAACTTCTGATCGTCGACTACCCTAGTCCTTGACTTCGTCGGATGATTCGACCACTCAGGTCTCTAATCACGTTGTTCGGTTCGACCACATAGATCTCCGACCATGCTGGTCTCCAAGCACGTTGGTTTCGACCACATCAATCTTCAATGATATAGATCTTGATCACATCGGCTCCGACCACGCTGATTCAATCACACTGGTTTCGATCACACTGGTTTTGATCACACAAATGTCAACCACGTCGGTTCGACCACGTTGGTTTTGATCACACAGATCTTGACTAGTCGGTTCTGACTACGCTGGATCGACCATGTTGGCTCTCGACCACATTGATCTTCGGTCATGTTAGTTTGACCACTCTGGTCCTCAACCATACAAGTATTCGACCACCTTGGTTCGACCACATTGGTCTTCGACCACTTTGGCTCGACCACTCTGGTCTTCGACCACACAGATTTTTGACCACCTTGGTACGACCACTCTGGTCTCGACCATGTTGATTCTTGACCACACAGGTCTTCTGACCACCAACGCACATGGTATTTCCATGATTACAATGCCAGTAGTTCCGTCCAGCGGTAGTACTGCAGAATACATCGCGGTAGTTCTGATTGTCCAGAAAATTACAGATATTTCAACAGATTTTGCAAAACACATGTGCAAACTTTAGTATTATGCATACAAGGATCAAGTATAATGCTCAACAAGTTGCAAAATACATTTGCACACTTTTGGAATCATGACACAAGGATTAAATATGAGCTTCAACTATTTGTAAAACACATTTACAAATATAAGCCTCATACTACAAGGAATAGGAAACATGGACTTCAAACACTTGAAAAATACATTCGCAATGTATAGTCACATGTTACAAGGATTCAACACATGAGGTTCAACTATTTACAAAACACATTTGTAAATATAAGCATTATGCTAAGGAGAACTGGAGCAAGTGAGGTTGAGCTATCAAACCATGATGAGACCCAAGCTACTAGACATGACCCCTCTTAATAGTACGGCTACCTATACTAGCAATCTGGTCTTCCACCCAAACACCAAGACCGCTCAAAGATTAGAAACACATCTTTAGCCCAGCTAGCTGCACCTTTGCCTTGAGTCATAGTGTTGACATACATCAACTCATGATACATCTTTCACTTTAATTCCATCAACACATGATGGATCTTTACTTGACTTGATGATCAACATATGATCATCTCCTCTTGGATATGCATCAATTCTTGATGTTTCCTTTACTTGACTTGATGATCTTCAACACATGAAGTCATCTCAAGTCACCCTCATTCATAATAAATATTAGTCCACAAATTAATTATCATCAATTAGCAAAACTTAACCATTAACTCATAATGAAGAGACTAGATTATATAATCTTTCCTTTTTAATAATCTATGATAATCTCAACAAATAATGAGATAGAAATTAAATTTCTAGTATATAATATGTACACAACACTTGTATGCTCTAGGATAAGCTTTTTAAGCAAAACTTATTTATCCGGTTGTCATTAATCATCCAACTATTAATACATAATAGAGGAACTAGATGATAACCTAATAATCAATATATATGAACTACACAAGCTATATATACGCATGGGATATGTTTCAAAGTAAAGATCCTTAACATGTGGAAAGATGAGCGTGGATCAATACTAATGAAACATCAAAACAAAGAGTGAACTCCCCTAAATGTGTGCATACTAGAGTATATAATAAAGACATATGCACATATTCATGTTTGACTATTTGTGAAGTTCAATCTATATTTTCGATCCGAGTAATGCACTAAGATATAAGAATGTGATGTCGAATGCATACTTTTTATGATTATCACATTTTCATCCAAATGAAACTAAGCAATATCATAATCAATAAACAAATTAGTCTCACAATTAGATTTATCATTATCACCAAAATCAACTTAATGGAGCTTAAACTTACAATCTCTCTTTTTTGGTGATGAATGACAAATCTATTAATAATAATAGCATTTGAATGAAAATGAATATATGATAGAAAATTAAACTGAGAAGAAAGTGCAAGCATAAAAAATTTCCCTTTTTGACAATTATAACAAACTGCTATTCTCCCCCTTATCCCTTTTTACATTTTATTATTGTCCCCCTTTTTGGTATTATACAATTCTCCCTCTATTTTTGGCATTTTACACTATATAATAATGCTATTATTCATAAATCTCTCCCTTTTGGCATTTATCATCAAAAATCAAGGCAAAAGATGAAGCTGAGATGGAGCTTGATACCAAATAATTTAACTTAATCTGGTCATAAGAAGATATGAAAATAGATATATATGACCAAGAGGGAATTTGAGGTAAGGAAAGAAAAACATATTTGAAACACGTTCAAATAATCTTACTCTTGAGGGCCCCTTAAAGGCTTTTGAATTTCTCCCCCCTTTTGGCATTTGAAGCACATTCTAGTTTGAAGTTGCAGATTTTCAGACTTTGATATTTCAATTAAACTTTAAAAGCTAGCTGAAAAACTGACTTAGAATTGACCAATAAATCTCAGAATATTTATTAGTGTAGATCAACAAGAGGGAATCAAAAGTCATTGTGATGCCTTCCTCAAATTTTAAGCACAAATAAAGATACAAAAAGCACAACTCTGCTCAGAACCATGCAAAATCAATTTGAAATGCTTGCAAATTTGGCAAAAGTAAACTTTGGACTCTTCAGAAACCTTTACAATAGGAATTTGCAAAAACGAAATCTCTATTCAAAAGATGTGCCATAATGCACTTTGAAGGCATAAGAAAACATAATTTTGCAACTAGAGCTCAAAATTCAATTCAATTTAATTTTCATAGAGTTTTTCACATTCATGGCTTTGAATGAGTTAGAAATACTATTTTAACCCAAGATACACAAAGAAGTCCGGCTCAAATAGCAAAAACTCATTGTATGCAAGAATATGTCATTTTGGGTTAATACTTGTTTTTGAATGAGATTCAAATGAATATAACTTTTCAATAGTTGGCTTTTTATAAAAACTTTGAGCTAAAGAAATCTTTGAAATGACCAACCCTTTGAGTTTTGTGTTGAACACTTTTATAAATTCTCAATGGATTTTGATTTAGGGAAATATGTTATTTAATCCAAAATCAAGATCATATTAAATCATTTTGGGGCCAAATTCTCCTTTTGGTTTCCAACATAGAATGTTTTTTAACTCTAAAAGGCTTTGAAAACATTTGAAATACATATTTGAGTACTTTTATCTAGTTTTTCACAAATTTTAGCCCTTTAAACATGATATTTGATTTTTGACCAAAGGGGCTCTTTTGAAAAGCTAATATTTCAGATCATTGGGTTTTTACTCCATTAATACCAATTGAAGCAAGTGAGAATGAAACACATTCATTCACAAGATTCATAAAATCTTCTTGGGCAAATGGATAAAGTAGTTTTCCAATAATAATACTTTACCCTTGTTGCTTCAGTAAGCCCAAAATACTATATAGGATTTTCACAAAGAAAAACTTTCGTTTACACAAAGGTTACTCTTGGCATTTATCTTGTCCTTTAACACACAAAGGATTCTCCTCTTTTATTGATTTCCTTCTCTTTTCACATATCTTTCTTTTTGTTTAACCTTTCTCTCCTTTTGTCATCTAGCACCAAGAATCAACGATACTAATTGTAAATCTTTTGTCCATATATAGGTACTACTTTTAAGCCTTTTGTCAATACTAGGTGCTTTTTAAACTTTTGTGGTTCTTTTGTCTTTTCCATGAAAGGCAAACACCACTTTGATATTTATACCACTTATGATGACATTAGATACCCCTTGTGAAGAATACCACTTGTAAACACAAATGATACTAAGTATAATTAATTCCAATTGTAGAGACTTGATATCACTTGAAGACATACATGACACCAAGTGTGATTAATTCTATCTGTAAAACTTGATACCAGTTGTAATCAACTTGTATCCCACAAGGTCAAATTAGGCATTTTATCTTCAATGCTTTCCAGTTGACATTATTTGAAGGAGATACCACTAGTACGAAGATACCAATTGAAATACTACAAGTGAGAAGATGATGATACCATTTAGAGAGATATCAATTAGGAGAGATACCACTTGAAAGAGTGAATACCACTTTGATAGGAAAAAGGTAATATTTTTTGAAAGGATAAGAGTGAAATTCATGCCGAGGTCAAGATGATCAAAGAGGCTACCACTTTAGAGAGAATGCCAATTTAAGATAAAAATATCAAACAAAGAGCAAAATGACATATGGAGTCAAGAAATACTTAAGGGTGGCTAGTAAGATAAAAAGGATCAACTTAACTTTAAAGAGCAAAGGTAATGGCTGAGGGAATTGGATATCAACAAATTTTGAAACAAATAAGCCAATCCTAGAAACATCAGAAGTACCATAGTTTGACTGCTGGTAGTTCTAGAAAGCGGAAGTATCGCATAATGACTGCCGGTAGTTCTGATTTTTCTAGAAGGATTTTCCTAGAAGCATGTCAAGAGTTGGAGTTAAGATGAGAGGTTTGATATCATGTTGTAATTTATTTGAAAGCTTTTCACAAAGAAACATAAATTACTTGTGGAGTATTTCCAACTATATGCCAAGATTTAAATTCTTTTGAATATAGATTTTAACAAATTAAGTTTTTATTTTTTAAAATAAGCTCATTTTTGATAAAATCTTCAAGATTACGAGAATGAGTATTTGAGGGTATATTAAGCATTTCAATTTCATGCATGAGTTGTGAATGCTCTTGTGAGCTAATATAAGTCAATAATTTTAGCTCAAAAGATAAAACTCACCCAAGTGCTAGATTGTGACCTCTTAGGTCAACTCAAGGTTTTGGATGAGTTTCAAAACCAAATAATTTTTGATTAGTTGGCTTTTTGGAGAACTTTTGAACACCAATAATGTTTGAAATAGCCAACTCTAGGTTTTTGGCACTGAACACTTTTTTAAATTGATTTTGGTCAATTTTTGAGTTCAGAGTCAAAACAAGATACTAGATTGCTAGTTTTGAGTTGGAAACTCAATTTTATTTAAAATAAGGTTTTTTAAAGCCAAAACCTTTGAAATGCATTTGTATATATTTTCAAATTTTTTTAATTTTGGCTAAATGACTCATTTTTTTAAAATTAATACTAGCAATTAATTAATTTGGACACACTTAAAAATGTGATACACATGAATAGGATTTAGCACTCTCGCTTAATGTGCCACTTATATCTTGCTTAAGATTTACAATAATGAACTTTTAGAACAAAAGTAAGAGCGTCCCTTTGAAATGATTTTCATGCAATGCAACCTACACAAGGTTATGGGCAAAATAATTAAATGTAAGTACTCATTACATAGATGGCATTGGTTCTTGATATGGTAAATTCATCCTCAAACTTGGCTCCGATTATGCTCATGGTGAGATTTACCTCTTCATGAAGCCAAGCCTCTAATGCCTTTCCAAGTACTTATTAGTCATTTAAGCGCATTGTGATACCCAAAACTTGGTTGGGTCCATGAATGTTAGTCACAATAGATTTGGACACCCAAATGACCATAACAATAAATTTTAGTGAACTAACATCCGTAGTGAACACATTGCCATATTTATCATTCCTAAGAAAAATAGTGTTCATTATAAAGAGATAGCTTAAGAATGATATCTTGGGATAATCCTTACTAAAATATCATTTTTCTAGCAATTGTAGCAAGTTTGGCAATTACTATCCCTTCTTATCTTGCTTATTGCCGATTTGCCTCTTTATTGATGATTTCATCTTGTCATCTACCATATTATGGCACTTAGAGGCAAAGTGATCATTCTCATTGCAACTATGGCACTTGACATATTTCTTCATGTGTCTTGCATTATGCCTTGTCTTGCTATTCTCCTTTTTGTTGGAAATGAAGCTAATATCTCTCTTATCATTTGATTTTCTTTAATTACTTAAAAGTTTATCAAGAGAGGCCTTCCCCTCATAACACTTCTCCAAGTCATTTTCTAATTTTGTGACTTGGGCCTTGAGCTTATTGTTTTCCTCTACAATATTAGTATTGCAATGCATAGAGAAAGTAGAAGCTTCTATTTTTGAGCAACAAGGTATATCTAGCAAATCATCATAAGAGGTGAATATGCTAACTTTAGATGTTATGCAAGAACTAAGAGCTACACATGACATTTCATCTAAGAGATCACATGTAATGCATATATCCCCATTAGGCTTAGAGTATGGCTTGAGAAGGAGAATTTTATGTTCTTCTTTTAGCTTATTATAATTATTTTGAAAAGAGACATGCTCATTCTTCAAAATCTTATACTTAGCCTTTTCCATTTCAAGGTATTCATTAAGCTCTTCTAACATATCCATCAACTCATTATAAGAAGGTGCATCATTATCATTATCATTATTTACCTTCTTATTATCTTTTGTCATGAAGCATTGAGTTGATGTGGAGGGATATGTGGATTCTTCATCATCGGAGCTAGAGGTTGAGCATTCTTCTCTCGACATCCACTCTTGTATGAACTCCTCATCAGTTTAGGTAGACATTTCATATTTGTCTTAAATTATGGTCCACATCTCATGAGCGCTCTCAAGATTGCATGTAGAGTTGAACACCTCTACACTCAAAGCACTAAACAAGGCGTTATTTGCTTGAGCATTGAGATGTGAGTATTTCTTTTCCTCAAT
This sequence comes from Dendrocalamus latiflorus, assembly GCA_017311315.1. NCBI lineage: Eukaryota > Viridiplantae > Streptophyta > Magnoliopsida > Poales > Poaceae > Dendrocalamus > Dendrocalamus latiflorus. Next base: position 14,817,453 of record CM029622.1, on the reverse strand, counting down.
TGTTGGAGCAAGAGCATCCAGTGGAGAAGAAAATCTCACATCTACAATCCACCATATTTTCGGGCTCATGGTTTTAAAATAAAATACTATGCCGATTTCCCAATTATCATAATCGGTGTCATCAAATAGAGGTGTGTAATCAAGGTGCACTACATTACTAGTCGCCATCCTTTAAACTCTCTAGGCGGTGAAGTCTACTAAATGAGAGACCAATCTCTGATACCACTTGTAAGATCGAGAAGACTGGCTAGAGGAGGGTGAATAGGCAGTCTAAAAATTCTCTTCCACTTATTCTCAAATTCTATTTGTCTAAACCAAGTACATAATGCGGAAACTTAACTTAAATTGGTTTAGTATGAACAACGCCTAAAACAATTATGATCACCTAAGTGCACCAATAAATTAAGACTATGACAGTGTTTGCAATCCTAGGAAAACAAGCAATCAATTTAATTCTATAAATGTAAATTGCTTGAATTCAAATTGAGCACAAGAAAACAAATAACAAAAGACATGGTTGCTTTTTACCATGGTGATCAGAGACTTGCCGGTCTCCCCTAGTTCACGTTGAGATAAGCCCAAACGAATTAAGCCAATCACCTCAAATCCACTAATGGTAGATCTTTCACGCTCCGGGTAGATGAGCTCCAACCTTCACACTTCACTAGGTTTTCTCACAACCTTCTTTGAGAATATCACCGTAAACGACGCTTCCAACGCCGTTTAGGAGTCGGCAACCTCTAAGAGTAATAAGTCAATCCCCTCGCTTGACTCTCACCATATGCAACGAATGCACAAGCTCGAGTGGATACTAAATCCACCTCTAGATGCAACACATGCAATCTAAACCCTTTCTCTTTGCTTAAAAGGTGCAACACATCCGCAATTAAGAGGAGGACCTCACACTAGCTCAAAAGAGTAAATAGAGTGCCAAAAATCTTACTCCAACCAACCACAAGGGGGTATATATACCCATATCACACCTGAGAAAATAGGATTTTCAGGAGTATCATAGGCTCACGATAGGTACTTCTGCTCCCTTCAGCAACGGTCAGAAAATTAGCCATTACAAACAATTCTGGTAGTTCTGACGGCTAAAGTCCAGTACTACCGATCATTGGAAGTACCGTGCCACACAAGCGGAACTACCGATTTTTTTCGGGGACGAGAAGACTCCACAAAGATGTCTCTCTAGAAAAAATATACTGCTACACAAGCCAGTTGTTTTGCAAATCGGAATTACCGCTCACACAGAGCTAGTAGTACCGCTCACTGGTTGTACTTCACACTGAGCTGGAACTTCCAATCATCGACTACCGTGGTCCTTGACCACATCGAATGATTTGACCACTCAGGTCTCTGACTATGCTGGTCTCCGACCATGTTGTTTTCGACCATGTCGATCTTTGATCACGTCAATATTTGATGACACATATCTCGATCATATCGGCTCTGACCACATTGATTCGACCACGCTGGTTTCGATGACGCTGGTTTCAATCATACAAATCTCGATCACGTCGGTTCGACGATGCTGGTTTTGATCACACAGATCTCGACCAATCGGTTCTGATTATGCTAGTTCGACCACGTTGGCTCTCGACCACATTGATAGTTTGACCATGCCTCAACTCATGATACATCATTTTCTTCAATTCTATCAATACATAATAGATCTTCACTTGACTTGATGATCAAAATATGATCATCTCCTCTTAGACATGCATCAACTCAAGATGCATCATTCACTTGACTTGATGATCTTTAACACATGAAGTTATCCCAAGTCACCCTCATTTGTGGAATCTAATCTATTCATCTAACTCATGAAAAATGTTATTCTACAAATTAATTATTATCAATTACCAAAACTTCACCATTAACTCATAATGGAGGGACTAGATTCTGCAATATTCCCTTTTTGGTAATTCATGATAATCTCAACAAATGATGAGATGGAAATTGATTTTCGAGTATACAATATGTACACAATACTTGTATACTTTAGGATCACCTTTTTAAGCAAAGCTTATTCATCCGGTTGTCATTAATCATCCAACCATTAACACATAATGAAGGAATTAGATGACAACCCATCATGAATATATATGAATTGCACAAGCTATATATACTCAAGAAATATATTTCAAAGTAAAGATCCTTAATATATGGAAATATGAATGCGGATCAATACTAATGGAACCTCAAAATATAGAGTGAACTCCCCTAAATATATGCATACTAGAGTATATAATAAAGACATATGCACATATTCATGTTTGACTATTTATGGAGTTCAATCTATATTTTGGATCCGAGGAATGCACTAAGATATAAGAATATGATATCGAATGCATACCTCTTATGATTTTCACTTTTTTATCCAAATGAGAGTAAGCAATATCATAATCAATAAATAAGTTAGTCTCACAATTAGATTTATCATTATCACCAAACCAACTTAATAGAGGTTGAGCTTACATTGTGGTCGTGAACGACCATGATCGAATACAGCAATGGTTGGGATAACGTGGTCGGTGGTCGAAGGTTGGGAACACATGTCCTCATGCGTTAGCCGGCTTAATTTCCTACCGTCTAGTGGCAGGGCGGCAGGCACTCCGGTGCCCACGTGTCAGCTACGCACTATTGCCGCCTGGTGACCAGGCGACAGAAGTGCCATTTTTGCCATTTCCGTGTGGCTCTGGCTATTTTGTAAATACAGGTTCAAAACATGCCAAAAGTACTAAAACTCTATAGTGTGTGTCCCAACTAGCTTATGTTGCTGCTGACATGGTGTACGACCCAGAAAGGAATAGAGGGGTAAATGGTACCTTCTCAAAGTTTCCTCAAGCACCAGAAATTTTTCACTCCAGTGCTAGAGAGAAAAGAAACCAACTGCTACAACTAAGCAACAACCCAAAACAGTGAAGATACACAAACCCTGCACCCACCAGTCTGACTGGCCTTAAACTGGCTATCAATCTGATTGGGCTTAGGACCCTATTCCCATAATAGAAATCAGCCCGAGTCCAAACTACTTTTTGTGCAAACTTCAAAATCCACAATTAAATGAGATCCAACTTTGCACACACCTTACAGTGGGTCTCAGGAACCCATTCCATCCAAGTATCACAAGAATCTTAGTCAAAGTCAGAACGTTTCTTTAAAACATACAAGGGTACATCAAAATCGGGCAAATCTTAAAGACTTGATAAGCAACTTGCTCGTTTGTTAAGAAAATCAAGATAGTTCTAGGTGTGTTCCCACATATCACAACAAGCAACATCACCTAACGAATTGAAGTCAAAACCCTTAGAACAAGAAACCTCAAGAAGGGCTCCAATCAATTGAGAATCATGCAAACTTCAAAATCTTGCAAATCATAGTGCCTAGATGGATGTGATCTCATCTATATGAGTTATCGTCATCACTTACATATCTTTGGCACGCAACAAGATCAAAAGGGGGGCAGAAGAGACAAAAAACCACCAAGAACAAGAGCAAATAAACCAAGACAAGAGGACTTCGTGGGAGATCAACAAAGTTGATTATATTGCTACTTATGGATAAAGGTTTTATAGACACTTCATGAGAAGAATAAGAGAGCACACCACAACACTTGCTCTTCTATCTCAAACCCTAACCGTAACTCAAGGATGGTTAGAATAGTTTGCCATAAGCCTTTATCCCCAACCCACTAAATAGATGAGGCAACCAGCTAACATCTAACCCTAATTGATACTATTCACTATCACAATTGGAAAAACCCATTAACCCCACATAACACAGGTTTTACACTAACGCTAAACTCATGCAGTCTTTAGCCTTTGATCCACTTGATCTTCTAAGCATTTTCTTGACCTAAATCGCTTTCCTAAACGCCACTCAAATGTCATGGTTTTACTCCAATGAAGTTTCAGTATTTGTAAACTACTAAAATACCCTCGTTTAGACCCGGTCTTCTCATTCCTTTGCAAGAAATCGTCATACTTGTCACGTATAGGTGCACCAATGGCTTGTCACGCATTGGCAGGTCTCTCACTCTGATTCCACCAGATCACACCTCATATGGACTAACTAAGCTACTTAGTGTAACCCATCGCTCGAACCTTCCCTTCAACATTTGTTGCTTTCATTTTGCCATGCTTGAGCTCAACCATCTTAACAACATCTTTGATCGTTCTGGACCTCAGCTCCTCTATGAGCGTAGTTCCGGTCCTAGCCGTTGACCATAATTGACTTCAAGCTTCTCCGCAATCCAAAAACAAAGAAATCATTTTTGGACACAAACTCTTCACAACTTGACACATGTTAATTAAAATAAGTTTCATGTAGCATGAATGCACTGATTTAGGACCAAAATACCGTGTCCTCAACCAAATTCCCAAATTGCAGGGCAGCTAGCCGAAAATCAGAAAACACCCATTCAGACTGCTGAGTACGGCCAGTCAGACTGTTGTGTACGGCCAGTTTGGCCAGTTACATTGGCTGCATTGGTTTGACCGCTCAGCAAAGCTGACCAAACTGTCAGGGATTGAAACCAGACTAAAAATTCTAAATCTTTGATAAGTTTAAATTTTAACTTTATATATATTGATAACGGTTCATTACTAATATTCGACCGTCTCACGGTCCCTCACATGGTTTTGCAGTACTTTGAGCATATTTTACAACATCTCACATGCATGTCATGGTGTTTTCAACCCGGGCAAAGTACATCTCAAGTAACAAACTGCCATCACTCCCAATCATCGCTGAAAGGGAAGGGCGTGAGCTGTGATGATCTGCAGTGAGCTGCAGCAACTTTTCAGTGAGGCCTCAGATCTTGGTGCTCGCAGGGCTCACATAACTTCCAATCATCGCTGAGCAGCGCCAGGATATGAGCTGGGACAGATCTAGTTCAATTCCTACATGTTGTAGTTATAATGTACGGGCTTCAAGATTTGTGCAGCAAGCACTAATTGCCCTTGTTTAGGTATATTCTTCCACTATGGTATTGTTTTTGGCAAACAAGCAAAAGATTTGCATGTCGACCCATTATACAGAAATACCTTATATTCAAGACCGGCTAGACAATCTTTTTCGAATTCCCCTTTGTACATTCCTTTTCTTTTATGTCGTAAAGTTTCGAAACTCCTCATTACTATGTAATATATACAGTCGGATTTTCTTGGTCGTATTGTTTCTCCTGAAAAAAAATGTGTATCGCAGTTAGTTGCAAGTTTAATCAAGCCACACCACGTGATATCTCGTAATATACAAGTGGAAAGCTGATCCTTTTGTAGTGGGGAACCGAAACTAAGTGGTGGGTATGCGTGCATCTCGAGGGAGTACAGTGATAATTGATTGCTGAAAACATGTGGAATCCAACCAAACATGTTGGTGCCTATCAGGGGGCAGCAATGTGTTGTGTCTCAGAACTCCTGTGTAGATGCAGGACACTCGCTAGTAGGCTCTGCATGTAACATTTCTTCTGCACCGTGCAATGGGTCTTCTCTTGGGTGGGCACTGAAATCATGACAAATCTAGCCCTCCCTACTATTTGTTTTTGCAGTGCTAGTTTCCAAAGAATTTTTTTTACAAATCTATTCCTCTACCGAGCGCGGAATTACGCAAAGTTGACACGTGCCAATTTCCGCACCAGAGGACGTGGAAAATAGCATTTCCCTGCTACTTCCCTTGGCGCGGAAATTGGCACGTGTCAACTTGGGTAATTTCGCGTTCGATAGGAGCTAGATTTACAAAAAAAATCCTCTATAGACTAGAACTGCAAAAAAAAATAGCATGGCACTAAAATAGTAAAGATTTCGTGGGCACTAGCCACATGTGGCGCTATCTCACGTTGCTGATCAGCCATATGCGTGACCATACAGTACTGGGGCATGTTTGTTCCTTTCTTTTCGTTTTTAGTTGATTTTTTACCTCGACTTCTATTAACCAATACTATTAACTAGATCTACCAACTGTAGTAAAAAAAATCATCACCTGCAGCCCAAAAGAATAGTTAGTTGCCACACCTTGCCACCAAAAAGTATGTGCACCACACTCACTTAGATTTGTGTAGATTTGTGTTTTTCTTCGTAGCTAGGAAGAAATATAGCAAAAAATATGGGCAGGCTTTTTTAAGGATGTAAAGATTGGGTAATCGAGAATTCGAGAGTGAGGCACACATTTGTGTGGTTTTCTTTTGGTAAAAAAGGCACTACACAGTAGTTCAACTTCGAAACCAGAACAAGCCGCCATGCCCTTCCAAGTTGGGATCTAGATTTGGGGTTCCTAGGGTTGAGGCTTGCAAGATTTTAGAAAACTCAAATTGTGGTTGCAGCTTGGTTGGGGTGTGAATTCTGATGTACTTATATGCCCAAATTCCATCCACAACTGAAACGATTAAGTGGTGACAACAATTCAGATATCTTTTCTGAAAAATTTGGTCCACTCATTGGTCATGTGGTTGGGGCTAAAAATGTCTACACACTGAAAGGTGCATAAATGGAAATGTTCCTTTTGGACAGCAAGTAGTGGTGATAATAATTAATCATCTGCTTGGAAAGGCATTTCCATTAGTTACCCTTCTGTGTTTTTAGACTCTTCCATTAGTTTAGCGTTGGTAGAGGTAAGTAAAGTTAGTTACAAAAGTTTTAACTAATTCTAAACCTTAGCCTGCTCAGTGACATGCATGGTAAGCCCCTTATACATAAATAATATTGTAGCCATTTCTTAATTTGATCCTCGAATGTCCATTTTTACAAATCTATCCTCCTCTCCAAGCTCAGTAACCGCAGACAGTTGCCCGACAGCAGGCTATGTCGAGCTCATGTAAATTGGCATGTAATTAGGCTACTAGACTGTACTACTTAAATATGATTAGCACTAATTAAATATAATTAGTACTACTTAAATATGATTAGCACTAATTAAATATAATTAGTACTAACTAAATGTGATTAGTACTAATTAAAATGTGATTAGTACTAATTAAGCATAGCACTAATTGGTGCCCGGCGTCCTGCTGAGCTAGGGGAGCTCGGCAAGTTCAAGAAAGGAGTTATATTTATAAAAAATAGATACTGAGAGACTAAATTTGATAAAAAAAATAGTTATATTACTATTTGTGTGAACAATAAGGTGTTGCATGGCCACGATAGGGGTGTGCGAGTTGAGCGATTGCGCAGCCCCAATCTTTGGTGGGGCCTACATCTCATTTTGCACTACATGCTAGTATTAAGCTTTTAGGTGAGGACGTGTTGGAATATATGTTCTATTTTTACGACTTCTGTTTATATATTTAAAAATATAAGTTGCAGATGTTATAGAACTCTAATACGATAACACCTGTATCTTATTAGAGTATATTTGTTTAGTGATATATCAAAGAATCACGCGTTGACAAATACCATCGCAAATAAAGTGGACTGAAAAATACCATCACAAACAAGAAAAACTATGAAAAATACTGTTGCCGTCATGTTTTTTTTGTCAAAAGCAACTGATAGAGCCTTGGAGAGAGAAAATTTAATAAATACCAACATTACCCCTGTGTTCTTCTTCCTTCCTCATTTGCCCTTTGTGTTGACAATGGGCCCCACTTGTAAGGGAAACTATTCTTCTTCCAGGTTGAGACAGAGAGCGAGAAAGAGAGAAGGGGAGAGAAAAGAAAGGGGAGGGGTGTTGTGGTGGGAAGACATCGATGACAAATGGCTCAAAGCATGTTCCTGAGCGCGTTGAACTCAAGGGAGGTGATCAGCGACGCAACGGTTTACTGGGATGGCTAGAACGGGACGACGACAAGGCTACAAGGCATGATGGGGCAAATATGGCTGCGGTGGATCTGGGTCGAATCTATGGGATTAGCACAAGCATGGTGTGTTCTCAGATGCGAGGATTCAATTTTTGTGGACAGGAGGAGCGGAGAAGATGTCTAGGAGGCTGGCGGCAGCGGCCATGGTGGCGAGAAGAATGACATCAGCGGTGATGTACATTGATGGGGTGGTTGGATGTGTTGGGGGTTAGCATCAGTGCATCAAGAAGCACCTTGCGACAAGTTATGTTTGGCGAGAAGATGGCGGAGGCTACAAATCATCGGAGGCGAAGACAAGGGTAGCGGTGCGACTCGACACCAATCTCGATCTTGCAGTCCAGTAAGCTAACTCAAAATACGTTTGCGTCACTACCAGTTCCATCTCATACTCCTACATATCCTGGAATTAATTTGTGTCATCCTCTAACTGCTTGGAATTGAATTTCTTCTTCTCCATCTCCGGTCATTTTTGCCATCTTTGTTCATCGCCTAAGGCGAGTCTTCGACAAATTCCTTGACACATGCGCTTCTTCCCCTCTATCTCTTCATTTTGACACACTCGGTTTGAGCTGTCAGTGACCATGGCATCGCCACCATGCCTGCCTACCAAAACTTTCTACTACCTACCCCTGCTAGTGCAACTTTGGCTACCCTCGCCTCAAATCTTCACAATCACTAGACTTGCCTCATGGTGCATAATCCATTTTGCCCATTACTGGAGCCTCGAGTTGTCTCCCATCGCTCCTCAGTCAGCATGAGGAGGAAGATGACCTTGAGATAGCAAGACAGGTGGGACCAACTCTAATAAAAAGAAAAAAAAGATAAGAACAAGAAACAATGAAGGCATAACAATCATTTCTCACTCTTGAGATGCAAACATGACTTTGATGGTATTAGTAGACTTTTTAGCCTTGCAGTGGTATTTTTCAAAGGACATGTTTTGCGATGGTATTTTTCAAGTCACAAACCTTTGCAATGGCACAGAATAAATTTGGCCATCTTATTATTATGCATCATTATAACCTGGACATCAAATAAGTATAGATCTCTTTCTTTGTATTCATGTTCCTCTCAACCCAATATGTAGCTTCGATTAACATATTTTATAAGAGTTTTTTGGGCTTTTTATAAGACTTTGGCTACACACGCGCATGTATGCACATGCGCGTGTATTCATGTATTTTCACATGAAAAATAGTGTGACTTGTGACATGCGACTACACCGTGATGTGGCGAGCCACTTGGCAAACCAAGTCCACCTTTTCTTTTGAGAACCATACATTTCTCTCCTTTTTGGATTGTCCAAGAGCTGATGTGGCGCGCCACTTGGAAGACCTAGTTCACATATCCTTTTGAGAACCGTGCATTTCTCTCTCCTTTTTGAACTGTTTAGGAGCTGATAAACACTACATAAATATCATTATGCCGTTTGATGAGGCCGTTACTAGTATTTTAATTTTGTTTAATCGTGACATTTACTAGTGAGTGATTGTAGTGAGTCCTTCCGACTATCAAGTACCGAGTCCTTCCGACTATCAAGTACCACGACCATCTGACCACTGAGTACTTCCATCTTTCGAGTACCGAATCCTTCAAGTACTATTCCTCCACTAGCTAGTCATACCGTTGGCCTAACACGAGTACTCGAAGTACTTGAAGATAGCAAGAATTGAAGCACTTGAACAGACCATGAAGTCTACGAGTACCGATCATGAAGCCTACGGTAACCGATCGTAAAGCCTTCGACTACCGATCGTGAGGTCTACTACAACTGATCGAAAAGTCTAAGACAACGACAGTAGACAGCAAAGTCTACGAGTATCGAGTATCGACCAGTAAAGTCTATAACTATCTAGTATCGACCAGTAAAGTTTATGACTATCGAGTATCAAATAGTGAAGTCTACGACTATCGAGTATCGACTAGGTACTATAACTACGACTATGGAAAAATATTGTGGCAATGACCATCGACCGGTTACTATAGCCGATGACCTTATGACCTTCGACCGGTTCACTGTTGCTTACAACTGATTAAATGTTGCTTACGATCGGTTCATTGTTTGAGGTCGAAATATACGATTACTTGTTGTGGTCGAAGTCAGACATGGTTGAAGTTGGACGTGGTTGAAACCAGACGTGTTCGATGTCGCACGTGGTTGTAGTCTTCCATGATCAAAGTTTGCCGTGGTCGAAGTCTGCTGTTGGACCTGCCGATCGAACTGAACGGACCTGCTAATCAAACCATCCATCATAAGGCCAGTCGGACTATCATCCGTGGTCATTCTTCCGTTGTCGTGGTACTCGTACTGCCATGGTCGTAATCTACTGATTCTAGTTCTGTAAAAGATCACCGACTGAAACTTCCCAAATGCAAATTTCAATGCAACCCAAAAGACAGTTATTCATCATTAAAAAAATCCACAACCACCATATGGTCTAATAATCTCCCCTTGATGAATACATTCACAACACCTCAAAACCTCTTGATTGACAAATTTGTGAAAAAAAATCAAAGCTGCAGACCAAAAACACTAAACAGCTCAGACAAACTCCCCCTCAACAAGAGAGAGCAATTATTTCTCCCATTTTTCTCCAAACACTCCAATTTCTCCCCCCTTTGGCAATGTAATCATCAAGAAATTCAAAGAGAAAATAATTTTAAGAAGGAGCAATGAGTGTAAAAATCAAGAAGCTTTTTGATTATACAGGTCACTTTGCATTAATTTAATAATTTGAAAAAGCCATCTTTTTTAGTAGAGCTACCTATATCATATAAAGTCATATACCATACAGCAATGTCAAAACAAGTTTTCAACATGATTAAGCAATATATATTAATGACATGTCTCTCAACAATGACCAAACTAATTATTAAAAGTACAATGAGATATCACACCAAAAAGTCAAAGCCTAAAAGTGAAACAAACTTTAAATCTAGACGAGCTAGCAGTTTGATATAACAACCTATTGCTTCACAGACAATTTTTAAGTATATGGCATGCTTGAAGCATACTTCTTTTCATGATACCTTCTTTGTAGCAAACATCTTTTAAATGGTGGCATGCTTGAAGCATACTTTTTTCATTTAAGTACGTATTGTGCCTTTTTTTTGTTTAACCATGGCATACTTGAAGCATACATCTTTTCTTTCTTGTCATTGTTTTTAATAATATGCCTAACTGAGTGTATATAAAAATATTGCAATAAGAAACTTACTAGCCTTATAGCTAAGATTTAAAATAAGACTCACAATCATTTTAATCCTTTTTGATGAATATCACAAGGTGCTATCTACGATCAATCTAGTCAAAGTGTTTTAGTCATGTCATGTTTTAATTCAAATGTAGTACATTGATTATAACCTGTCACGATCAAGGCTACAAAGTAAATGAGTAAATATGATAAAGACAACTCTACTACTCATTTGATTTCAATGGCTTGGACTGATGTATTATTTGACAAGTATAATAAACAAAGCCTCTAAATCTTTTAAACAACAAGCTCCCTCTCAGAATAAATCCCAAAAGATGCAACACATCCAAATTACTTCGCAAAAGACCAAAGCGAGAAGACTCAAGTGGCTTTGAGAAAATAATGAGCAAATTGAAAATCTGACTCAACCAGGTGTAGAACAACATCACCTTTTCCACATGGTCTAATCAGAAGGTGAAATCTCTTGGGAGCCATCAAAGGAAATGAAGAACCATTAGGTATTCCAATCGAGTAATGACGCATAAGACTGGAACCCAATGAAGCGCATGTTCTTCATCCCAATTAGCTGGTCTCACATCAAAGAAAATGACAGTCTCACAGTACTGGGTTAGTGCAATAAGATTAGGAATCCAGTACTGTGATACACGATGAACAGGAGCAACAGCAAACACCGATAAAGATTTAAGTGAGGCATTAGCATCTGACAAATTTTGACCAGACGGTCATTGAGAAACTTATTTGACCATAGGGCAGTTTGACCTCCTCAGCAGAGTTAGTCTAATTGTTGATTGATTGGATCGCATGGACATCACTGGTCAAAAATGATCCGACTACTTAGGTAAAGCTGGTCTGACTCCTAACTAGTCTAACCCAGTAGCAAAAGCTGGTCAAAAACAATCAAACCTCCTGAAGCTGGTCTGACTGGTCTAACCGTCGACTAGTCTGATCGAGTAGTAGGCACTAGTCGAAACCGATCTGAGTGCCTTTGTAATGCTGGTCGAAATGTTGATCTGACTACGCTGTTCCGACCACAAGAGAAAGCTGGTCAAACTGGTCCTTTGGCAAAAACTCATAAGCCTAAGCCTGCAGACGATTGATTAGAGAGAGCAAAGCGAGGACCTATAGACAATCAATTAGAGGGTGCAAAGCGACAGTTGGGAGCTTGCGCAGTTTCCCACTTAAGAACGCTTTCTTAGCCTTCTCTCTTTTCTTTCTTAGCTTTTCAAAAGCAAAATTGAACCACGTGATCATTTCTACCACAATGAGTACATTGATACTTGACTTGATGAGAAGTCGTATTTGTTGACTTCACAACACCAACTTTGGTGTAGGGGTCCTTTGCTATACTAGCAAATTTAAACAAATTGCTTTTGGCTCAGAGTTTACTTCAAACTTTCCTGGTTCAAGAAGCTTAACAATCTTAGTAGGATTATTCTTTATGTGTTCAACGAAATTAAATCCTAGACCAGATTTTTTCACACTTTTTTGATTGATCTAGAATCAAGTTTAAAATTTTCTTGCCAAAAGAAAATATCTCCAAAGTGTTCTTAAGATAATTATTTTTTAGCCAAAGTAGGACAGGTTGTGCATTTACTAGGTTCATTCACTAAGGATGTGTTTGGTTGGAGGGATGGGGTGGGATGGGATGGGATGGTTCCTTTGACCAAGCCTATCTCTGTGTTTGGTTGGAGGGATGGGGTGGGATGGAATGGTCCAAAGTGGGATGAGCCTGTGCAAATTTAGGGAATATTCTTCTTAGATGCTGGACCATGTGGTTCCACTTTTTTTGTGGAACTATCTCATCCCATCCCCATTCCATCCCATCCCACCTCATCCCTCCAACCAAACACACCCTAAATTCTTAGAAGCACTATACTGACCCAATCTTTCTTTTTCAGTAAAATCGTTAAGTTGTCTAGTCAAGGCTTCTACTTCTGTGTTAAGTTTAGGACAGTCAGAGTAGAAAAAGTGTATCATGATAAAGCATTTGTTGAATTGATTCCTGAGATAAATTAAGTCTAGTTTCGAGCAATTCACATATGTTACATATAGAGAGTTCGCTAGACTTAAGTTTCTTAGCAAAGAAAGATTGAACTAGCGAACGAGCGACAAGAGCAACTTTCATCTTTTGAAATCCTTCTTGGTAACAAGCAAATAATTAAGAATATAAGTATGGATAGTTGTACCAAGAGCAAAGCAAGCATGTAGTTTCTCATGTTTAGTATTAAGAGAGTCAAATTTATCCATGTAACTTGTGTGAATAGATCTAATATTATCAAGCTCAATTAACAAGTTAATGCACGGAGAACATGAATCATCATCTGGAACAAAAGTTCTTAGCCTAGCAACTTCTGAATTAAAATTTTTAATAACAAGATTATTTTCTTTCAATTTATTTTTGGTCTTTTTCAATTCAATAGCAAGTTTAACTAGGCCATCTTCAAGTTGATCATATGACAGTCTCACCTCATCTGGATAGCTGTAGTCGTAGTCATTGCTAATGTTTGTCATGAAGTACATGCCTGTAAAGTCATCAGTGTTTTTCTTCTTGCCTTTGGCATCATCATCATCGTGGTCGTCATCATCACAACTCTCAAAATCCACATCACTCAAGTCAACTACTCGATGGCTGAGAAAACTTTTTTAGCAATTTTACAATGAAAATTTTCACCCTTGGTGTTATTCTTGGATAGGCGAGGACGATAATTCCTATCTTCCCTAATCACTTTTCCTTTGAGCATGGGGCATTCCATCTTAATGTGGCCTGGTTGGCCACACTCATAGCATCTAATCGAGCCTGAAGCACCTTCTCGCTTCCTCATCCTTACGTTGTTGAGTGCCTTGTATGATCATGTGGAGATCAATACCAAATCGACTTCAGGAAGCTGCTCGAACTGTTCCTCTAAAAAGAAGACAAAGCAGTCAAGGATACACAAGACAACACACTCGACAAAACAGCTTGCATAGGGTTAGTCACAAGTGCTAAAGATGAAGATTTATCAGTATTAGATGACAAAGCTTCCATCTCATAGGTTTTCAATCTAGAATAAAGATTATCCATGATTAAGGTATCTAAATCGATAGTTTCATTAATAGTCATAACAACCATCAACCATTCGAAACCTAGAGATCTCAAAATTTAGTTGCATTATCTTCATTACCAGGAATAAAATCAACACCATGCAAATCACTCAAGATTTTCTCAAAACAAGCAAAGAGATCATTAATAGATTCACTCGGTTTCATAGCAAAATCAAAGTAGTCTTTTTGATATAGATTCTTACACACTTTCTTAATTTTAGTGGTTCCTTCATGATAATCGCAAAGAGTTTTCCATATTAAGTGAGCGGAACTAATATGAGCTATACAATCAAATTCTTTGTGATTCCTTGAAATAACAGGTTACAAGCTTGAGCATTTAGATCAACATCTGTTTTATTTAGAGTTGTAACCGTAGTAGGAACATCATATGGTCTAGAAACCTTATTCAAAACATCACTACCCTGAGCCTCAATGTATGCTTCCATCCGACACTTTCAAAAGGCAAAATCAGTACCATCTAGCATGGGGGACAATTCACATACCTCTCTGATGCCATCATAGCTAGCTCAGATACCACTTGCAGGATCGTATGGCGCAATCAGAGAGAGGGTGAATGATTGCCTCCATTTTTGATACCTGAAAACAAATATCAAACCAGAAGAAAAGCAATCTAAATTACCGGATATAGATTTCGACAGTAAGTCGTTCGATTGTTGGTTCTTGACTCTTTTGTACGTCCTCAATGAACACTTCGATCGCTTAGCGTTCAACCGCTCGCTTGACCTCCTTTCCACATAGTCGAAATCTCCCTCTGCTTGAAAGCTTCAACTGCTCAAACAAGAAGACGCTGAAGACAACACCATGCACATATAATGCAAGATCAAGATGTATTAGGATCCCGCCACCGAGGCCATAGGAAAAACGATGCTCAGAAAATATGCCGCTGACGTCGACTAACTTTTCTTAGAATAGATCTGATATATTATTTCTGGATCATGTTCTGGGGTTACAAAGCTCCCTAACAGCACCCCTAAAATTCTAGCACAAAAATCCTGGCAAAGCAACTACTAAAACACTTAGCATCTATCTGTTTTTATATACTAGAGCCCTAAATCATGTTCACCTCAAACAGAGACATCTCAAACTGTTTCCTTAACAACCTGGACATGCAATCCTATCCCTTCCAAAAATCAAGGGACATGAAACCCTTCCAAACATGGGTTTTTTCCAATATCTCCATTCCTTCCCGTTACTGACTCCATCCATAACGTTTCCAATCTCACCACATGGTGAAGCCTCCAAAATAGCACCTCTTGTATCTTCATCACGCATCATCATCATCACGTGTCGAAGCCTTTGAGACTGCACCTCCATATCTCCTCATGCATCATCCTCAGATATCGAAACCTCTAGGATCGCACCATCCGTATCTTCTCCATACATCATCACATTTGATCTCCATTTGCTCCAGCATGAGGACGACCACCTTACGTGACATCCTCGACCACCTGGATCTCAGACTTTCCCATCCTAGTCTCAGTTCTCCTTGTCACTGACTATGATCATCTCCATACCCACCTGCATATGCAAAGACCAAAGAAATGTTTTTCCTAGCACAAGTTCTTCTCAACTTGACCGACATCAACACACACATGTATAACTCATCCTCGTCTATCCATAGACAAGAACCAAACCAACCACGAACACCAACCAAGTCATCCATGACCAAAATTTCCACGCTCTCCAGAAATCACCAACTTCAGATCACCCATTACGACCGGTTACAACCTCTATGCAAGACCGGTCACTAGCTCATCGCGTACTCAAACACATGTACTCGTTAAATACCATCACTCATAACACTAAAAAATAACAAGCATTGCTACCGACCACAGAACCAGCGAATACCGACTACTGAGTACCGATCGCTATGACTAAAGCACTAGATCGCTAAGTCTATAACTATCGATCTCCAACCATTCGCTGCACCATTGATCACCGAGTACCGCTCATATGACAATCCACTAGTACCGATCACATACCACAAGTCTCCGACAACTGATCGCCAACCATGATCGTAAAAACCATGATTATAGAGTACTGATTCCTTCCGACTACCGAGTATCGAGTCCTTCCAACTACCGAGTACCGAGTCCTTCCAACTACTGAGTACCACAACCATCTGACCACTGAGTACTTCCATCTTCCGAGTACTGAATCCTTTGAGTAATGTTCCTCCGATCACCACCAGCCAGTCATACCGTTGGCCTAATACGAATACTGAAAGTACTCGAAGATAGCAAGAATTGAAGCACTCGACCCGACCACGAAGTCTACGAGTACCGATCGTAAAGTTTACAACAACCGATCGCAAAGCCTTCGACTACCGATCGTGAGGTCTATGACAACCGATTGAAAAGCCTAAGACAACGATAGTAGACAGCAAAGTCCACGAGTATCGAGTATTGACCAGTAAAGTCTATGTCAATCGAGTATCAAGTATCGATCAGTAAAGTCTATGACTATCGAGTATCGACCAGTAAAGTCTATGACTATCGAGTATCGACCAGGTACTGTAACTACGACCATAGAAAAATACTGTAGCTACGATCATTGATCGGTTATTGTAGACGATGACCTTATGACCTCCAATCGGTTCACTGTAGCTAAGACCGGTTCACTATCGCTTACGACCAGTTAAATGTTGCATACGACCGGTTCACTATTTGAGGTCGTAATCTATGATTACCTGCATGGTCGAAGTTGGACATGGTCAAAACCAGACATGGTCGAAGTCGAACGTGGTCGAAGTCTGCCATTCGGACCTGCCGATCGCACCGAACGGACATGCCGATCGAACTATCCATCACAAAGCGATCGAACTACCGTACATGGTCATTCTTCTGTAGTCATTCTTTAAGCACGACCTCAAAAGAGTAGAAGGGATTATCACTCACTCACAACCCTCTCGAATCTTATAGGACCCTTGAATCCTCGCACTACACAAGAATCTAATGCTAAAGAATATCTTAGTCTCTAATCCTCTCATGCAGCCTCTGCTTTGGATGAGTAGACTTGCTACTTCTTCTTGGTTCCTCTCCATAGTCATCCCCCATAATTTATGTAGTCCATCCAATACTTTGTCTAATTTAGAGTAGGAATCATAATTCAAATAGAAGTCCTAATCATAGTAAGGTTCATCTAGAACTCTTTATAGCACACTTTACTAAATCCTAAAAGACTAGATATGAGTCACCCTAAATCAATAATCTCCACCTTGACTCTTATCTATTGAAGTCACTGTGCTTCTCCAAGAACTCATTTCAAGTCAGTTCCACCTTTTTTTGGTCTTTTTATTTTTCTTCCCACCTTTAGGAATGCTACTACACAGGGGTTCATGCACATCATCACAATGTGCATGTCAATGTCCGAGCTAGCCTGCCCAGACCCTCCACTTGAGAGGTCATTTATTGTGCACTTTGATTAACCACACATTCTGTTTTTATAGCCTTTCATGCTATAGATTTGTACAGCTTCTGAGCTCTACTTGCTCGCCATACCACGTAGTTAGTCCCACCACGTCTTCCTTCTTCTAATAGCTCATACCTTTACCTCTACGTCTACTAAATTTTACATTCATTTTGTAGTTCTGCACATAATTGCAAATAAGATCTGAGTACCTACCGTTGACGACACGGTTTCCTTCTCCTGACCAGGATTTTTATTAGACCTCCCATTGCTTGCTCTACCTTTAAGATTACCCCTTAATTGGCATCTTCAATTGTGCTAAATACTTTTCCTGATCACCTGCCCTTTGCAAGTAACTCTCATGACTTCATCTCGAAGTGATGCCTCACAATCTTTGAGTTCAAACGACCTCATAAATATTAGATTCTTTTTTAAGCCGGGAATATATCGAACTCCCATTAATATGCGATGTGTTCCATCATACATCTCCAATGTGACCGTTTCTACCTCAGTAATTGCATACTCCTTGCAATCCACTAAGTGAACAATTTCATAAGCTAGGCATAGAGATCCTTCATCAAACATCTCTTACATTATACATATATAGAAGCAACAATATGAATATAATATCTATCCATAAGAGGTACCTAATTAACTAACGACTAGTATGTTCGAATCATTCTTTGCTACCGCCATTGAGCATGCACCCTTCATTTCCTTCAAATTCAAACAGTCTTTTATTATGTGACCTTCCTCATCGCATAGATAGCATATATGTGTGCCATTGTTCTTGTCGTTCTTCTTCTTGTGACATTTACTTCTGCCTGCAACACCTATTGTAGCCAATGCTTAATCACCCAAGGATGAAAATTTTAATGGCTTTTTCAAGGACTCTGCCTCTAATAGATATGCAACTGCCTCATTAAAATTGAAAGTGAATTTTTTCGATAAATATATTCATCACCCACTGCTCCTATGATGGTGGTAGAGATAATGCTAGTATGATGACCGTGTCGTTCTCCTCAATTTTCTCATCCATATTAATCAGCTGTGTGATAAGCTTGTTGAAGACATTAAGTTGATCAACGAACCAGGTACCTTCCTCTATGCTCAACCTGTAATGTTGTTGCTTCAGCACCCACCGGTTTGTCTGCGACTTTATCAGATTAATCCGGCCTTAGTTCTAATACCATTTGTTATACTCCGATACCTCTTCTTATACATAGCAACCCTCGTATCGGATCAAAGTTTGTGAGATACGGCACAAGCATGTACGGTATTAAGAACAAAGAAAATGAATCTCGTAGAGAGAACCAAAATAACGACCTTGAAGTAACCACGATGACAGAGAAAAAATTTGATGAAGCCGATCGCAAATTCTTTAAGTACAGTCTCAAAAGAGTACAAGGGATTGTCGCTCATTCACCTCTTGAATCTTTTAGGACTTTTGGATTCTTACCCTATATAAGAATCTAGTGCTAAGAACATCTTAACCTCTAATCCTCTTGTGCATCCTCTGCTTTGGATAAGTATGTTTGATTGTTTCTTCTTGATTCCTCTCTATGGTCATCTCTCATGATTTATATAGTACCTTCTAGCCCTTCTTTAATTTCGAGTAAAAATTCTAATGTAAATAGAAGTAGAAATTCTAATCTAATAGAATTTATTAAGAACTTTTTGTAACATACTTTTCTAAATTCTAAAGACTAATCTGAGCCGTCCTACCTCAATAGAAATGTTGGTGTTTTGAGCGCCTAAACTAATCCGCGTTGTCATGTTGAGTTGTTGAATTCCATGAATGCAACCTTTACAAGGCTACTCTTTTTGTTGAGTCCGACTTTGCAATCCACGTGGGGATATACACGAGTGCCTATCTTTGGACTTTTAGTAGGACAACGACATCTTAACCGAAAGGAAATGGTGCACATGCAACGGCAAATCTTCCAAGCAATACAGTACAGAAGTACTTCATAATGCAAGAGTACTAACAAAGGTTTGATTCCCACGTATCGCGGATTAGATCATTATTTACATGGATTTTTACTGTGCCGTAAATTGGAATTTATCTGGATATAAATGTCATATCTATTTTTACTATCGCTATCACATGGACAGCATGTGCCACAACTAAGTATGGCAGTAAACTCTAAACGCGTTCGTAAATTGGTCGGTACAGCAAAAATGCATTCATCTAGCCATAACATGGTTTGTATTTGGTCATAAATATGATTTTCAATTTTATAGCCGCCATAACACAACGATAGCGTCGGCACAAGACATGGCGGATGTGCGGCAGGGGCAAAACTCCACGACACGAGAAACGGTGGTCGATTGCTATCAATGGGGTGGGCTCTAGCGCCTTTGCGATGGACTGCTTCACGCCCTTTTATCATTGATTCTGCGCGACACCGTCGTGCAACACAATGGAAGACGGTGGGTAGGGCGGCGTAGAAGACTAGGGTCGTAAATGTGGTATCCATTTTACTGTTGTCATCACACAACGGTTTTATTTTTCATATGGCCATAAATTGGACTGTATCTGGATGTAAATGTGGTATCCATTTTTACTGTCGCTATCATATTGGCCATTATGCGCTACGGTTAGGTGCGGTAGTAAACTCTAACAGTGTGTCCAGTAAATTGGTTAGTGCAGTAAAAGCACATTCATCTGGCCATAACTTGGTTTGTATTTGGTGATAAATATTATTTTCATTTTTACTGCTGCCATAACACATCGATGGCGTTGGCACGGGAGATGGCGGACTTGCGATGATGGTAAAACTCCATGACACGGGCAATGGTGATTGATTACTACCAATGGGGTGGGCTCCTGTGCCTTCGTGGTGGATGGTCTCACGCCATTTTATAGTTGATTACGCCCGCCGCCGCCGCCGTGCGGTGCGGTGGAAGACAGACGGTAGGGGGCAATGGAAAACTGGAGTCATGTGGTTTTACTAGCGGTTGCGCGGGGACGCCTGGGCGTGGTGGGTCGTGGTTAGGCCTAGGGAGCGTGATCAAGTTGCGCGGCTACCACTGTGGCCGGAGCATAGAATAAATTATTCTACGCTCAGGCGCAGAATAACTCTACCATATATATACTCCCACCTTCTAATGCGACCTGGTTGAAAAACTTTCATCGGGCCCTTTATTTTTGATATATACCTTTTTCATTCTAAAGAGAGTATATACATAAATTATGCTAAAAAAATGGACTTCGATGAAATTTTTCATGAAACTCACTTAGAGTATATTATAATCATTATTACAGTACACTCAAAAAGATAAAGGGGTATATTTTGCTCGTTTAAGTGGTATATGCTCCTAGGAGTGCGTACTCCTAGGAGCATAGAATCATTTTCGTACACGTATATATATGTATATATATGTGTGTGTATGTGTGTATATGTATGTATGTGTGTGTGTGTGTATGTATGTATGTATGTATGTATGTATGTATGTATGTATGTATGTATGTATGTATGTATGTATGTATGTATGTATGTATGTATGTATGTATGTATGTATGTATGTATGTATGTATGTATGTATGTATGTATGTATGTATGTATGTACGTGTGTGTGAAGCCTTTTTCGTAATCCTGGAAGTACATACTCCCACTTCCAATATACCACTTAAACAAACGTGTTATACTTATTTATCACTTTTGGTATATTTAAATACTAATTCTAAGATACCCCAATACGATTTGGTTGAAAAATTTTTATCGATGTCCTTTATTTTTGCTATATATTCTTTTCTATATATAAAAGGAGTATATATACATAAATTATGCTATAAAAAGCGGACTTTGATAAAATTTTCATAGAACTCACTTTGGAGTATCTTATAATCATTACTAGAATATATTCAAATGGATAAAGATATATAACAACATCATTTAAGTGGTACACAAGAAGCAGGAGTACGTACTCCTAGGAATATGGAATCATTTTCATATATGTGTGTGTATGTATATATATACACACATGTATGTATATACATACATGTATGTATACATACATATATGTACGTATGTACATGTATGAATGTATGTATGTATGTGTGTATACGGCTATACTATTCTGTGCTTGCGCGTGCACTGTGCGCATCAGAAAGTTATTGTCGTGCGTGAGTGAAGTTACTGTTAAAAACATGTAGAGTTACTGCCAGTTATGTAGTGTTACAACTGACGGTAACTCTATATGTGTTTGGTAGTAACTTCACTCGCACACGACAATAACTTTCTGGTGCACATTTTACACCTGCGCGCAAAATAGTATGTGTGTGTGTATAAGAACCGTCCAATACACGTGTATGATTGATGCAAATTTTAGAGTTTAAGTACGAAAATATTTTATACGCTTGATATATTTATGTTAAGTGAGTTTTAAATGTGACTATAGTGAGTATATACCATGAAACTAGCTCAAACTATTTAAACTAAAGTTGAATTTAGTTTTTTTTAGAGTTTGATATCTAAAATACACTTTTTATGAGTATATAAAAATACTTAAATGTCCTTAATCTCAAAACACATCAACCATGATTAATTTAAATGTCCAGACATCATGGTGCAGGACACACTATTCGAGATTTTTCGCTAACAAAGGTTTGATTCCCAGGCATCTCTGGTTAGGTCTTGTAGCTGGTATGATTTGATCGGTGATCAGTGAGGCAACGTGATATAAAGCGAGCCTCAAAGAGTACGCTTAGTTTAGATGTACTTGTCATAGCAGCAGTGGCTGCGTGCCATACGTATCTTATGCTTACAGAGTATGGTACAGTAATTAGTTTTTAAATATTATCTTTTAAAGTTAGAGTCAACAAAAAGATTATAGTAAAAAATATACTGAGTTTAGCTATACCAGTCAAAATCATATATAACTATTTTTTCTGCATACTGTTTCTCATAAACAGTTAGAATTTAAAAATCCAAGTTATTAGTCGTAAATTATAGTCTAAAAGTACCCACTCATAAATAGCCTAGGACCACACTACATCGTGTACCTCGTGCCGTTGTGCTGGCTGATTAGATGAGCCTAGTCATGACCGCGACCGCTGCAGCTTGTGCTGCTCGTCGTAACGACAGGGATCCCGATAGAGAGAAGGACGCAAATCCAGCTCGTATCGTTGGAAGCTTCCTCGCTCATTCGGCGGTTGTTTTGCTTGCTCACAAGGAAGACGACTCCTCTGTACGATTCTATTCTGTACTATGTATGCAATCTTTCTTGTGGCTTGCACAATCACCTCGATCCGTACGATTCTGTGATGCTCTCATTTTATCGGGAACACGTAATTTTGTGACGCTCTAAGATTTAAAAATAAAGAAGAAATAATAGCGGAGAGAAAATATGGCGACAAATAGATCCAGTTACCTATGGATGGAACTCTTAGAGACAAACCAATGGCAATCGCGAAACCGCTATTATTATGGATAGGGGTGAAAACGGATCGGATACGGTCGAATAGTCTCAAATACGAATACGAATCCATATTTTTAAAACGAATACAAATACGAATTCGAATATTTTCAAATACGAATACAAATATGAATTCGAATATTTTCAAATACGAATACGAATATTCTCGAATACGAATACGGATATTTTCGAATACGGATTTTCTCGGATACGAATATCGGATAAAACGGATTCCTAACGGTTTTGCCGATTTTTCATCGGTTTTTGACCGGTTACCAGTTTTAAACCGTCTAAATTCAAGTTTTGAATCACAAAATTTGTACGGATTTTTCATGGGTTCTAAAAACGGATCGAATACGAATCGAATAGTCTCGAATACGGATACGGATACGAATATTCTCGAATACGAATGCGAATACGAATACTCTCAAATACGGATACGAATATTCTCGAATACGAATACGAATATTTTCGAATACGGATTTTGCTTACCAAATTCGGATTTCTCTCAGATACGAATATCGGATAAAACGAATTATCCGTTACCGTTTTCCACCCCTAATTATGGGGGCGGGGTTGGACAGTAAATTTCAGAGAAGTGCGGGCAGTTCTTGATGTATTCTGGCCGAAGGCTAGTGCTACTACTATAGAAAACCGTATTACAGACGGTTCAGAAACGTCATTATAGACGGTTTTGTAAGCCATCTGAATTTATGAGTCAGTAATGATACGAGGTCATCACAGACGGCTTTCGAACCTCTATGGTGTAAATATCACAGATAAAAACCGTCTGTGATTATCAACTAGCACAGACGGCTTTGATCTAATGGTTTTTTTTTCATCTGTTTTTTCCTAACATCTGTGATGCTACATTGGTCAACATGATGTGGAATTTTGGTTTCATCAGATATTGTGCGTCATGCATGGGTGACCCACAGAACGGTGATTGATGACCAAGAACATACTATATAGGATGATTGGAGTAGGGAACAGGCAAGGCCAACCACTTGACTAACCTTTGATCTCACTGCCCAAAGTCCCTTTCCAAATCATAATTGATCGGATGTCTTGGCAAGATATAATGCTATATTAGCAGTTTGCGCAGCTCCTTCAAATCCACCTAATGTAGGTATGGAATTTAGGGGGTGGGGGTTCATCGTCAACAAAATTTTGCTCCGTTTGTAAGGGATTTGAGTTTATACATGCAATATATCACGTGATCGAGCTTACATCCTCTCAGATACAAGGGATGCCAGAGCAGTCCAAACACCTCTCGTCAAGAATCCCCGAGTTTTCGATTCCTCATGTATTCTACTAGTCATGGGTTTTTTTTTTCTGTTCCTATGTTTTTTATTTCATGCGTTCCAAACAAGCTCTAATATATTATGCTTAGGAGGCATTTGTACCGAGAAACTGGAGCCCGTCGTCCTGGCTCCAAGGAGAACCCAAACTATGATCAACAAATCACTAGAAAAAGCATGTTTAGACGAGCACAACTGCTGCAAAGCTTTTTTGTTCAAGAATGCAAACGACACAAACACAGGCCAAGATATTGTCAGCTCCGGTTCTTGCCCATTGATCTCCACTCTTCCACTGTTTCGAAGGCAAAATTTGAGGTTTTTCCATAAGATTTGTGCAATTGTAGCAATGCCCGTAGCAAACTGACTTGGGAAAACAGGAAAGCGTTCCAAGTGCGGACCTGGCCTGTGTGTCGCGGGGACATGAGATCTCTTGTCATTCATGCGGACAGCGATAAAAAGTGAGGTTTCCACCATGTCGCGCTTTAAGCTGCCGACCAGATCTGGATCTAACACGCACTTTCCCTAAGCATAGGTTTATCTGACATGCGGCATCAGATTCTTGCTCTTACACTGTCAAATGTAACATATAGATACTGATGACCTGCGGAAACTGACCGGTTTTACTTGTCATGGACCTCATGAGTATCATCTATTTGTAGCAACCGGCCGGCAATTGGAGTGATATGCCGACATTTCGATGGACAATGAAAGCTAAGAGAACAAGTAGAAAAGAGGAGAAATGAAGCTCGGGTGCAAAATGCTAGTAACCAACCGGTTACCGCCAGAGAGACAGAAATTTTCTCGAACCAAGAAACGGAACCCAAGACGAATTAGTAACATGCTTCATTTTGTTCATATTCTTTCACTTCTCCCCCCGTTATAAATGTATGTTGCATGTGTGGGAAAACAAACGAAAAGAAAAACTGAAGTGCGAAAATGGAACACAAAGATCTCATTTGGAGTGCAGTCAAAACAGACTGAAAGCAAGATTAGACTCAATGCAATGCTGTATTGATACGTAGCGTACATATATATACACAGCACCCCTCAACCGATTAGGAACAGAATCGGGAGGTTAGGAGGGGGAATCCGTAACAGAAACGGTGGGCCATGTATGGCTAAATATAACAAGTCTAACACGCCCCCGCAGTCTCAGCGTGGATGGAACGAACGTTAAGACTGGACTGAAACTCCGAGAACACCGAGGTAGGGAGACCCTTGGTGAATATGTCAGCATACTGGGACGTCGTGGGAACATGAAGAACACGAACGGCTCCAAGAGCGACCTTCACCCGGACGAAGTGCAGATCGATCTCAATATGCTTGGTGCGTTGATGTTGGACTGAGTTCATCGAGAGGTAGACGGCGCTGACATTATCGCAGTAGATAAGAGTGGTCCGAGCGGGTGGAGCATGTAACTCATGCAGGAGCTGACGAAGCTAACACGTCTCGGCCACAGCATTGGCGACAGCCCTGTACTCGGCTTCAGCACTGGAACGGGACACTGTGACTTGCCGCTTGGACGACCAAGAAACCAGATTCTCTCCCAAGAACACTGCATAACCTGAAGTAGACTTCTGGGTGTCGGGACAGCCAGCCCAGTCAACGTCGGAGTAAGCAATCAAGTCATGAGTGGGCGATCGCTGAATAACCAAGCCATGATCCAGGGTGGCGCGGACATACCGGAGAATCCGCTTGAGGGCGGCAAGATGAGGCTCACGAGGATCATGCATGTGAAGACACACCTGCTGAACTGCATAAGCGATGTCTGGCCTGGTGAAGGTGAGGTACTGCAAGGCGCCGGCTAAGCTGCGATAATCAGTGGGATCCGAGACAGACGCGCTGTCGGTGGAGGAAAGCTTAGCATTGGTGTCGACCGGTGTGCTGCACGGTTTACAGTCACTCATGCCAGCACGCTCCAGAATCTCAAGGCAGTACTGGCGCTGGCTGAGGAAGAGACCGGAGGACTGCCGAGTGACACTGATGCCAAGAAAGCGATGAAGAGTACCCAAATCCTTCATGGAAAATTCGGACTGAAGGGCAGAGATCGTCCAATGAAGCAGTGCGGAGGATGAAGCCGTCAAAACAATGTGTCATCAACATATAGCAGAAGATAAACACAATCAGCCCCGCGGCGGTAAATGAACAACGAGGTGTCAGACTTAGCCTCATGGAAGCCAATGGATACCAGGAAGGTGGCGAATCTGCTGTACCAAGCACGTGGAGCTTATTTGAGACCATACAGAGACTTGTTGAGGTGGCAGACCATATCAGGGCGAGAAGAATCAACAAATCCAGACAGCTGGATGCAGTAAACTGTCTCATTGAGTGTGCCATGGAGAAAGGCATTCTTGACATCCAATTGGTGGATGGGCCAATCTCGAGAAAATGCCAGGCTAAGAACTGTACGGACAGTTGCAGGTTTGATAACTGGACTGAAAGTCTCATCAAAATCAACACCAGGACGCTGAGTAAAACCATGAAGGACCCATCGAGCCTTGTATCTGTCCAGTGTGCCATCAGACTTGAATTTGTGACGGAAGATCCATTTGCCAGTGACAACATTGGCTCCGGGGGGACGCGCAACAAGATCCCATGTGTGATTGGCTTGAAGAGCAGTAAACTCTTCTTCCATGGCGGCACGCCAATGAGGGTCTGCCAACGCTGCACGATAAGTTCGAGGCACAGGAGACAAAGTGGAGACGTGTAGACTTTCCATGTATTTCGATTGCCGACTGCCATCCTTGCTGCGAGTAACCATCGGGTGTGAGTTAGTCACAGGAATAGCTACGTGCACGAGTGGGCACAGCGAGTGGCGGCAGGACAATGCCCACAGGCGGTACACTGGCTGCAGCAGGTGATCCAACGTTGACAGTCGAGGGCCCAGGCGGTGCAGCAGCCGCAGTGGAAGGCCCTGCCCGAGCAGAGGAGCAGGGCGGTCCATCTGAAGTCGGACCGGGAGCGGCTGCCGTAGTAGTCCGAGCAGGTGAGCAGGGCGCCTCGACGGGGGAGCATGTCGGCTCATTTGAAGGCGGCTGAGTAGTAGGTGGCGAAGGAGCTCCAGGAGCCATTGAAGATGCGCCAGTACAGGACGGCCCAGGAGGCACAGCGTGATGGGCTCCAGTGCCGTGCATGGCGCGACTTGTGCTCCTTGTGATCGGTGCCTGAGAAAAATTTGAGAAATCCTCGAGAAAGTCGAAGTCAGCAGCACATGTTGTATTAGAGGATAGCTCAGCAAATGGAAAAGAGTGCTCATCAAAAACCACATGGCGTGAGACAATGACCCTGTTGGAAACAGGATCAAAACATCGGTACCCTTTGTGCTCAAGTGGATAGCCAAGGAAAACACATTTGACGGAGCGAGGAGAGAGTTTGTGGGCAGCCGTGGCGGAGAGGTTGGGGTAACACGTGCAACCAAAAACACGGAGATGGGCATAAGAAGGGTGGACACCGTAAAGAGCAAAATAGGGGTGTGTGATGGCTGAGGGTTTTGGTGGGGTGGCGATTAATGAGATGGGTGGCAGTGTGTAAGGCCTCGACCCAGAATGAACCGGGGAGGCTGGCTTGGAAAAGGAGGGATCTCAATATGTTGTTGATGGATCAGAGCATACGCTCTGCTTTGCCGTTTTGAGGAGAAGTGTGCGGGCAAGACATGCACATAGTGACTCCTTTGGTGAGAAAGAAAGTGCGGGCGGAGGAGTTATCGAACTCACGACCATTGTCGCATTGGACACTACGTATGGTGGTAGAGAATTGGGTCTGAACATAGGCAAAAAAATGAGAGAGAGTGGCAAAGGTGTCAGACTTAAGACGTAGAGGAAAGGTCCAAACGTAGTGGGAATAATCATCAAGAATGACAAGATAATATTTGTAACCTGAAATGCTCGCAATGGGAGAGGACCATAAGTCACAATGTATCAATTCAAAAGCAACTTTGGTCCTAGTAAACAAACAAGTAAACGGAAGACGAATATGACGACCGAGCTGACAGGCATGACAAATGGTGGTGGAGACTCCATGTGGAATGACTGATGAGCGAGCAAGGCGGGCTAGGGCGTCATGACCGAGGTGACCGAGACAACGGTGCCATAGAGTGGTGGAGGCAGCAGTGAAGGCATGTGCGGGAGGCGACGGACAGAACGGGTAGAGGTCACCGGAGCTATTGCACCTGGCGATCACGGTTCTGGAATGTAGGTCCTTCACAGAAAAACCAAAGGGGTCAAATTCAACCGTGCAATTGTTATCAGAAACAAACTGACGGACAAAGATAAGATTCTTGATGATATGAGGGGAGACCAAAATGTGATTAAGAGCAAATGAGTTGGTACTGCTACGTAGGAGGGTGGAACCAACAGAGGTGACCGGAAGAAGAGAACCATTGCCAACAATAATGCTAGAAGGAGTGTTTGCAGGAGGTGAACGGGAAGGGGAGAGGATACCGGCGTCCGATGCCATGTGGGATGTAGCACCTGTGTCCATGTACCAATCATTTGCTGGCGAAGTTGGTTGCGTCAAGGAGACAGTGTTGAAAGCATTGGCCAGGGCATGTTGATCCCATGCTGGCGCCGAGGTGGTGCTGCTCCAAGGCGTCGGCGAAGGAGGTTGAAAGTAGGCTGACGCCGGTGTGGCCGTGTCAGACCCAGATTTTTCAATCTGAATCTTACTGTGTTTCACTGCACTAATCCCTGGATCAGTAGTTAGTGCACACAGAAACATTGCTGAATCATTTCATACATCGCATAAACATTCATTATATTACATAACTTGAAATACACCACGTCGGGTGATAGAGTTTACAAAAGAGGCCGATCAGGCCAATTGCCTTATTACAAACATGCACAGCGGAAACATAGCAGAAGCAAACCCAAATCCACAGGCAAGCGACTGGAAGGTACTGTGTGCATTATATGTCACCAGCTAACTAGTAACATACGTGCACACAACGCCGGAGGTCCACTTGTCCATGTTTCATCAACGAATCCTACGCCTTAGTTTCCTTCGTCGTTCTTCTCCTCCGTAGCGGGGGCTTCCTCGAAGGCGTAGTGGTCTTGCGCTCCTGCTTCTGGATTTTTGCCGCAAAGCGAGCGTGAGCACTCCGACCCCGTGCTCAGCGAGCCAACACACAGAATGCAAGATATAATATGTATGGCTAATCAAAGGATGGCTCAGGTTTATTTTATTTTTGCGAAGAGTGCTTTTGAATACAATTATAAAAATTCCTAAGACCTAGCATTTTGAACAAAAGCATAATGTTCAGGAATGCAGTATTAATATCGATCCAGATTCCATCCACCATTACATGGCATCTGCACCATATAGCAATTTCTTCAGCGTTATAGCCGCTTAACTTACCACTGGGACGACACCCAGGACAATTCCAAACTAGGGCCTCACACTGCCCTCCACTTTTTCATTCCCATCCACAAAGCATTTTGAAATAGAACTATATCTGGTTAAGTTCCCATGTCTGCCCTTGACCGTGGGCACGGCTATTCGAATAGTTTTGACTCTGCAGAGTTTGTACACTTTCACCACAAGAGACGATCAACCCGTTGCCCCACACGATTCCTTAGTCATGTGGTTGAGCAGACCATCACAGTAACTTTTCAAAGTACCTCGCCCCTTCCATCATTTCACCCTATGGGTCGTTCCCACTTGCGATGGGTCCCATACGTTGTGCAGGATGTTCTCCTTCTGAACGTCTAGCAGCTGGCTCCCTACCCCTGCTAGCCCGCCACAGCAGAACTTCACCCCACCGGGTGTCCCATTCAAGCCGTCACACAGACTGCCGCTTGCACATCCTCACACCGCCTCCTGGAAGGATGACTTTCAGGGTCCGGTAATTCTAATAAGCCAAGTTGTAATTTACAGACTTGTGGTTGTACTGTCGTACACGGGTTGACATGACAAGATTCGGTCCTTATTGGTATCTGGGCGGTCTACCACTAATCCACTTTGTGCCTCCACTGCACCACACTGTGCATCCACTGCACCACACTCTCACACCATCGAACCAATCCGCCCAGATTTTAAAGCATGTTGGGGTTTTTGGAAACATACGATAATCATATCCATCATTTATCAGTCATTACCACCATGACTGCCCGAACAAATTTTCTCATGAATAAATGTGATGCTCGGGACAATTTCTTGCCCCGGATTCCTATTCAAGGCTAAGCATGGCATATGGTTACAGACTTATTTTCGAAATGTTACTATTATATTTTTGCTAGGGCGACAAGGTTCACACATTCAAATACTCAAAGGAGGGGGTAATATTATTCAAGGTAAACAACGGTATATAACTAGAATATCAAATTTAGCATGCCTTTTCATGAAACTAATAGCAATGCAATTTGTTAATTTAAAACAAAGTAATTTGCAGAAATGTAGGTTCAACATGATCAAAGTATTGACTCGCCTTCGTCACAGTGGTCGAGTGCTTGATTATCCGGGGCTTCTAGTGCTGCGGCCTCGATCTCTTCTTCTTGCGCTTCGTAGGCTATTGTAATCGTGCGCGAAAATTTGGATAAAAAGAAAACATCAAATCAACAAAATATCACCAGAAATTCAAATTAACTTTAAAAATTATAATTTCAGTTCCATTGAATAGATCTTGATTTTATATGAATTTAGAAATTTGTCTCATCCAATTTGGAGTTAAAATGAAAAAGTTATGATTATTTGAAATTCTCAGTTTGAATTAATTCTGAAAAATATGAAATTTCTGACAGTGGGGTCCACTGGTATTTTCAGATTTATTTTAAATTTCCCTTTTTATTTACGTTCTGTGCTACTGACATGCGGGTCCGGTTACTGTTCATGGGGTCCATCTGTCAGCCGGGTCTCATTGTAGACGTGTCACTGACCGGTGGGACCCAGCGGTCAGTCGGCTGTCCCAGCTGCACAGGCCGACAGGTGGGGCCCACCTGTTAGTAAGAAAAATAACAGAAATCGCTCGACCGCAGGCGCGGAGCGGGGGCTCGAACGCGCGCCGCGGGAGCGAGGGGGGGAATAGATTAGCGGGGGAAGCCACTCGGCCGAGCCGAGCGATGCTTACCCTATAAGGGTAATAAAACCCTTTGAGGTAGCTCGCCGAGGGGGCCGGACAGAGGAAGTCGGGGCGACGGTGGCCGGCGGCGAGCGGAGGCCGGAGTGGTTCGGGGTAGCGTAGAATGTAACCCTGGCGCAATGAGGAAGCTTCTGGTGTTGACGGCTGGGGACAACGGTGGCCGGAGAAGGCTGGCGACGAGCGGTGGCGGCGGTCCGAAGGGGTTGATCGACGCCGGCGAAGGAGAGAGGTCGGGGAGCTCGGTGGAGAGTGTAATCTACTTCGCCGTGTCCTGAAGAGGGTGTAGGAGGGAGGAATCGGCCGGAGATGCCCGGAATCAATGGTGGCACGGTCGCCGGCCGTGGGGAAGAAGAAGTTGGCGGTGGGGATTTGGGGGCGTTATAGCTCAATTATTTGCAGAGGAGGGACGAGGGAGGTATTGCGGCGCGATTGCGGCTCCCAGGAGGGGTATTTATAGCCTGGAGGAGCGGCGCACGGCAGGGGCGGTATTTGGCCGCCGCTGTTCACGCCGGTGAGGAGGGGATGAACCAAATCCCCCGAGATTTTGCGGAAGAGAGAGGTAGCGGGGAAGTGCAGCTCCCCTCCTGTAACCGTACTTGTTAATTTGCCCGCGAGGTGGAGGATTGGCTGCGCAGACGCGAAGAAGAACTGGCGCGAGGGGCGCGGCCGCGTGGAGAAGGAGGGAGGAAGAAGACGCGGGCGGGGGTCCACCGGCCAGAGACGTCGCGCGCGCGAGGGGACGGGCCCAGGCGGCAGCGAGACGCGGGCGCGCGTGGAGGTGGGCTGCGGGTGCTGGCGCTGGGCCGCGCGTGCGTCCGCGCGCGGGGAGAGGCTGGGCCGGGGTGATGGCCGGCCCGGCTGGGTTATTTTCCTTCTCTTTTTCTTTTTCTTTTATTTTATTTTGTTTTTGCATCTAAATTTTGTATGTATATACACTTGCACATACATCTTGGGTATATATCTATACACATACTTTCATCTCCTTCTTATGTTTGTGCATAAATATATATTTTATTTATTTATGGTAGTCATGTGTATATATGTATATATGTCCTTATATACATATGGTTATTTGCATACATACATGAATATTAACTTCCTTTAATTTGTTTGCCCTAATAATTTTGGGATGATATCTTATGCTTACTTACAATTCTCTTTTAGCACTTTATGGATCATCTTTCCAGATTCTTTATTTGATGCTCATATTTTATTGTTTTATATGCTCTTTTCATTTTTGGAACTCCTTTATTTTTACAAAAAGCCAATAAACTCCATATTCAAATAGAAAACAAATAAAATAATTCCAAAAACTCCATAATATATTATTTATACTTTTCAGGCTGTTACAAATCTACCCCCTTAAAAAGAATCTCGACCCCGAGATTCAGCCTAGCTAATGAATAGGTCGGGGTAATCTCGACGCAGTTTATTTTCTCGTTCCTAGGTAGTCCTCTTTCCTGGTACGATGGTTTCTATTGAGCCCAATTTTAGTGGATGGTCTGATTCCCAACATTCTTTATTAGTAACGTCTTGATAGGCCATTTCCCACGGGTCTCAAGTCACACTTAGGCTCGACTGCTTTCTAAGGGTTTGATCTTTCTGATATTTGTGGACAGGTCTTGGGCTTGGATACATGGAATACATGGTGCCCATCTGCTAGACTTGCAGGCAGTTCTAGTTGGTAAGTTACTCCTCCTAGTGGTGTAGTCTAATATTCCTTTGGTGCCTTGTTAGCCAGTCTATTACAATTATGATGTCCAGAGTCTGGGCGGCTACACTGTTAAGGGTTGGTTACCCTAGCAGGCGAGTTAAGTGCTTGTAGTTTCTAAAAGTTATGTGGATAACCTAAGCTTATTCACGAATCTTTTGGCTCTAAAAGATGAAATACCCTGATTGTGTAAAGAACATGCGTTGCTATTAAACTGACAAAGAACGTACCCATAAGAATTCTGGCGGCCTCCTGGGCTTCCTCAGCTGTGATGTGATTAACTTGGCCGCGGTTTTGTGCTGAGGTGTTCCTGCTGGCTTGCGAGCTCTGATTCCCTTTGCTGGGTACCAAGGCTTGACTGCGGGTAGCGGGAGGCCCTAAATTGATTCTCACTGGATTTGTCTGCCGTTGCGGGCACTGGCTGACAAAGTGTCCCTTCTCTCCACACCCGAAACAGCTCCTGGTGGTGACAGGGTGCGCCCTAGTGAACTGGCTTGCTGAGCGTGGCGTTTGGAGGGAGCCACCACTGGAACGAGGTGCTGGAGATGAAGCATTGGATTGGTTAGGCTTTGAAAAGGAAGGTTTGTTCCAGAATCCCTGAATGAACCTTCCTTGAGGTTGTGGAGTTGTCATCTTGCGCTTACGACTGGCCTCAAGAATCTTCTTCTCATTTTCCAAGGCCAATGCCTTGCTTACCAGCTGGTGAAAGCTGGCGAAGTCCTGGGTGATCAGCTGTACTCTTAGTTCATCCTTCAATCCTTCAAAGAATCTGTCAATCTTTTCTTCTTCTTCTTCGATATCCTTCTGAGCATACCGGGCTAGCTGCATGAATTTTGTCAGATATTCATTGACGGATAAGTTCCCTTGCTTGAGATTGCGGAACTCATTCTTCTTTATCCGCATTATCCCGGCTGGAATGAAGTTGTCCTTGAAAGCCTTCTTGAATTCTGTCCATGGAATAGCTTCGATGTCACCTCCGGTGGTAGCATCTTCCTGGCCTCTGGCAGCCAAGTAGTTCTCCCACCATGCTGCGGCAGCTCCTTGAAGTAGGTGGGTGGCAAATATGACTTTATCCTCCTCTGCGCATTTGATTAAGCGCAGCTTTCTTTCAACATCTCGAAGCCAATCTTCGGCTTCAAGTGGTTCTTCTGCCGAAGTAAATGTACTTGGTCTTGTCCTTTGGAAGTCTCCTAGATCAGCTCTGTGTCCGCCAGAGCTTCCTTGCTGTCCAGCATAGATGGCTTGCAGAATCTGGGTTTGTTGTGCCATTACTTGGGCCATTGTGGGATTAACTGGGGGATTTGGGAGGTCAGCATCTTGGTTCTGATTCTCTTCGGGGTTTTCGCCATGATTTGAGTCTATCTCAGCATGCTGAGGGTTAGCATGAGCCCGAGATCGTGTAACTCTGGCCATCTGTAGCTATAGCTTCATAACTTAGTACTAACACTACCCTTGAGAAAAAAAAGGAAGGGTATCAACCTTCTTTGCAAAAAGAATTATAAGATAAACGACAAAGAACATTCAACCTAAGGCCTTATACCAGGCCATTTATTATCATACAAGCATTCAAATAGCCAGCCTTTAGGCTGGACTTTGCGGTTACACCATATACTAGGGTTTGATATGATGACG
This sequence comes from Dendrocalamus latiflorus, assembly GCA_017311315.1. Classification (NCBI taxonomy): domain Eukaryota; kingdom Viridiplantae; phylum Streptophyta; class Magnoliopsida; order Poales; family Poaceae; genus Dendrocalamus; species Dendrocalamus latiflorus. The sequence continues at coordinate 14,782,793 of CM029622.1, read as the reverse complement.
ACTACAGTACTAAAGGACTAGTACCTCATCCTATATTACAGGAACTAGTAATTGCACCACGCATGGTAAGTACGGCACTATTCTACCTACTCCTTCATCTGTAGACTTGAGCTTATGGTAAATGGGCTGATCCTTGTAGTTTAAATAGTGCAAGAGCTTGCGTAGTATGCTAGCAAACTCCCCTTCATGAACTCCCTAGGCCAGGTAGCTCAGTTGCCTTTATCACCAATTCCTGCCATCTGTCAATTAAATTACTAGGGCTAGAAATTTTCCAAAATAATTAATGAAAGGTAGAGTAGAACAGATCTAAGAGGGATACGGATAGAAATAGTATGCTATATTTTTCATAAATGCTTTTTGTACATTTAAAAATTACCACCCTAAGGTGCTTCTAACGACCATTCTATGGCTTTTACCCTGCAGTCGTATGCTCTGATACCAGCGCTGTGAGACCCAGATTTTTCAATCTGAATCTTACTGTGTTTCACTGCACTAATCCCTGGATCAGTAGTTAGTGCACACAGAAACATTGCTGAATCATTTCATACATCGCATAAACATTCATTATATTACATAACTTGAAATACACCACGTCGGGTGATAGAGTTTACAAAAGAGGCCGATCAGGCCAATTGCCTTATTACAAACATGCACAGCGGAAACATAGCAGAAGCAAACCCAAATCCACAGGCAAGCGACTGGAAGGTACTGTGTGCATTATATGTCACCAGCTAACTAGTAACATACGTGCACACAACGCCGGAGGTCCACTTGTCCATGTTTCATCAACGAATCCTACGCCTTAGTTTCCTTCGTCGTTCTTCTCCTCCGTAGCGGGGGCTTCCTCGAAGGCGTAGTGGTCTTGCGCTCCTGCTTCTGGATTTTTGCCGCAAAGCGAGCGTGAGCACTCCGACCCCGTGCCCAGCGAGCCAACACACAGAATGCAAGATATAATATGTATGGCTAATCAAAGGATGGCTCAGGTTTATTTTATTTTTGCGAAGAGTGCTTTTGAATACAATTATAAAAATTCCTAAGACCTAGCATTTTGAACAAAAGCATAATGTTCAGGAATGCAGTATTAATATCGATCCAGATTCCATCCACCATTACATGGCATCTGCACCATATAGCAATTTCTTCAGCGTTATAGCCGCTTAACTTACCACTGGGACGACACCCAGGACAATTCCAAACTAGGGCCTCACACTGCCCTCCACTTTTTCATTCCCATCCACAAAGCATTTTGAAATAGAACTATATCTGGTTAAGTTCCCATGTCTGCCCTTGACCGTGGGCACGGCTATTCGAATAGTTTTGACTCTGCAGAGTTTGTACACTTTCACCACAAGAGACGATCAACCCGTTGCCCCACACGATTCCTTAGTCATGTGGTTGAGCAGACCATCACAGTAACTTTTCAAAGTACCTCGCCCCTTCCATCATTTCACCCTATGGGTCGTTCCCACTTGCGATGGGTCCCATACGTTGTGCAGGATGTTCTCCTTCTGAACGTCTAGCAGCTGGCTCCCTACCCCTGCTAGCCCGCCACAGCAGAACTTCACCCCACCGGGTGTCCCATTCAAGCCGTCACACAGACTGCCGCTTGCACATCCTCACACCGCCTCCTGGAAGGATGACTTTCAGGGTCCGGTAATTCTAATAAGCCAAGTTGTAATTTACAGACTTGTGGTTGTACTGTCGTACACGGGTTGACATGACAAGATTCGGTCCTTATTGGTATCTGGGCGGTCTACCACTAATCCACTTTGTGCCTCCACTGCACCACACTGTGCATCCACTGCACCACACTCTCACACCATCGAACCAATCCGCCCAGATTTTAAAGCATGTTGGGGTTTTTGGAAACATACGATAATCATATCCATCATTTATCAGTCATTACCACCATGACTGCCCGAACAAATTTTCTCATGAATAAATGTGATGCTCGGGACAATTTCTTGCCCCGGATTCCTATTCAAGGCTAAGCATGGCATATGGTTACGGACTTATTTTCGAAATGTTACTATTATATTTTTGCTAGGGCGACAAGGTTCACACATTCAAATACTCAAAGGAGGGGGTAATATTATTCAAGGTAAACAACGGTATATAACTAGAATATCAAATTTAGCATGCCTTTTCATGAAACTAATAGCAATGCAATTTGTTAATTTAAAACAAAGTAATTTGCAGAAATGTAGGTTCAACATGATCAAAGTATTGACTCGCCTTCGTCACAGTGGTCGAGTGCTTGATTATCCGGGGCTTCTAGTGCTGCGGCCTCGATCTCTTCTTCTTGCGCTTCGTAGGCTATTGTAATCGTGCGCGAAAATTTGGATAAAAAGAAAACATCAAATCAACAAAATATCACCAGAAATTCAAATTAACTTTAAAAATTATAATTTCAGTTCCATTGAATAGATCTTGATTTTATATGAATTTAGAAATTTGTCTCATCCAATTTGGAGTTAAAATGAAAAAGTTATGATTATTTGAAATTCTCAGTTTGAATTAATTCTGAAAAATATGAAATTTCTGACAGTGGGGTCCACTGGTATTTTCAGATTTATTTTAAATTTCCCTTTTTATTTACGTTCTGTGCTACTGACATGCGGGTCCGGTTACTGTTCATGGGGTCCATCTGTCAGCCGGGTCTCATTGTAGACGTGTCACTGACCGGTGGGACCCAGCGGTCAGTCGGCTGTCCCAGCTGCACAGGCCGACAGGTGGGGCCCACCTGTTAGTAAGAAAAATAACAGAAATCGCTCGACCGCAGGCGCGGAGCGGGGGCTCGAACGCGCGCCGCGGGAGCGAGGGGGGGAATAGATTAGCGGGGGAAGCCACTCGGCCGAGCCGAGCGATGCTTACCCTATAAGGGTAATAAAACCCTTTGAGGTAGCTCGCCGAGGGGGCCGGACAGAGGAAGTCGGGGCGACGGTGGCCGGCGGCGAGCGGAGGCCGGAGTGGTTCGGGGTAGCGTAGAATGTAACCCTGGCGCAATGAGGAAGCTTCTGGTGTTGACGGCTGGGGACAACGGTGGCCGGAGAAGGCTGGCGACGAGCGGTGGCGGCGGTCCGAAGGGGTTGATCGACGCCGGCGAAGGAGAGAGGTCGGGGAGCTCGGTGGAGAGTGTAATCTACTTCGCCGTGTCCTGAAGAGGGTGTAGGAGGGAGGAATCGGCCGGAGATGCCCGGAATCAATGGTGGCACGGTCGCCGGCCGTGGGGAAGAAGAAGTTGGCGGTGGGGATTTGGGGGCGTTATAGCTCAATTATTTGCAGAGGAGGGACGAGGGAGGTATTGCGGCGCGATTGCGGCTCCCAGGAGGGGTATTTATAGCCTGGAGGAGCGGCGCACGGCAGGGGCGGTATTTGGCCGCCGCTGTTCACGCCGGTGAGGAGGGGATGAACCAAATCCCCCGAGATTTTGCGGAAGAGAGAGGTAGCGGGGAAGTGCAGCTCCCCTCCTGTAACCGTACTTGTTAATTTGCCCGCGAGGTGGAGGATTGGCTGCGCAGACGCGAAGAAGAACTGGCGCGAGGGGCGCGGCCGCGTGGAGAAGAAGGAGGGAGGAAGAAGACGCGGGCGGGGGTCCACCGGCCAGAGACGTCGCGCGCGCGAGGGGACGGGCCCAGGCGGCAGCGAGACGCGGGCGCGCGTGGAGGTGGGCTGCGGGTGCTGGCGCTGGGCCGCGCGTGCGTCCGCGCGCGGGGAGAGGCTGGGCCGGGGTGATGGCCGGCCCGGCTGGGTTATTTTCCTTCTCTTTTTCTTTTTCTTTTATTTTATTTTGTTTTTGCATCTAAATTTTGTATGTATATACACTTGCACATACATCTTGGGTATATATCTATACACATACTTTCATCTCCTTCTTATGTTTGTGCATAAATATATATTTTATTTATTTATGGTAGTCATGTGTATATATGTATATATGTCCTTATATACATATGGTTATTTGCATACATACATGAATATTAACTTCCTTTAATTTGTTTGCCCTAATAATTTTGGGATGATATCTTATGCTTACTTACAATTCTCTTTTAGCACTTTATGGATCATCTTTCCAGATTCTTTATTTGATGCTCATATTTTATTGTTTTATATGCTCTTTTCATTTTTGGAACTCCTTTATTTTTACAAAAAGCCAATAAACTCCATATTCAAATAGAAAACAAATAAAATAATTCCAAAAACTCCATAATATATTATTTATACTTTTAAGGCTGTTACAGGCCGAGTGGCTGTCCAGTCCTGCCAGAGCGGCTCCAGCGAACTGGGGAGGCACGGGTTGGCCCATTTGACCGGCCGGACGTGTTCCGAGGAGGCCACGGCTCGAAGGACCGGGCCACATGTGTATCGTTCCAGCCCAGGGGTTGTAAGGGCTGGGCCAGGAAGACTGCTGCTGCTGACCGGAGGAAGCGACCGAGTTGTTGATGGTGTGCCCGCCGCCGTGGCCGGAAGATGCGGCCGAGTTGTTGACTGTGTGCCCGCCGCCATGGCTGCGGCGCTTGCAATTGTTGCGAGAATTGCGGCCGTCGTTCCTGCCAGATCCAAATCCGGTGACATGGGCGGGATTTGGAGCAGGCACGCCCCCGGACGAAGAGCCACGGCCGATCCCTCCGCCATTGGAGCCGGTGGCCAGAAAGGCAGTGGAGGCGCCCGTAGAGCGCCCGCCCCTTGTGATCTCCTCGAGCAAGAGTTGAGAACGGGTTTCGACAAAGGTCGGGAAGGGCTTCTGCAACGGAAGAATAGTCTGAAGATGGTGAAATTTTTCATTCAAACCTTTAAGTACGGTGAGGACGAGCGTGCGATCGGAGACGGGTTCGCCGAGATCAGCAAGACCATCAGCCATGTTCTTGAGGCGCCGACAGCAGTCTGTGACGGAGAGATCGCCTTGGACGAAGCAATGGAATTCCGCGGAGAGGTGGAGGGTGCGCTGTTCGCAGTTTCCCAAGAATTGATGTTCGAGGCTGCGCCAGACGATGCGGGCAGTCGAGGAAGGCGACATCACGATCTCGAGAAGCTCGGTGGAGATGGAGCCATAGAGCCATGCGAGGACCACGCAATCCATCCGAACCCAGTTCGGCTGGTCCGGATGAAAAGCGTCGGACAAAACATGGTCGGCCAATGCGTATTTGCCGAGGATGACCAAGAAGAGACCGCGCCACTTCGTGTAGTTGGAGGCAGCGAGGTCGAGGGTGACGGGGATCAGGGTCTTGACGTTGAGAACTGTGACAGCCTGGGTGTGGAGAGAGGTCATGGCATCGTTACCGAGATCAGCCGGAGGAGCGCCGATTGGTTGACCCGCAAGAGGTGGCGCGGGTAGGAGAAGCGCCGCAGGAGCCAGAGGCGCGGAAGAAGCCGATGCATGGGTGGTGAGGGAGGTGAGCACCGCACGCACGGCATCGGCGGTAGCTTTGGCGATGGCATCGGCAAGTGCAGCAGAGGCGTCGGGGGTGGAGTCCGACAGAGGGACCGCAGCACGAGCGGCGGCGCCGGCCGCTAAAGCAGCAGCTTCGAGGGCCGCCGCCGCAGCAGCAGCGTCAAGGGCCGACGCAGGAGAGCCATCGGGTGCGGCCATACGTGCGCCGGTGACGCGAGGGGAGGGCTCAATCGGCGGCTGGTGACGCGTGAAGACAACGACCGGCGTGGATTGGAGAGAAATCCCCAGGGTTCGTCGCTCGGGAGGGGACGGCGCGCCGAGATAGAGCCGCAGGAGGAGGTGGAGGGTGGCGTCGCTCGGCGGACGGGGGGCTTGGGGGTGGGGAGGGGGGCGGACTCGCCGGAGGGGACGGGAGAGCCGCAGGGAAGATGGGGGGCGGACTCGCCGAGGGAACCGCGAGGAAGATGGAGAGGAGCGGAAGCTTATGGATGAAGATATCTGATACCATGAAAGCAAGATTAGGGCCGCGATCAACATGGCTGCCCAACAGTGCTCATGGCTTATTTGTCACTATTTATAAGTTTCGTCTTTTTCTGAATTTTTGGCTTTTTGTTGAGCTTTTTTGCCGATTCTTTTTTTCCCGTATTTGTTTGTATTATACGTAATGGGCTAACATATTTTTTATATTTTTAAATATTTTTAAATTTAATTATGCTAAATAAGTCTCTATCAGCTACAGTGTTTTTTCAGTCAGCTACAGTGTTTTCAGCCATAAGCCATGAGCTTTTCAGCCGAACCGATCACCCCCTATACTCAATGCAATGCTGTATTGATACGTAGCGTACATATATATACACAGCACCCCTCAACCGATTAGGAACAGAATCGGGAGGTTAGGAGGGGGAATCCGTAACAGAAACGGTGGGCCATGTATGGCTAAATATAACAAGTCTAACACAGACAATGAAGTATTGAACTATTTGGAATTTTACAACCAATCAAGCAAAGAAAATTAACAAATTCTCTTGGTTCAGTGATATGAATTATGATCAATTCAATTTCTGCACATCAAAATGATTTCGATTTCATTTCTCCGAGATGAGTTCACACTGTATGAAGAATATGGAAATGTTCATACAAAGAGAAAAGGAGAACCTTCTTCACCAGTATAAAACACGATATTCCGAAAAGAATATAACATCAGCAACTCTGCACAGCTGAATTGCCAATTGGCATTTCCTAACATCTCAAAAAATGACCCATTGATCCAATAACTGTATCTCTTTTACAATATCTATCCAGATGATCTGGTTAGACTGCTAATATTTCCAGTCCAAATTGTATGTAAAAATCTGCAAAGGAATTATTTTCATCTCAAAATGAATCTCCCCCACCCAAAAAGAAAATTTAACAGTTGGCTTCTTTGATACTGTCTCTTGAGTATATAATCTACCTCTCTGAAAGATTTCTTAAATAAGGTGCTGAAAAGCAACCGCATGTAAGAAACTGAAGCTCCTAGCTTCAATGGCATGCAAGAACAGATGGTGAACAGAGATTGCAGACTTTCTAATGCAACATACACTCCCTAACATATGGGTGCAAGAAATTGACATACCGCTCCCATATATACTTGTACCTGCGAATGGCCAACTTCAGCCAGGGTTTCATGTTCCCATTATAGTGCACGACAGCAGCACTCTCAATCAACCGATCATCTATGCCTACATCATACCCTAGCCCCAAGACATGCCATCTGCGGTCTAGGGGCTCCATCAGGCCATAAAACGTCAAAAGACCCGCAGGAAGTGTCCCTGTCCTCCATAGCAACTGATCAGCATTTTGCTCTTGCCAATAATTATAAAGCGCTGTGGCATTTGCCTTCCTCCAAGCTATTAAGTCAAAGATGTTCATCCCAAAAGCCCATCCACAAGTATGCGGATCAATTTTGGAGCTGATACTTGGATGCGAGAAATTAAGATACTTGTGATACCGATGAAATGACTCCAAACAAGTCTCCACTGCTCCAATAACATTACCATGCAGTTCTATGGAAAGAAGATGTGTCAAGTCCTTTTGCACCACAACATCATCATCAAGAAAGACCACCTTCTCCAAGTTGGGGAGTATTTGAGGAATGTAGAATCGCAAATGGTTCAAAAGAGAAAAAAACTTCGGATCATGGAACTTTATTTCTCTTTCAAGACTTTTCGACCCACCAGAGTAGTAGAAACCTTGAGTTTCCATCTCCGATAGCTGCCTGACCAGTGCAGAAGAAGAAGCATTCAACCAAGAGAACTCATCTATGCAGCGGACTTCAACAGTGCAACCTTTGAAGTCATTTATGAGGAACCAAGTTGACATGGCACCAAAATTTATCCTGTCTGTGACCACATGAAACACCAGCTGCTGAGGGTGGTTTGCATTTGAAACTGTAGAATTGACAACAACTGAAGTGGCCAGCACATTATCAGAGAATATACAGAAGTGATACAGATTATTGTCTACCAATCGTGTGGAGTTCCGATGCTCTTCTGAGCGACTCCTATGTTTTGGGTTCTGAAGCCACTCTTCTGTCAGCTTCACAGTTAAACAGTGCAGATTCTTGGGGACGGATTCTGCAGCTAACTGACCAAACTCGGCAGTCTGAACAACTGCTGCCTTTGCACGCTCCTCTAGTGCAAGGGCATGGCTCTTCAGTGTCACTATTGTTGTGCTGATATCATAATGAGAGTCCTGCGCTTTGTATATTAACCGTGCTAGCCGAGTTATTATTGGATGCGCTTCTTCTTGAGTGATGGCTCTCCCACTAACAGCCCCTTCAGACAGCAATCTTTGACAATTCCTTATCTGGGAACTAAGCTCCCATGCAAGCTGAAGATTGCCATGCTCTTTTGCAAGGATGACATAAGCCTTCGCTAGAGTCATTTGATCCGCTAATTGGCGGGCAAAAGATGTGCTGCTTAAAAGCTCTTCTGTGAAATTCACTTTCTCATGAGGTACTTCCTCAGTTTCTGAACCTTTATCCTGGAACAAGTAAAAAATAAATACATAAGGAAACATGCACATAACAGAGATTTTTACAGTGAAGAAAACCAAACAAGAAATATCTTGTCGTATTGGAAGTAACAGAAAAAAAAATAATTCAGAATCTATCCGAACGTAAACATAGTTTATCTTTGTGCAAGCTTTTAATTATTATCCTCTAATTCTTTGGCACTAAATGCACATGTTACAGCTGAACAGCTATTGTCATGAAAATGTGTTTGTGTACACATATTAGTGCCTTCTATGAAATAGTCAGCATTGCCAATATATTTTGGTCTCAAAAACTCACACAAGAATGTAAAGATCATACTTTTGTATAGACAGAACTAACAGGAACTATTACCACTTACTATCAGCATAAGCTTAGTCGATTCAGCAATGAAATAATCTGGGCTGTTTGGTTGGTGCCCAATTTGCCCTACTAATGTGTGCCCATGATTTGGCCAAGTTTTGGCAAGAAAATGAACTAGGGCAACAAGCTGTACTTTTTTTTCAAATTAACAGCTTGAAATTTCTCATAGCTTGAGCTTTGAGATCAAACTAGAGCAATTGAAGAGCAGTATTTCTTTTTCATTGTCACAAAAGCATAAATACCACATTACATGTGCTTTCAAACAATCTTAAAATCACAACAACCATGTAAGGAAGAGGTAAAGCTAGTTCCAAGCTTTCGATAGCTTATTCCAATAAATACTATTTTCATTTTATTCGCACACCACTCCAGAGAATGAAGACCTTTCTGTTCTTGTAACTATTATTGTGTCATAACCTGTAAACTTGCTCCAGTCACCTAAATATTCATGTTCCTCTTCATATATTGTAAACCAACAATTTCCTCAGTTATCTCTTATCATTTATCCACTGTCATAGGTAGCATTAATGAGGGGGCCAAACATAGAAAACTTTTTGAAAAGGGTTTTCCTCGAAATCTCCCTCTCCTAGGCATTAATTATTGCATCTGACCTGTTTACCATACTTCCACTTAAATTGGTACCATACTTGCTATTAAGACTTCTTGAAGCCATAAAACACACTGGGACCCCATTTAAGAGCTAATGTATCCCGTAAGTTCCCAACACAACTTGAATTTGTTCTGTCTAGAAAATTCAGATTCTGACTATCAATATGAATCATAGTAAATTTCTTACAATAAAACCTTTACCAGAAAGAAAGCTTATATTTTGAAAATATCAAATAGATTCATAGCAATCTCATATCCCTTGGCAGTATCCTGTTGTATTAATGAGATATATTTAGCAATCTTCAAATGCCAGTTAACAGAAAGATTGGATGGTTCAGTGAAATGACATTAAGCAGGTACCACAGGTAGGCATTGCTCTCATAGACACTGCAATGGCAAAGTCTAATCCAATTCATGTAACCTAAATGCTACAAAATGTTAATCAATCCTAACTGTTGCATTTCTAGCAGATGTTAATCAATCCTAACTGTTGCATTTCTAGCAGATAGACAAGAATGGGCTCGTTCATATTGGTTTTTGGCTTTGGCTTTTGAATAGTAACAGCTTATAGAGAGAGACACACCCACGTGCGATTTTAGCCAATATAAATGAAGTCACTACAGTGTGTGCTCCTATCGACTAGTAGACTCCATCTTGAAAAGACACTCCGTTTAAAAGCTAGATACTGTAAAAAAAGCCGTTTACTATAGAAAAACAGTTTTTAAAAACTAATATGAACAGGGCCATTTATCGTTAATGGAAGTCAATCAACATCAAAAGAAAAGGAAATCATGAACCCCAATTCTATTCTTTGGGAAGAAAATAGCTGCCGACATGTAGTCCCTGAATAATACAACTAAACTTGTCAAAGTTTGAGACCGCACATAGTATTGAATATTGACTTAAGGTATGGATTAAATCCTTGCCATTCCATGCAGTCCTCCTATTAAAGAGAAAGTAATCACCTTCCTAGTACTGGAATAGTATTTGTTATCAACCGGACAGATGAGAAACCAAATTCTGAGAATGACACTTCACCTAAGTACTTGAGCAGATCTCCAATCGAAGTACAGTCTATCTATAATGCCACACCTACTCATAGAATTATAGACCCCGGTTGCTGTTTCTAACAACCATTCATGATTAGCATCAAGAACACTTTCTACCATGGACAACAAAGTAAGTGACAACTAAAATTTCCATAAACATGACCAAATGACTGGAGAGAAAACACTAACCTTCAATGATCTAATACTGAATTATGGCAATCAAGATCTAGAAAAAAATGATCTTCAACAGCCTACCCACTCAAACCACGCTTGCTCTCTTAACATAGAAACATTGCCCACTACGAAGTTAGCTAAAATTAAATTTGCATAATTACAACAAGAAAACGTGAACATTCTCCGAAAAGTCTACAGATCTAAGACCATTATACTAATCCAGATCCACTAAAGAGGTAACAGAAACCGGGCAACATGCATAAAAAGCATAAGCTTTTCCACAATTTTTCAGAACTAACAGGAAAGCAGTGATCTTTCGAAAGATCTCACACAATTCAGCAAGCGGGGAAATTACGCCAAGTGAAGTTTGCGCTACTCACTATGACGGGAGGCCGGAACTGCTCCTTTTGGTTGTGGTGCAGGACGAAGAGCACGAGCCCGACCACGAGGAAGATACCGACAAGCCAGCAGATCCATCCCGACAGCCGGCGCCGCGACTGGCGCCGGAACTCCGGTGCCCGCCGCCGCATCTCGCCTCCCCGCGCCATTCTTCAAAGCCTCTCCTGACCAGGGGCGGACCTAACGTGAGATCAATCCGGCAGAGCGGAGGACGACGACGTCGCCTAGGAGAGAAGAATTCCTTCGCTTCGAGGGTTAAATGACGTTGGCGTGAGAATTGGAGACAAACGGCGAAGCAATAGCCGCCGCCGCCGCCGTCGCGACGAGATCTGGGCGGGGCATGAGGCGGAATGCGAGGAGAGGGAGATGTAGGAGGAAGAGTAGGGATTTAGAGCGTCGCGACGAGATCTCGGCGTGGCAGGAGGCGGAATGCGAGGAGGGGGAGAGGTAGGAGGAAGAATCGGGATTTAGAGAAGAGTGAGATCTGCGAATGGTGAGAGGGAGGGAGAGGGAGATGTAGTTCTTCCCCGGCTGACGTAAAAGCAAAGACAACAAAAAGGTTTAATTCCCCGTCATGCGTCTCCATTTCTCCCTTCCTCTCGACTCCCTCCCAATTCGGGTTTGGAGATGCCAATTCACAACCCGCTATGCAGCCAGCAGAAGCACAGCAGCAGCTGTCTGTCGTTGTCTGGGTTAACAATGTTAAAGTTGTCGCTAGGCGTTAGATGAGCGGCAGGGGTCTAGCGCTTAGGCCGCTTAGTATAATGTCCTACTGACGATGTCAAGATATATATGGTGTTTAGAGAAAGAATTGTTACCTGAAATAATTTATAATGTTGTAAATTTGATAGATGATGATGGATATTGCATCACTTGATGTAAATTCTTAATGTAAATGCTTCATGTAAACCTGCACATTAAAAATAAAGCAATACATGAGACTCTTGGTATGTGGATAAATTTATACAACTATTGCTCTTTAGACTTCTATGTAAGTATGAAAGAATGAAAGAGATAAGAAATGACTGCAAGACAATAGAACATAGTCACATAGATCAAATAAAAGTATAAAATAAATTCACAACCATACATAGACACAGTTCACATCATAACATCTCACACCAAAAGTTCTCAACCACACATAGCAAAATAATTCTTAAAAAAACTTTAACAAAGTAGCATGCATAGATAAAATGATCAATCTTCATCCTCTTAACTGTAATACTTTGTTGGAATCACTTCATCTTGATCAGATTCGAACTCAACATCTTCTGTTCCACGTTCACCTCCTCTTCCTCTTCACTTTCGGATTCAAAATCATCCTCATAAAGTTCTCTCACTCTTGTGCTCCTACGAGGTTTTGTGGCTTCATTAGCCCACTTGTCTCTTCAATGAGTTTCCATGAAAAACCCGTCTCAGGGTCAACCTCTTCATCCCCCACCTTCAATAACTCATCCTTGAGCAAAAGTAGTGTGCGAAGCTAAAAGGACATCTATGTTCTTTGATTTGCACTTTTCTTTTTTGTTCATAAGTCTTGCATTGACTTGGATATAGACAAGATTATTGAGGTGGTGAGCATCTAATTTATTTCTCTTCTTGGTATGTATCTACGAATTGCAAAGTAAAGGTTAGTTAAGTACTTAAATTGAAATAGTTACATAAGAGATGGGACTTGAGAGTTAGTGAGTAACCATGTCAAAAGTACTCCAATTTCTTTCACATCTGGATAAACTTGAGGTCAAGGAAAGAATTCTTATAGTCAATTTTTGCAAACGAGGAACATGACATCCATACTTAGACCACCAATTGGCTACATAATAAGAAGCAAAAATATTAGTAATGGACAAAAGACAATTTGCATGTATTGATTCATTAAATTTGAAAAGTGAGAGCAACTTTACCGGGAATAAGATCAAACTTTTGACATCCAAGTCGTGCAGGAGTTTTCCCAAAGGTTTCCCTTTTATCCTTAAAAATGTCAAAGTCGACATTGAGCACTTGATCCATTGCTTCTTCATCACCATGATAAAAGATTTCGACACATTCAATGAAGCCATCTATTATGGTTTGTTCCAAAAAGATTGATCGATCACGATAACTGTAATATGGATTCAATAGGTATGCCGTCATGTGCAATGAAGAATCAAGTCTTTCCTTCATTTTTGCATCAATTGTTTCAATTATCAACTTGTAGTTACTCTCTGCATTATTCAAGGACTCTTTGGTTTGCTTCTTAGCTTTTAGAATTTCTCCATAAAGAAAGGTCATGGATGGACCATCCCCATCAACCATGCGGAGAACTTTGACTAATGGCTCAAAAACCTTCAAGTAAATGAGGAAAATAAAAGCATTATCAAATAGTGAAATAGCACACAATAGAAGACATACAAATATAAAATTAGAAGTAGGCTATACCTTCAACATATTGCTCACACCATTCTAAAAGGACATACTAATGAGTGTCCCCATTGCCGCGATGCCTTTGCCCTTTTTAGTATGAGCGGATTCTTCCCATTCTTTACTTAGCGCCATCACTCTTAGCTCAACCTTCTTCTCAATCAAACTTTACAAAGTAAGAAAGGCCGAACCAAATCTAGTCACCCCCGGCCATATTATATCTCTTTTCTTTGTGTGTCGCCTTATCAAGGCCAATATCTTATGATGTGAATAAATAAAAACGGTCAAATATTTCGCTTGATCAAGTGTCATTTTATACTTTGCCATGGTACCAATTCCTTGAAGCATTAAGTTTATAGTGTGTGTGTTGCACATGAACTCCAAAGATAGTTGGTCTTTTGGCCTTTAACAATTCTTTTGCTCTCATATTGTTGGAAGCATTATTCGTCACTACTTGCACAATATTTTGTGGACCTATTTTTTCAATACAAGCATCCACATACTCCAAGATGTACTCACTTGTGTGTGCATCTTCCAAAGCCTCCTTTGATTCTAGAAAACATGTCCCCAATGAGCAATGCATATATAAGTTCATTATGCTTCTCCTCCTTTGGTCCATCCAAGCATCGGTCATAATAGAGCACCCGGTCATGACTCTCTCTTCCTCATGTGCCTTCAACAAACAACTTGTTCTCGCCACCTCCTCCTTCAACAATGGCTCTCGACATTCATATTAGGAAGGACCTATGAATCCTGAGCCAAATCGACCAACAACTTCCATCATTTGCTTGAATTCATCATTGTTTATGGCATTGAATGGTCCACCTAAGGTGTAAAAATGAAAACATGATACAAGATTGATGCATACATGAATTAATATTTAATGGCATTGAATAGTACACCTAAAGAGTAAAAGTGAAAATATGTTACAAGATATACCTGATATGTAAAGCCACCTCACCACATATTGCTTCACCTTATAAAGCCTCTCTTTCCAAATTGCCTCTGTAATTTTTTCTTGCTGCTTAAGCTCTTGAATGTTTAAACTATTACCTTGAGGATCAATTGGATTGGTAAACTTATCCATAGGGCCTAACTTTCGAGGTGTCGATCCTCCAATCTCTTCGAGCACTTCGTCATCCTTACCATCACCTCGAATGGTCACATCATCCCTAACCTCATCTTCATGAGCTTTCTTGCTCTTTTTCTTGTTCCTTGCCTCCGTAATAGAGCTTCGACACTTTTCTTGGTCTTCCTTTGTGGATTTGGGGTATTTCGCAATATTCCCACTAATGTGTGCAATATGCTGTTGATCCTATAGATCCCACCGGAAACAACCTTATCATACAAAATGTATTTTACCTTGTCCAACTTGTTTGGATTCACCAACACACCATATTCCCACCCTACGTCACTCGATTTTCTCTTGAGGTTATCTTCAGTGGTGCTCACCTCTGACACCAAAGCAACAGATGACATGCTACACATACATAGCATAAAAAATTAAAGATTAGCAAAGCATAAATAGAAAATTAAAAATATAATTATGAAAGTATTAATAAAAGTGTATTGCAGTCTGCGAATCAAATTAGTACACTAATTAAAATAAATTCAGTCTCCTACTCTCCTCCCGTACCGAGTGCCGACTGCCGACACATCACCCGTGCGGGGGGCTGTGCGGGCGTGCCCCTCCTTTCTCTAAATCCCTCGCCTCTCACCGCTCTTGATCAGATCGGTCTCCCCACCCCGTGCGGCTACGACTGCGAGTGCCGGCTGCTACGCCGCTCCCCTCTCTAAATCTCTCAGTCTCTCCCCGTCCCTGAGTCCTCATGCGGCCGTGCGGCGTGCGTTCCTCCGACCCCAGCCGGATTCCTCGCCGGATCTCCCTAGTGGCCCAGCGGAGGCGGAGGGGGAGGGGAGGTTAGAGGCGGAGGGGAGGCTTGAGGCAGAGGGGGAGGCGGAGGCCGAAGGCGGAGGGGAAGGTGGAGGGGAGGAAGTGCAGCAATACATGGGATAATCCGGCGAAGGGGGAGGCTAGAGGCGGAGGAGAAGCTCAGGTTGCTCGGCCAAATCCGGCGAGGCCACGAGGCGGAGGGATCCGGTGGTTCGACGGCGCCGGCACGTGGGAATCCTTGGAGGTGGCGGCGGCTCTGTAAGTCTCCCCCTTTTCCAACCCTAGCTTTTGTACGCTCTGTTGGAATGTCACGCGCACGCACTGTTTCGACCGTCTTATGTTGCTGTCCCCACGCCTAGGCGTCCTCGGCGGCCGCCTAGTCGCCGCGCCGCCACCGTGCCCACATGGTTTGTCTCTGCCTCGCGCTTGCCTTTGACCGCGTACGCCTGCTTGCGACCGCCCAGCCGCCTGACCTCTCGTCGAGGGGCCAAGGCACGGCGGTCGGCTGCCTCCCACTGCCTAGGCGCCGCCTCGGCGGCCACCTTTTGCATCGCTGTGTGTTAATCACTTCATTTCCGTTCTTACTTAACTTGAGGAAAATTAGCTGTACAGACTATTGACAACTTACGAGTGCATTGTATTAAGGTTGTCTAGTTGTGATGGTTACCGTAAGTTCGATATGGACCAAATGTACCTTCGGAGACACTGTGATCCGGGGCTGCTAGTCGATGGTTTTTCTTTCTTTACTGCACTCTTGTGTTGCTATGTTAGATACGTGTGTAGATTTACGTTGTGTGTACGATTTTTCACATTACAACGTTTGATCTTTCAAAGTGTTTTTATATATACGTCCGCATACATCAAATATTAAATATACATAGCAATAACCTACTGAGTGCATCGAGGCCACTTCCCCTTCCTCTGAGCACCAGGGTACTGCTCAAGGGCTGCCTTGGCACGCCGCACTCTCTTTAGCTTCTTCTGCCTTTCTCCCTTGCGCTTTGCCGCGGCCCTCTTACGCTCCTCCTCACGGTGTTCCCTCGCGGCCTCCTCCTGTTTCTTCTCCCTTTCCCACCTCTCCTTTCGTTCTTCATCCCACTTCTTATTGGCGTCAAGATATTTTTTGTCATCCTCAGCGATCGCAGTGTCGATCCACTGCTCAAAATCACAAAGCGGTGGAGGCTCCTGCAAATGTACGCATTCGTTAAACCAACAGAATTAATACCAATTCGATGAATCGACAATACAACATACCATCTTGCCGAGGACAACGGTGGCATGTGGCGGATCGAACGCCTAGTTGGCGCACATCCAGTACCTCTGCCTATATGTATCCGGATCATCCGACCTTTCCACTTTGCAAGGATCGCCGCAATAACACATCGGCACGGGAACACCGGATGGAGGTGGCAAACGAGTGAAGCCCATGACAACCTAAAATGCGAAATGAATAAGATTTATAATTTTTCTCGTTTCTAACCCTGGGTTAGCTAGTTACCCAAATCAAACCCTAATCCAACTAATTTCAACCTAAAAACGGATCTATTACTAATACATTACGCATATCTATTGCGAATCGAACCCAAAACCGAGCCAAATCCAACAAATTTCATCTAGGGTTTCAACTTTTGCCCTACGAAATGTACCTCAAATAATCCATATCTACTGCAAAAAATCAAACGAGGAGAGGGAGTTCACCTTGCTAGCTCGGTTTGGAAGCAAAATCGCGAAAAAATCGATAGATTTGGGTGGATTTTGAGGGGGGAGAGAGGGGCGGCGGCGGCTGTTCTCTGTGTCGGTCTGACGAGTGGAGTGAGGGGGCCGGGGGCTGCGCTCGGTCTTAAGTCCCAGGAAACGGCGCCACGGCCTTTAGCGCCGTATATGTATTGCACGGCGCCATGTGCTTTGACGCCGTGCTGTGCCACCGTGGATCCTACGTGTCCACGAACGGCGCCAAAGCATATGGCGCCGTGACGTGTACACTGGGCGCCATATGCTTTGGCGCTGAGTGAAGGGTCCATTTTTGCAAATCTTTTCTCTAGGGGTCTATATGTAAAAAACTTTCAAATTTTGGGCTAAAAAGCAAAAATTTTACCATAAAGGCTTCTTTGCATGGACTATGGGACATGATCAACCAGGATCCCGGCCCAATCCATAGGACAAACTATCGCCATGGCAATTTTTTCTGACCAACTTCTCAGTGTTTGGATGTGGCCAAGGGTCGGAATTTTCCAGCCCGTCCCAGCCCATGCAGATCCATGGGTTTAACAAATTCGCCAAGATCTCTTTCAATTGCAAAATTTTATAGGAAGAATAGCAATCACTTTAGTCCCCAACGGATCCATCCCTACATGCCAAACAAGGCCAAGTATGGACTAGTAATAACAAAGTTAATGCTTCGTGTGGAATGCGGGAATTAATTTTCCATGATTGTTTTCCGTGAAAGTTAATGCTCCTAGATATGTACATCGGACTTATCCCTCCATGGGAATGTTTAGATTCGGTATGCCCTTTTCTGAACGTATCATATTGGTGCCAGGTCTCAACTGACTCCCCTTCTGGTTCTGGGGAACTTTAGTGATTGGCTGTGTCAAGACCTTCTTATCCTTTTTCACCGAGTGTCCCCGGTTACTTGGGGTTCGAGGGGCCGAAGTTCTCGTCCTTTTATTCTGAGGCCTTTGGACGGGATTAGAGATATCTTCAACTTTTTTTGGTATTTTGACTATCTCTAGTGCATTGCGTGCAGGCACATGCGACTTGGTAATGCTCTTTAAATCACTAAAATTAGGTAGTTGGTTTGCTAATGCTTGTAAGTTAATGATCTTCTGGACTTCTTTATCTGTTTCACTAGTGCGCGGGTCATATGCATGGATTCCCGTGGCTTGCCACGTAATTTCCCGATTTTTTCATTAAGGGGTTGATTTCCTTTCCCTAATGTTGGAAAACTATCCTCATCAAATATATAATTAGCGAAATGAGCAGGATGCAAATCTACTGTCATGGGTTCTAAATACTTGATTATGGATGATGTCTCATAACCAACGTATATCCTAGTCTTTCGGAGAGGACCTATTGCAGTACGCTGTGAAGGGGGTATAGGTACATAAACCTTGCATCCAAACTTCAGAGATGAGAAATTTTCGATGCTGACCCTAACGCTAGTTGCATAGGTGAATGGATGTTGTATGCCAATAGTGTAAAGTTGATGAGAGTTGTTGCATGCAGGACTGCGTGTCTCCAACATGTAGTTGCTAAATTACAATTCTGCAAAAGTGGTTGGACAATAAATTTAATTCTTTTGATTATAGTCCATTCTGGGTGTGGACACGCGGTACAGAATGCTCAACTGTAATTTTCATTGCCATGCAATAATCATCAAATATCTTTGAAGTAAATTCTTTGGCGTTGTCCATTCTGATGGACTTTATGTGATGATCAGAGAAAATATTTGTAATGCGAATTATTTACGAGATCAGCTTTGCGAAAGCATGGTTTCTCGTAGACAATAAACACACGTGCGACCATTTCGATGAAGCATCGATGAGCATCATGAAATATTTAAATGGCCCTGATAGTGGCTGTATGGGACAGCAAATGTCTCCTTGGATATGCTCTAGGAATGCAGAAACTTCATCCTTTACTTTCATAGTAGAAGGGTTAGTAATTAATTTCTCGGTGGCACGTGTGGGGCACACAAAATCTTCATGATTCGGGAAATTCTTTACATTAATATTATCTCCCTGTGAATTGTTAATTATATTTCTCATCATTCTAAGACCTGGGTGGTGTAATCTGTCATGCCAGAGATAGAAGAGTTCAGAGCTTCTAAATATTATTTTCAGGGCAGTATAGGCTGTAGGTGCCTTGATATTAGTGTAGTATAGCCTAGTTTCTAATGAAGAAAGTTTTTCTAATACCCTTTTTTCATTTGCTTCACACTTTGTAATGAGCAGATAATTCTTATCATAATTTTCTTCAGTCTCAACATGGAAACCATTAGCGTGAATATCCTTGAAACTTAGGAGGGTTCTAGTCAATTCTGGGTGCAAAAGGTTTCTTTAATGACCAAAGTTGTGCCCATTAGGAGTATAATTGTGGCTCTTTCTGAACCTATTATACAAGCATCGCTACCGGCGATTGTTGTAAGGCTGCCAGCATTGTTACTAATTGACTGAAAGAATTTTGTCTCTCTCAAGATAGTATTCATTGTGCCACTGTCGGCTAAGTACACTTCACCACACGCGTTCTAATATAAAATACTTTATTAATATGTGGTATAAGGCAATCAATACATAAATAAAATATTTCAATATCAGAACACATCATGGCATTATAGACTGAATAAATGAATGAATTATTCAATATCATCCAATCATCATGAGAAAATTAAATTGTTTGAGTACCATCCACGCAAATCCTAACTTATTCCTTCCACACATAAAATAAATGACAATTAAAGTCTAAATGCATTCTGTGCATTAGACTGGATCTGTTAAGAAATCAGAGACTTCGGCTGCTATTTTCTCAGGGGTGATATGCTCTTTTAGAGAAATCATGGCGACGGTAGCTGCAATTTCAAGAGGGGGTGCTGCTGCCGGAATGGGGTCAACCTCCATCGATGCAGGCAGCTACTCAGAACTCTCCCGCTCAACAGAAGCAAATTGTGTTTCATGTTGCCCTTTCCCATCCTTCTTTTTCTTAGCCTGGAAGGCATCGACGATGTGTTATGGCTCCCTACAGATTTGCGACTAGTGTCCCCACTTGCCACACTTGTAGCAGGTTTGGTCTTGCTGACCATAGGACTTGTCATCTCGCTTTGACTTACTTGCCTTATTCTCATGTGGAGCATCTGACTTGTCTTTCTGGGCTACGGCCTTGCCCTTCCTTCCTCTTTTCTTCATTATGGGCTTTCGCACCTTGTAGCTCCCGGAGTTAGCTTCACGTCCAGCGAAGCTCCCAGGTGGCTATGCGACAAAGCTCTCGTGGAGAACTTCATCCTGAGCCTTTGCAACCTGTATCATATCAATCAATTTAGCATACTTCTTGTAGCCGTCTTGACGATAGTTACATGCAGACTGAACTGCATTGGGGTGGAAGGTGGATAGGGTCTTCTCAATTTTCTGCTCATCTGTGATTTGTTTGCCACAAAGTTGAAGATTGGTACAAATTCTGTGCGTCAGAGAAAAGGAGGACCGAGGATAGGACCAAGAAAGAATAGAAGTAGAGTAGGGCATTTTGCATTATTTTCTCCATTGTAATCATTTCATTGAGCAATATCCACACAGAAGTAGGGTTGTTATTCTCTCAGTAGAAGGTAAGAACCTATATAAAAATCCCTGTGTCTTTCCTTTTCGTGATCGTAGCCAGGTCTTCAAGAGTTCTCTCGAACCCAAACAAATCATACGTAAGATCGATAGGTCTTTGATTGAACATTCGTGACAAAACAAAGGATGGTGTTAACGTACGGCTTGACTTGATTGATATGGACATCAGGTCTGAGTTAGCACTGACAAAGACCGATAAAGAACATGCCACCGGATGATGCCGATAAAGAACTTGGCCAACTCTTCTTCTGCTGCACGGAGTCGCTGTGCCACGGAGCTCAACTCATCCAAAGTGACTTGGTGCACATAGTCCAAGGACTTGGCGTACTGCACTTGTTGAACGAGCCGCGGGTTACTTTCAAACTCGGTGGAGGAGAAAACGATGCTAGTGCTGATAGGAAACTTGCTGGGGTAGTATCGAAATGTGGTGCACTGTAGCTCTTGAGCGTAGATGTCCCTCATCTGTCGGATTGCCTCACGAGCTACATCTTGGATACCGTTGAAGAAGGTGTCTTGAGGTAAAGAGGCATCAAAGATGTGGAACACTGCCTCATTTCCAATGTTAGCGTAGATCAACACTTCTACCCTCCAACATTCTTAATCTCCATAGGTGCCCAAGTATCCTTAGTACACGGGGCATGCCTTAAAATCCTATTCTTGAAGAAGATGCCAAAGACAATCAGCTAGGTGTCCAGCTAGGATTCTGTGGGTGACTTGGGTAGGACGTTCGGCCATCTACAATTTTGAAAAAAGGAAAGGAGTTAGTAAACAATTTTTGATGACAGAGATAGTTAAGTGAGAGAGTGAAAAAGACTAGATTCAAGAATTTTCCAAAATAGTTATCTTTAAAAAAATAAATATGTCCTTAAGGTTTGTCCATTCTATTCTATCTACGGTCACGTCTTAGGGTCAACCTGGCTCTGATACCATCTCTGTTAGATCTCGGAGCGACAACTCCGAAACTCACTATGTTAATTGCACTATCCTAGGAAAAGCTAGTGCATACAGGGTTAACAGGGGTACATATCATACATAATCACCACTTTATTATAAAGCAAAGTGTACGTGCCTTATGGCTAGGTATTACAATAAAAGGGCTCATGGCCAACCACAAAAGTAAACAGCGGAAGATAAATAAAAGGAATAGCCCATCCTGCCTGCCCACAGGCGAATGACTGTAAAACGTGGCCTATTCGTCGCAATCCTCACCAAAGTTGAAGCTGTCATCCTCTGGCAACAGAATTAAGCAAGGTGAGTACATAAAGTACTCCACAAGTTACACCAGGAGATTTAACAGATTCAATGCATACGTAAGAATTGACAAAGGAAGGCATAGTATGGTTATTTGCACAAAAAGCAACATTTGGAGTAAATACTGTAAAGTAAGTGCAAAACCTGAATTTAATACAGTATATAAAAATAATTCTTGTTAACTGAAATAATATCATTAGTGCAGGCACCAACCTTACACTAATCTATCCACAGGTATCCCACTCGGACCAATTCTCCAAAAGAGTTCACAAACCAGATTTTATGAAAAACCAAAGTCTAATCCGTGAAAAACCATACTCAGCATGTCCTTGACCATGGACATGGCTATCCAAGATAGTTTGTTACTCTGCAGAGGTGTACAACTTACCCACAAGACATGTCCTCTTGTTTTGCCACGTGATTAACATACTGCCTTAGGTGTGCAGTTGAGAGTTCATGACAAGGCTGTTACAATGTTCCATTAGAAAATTAGTTACGCCACCACTAAGGTTTCACCACAACATGAATCCACATGTTGGAGCCCCCTCTTGTGCCATGTGAGACTTCTCATGGCTTACGCCACACTCACATTCAGCCTATAGCGAAACTAAAATGGAACTTCACAAATTACTTAGCCAGGTTTGTCCCATAATAATCATGAGGTAGTACGGTGTGACTTTGTACTAGTAGTTCACAGACCAGTCCTTAACTTGACTTAGACCTAACCACATACCCCTTGTGCCTGGCAATCGACATTGTGTCACCAAACAGCAATGCAAGCCAGCAAGCACTCACCACCATACCAATGCGTAAGTCTAAACCAGATTTTATAATTTTATTTTATCAAAATTTCATAGACTTTCTTGACTCGCCAAAGTTAAGAATAGATTTTATAAATCATCATTTTGTATGAAACAATTCTTCCCACCTAAATCATTCTAAGCATGGCTAAGCAATTCTATAAAATTCCAGTTAATACTAATGTACTAACTAGGTTTTCATCTATGGTGACAAGGTATGATTGTTCAATATCAAATTTGGTTATATACAAAGGAATTGGGCATAACTAGAATTTAAATTGAATTCAAACTAGATTTGAATAAAAGTACGCATAATGATAATTTTAAAAACAATATAAATACTTTAAATTACTGGGATCAACATGATCAAAGGTGTAACTTGCCTTGCTCGAAGTCCTGCTGCGATTTGTTGAAGTAAAACTCTCCGGATTCGTCGAAATCTATACGTGAAGAACCAAAATAAATTAAAATAAAATTCAAAAAGAGTTCAGAAATAGATAGCTTAGGATTTTAGAAGAATTTAGAAATTTGAACGGGTCAAATCGGAGTTAAAATGAAGAAATACGGGCTTTTGGAAGATTAAAACTAAAGAAAAAGAAAAGACTAATTTTTGGAATTATTTTTATATTGAAAATTCAATTCATGACGTCAGCATCAAATTTATTTTTTAGCTGAATTATTTTTACATTGGAAATGATTTTATTTGGCTGACAGGTGGGGCCGGGTTTATGGTGGACTAGGATCGCGGTTTGGCTTGGTTCACCGTGGACCCGGTTCACAGCTGACGTGGCGGCGGGCTGACATGGCCGAGTTGTGGCGCCAGGCGGCTGCCACGCATGCATGCGCGCTGACGTCGCAGCATCGGTCGGAGTCGGCACTCGGGCCTGCGGGCTCGTCGGCTCTTCGGCGCCTGGCGGCGGCGGTCGAGGTGCGCAAAGGCAAGAGGCGATGACTGGAGGGCGGTCAGCGACGAGACGAGGCGGCAGTGGTGCACGGGCAATGGCGGCGACAGGTCTCTGGCGGCGACTTTGCTCGGCGAAGGGGCGGAGGTCATTTGCTGGGGCACGGGTAAGACGAATTTGACGTCGGCGAGGCACGGAAGAAACCAGGGCAGCGGCAATTCCTCGCCAGAGCTCGGTTGGGCGGCGAATGGAGAACACTGAATGGGGATCTCTTGAGCGCACGAAAGAAGAGAGTGGAGGTGGGGCGAGGTGCGGTGTGCCGAGAGGGTGCTCGGGGAGGGTTTATATAGGTGTGGGGAGTGACGGGCAATGGCCGGTTACTCACCGGAACTAAGCCAATGCAAAGAAGCTTAAAGAGGGGTTTAACTGACGTAAAAGAGGGTGAAAAGCGGTGGAGTGAAGGCGGTGGTGATGAGGGCAGTCAAATGTGCATTTGCGCGGGCTTAAATGAGGAGAAACGACCGAAAATTATGAGCTCGAGGGGGCACTAATGGCGGCGAACGGAGGAAGAAGAAGGGTGGGGGAGAAGAAAGAGCTGACATGCGGCCCCGCATGTCGGCGAGAGAGAGAGAGAAGAAGGGGAGGGGCGGACGGCCGGATGGATGTCGTGTGCCACAGAGAAAATCAGAGCCGGCGGATATAAAATGAAGGGGTAAGTGAATAGGAAGGGCTGAGATTAGATCAAGGGATGGGGCGGATTGAATCCAGGCCAGACACGTGTTGGATGGAGGATATTTTGGATTTAGAATTTGTTTTTAATTTCCAGAAATACAAGAAAGCTTTAAAAATACTTAGAAAATTACAAATAAAGACTAAAATTCTAGAAAAATTCACAGAAATCCCTGAAAATGTTTTAGACATAGGAAAAATATTTTCAACTTAAATTTGGTATTTTAATTTTTACAAAAATACTTTTAACTTTGAAATTGATTTTTAAATTCTAGAAAATTCTCAAAAGTACTCTAAATCAAGGAGAACTTAGGAAAAACAAAAATAAACTCTTTTTACCTTAGATAATATATTTAAAGTAAATTTTCTTACTTTAGGCTTTGAAATAAAATCTAGATAAATCCAAATAAATTCCAAAAAACCAGTGAAATGCAAATAAAATTTTTGGGATGTTACATTTGGCGTGCAACGTATCTCGATATAAGTGTAAGAATCAATCAGATGACAGTGAGGGAATCGAGGTAAAAAAGAACCTTCTGCTTAGATGGCGTGGTATCTTCCTGTAATTCCTGTTTGAAGCTATTTTTTGTGAACCCAAAGGAGGCAAAATTGCTACGTAGGCCCTCGAAGGAGTGAAAGAAGGATGGAACGTTAAAACACCTTGCTGATTCTGTCTAGTGGAGAAGCATCGATAGGAGGCTTGGAGACTTCGGTGCAGAACCGAGAAATATAAGGTTTGGATTGAGTACAGATGGAAGGAATTCTTTCGGTAATATGAGTAGCCGACATAGCACTTGGCTCGTGACTTTTTGTATCTACAACCTTCCTCCTTGGTTGTGTATGAAATAAAAGTATATTTTACTATCGATACTTATCCAAGGGCCGAATCAACCTGGGAATGATATTGATGTATACCTAGCACCGTTGATGGAAGATCTAAAAATAATGTTGATCGAAGGGGTATAGGTACGGGATGCGTACAAACAAGGGAATTTCACTTTAGACTCCTTATTCTACACCACAAATGATTATCGTGTCCCTACTAACCTGTCAAGCCAGAGTACAAAAGGGGCCAAAACCTGTACTCACTTCTTAGATGATACCAAGAATGTGTGGCTGAAACACTCGCAAAAAATCGTATACAAGTGCCATCGTAGGTTCCTTCGAAGGGCTTACCCATAAACGGGATGGAGAAACAATTTGACGAAGAGGAGGACAGTTTAGTTCCAAGGGATGCAAATTGAGGACCCGTGAGAAGAACATCTAGAAGAAGAGACCAATATTTTGGGACTTACCTTATCGAAAGCACCTAGAAGTTTGCCACTGCATCAACCTCATGCACATAGAGAAGAATGTATGTGATAGCTTGATTGGTTTCTTACTGAACATTCATGACAAAATAGATGGTGTTGTCAACGTATGACTTGACTTGGTTGATATGGACACCAGACTTGAGATAGCCCAGTAAAGACCAATAAAGAACAAATGTACCATCCCCTTACTTGTTACACTTTGTCCAAGGATGAGAGAATTGAACTATGCCAGTGGTTGCATGGTGTGAAAGATTTGTTCGGTTACTCCGCCAACATGAAGAAACTTGATTCGTTAGAAGATTTGAAGTTAATTGGCATGAGATCTTATGATTGTCATGTGCTGATGACATAGATGCTCTCAGTTGCAATTAGAAGTATTTTGCCGATCAAGGTCTGAGAGATAATCATGAGGTTGTGTTATTTCTTTAACACAATTGCTCAGAAGGTCATTGATCCCAAAGGACTAGATGCTCTGTAGGACGAAGTGGTGATGACTTTATGTTATCTTGAGATGTATTTTCCTTTGTTATTTTTCCCTGAATTGTTTAGCTTGTTTTAGGGGAATAGGGTCATCATGGTCAAGGAGTCACCAGTCACCATGATTCCATCCCCTTTCCTTATCTTTCTCTCTCTCATTCTCTCTCCTGAGTCCTAATTGATCCCTTCCACCACTACCGTTGCCGGCCTATTTACCACCGATGACAGCCAATTTACCATCAATTTGGTAGCGGTGCAACATTCTCAGCCTCGAGAAGTGGCGATGGCAACCTCGATCCGACAGCGTGAAGTCCTTGCTCTCGAGCAGCAGCACACCTCGATCTCATGGTGTGAAGTCCTTGCTCTCGAGCAGCAGCATGATGTTCTCAGCCTTGAGGAGCAGCAATGGGCCTCAAGCTGCGATGGGCGGCCTCAATCTCATGGTGCGGCTTCCTTAGCTTTGAGCAGTGTAGCATCGTCCTTGGCTTTGAGAAATGGCGGCGAGGCGGGTGGTGAGCCGGAGGCCGGAGGCCTGCACCTTCGTCATGCCTACAGTGCCCGCTGTGCCAGACCAACCCAAGTATGACACACTATGCCAGGCCATGCCAAGCTACCTAATAGGCCGGTTTTCCAGGCCTACTGGGCCTCGAGCTAGCCTGAAAAAGCACGGCCTGACTCCCACCTCTAGCCACAATGACAATGCACTTCATTTTTGCTTGCTGCTTTCTCGGCCTCTCCAACAATTACAGTCCCAAACACACACGTCATGGACATGAAGCATCAGCACCAACACAAATCACTTCACCGACAAACAAATCAGATCTTCTCTGTGTGTGTGTGTGTGGCTCCAACATCAGGCCATATCAAATATTGCACAGAAGCTTGATTAATCTTGTGGTCACTAGGCAGAGGGAGGAGTACCAGCACCGACAGAGGGTGGGCTCGAGCGCGACCAAGCCTTCCAGTGGATTCACCCCTATTCCCAACCCGGCCTTCTTGGGTCGGCTCTATTTGAAGCACTTCATGCAGTGCTAGTGTAACATCCTAGCTGAATATAGAATTCCACTAAAATAACTAAATTTATAAAGCACATAAATTACTCCTTTCATTTAAAAAATAATGAGCCAATTTATTGCAATTCATTTATCAGAAAAGAGTGTAAGTATTGCTATTTTCATCTCTAACCCTACTATGAATGATGTGAGAGATACAGGGCCCTACACATGAGGTGTGCTAGAGGGCCCTACACATGAGGTGTGCTAGCTGATCATCTACGTAGGGCTCCACTAATTAAGCGGCATATTACACTCGGATACTCCTTATGCGTTATGGGATATGACAAGGACGTTCACGGTATCAACAACAATAAATCCTGTATAGAGAACCGAAATAACGGCGAAAAAATAACCATGATGAGATAGAAGTTTAGCAAAGCCGACCATAAATTCCTTAAGTATATCCTTAAAATATTACAAGAAATTATCGCTCTCTCAAAATCTTTTCAAACCTTTTAGGACCCTAATATCCTTACCCTATATAAGAATCTAATGTTAAAAAATAATGGTTTCTAATCCTCTCGCGTGTCTTTTGCTTGGATAAGTTGGTTTGTTGCTTTGATTCTCTATGACCACCCTTATCCCTCATAGTTTATATAATACCCCTAGTCTTCCTTTAAAAGGAAGTAAGAATCCTAATTTTATTAGGATTCATATCGAAATAATTATAGCACAACTTTCTAAGTCCTAATTGATTAGGATATAAATCACCATATTCAACAAGACCCATTTTTGGCCTAGTCTTTGATTACCAACTCACAGGGTAATCTTCGTGTTTGTAAGTGTTAACTGAGCAAAACATGGAATTCATCCACTTCCCCTCACATCTCTTTCTATCTGTTAATTTCCTTGAACTGCTGCAAAAACCCAACTACTCCTATCTCCCATTTTCGTGTCAAAACTAGATATGAATTCATCTATCTTAAGGGTGTTCGTGAGTAGCACAACTCATGGACACCCAAACAATGGAGAAAAGTTTTTGAGAAAATTTTCAATTGAGGGAAATTTTATGACTCGAGAAAAATCACTTGATAAAACTTCGATCCAAAAAGATTTGAGAAAAAATGATTCCAACAAAATCTTCAATTGAGAGTTTTATTCAAAAAACAGTTGATAAAAATCCGATCCGAAAAAATTATGTTGAGAAAAATGATTCGAAGGAAAAAAGATTGATTGAAAAATATAATTGAGAAAAAAAATCAAATGGTTTGAAAAAACCACTCACCTCCTCTCCTCTGGGGCGGCACGCGGGGGCGTGGGCCGATAGCCTTGCTAGTGGCGTTGCTGTGGGTTAATTAGGGTTTGATCGTGCGGCGTGGAAGCTCGTGCATAGAACCACCATGGCGTGGGGCACGGTGGCAGAAGAGATGGAAGGTATCACGCGGTGGTGGCCATGGAAGGGGAAGACGCTACAGCGCCAGCCAGGGGGTACGTGAAGTAAAATTTTTGCTTTTTAGCCTAAAATTTGAAAGTTTTTTACATATGGACCCCTGGAGAAAAGATTTGCAAAAATAGACCTTTACCACGGCGCCAAAGTATATGGCGTCTAAGGTGTATGTCACGGCGCCATATGCTTTGGCGCCGTACATGGCCACATAGGATCCACGGTGGCATAGCACGGCGCCAATCACATGGCGTCGTGACATGCATATACGGCGCTTACGGCTGTGGCGCTGTGATCTGGGACTTAGCCTGAACTTTGCAGTGCAAGTCCAGCTATCACGGCGCCAAATCTTCTAGCGCCATATTTAGCTATCACGGCGCCAGACCCTTTGGCGCCGAGAGGTTTATATACGGCGCAATATTCTTTGGCGCCTCTTGCGGCGCCAAAGACCCTGGCGCCATATATAAACCTCTCGGCGCCAAAAGGTCTGGCGCCGTGCTAGCTTCACCTGTAGAAAAAACAGCAAACCTTGCTGTTTTTCCGCAAAACATATGCACATACACACATACATATACATTCACACATAAAACATCTGAACAACTTAAATGACAACATCGCATAATTATCAAAAGTCTCAAAATATCACATAACATTATATAACTATCAAAAGTCTCAAAACATTACATAACACGTCTCAGCGCACAAAATAGTCACTCTCACTGCCTCTTGGCCTTTCCCTTGCCCTTGGCCAGGGCATCAGACCCTGGAGTGTACGTGCTCGGGGGACGGGCCGAACGACGAGGCCGCTGGGAACCCTGAGTAGATGGTGCGTCGGGCATCTGCGACATCCCAATCTCGTCGTGGGTAGATGCCTCCTCGTCCTCGTGCTTCTCCTCCTCGTCATCCTGCTCCGCCTCGTCGTCGTCGTCGTCGCCCTGACTGAAAGTCGGAGTGCGTGACGAGCTCCTCGTGGACTGGCGCGTGCCGACATGTGACGACGAGGCTGCAGCAGCACCCGAGCGCTGGGAGGCCGCCGGTGGTGATGCGATGTCCGTGCGTGCGCGGCAACCACAACGAGCTGTCGCCCGACCGATGCGACGTCTAAGTCTCTGCAAGTAATGATATGTCATTATAGTATACATGCTGAATGGCTCTAACTTAACGAATTATCTTCGAACCTGCAAGAAGTCCCTCAGGCGGCTCTCGCTGTCCGGGGCGCCAGCTGGGTAGGAGAGAGCCTCATCGATCTCATGCACCGAGGTCCGCAGAGAAGTCCCCTAAAGAAATAAGATCCACATAAGTAAGTGCGAGATAAACGTATTGAACCAAAGTATTGAGCAAATATCATGCTTTTGTACCACTCGATCGAGAATTGGGGCGGCCTCGACAACTGTGCCCTCCCTCGCACGCCTGTCGTACGCAGTGTCCTCGTCCTCGGACGAAGCGAGGTCCGTGTAGTCGACATCAGTCCACTGCTGCCTCAGCCTGTAGCGGGTGGCAGAGTGGTAGCAGAACAAGTACTCCCGGAAGGTGGCGTTGTTGTGGGGGGTATTGTCCCGCTCGCAGTTCTCCTCCAACACTTGACGTACTGTCGGTGGTGATGAGCGAAGTCCGTCACCTTTCGTTGGCGGACCCTGTCGAACCTGTACATATAGTAGATGTCATCAATAGGTGTTAGAGTACGAACCAACAAAATTTAAAATAAAGCAAAAATTGGAACTTACTTGTGCAAATCAACAGAGGTCGACACCGCCTCAGGGGGATAGAACTGCACGAGGCCAAACTGCCGCGCAACTCTGTAGGGGAGGTGAATCTCTACGGCGTAGAAGCAAATCAGCGGACACCTCATCCTCCAAAGATGGTCGTCCCTGCGGCACATAGTGCTGAGCGGTAGAGCTGCAACCTGTGGCTCGGAGTAAGGCTCCCACGAGACCTAGCAAGCAAACATACGGGCAAACACACGATTAGCCATGTACAAAAACCAAGAACTGTAAGAAAAATAAATGCATTACCAATTTCTTACCATCGTGGGAGACAAGGTGTCCAGCTCGTTGCTGAAATCCACGTACGCCCGCTCTGTGGTCGCGAACGGGACTGAGACGCTATCCCACAGGTACGCCACTGTGGGGCCGAGGTCATCCACACCCAGTGGACGCCAAGGCTGCGCCTGGAACACTCGAGGGCATCCCACAGGAATGCGTGTCCACATCCACACCTGCAGGAGGAAGACGCAGCCACCGAGCGTCGACGTGGGCACCGTGCGTCTGCAGGCCTCGCAAAGTTGGCGGTAGAGGAACGCGAGGACCGCCGAACCCCAGCTGAGCTGTCCAGTGTCGCCCCAGTCCTGGAGGTAGTGGATGTACATCCACGAAGCGGCGTCCCCCGTGGCGTCCGGGAAAAGCACGACCCCGAACATGTGGAGGACCCAAGCGCGGCAGTAGAAGGTCACCATGGCGTCGTCCGCGGCCACAGGGCATTCACCAAATGTATCCCGCAACCATCTAATGTGGACCCCCGAGACGCGGCCTCGCCTGGCATTATCTGGGACAGGAGGCAATGCCGTGCCCAGAAAGGCCTCCACACGTGCCCTCCAGCCCTCAGACACCGCCAGGCCGACCACCGGCTGTCCCCTAATGGGAAGTCCAAGAATCATCGCCACGTCCTGCAGCGTGACGGTCATCTCCCCACACGGAAGGTGGAACGTGTGAGTCTCTGGCCTCCACCTGTTAATAGTACACGGAGAAAAGAATTAGTTACGTACGTAAGAATATAAAAAGAAAACAAATGGACCCAATAGAAAAATGCACCTGTCGACGAGTGCGGTCAAAGCTGCGGGGTTAAAGACCAGCATGCCCCGTCGTACTAGGTTGGCGACCGTGTGAAGCCCAGCACGACGAAGTAGTGGGGTATAGCGGTCGTCATATTGCATCAAGTGAAACCCATCATGGGTTTGACAACGAAGTATGTGAAGTTCCTGAAAATTGCTATAAAAGTTAGCTGCGTGATGAAAACACATGTACATTTCGACAACACATGTACCTGGCCGTCCTCCGTGAGCCTGCCGCGGTGCTCCCTCTCGTAGAACTCGTCTAGCAGCCGGTACCTCGCCATCCTGTGCATTCAAAAGTACGTTAATTAATGATAAGAATAACAAAAAACCGTAAAAACATATGCATTTCTAAATATTCATCAATCTCGCACAAATCAAACCCTAAAAACATATGTATTTCTAAATCAAACCCTAAAAACATATGTATTTCTAAATCAAACCCTAAAAATATGTGTATTTCTAAAAATTTAGAAATCTCGCTCAAACCAAACCCTAAAAACATGTGTATTTCTAAATCAAACCCTAAATCTAAACATTCATCAATCTCGCTCAAATCAAACCCTAAAAACATATCTATTTCTAAATCAAACCCTAAAAACAAATGTATTTCTATATCAAACCCTAAAAACATATGTATTTCTAAAATGGACCCTAAAAACATATGTATTTCTAAAAATTTAGAAATCTCGCTCAAACCAAACCCTAAAAACATGTGTATTTCTAAATCAAACCCTAAATCTAAACATTCATCAATCTCGCTCAAATCAAACCCTAAAAACATATCTATTTCTAAATCAAACCCTAAAAACATATGTATTTCTAAATCAAACCCTAAAAACATATGTATTTCTAAAAATCAAACCCTAAAAACGAATCTATACACATTACTACTCTTACATTACGCATATCTATTGAAAATCCAACCTAAAACCGAGCCAAATTGAAGTAATTTCATCTAGGGTTTCAAATCTTCCCATACGAAATGTACCTCAAATAATCCATATTTATTGCAAAAAATCAAGAGAAAGGAGGGGGTTCACCTTGCTTACTCGATTTGGAAGTAAAATCGCGAGAAAAACGGATGGATTTGAGCTGATTTTGAGGGGGAAGGGAGTGGCGGCGGCGGCGGTTGCTTCGGCTTGGGCAGAACAGAGTGAGGGGGTGGGGGGCCAGGGGGCCGAGCTCTTGCTTAAGTCCCAGAGCACGGTGCCACAGCCGTTAGCGCCTAACGTACACAGAACGGCGCCATGGGCTTTGGCGCCGAGCATTGCCACCGTGGATCCTACGTGGCCACTCACGGCGCTAAAGAATATGGCGCCGTGCTGCGTACGTTGGGCGCTATATAATTTGGCGCCGTGTTAAGGGTCCATTTTTGCAAATCTTTTCTTCATGGGTCCATATGTAAAAAACTTTCAAATTTTGGGCTAAAAAGCAAAAAAATTTCGTACGTGAACAAGTCAGTCACCTTTCATCCACGTTGGCGTCAACAAGTCAGTCCAATCAACTCCCAGTGGCATTCCTATTTTAAACTAGCCGTGAAACTAAACCGAAAACATCCGAAAATCCTATATGTAACACATATGTCTAATTAAGTAATGGTGTATTTAATAGTAATGTGTTCAACAGTTCAACATATAACTGGATAAAGTAGCGACTAAAGTGCTTACCATTTTAATTAAATTAATGCTGATGATGTTTATGTTGACAGTACTAATGTTGAAGAGGAGGCTAGGCTTACTGGTAACATCGACAACACAAGCGTTGACTTTCCCTCATGTAAGGCCTAATTGTAATTTTTTAGCACATGCCCCTAAAATGTTAGGTGTGGCCCAAGAGAGATGTTGAGTAGTTGAGATGTACCTCGTTTAATAGGTACTAGGAAGGGTCGCGTGTTATGCTGCGCTGGTCAATTTTAAGTGTGTGCTCAGAAGGCAAATTACATTTAATAATATAAAAATATTTCGATATATTTGGATCCACTTCACATCAGAGATAGATAGAAACAACACTGAGACAAATAAAAAAAAGTCCATGCTATAGTAACAGATTTTACATATCATTGATGGTATGTACATGATTCAAACATACTTGGAAGCTTTTGCACTGCCTTTTTTGCAGACCAATTGGCATCAACAGAAGACAAAGAAGAGTAACTACAGATTTCCTGAGTACCTGGAAAAAAAAGGTAAGCTGAATAGCTTTCCACACTACCACAAAAAGGAAAAACAACCTGACCAGTGACCCTGCCATTCAACATCTTTACGAAGCAAAAAGAATAAATTAATTAGCTAGAATGACCAATCAGCTAATTAGTATCCAGCAAACTATCAGATCATTTAATCAGCATCAGTAACAAACCCTGTATATCATGGTTGACACGTTAATTCCAAAAAAAATATGTTCTAATACTGTGCAAGCACTTTGATATTTTCTGAAATATAAGTGCAATAAAGGAAACTAAGACAAAAATGTAGTATGCAACCTGTATCACCCAAAATAGCATAGATTTATCGCTGAATACTTCAAGACAATAAACATAGTATCCTTATGACTGTGAAAGGCATAATACCTAAATGCCCTGTATGTATTCTAGCTGAACCATTGTGTGAAGGCCAAACTATTTTTTTAAAAAAAAATAATGTGCTGTGCGAACTGGGAGTGCGGCGGCTTGCAATATTCCTTTTTTTTTCACTTACAGAGCAGAAACCTCGTTGTTCTTTGTTGATGGTCCTGATGACAACTACGTAACTATCTTGAATAAATAAATAATGTAACCATCCTATTTTGAGCGTATCATTACTATTATAAAAGAAAGAGTTGGTGGTTGTACGTCGCTTCTCCTCCAACCGCCCCATTCTGAATTTCTCATCACTCTCCACTTTTCAACTGATCAGAGTAGCTCTCTTCTATAGCATGATTCTCTATATATCAAATAAATTTCGTTACAATGTAGGAGTAGGTGATTAGTATAGATGAACACCAAGATTTTACCTGTAGCGAATAAATCTGCAATCAGAAGAAGACAGCAGGGATCTTTGCTTGCAGCAGCTGCCCTTCTTGCACCATCTTTGTTCCAAAAAGGTAGATACACAGAGCCAAGCTGCACAAAGAAGTTGTACCAAGGTCAAACAAACATGCAAAGCACAAGGAGGGCATCAGAAGGCCTACACTGTCACCTAACTAACACAACTCACTAAACCATGTATATATAGCATAAAACAAACACAGGCAACAGATTTCGGATCAGCTACACATGTGGCATGGAGTGGTGGAGATACAAAGGAATATAACCAGATACAAATACGCATGGATGGTATGGATGCATGGGTGAGAAGAAACCAACGTCACAGCAGATCTAGACTCATGGAACCAATTGCAGGTGTCAGGCCAAAGCATGATACGGTCAGTGCAGGACTATCGTAGCAACCGGTCGGCGTGCAGATCCAGACTGAAACCATAGATGACTGGAAACCAAACTATGATAGGCAGAAAAGATGGACCAAGAATAAGGGATTCTGAACCTTAAAATAAAAGATAAACATTGCTGCTGATCTATGCTAGTACTGTATGTTAGCATATAGCACCTGCAACATTTATATATATATATATATATATATATATATATATATATATATATATATATATATATATATATATATATATATATATATATATATATATATATATATATATATATATATATATATATATATATATATATACATTACTAGTTAGAGATTCGTGCGTTGCAACGAAGTCATAAAAAATGGTGAGACGAAACTTACTGCCTGACCAACTTCACACATCAAACATTGGAAAGCAAGCGACAGAGATAGAAAGGTGGCCAGAATGCGTGAGGAGATAGGAAAAGGAGGTGGGCGGTTGTATCCTGAGAGAGAGGAGGAGAGAGACGAATGGTCCAGATCAAATCGGATGGTTGAGAAGAGAGGAGTTAGAATGGACCAACCACCAACTCACACTTTTATAATAGTAAAGATATAGCTTTAGGGAATTTCAGTTGCGGTAAGATATTTGAATAGAAAACAACTGGCAAATTACTTCGAATTAATTTCTGTATGGCAATTGCAAAAACTGCCTATCTGTTAGACTAAAGTTTGTTAGCTTCACGCATGTAAATAGCTCATTAAGAAAGCGCATGTAGGATAAAAACACGGTAGAACAAGCTCACACTGTAGGCATGCCAATAGTAAATTCCCGTCTTTATGCTGCGTGAGTTCCCTTTAGAAACAGGTCGCTTGACCTGTGTGAAAGATTAAAGAACTAATTTGCATGTTCGATGCCGGTTGGAAACATGGCAGTAATCAGTGCACCTGCAAATTAAAACCGTCTATCTATTATACTGAGATTCATTAGCTTCATGCATGTAAATAGCTCACTGAGAATGCACATGCACAACAAAAACACGGTAGAGCAAACTAACATTGCAGGCATAACAATAATAAGCTTACTTCTTTATGCTGTGTGAGTTCCCTTCAAAAACAGATCGCCTGACCTCCGCAAAAGATTCAAGAACAAAGCTCAGTCGCATGCCTGATGCCGGTAGGAAACATGGTAGTAATCACAATTTGATAATCAATGAAAAACCTTTAATGGTTGGTTACATTTTTTCTTATTAGAAGCGCCGAACCATCTAGGGGAAGGATCATCTAAACTTCCAGCCTCAAGCTCCTTCAGAACATCCTCCCATCCTAAAAACAAGGAACAACGAATTCAATTCTATGAATCCAAAGGAAATCCGGAGGTTGCGATATCAGATAAGCAATGCAATCATACATGTTGGCTTTGCAAGCCTCCAAAGCTAATATTACCCCCTTAAGCTCTGCCTAGATGGTTTGCAATGGTAGCGTCAAAAAGCAATTAGTATCCTTGGAAACCCGACATCCAGATGAGAAAATAACTACTATATATGTTCCGTATTGAGAAACAACGCATAGAAGAACCGAACTAAAAGAAACAAAAAATGGGAAAGCACATTTATAAAGAACTAACCTTGACAACTGCTGCATATTACCTCCTCTTCTTTATAGATATTGGGCACCGCACAAAAAGCTTGAAATTTTTGTACGAATAATCTATTTTTTATTCGAAATTACAGAAATATACCTGCAGCAAAATTTTTTACACAAATAAGCTCCAGTCGCCCAACCGGGAAGGGGGCAGGGGGGCGACTGGAGCCTATCGCTCAACGGCCAGACGACAGAAATCCAGTCGCCCAATAGACAGGTGACAGAGTTCCAGTCGCCCGACTATTGGTAACTGAAAGCAGTCGCCCAACTAATAGGTGACTGCATGTGGAGTCGCCCACCCAGAGGGCGACAGCACAATGCCCCCGTGAAATTTTGTTGATTTTGTGAATTTTGTAGATTATAACTGGGAGATAATCTGTTGTATTTGTAAAAGAAGTTTATGGTCATTGTATGTTGTAGGTGCGTAAAAAAATTTCACAAATTTTTTTAGGAACGATGGACCTTAGAACGATCGGTAAGTACGATGATAAATGATATTGTAATGTTACTAGGAATTCGTATATGGAGGAAAACTGGTATGTTAATATTGTTAGATGACTTGCTATGTGAACAATTGAATACAAAAAGACAAGGAAATAAGCTTGTTTGAATTTAAATAGACTTAATAATACAGTTGGGAGTAATATGTCGCGTACTTTTTGATTACATGCATAATATATAGCATCATGTGCAACTAACCCACCGAACTGCTCGTACGACCTACTGTGTAGACCGGGGCCATTTTCCCTTCATTGTCAGCTCGGCGTTGAACTCCTCGGCGGCCTCTTTTGCCTTTGTCGCCATTTCCCTCTTTCTCTCACACTCCCTCTCGTGAGCCTCCCTCTCCCTACGTGTGCACGCCTCGAGATGAGCTTTCGTCTCACGTTGTATATGCAGGGTTTGCTCATTCTTGCGGCGCTCCTCCTCCCGGATCTTCAATGACCTTGCGACATTCCACTCCTCGAAGTCGAGGGCCCACTGATCCTTTGGGTGGATCTCAAGATCGATCCATTTGCGGTAGCCACATAGGGGTTCCGGGGATTGTGAATATAGGGGAGAGGTTGTTAGTGTGTACTGTGAAGGAGAAAAGGTCGAGGGACAACGGTGCACCTGGTCCTTACCGACAGCCGATAGGTTGTGGTGTCTACACGGCGGTCGGGGTAGTCACTGGAGTAGTTTACGCAACCCTAGTAACGCATACCTAGGCTGAGGCGGTGCCTAGACTTGAAGAACTTGCACGTGTCCCAGCACCAACAAAGGGGGCGTCTCCTCTCAGGTGGGAGTTGCGGCGAACGCTCGGTAGGAACGTTCGGGATGGGGTTGTTGCTACGGGGTGCGTCATTGCGGGGAGCTGGTCTCGTAGCACGCTGGGCTTGTTTTGCTCGGGCCATAGTAGCCCTTGCTTTCTCATTGCGGGCGGCGGCTGACTGTGCTAGATCGCGGGTCTCCTCGCATTGCTTCACCATATTGTCCCATTGCTTCTTCTGCCTCCTGTCCATCCCAGTGTGCTGAAACAAGCGTGGGTGTAGTGTGGGGTTTGCTTGTGCAGTGTTCATCAATAGATTCACTCGGTTTCAAAGTAAAATCAAAGTAGTCTTTTTGATATAGATTCTTACACACTTTCTTGATTTTAGTGGTTCCTTCATGATAATCGCAAAGAGTTTTCCATATTAAGTGAGCGGAACTAATATGAGCTATACAATCAAATTCTTTATGATTCCTTGAAATAACAGGTTACAAGCTTGAGCATTTAGATCAACATCTGTTTTATTTAGAGTTGTAACCGTAGATCATATGGTCTAGAAACCTTATTCCAAACATCACTACCCTGAGCCTCAATGTACACTTCCATCCGATACTTTCAAAAAGCAAAATCAGTACCATCTAGCATGGGGGGACAATTCACATACCTCTCTGATGCCATCGCAGCTAGCTCAGATACCACTTGCAGGATCGTATGGCGCAATCGGAGAGAGGGTGAATGATTGCCTCCTTTTTTTGATACCGGAAAACAAATATCAAACCAGAAGAAAAGCAATCTAAATTACTGAATATAGATTTCGACAGTAAGTCATTCGACTGCTGGCTCTTGACTCTTTTGTATGTGTTCGATGAACACTTTGATCGCTTAGTGTTCAACCGCTCATTTGACCTCCTTTCCACGTAGTCTAAATCTCCCTCTACTCGAAAGCTTCAACTGCTCAAACAAGAACACGCCGAAGACAACACCGTGCACATATCATGCAAGATCAAGATGTATTAGCACCCCGCCGCCGAGGCCATAGGAAAAACGATACTCAAAAAATATGCCGCTGATGTTGACTAACTTTTCTTGGAATAGATATGATCTATTATTTCTAGATCATGTTCTGTGGCTACAAAGCTCCCTAACAGTACCCCTAAAACTCTAGCACAAAAATATGCATGTATCTCCAAGCAAACGTGGTATCTATTTTTGTTACCACCATCACAAAGAGATTTCATTTTTTATCTGGTCGTATATTGGAATGTATCTGGAAGTAAATGTCATGTCCATTTTTACTAACATTGTCAATGATCGAGTCGTCAATCTTACAAAATAATATGAGAAAGATGGCTCAAATACTTAGGAGAGAACAAGGAAGCTTTTTATTACTATGAACTGGTTACAGGGAGCCTTTAACAAGGAGTGAAACTAGTCCTAATCACACTGAATTAAATAGGATGTGAATCAATTGTTGAATTCATTCTTTTTTTGTCTTTTCTCGTCCAGCCTTAAATACCAACGAAGAGACGCCAATTATCTGTCGGGGAAGACGTCTTATGGAATCAATGCATCATATTGGAGAGGTAGTTATTGTCTTAGAGAGGACGCCTGATCATCAGTTATTGTCAGCAAGAGACAAACGTGGGAAACAACCGCATGGTAGTTGTTGTCAGAGACTCAGGGCTAAAACGTTGTACTGTTTGGAGTGGATAAGGCACGTGATTTATCCACCGCACAGAAGGAATATCTTAGAATCGAGTTCAGATACCAGTTCACCAAATCTCTGAACAGTCATCTGGTCAGGCAACACTCACAGTGTTTCTCTGACCAGAGTACTCGAGGAGCAACCTCTGGAGGTTTACAACCACGGGGTCCCTTGGCCTTAATTAAACCATAATTAATGATTTATTAAATCATCATCAACCATCATCACACAATGATTCCATTTTTTATTTGGCGTAAATTGAAATGTATCTTGATGTAAGTATGGTATTCATTTTTACTGCATACATCACACAACAGTTCCATTTATTCATCTGGCCGTAAATTGGAATTTATCTGGATGTAAATGTCATATCTATTTTTACTGCCGCTATCACATGGACACATGTGCCACAGCTAGGTGTGGCAGTAAACTCTAATGACGTGTTCGTAAATTGGTCAGTACAGCAAAAATGCATTCATCTAGCCATAACTTGGTTTGTATTTGGTCATAAATATGATTTTCAATTTTACAGCCGCCATAACACAACGATAGCATCGACACAAGACATGGCGGATGTGCGGCGGGGGGCAAAACTCCACGACACGGGAGACGGTGGTCGATTACTATCAATGGGGTAGGCTCCTGCGCCTTTGCAGTGGACTGCTTCACACCCTTTTATCATTGATTCCACACGACACCGTCATGCAACACGATGGAAGACGGTGGGTAGGACGGCGTAGAAGACTAGGGTCGTAAATGTGGTATCCATTTTACTATCATCATCACACAACGGTTCTATTTTTTCATATGGCCATAAATTGGACTGTATCTGGATGTAAATGTGGTATCCATTTTTAATGTCGCTATCATATGGCCATTATGCGCTATGGCTAGGTGCGGTAGTAAATTCTAACAGCGTGTCCAGTAAATTGGTTAGTGTAGTAAAAGCACATTTATCTAGCCATAACTTGGTTTGTATTTGGTGGTAAATATGATTTTCATTTTTACTGCCGCCATAGCACATCAATGGCGTTGGCATGGGAGATGGCGGACTTGCGATGACGGTAAAACTCCACGACACGGGCAATGGTGATTGATTACTACCAATGGGGTGGGCTCCCATGCGTTCGTGGTGGATAGCCTCACGCCATTTTATAGACGATTACACCCACCGTCGCCGTGCGGTGCGGTGGAAGACAGAGGGTAGGGGGCAATGGAAAACTGGAGTCATGCGGTTTTACTAGCGGTTGCGCGGGGACGCCTGGGCGTGGTGGGTCGTGGTTAGGCCCAGGGAGCGTAATCGAGTTGCGTGGCTACCACGGTGGCCGGAGCATAGAATAAATTATTCTATGCTCGGGCGCAGAATAACTCTACCATATATATATATATATATATATATAGGACGCTGAAATGGGACACCTAGGTGCCCAGACACCTAGGCTCCCTGCCGTTAGATTGCTTTTAGATACGTGCTAGAGCAATGGTATGTATGGTATGTAATATATTAGGCATGCTAAATCAATCATGGAAGAAAAGTCTTAATCATGGATGGAAAGTCTCAATCACACTAGCACGCATCTAAAAGCAATCCAAAGGTAGGGAGACTAGGTGTCCAGACACCTAGGTGCCCCTGTTATTTATACTATATATATATATACACTCCCACCTTCTAATGCGACATGGTTGAAAAAATTTCATCGGGCCCTTTATTTTTGATATATATACCTTTTTCCATATCTAGAAAGAGTATATACATAAATTATGCTATAAAAATAGACTTCGATGAAATTTTTCATGAAACTCATTTAGAGTATATTATAATCATTATTATAGTACACTCAAAAGGATAAAGGGGCATACTTTGCTCGTTTAAGTGGTATATGCTCCTAGAAGTACGTACTCTTAGGAGCATAGAACCACGGAGACCCACCACTATGGCTCGCAAGTAAACTAACCAAATGGCGAGCCAAAAAAGACTTAACACTAGATTAAACATAAAAGCTCAGTGTAAGGCTAAGCTCTTATTTAATATGTGCAATGCCAAAAGGACTATCCTCATTCCATGCATATTGTCATCGTTCACCTAAAAACAACGACAAAGCAAGAGTGAGTCCAAAGACTCAGCAAGTACAAAGCAAAACAGTAAATAATAGGCTCACAAATCTGTCCATAACCATCACAGTTTTATTAATCACTTGTTTCCATTTGATTCTCTTTAAGTTCTTATCAACCATTCATTATGCATATGCGCATGCACTTCTCTTTGGTCTCTTTAGCCTATACCGGTATGCAGTGCGAGCACCGGTCGATGCTCACCTAGGCCCGCCTTGTTTCCATGCGGGGATCATAAGCCCATCCTTTTTCATACGGGGACCACAGTCATTTTCATACAGGGACCTCATTCTCCATTTCCGTGGAGCGTCCACACAAAGTGGACCAATGATACCATAACACTATCTCTTTTCATGACATGCATGCAATGCAAGTTCTTCATTTATACATATTAACATATCATATCTCAACAAACATCATTCATCATTTCTCATCATGCATCCAGAAATAGTTACCTTACCACAACATGGTAATCAATGCACCATCATTCATCTACAACAATCACTGCCAAAATTTACCATTTTACCATGCACTTGCCTGTTAACATGGCGGACGGTGCGTGGACAGCACCAGACTCGAACCGTCACCTGAACAAGCATTAATCATTTCAATTCATTACTATTGCAATACATTCATATGCAAGCAAATGACATCGCTTTAACGGCCAACCCGACATTTTCAAACCCTATCCCACTGGACAACTTCTCATTGTCCCGGTGTTTAACCAGTTTGTAAAATTAGCGATTTCATCATTTATACTCGCGGACCAAATTCTACACGCTTAATCTCTTTTCAACCGATCCCACTATTTAACCTCAATTTATTCTCTCCTCCCTCTTCTCTCTTGCCACAGATTGACCAGATCAACAGTGGCAGTACCAATTGCACCGATCAGGCATTTATATTAATAAACGATATTTAAATGGTCACATGTATCAATTCTAATTATCGACATATTAACTTATGTCCGACTCGATAAATAAGTATGGAGAAGGGTTTTTGAGGTGATGAGCGATGGTGCTAGGGCTGGCGAGCGGCAGCGCCGACGGCTACGCGAGTGACGACAGCAGTGCGAGGGGAGGCACGTAGAGAGCGGCGACAGCAGAGAGAACACGGGAGGAAGTAAAATCGGCTTTTAGCTTTTTCTCCTCTCTAGATCTCTCTTTTATATGGGCATAGTATGGCCTGGGCTGGGCCTAATCCAGCCCAAGTATTACACAAAAAATCACTAGAAAAAGCATGTTTAGACGAGCACAACTGCTGCAAAGCTTTTTTGTTCAAGAATGCAAACGACACAAACACAGGCCAAGATATTGTCAGCTCCGGTTCTTGCCTATTGATCTCCACTCTTCCACTGTTTCGGAGGCAAAATTTGAGGTTTTTTTCCGTAAGATTTGTGCAATTGTAGCAATGCCCGTAGCAAACAGACTTGGGAAAACAGGAAAGCGTTCCAAGTGCGGACCAGGCCTGTGTGTCGCCGAGACATGAGATCTCTTGTCATTCGCACCACCATTCATTCACGCGGACAGTGATAAAAAGTGAGGTTTCCACCATGTCGCGCTTTAAGCTGCCGACCAGATCTGGATCTAACACGCACTTTCCCTAAGCATAGGTTTATCTGACATGCGGCATCAGATTCTTGCTCTTACACTGTCAAATGTAACATATTGATACTGATGACCTGCGGAAACTGACCAGCTGCCTGTTCTTCCTAGCTGCAGCTTGTGGCTTTTAGCTGCGGCTTATGGCTTTTGGGCTGTTTGTACGAGAGATTACAGAGTAACAGAAACTTACGTGCGGTTTTTGCCGATATAAATGAAGTCAGTAAAGTATATACTACAATTAACTAGTAGACCATATCTTAAAAAAATATCATGTTTAAAAACTAGTTACTGTAGAAAAGCCAAAAAGCAATTTTTAGAAGCTGAAAAGAACGGGCACCTCATGATTATCATCTATTTGTAGCAAACGTCAATTGGAGCGATATGCCGACATTTCGATGGACAATGAAAGCTAAGAGAACAAGTAGAAAAGAGGAGAAATGAAGCTCGGGTGCAAAATGCTAGTAACCAACCGGTTACCGCCAGAGAGACGGAAATATCCTGGAACCAAGAAACGGAACCAAAGACGAATTAGTAACATGCTTCATTTTGTTCATATTCTTTCA
Organism: Dendrocalamus latiflorus; assembly: GCA_017311315.1. Classification (NCBI taxonomy): domain Eukaryota; kingdom Viridiplantae; phylum Streptophyta; class Magnoliopsida; order Poales; family Poaceae; genus Dendrocalamus; species Dendrocalamus latiflorus. The sequence goes on along the minus strand of CM029622.1, from coordinate 14,739,160 downwards.
CTTCTCCCCCCGTTATAAATGTATGTTGCATGTGTGGGAAAACAAACGAAAAGAAAAACTGAAGTGCGAAAATGGAACACAAAGATCTCATTTGGAGTGCAGTCAAAACAGACAATGAAGTATTGAACTATTTGGAATTTTACAACCAATCAAGCAAAGGAAAATTAACAAATTCTCTTGGTTCAGTGATATGAATTATGATCAATTCAATTTCTGCACATCAAAATGGTTTCGATTTCATTTCTCCGAGATGAGTTCACACTGTATGAAGAATATGGAAATGTTCATACAAAGAGAAAAGGAGAACCTTCTTCACCAGTATAAAACACGATATTCCGAAAAGAATGTAACATCAGCAACTCTGCACAGCTGAATTGCCAATTGGCATTTCCTAACATCTCAAAAAATGACCCATTGATCCAATAACTGTATCTCTTTTACAATATCTATCCAGATGATCTGGTTAGACTGCTAATATTTCCAGTCCAAATTGTATGTAAAAATCTGCAAAGGAATTATTTTCATCTCAAAATGAATCTCCCCCACCCAAAAAGAAAATTTAACAGTTGGCTTCTTTGATACTGTCTCTTGAGTATATAATCTACCTCTCTGAAAGATTTCTTAAATAAGGTGCTGAAAAGCAACCGCATGTAAGAAACTGAAGCTCCTAGCTTCAATGGCATGCAAGAACAGATGGTGAACAGAGATTGCAGACTTTCTAATGCAACATACACTCCCTAACATATGGGTGCGAGAAATTGACATACCGCTCCCATATATACTTGTACCGGCGAATGGCCAACTTCAGCCAGGGTTTCATGTTCCCATTATAGTGCACGACAGCAGCACTCTCAATCAACCGATCATCTATGCCTACATCATACCCTAGCCCCAAGACATGCCATCTGCGGTCTAGGGGCTCCATCAGGCCATAAAACGTCAAAAGACCTGCAGGAAGTGTCCCTGTCCTCCATAGCAACCGATCAGCATTTTGCTCTTGCCAATAATGATAAAGCGCTGTGGCATTTGCCTTCCTCCAAGCTATTAAGTCAAAGATGTTCATCCCAAAAGCCCATCCACAAGTATGTGGATCAATTTTGGAGCTGATAATTGGATGCGAGAAATTAAGATACTTGTGATACCGATGAAATGACTCCAAACAAGTCTCCACTGCTCCAATAACATTACCATGCAGTTCTATGGAAAAAAGCTGTGTCAAGTCCTTTTGCACCACAACATCATCATCAAGAAAGACCACCTTCTCCAAGTTGGGGAGTATTTGAGGAATGTAGAATCGCAAATGGTTCAAAAGAGAAAAAAACTTCGGATCATGGAACTTTATTTCTCTTTCAAGATTTTTCGACCCACCAGAGTAGTAGAAACCTTGAGTTTCCATCTCCGATAGCTGCCTGACCAGTGCAGAAGAAGAAGCATTCAACCAAGAGAATTCATCTATGCAGCGGACTTCAACAGTGCAACCTTTGAAGTCATTTATGAGGAACCAAGTTGACATGGCACCAAAATTTATCCTGTCTGTGACCACATGAAACACCAGCTGCTGAGGGTGGTTTGCATTCGAAACTGTAGAATTGACAACAACTGAAGTGGCCAGCACATTATCAGAGAATATACAGAAGTGATACAGATTATTGTCAACCAATCGTGTGGAGTTCCGATGCTCTTCTGAGCGACTCCTATGTTTTGGGTTCTGAAGCCACTCTTCTGTCAGCTTCACAGTTAAACAGTGCAGATTCTTGGGGAGGGATTCTGCAGCTAACTGACCAAACTCGGCAGTCTGAACAACTGCTGCCTTTGCACGCTCCTCCAGTGCAAGGGCATGGCTCTTCAGTGTCACTATTGTTGTGCTGATATCATAATGAGAGTCCTGCGCTTTGTATATTAACCGTGCTAGCCGAGTTATTATTGGATGCGCTTCTTCTTGAGTGATGGCTCTCCCACTAACAGCCCCTTCAGACAGCAATCTTTGACAATTCCTTATCTGGGAACTAAGCTCCCATGCAAGCTGAAGATTGCCATGCTCTTTTGCAAGGATGACATAAGCCTTCGCTAGAGTCATTTGATCTGCTAATTGGCGGGCAAAAGATGTGCTGCTTAAAAGCTCTTCTGTGAAATTCACTTTCTCATGAGGTACTTCCTCAGTTTCTGAACCCTTATCCTGGAACAAGTAAAAAATAAATACATAAGGAAACATGCACATAACAGAGATTTTTACAGTGGAGAAAAACAAACAAGAAATATCTTGTATTGGAAGTAACAGAAAAAAAATAATTCAGAAGCTATCCGAAGGTAAACATAGTTTAACTTTGTGCAAGTTTTTAATTATTATCCTCTAATTCTTTGGCACTAAATGCACATGTTACAGCTGAACAGCTATTGTCATGAAAATATGTTTGTGTCCACTTATGCTCAGAAGATATTGGAGAAGTGTGGCATGGGAGACTGCAACCTGTATCAAGTTCCAATGGAAAACAATTTGAAACTAAGCAAGTCAGTCCCAGGATCTCCGGTTGATGCCACGTAGTACCGAAGTATTGTCGGGAGCCTACGGTACCTAGTTCATACCCGTCCAGACATCGCTTTTGTGGTCGGGTATGTCAGTCGATTCATGGAAAAGCCGACTCAGGTGCATATGAATGCGGTTAAACACATTTTGAGATATGTGAAAGGTACTCTGTGTTTTGGCATCCAGTACAAGAGAGGAGGCGAAAAGAAATTGCAGCTGACCAGCTACAGTGACAGTGACATAACAGGAGACGTTGATGATCGAAAAAGCACAACAGGGGTGATGTTTGTGCTGGGAGAAAGTCCGGTTAGTTGGCAATCTCAGAAAGCAAAGAGTTGTGGCTTTGTCATCGTGTGAAGCAGAGTACATAGCAGCAAGCGCTGCATCTTGCCAGGGAGTTTGGCTCGCTCATCTGTTAAGCAAATTGTCGGACGAAGAAGCTATGACGGTCGTACTCAAGGTGGACAACAAATCCGCTATTTCGCTAAGCAAAAACCCGGTTCTTCATGATAGAAGCAAACATATAGATACAAGATATCATTTTATCAGAGATTGTGTCGAAGAAGGAAGAATCGCGATCGAGTACACCAGCGCAGATGAACAAAAGGTCAACACACTGACGAAGCCGCTCGGGCGGATAAAGTTCTTGGAGATGAGGATCTGGCCTCGCCTCGCCGAGATCCGGCCGCCGCCGCGCCGCTCGGCTCGGATCCGTCACTCTCTGGCCACCTCCGTCCGCCGCCGCCTTGGATCCGCGCCGCCGCCGACTCCCGGCTGCCGTGCGCATGCCTCCGCCCTCGGACGCCACCTCCCGTGCCTGCGCGCCCGCGCCGCTGCCTTCTGCCGTCGTGAGATGGGAGGGAGAGGGTGGAGAAGCGGTAGGCGCGAGTGAGGCGACGGGGGAGTGAGGAGGGGGTGTGAAGAGAGAGAGAGAGAGAGGCAGGGATTTAAAGGAATTTTTTTTCCGCTGCTAGAATCTGTTCTTTTGAGTCAGTCTTAGTCTTTCGTTGCATCCATCCAAAATCCGTAGTCTTTAATTTTTAGTTCGTCCAAGTCGTGCGAATCCACAAATTTATTGTCAGTCATAGAAGTGTAGGAATTTTCTTTTGCATAGCAGTAGCCACCGCTCTACTCTCTGAGCCGCGTGCAGATCGTAGAAGTCGTCATGATGCCGCCGCTTCTCTAGCCGCTGCCCCGAGCTTTAAGGCCGCCGCGTGTCTTCTGCACCTTGTGCACTGCGCCGCCGCCTCTTGGGTTTCGATCTGCGCTGTCATGCTTCTATCTATTCCTCTTCGGCTTGATTTGACAGTTTATTCAAAGACTGCACGCACCGACGACATTATCAAGACTCGGACTTTGAATTTTTCTTGTTTTAGTGTTAACTCCTTTTTCAAATGCAATGCTATTGCATACGCCTTGCATTTGAGGGAGGTGTTAAGGAGATAGAGTTGTATTAGGATATAGAGTTTGTATTCTATTCCATATATGCCTTATCTCTATGTGGCATATCCTCTTGTACTCTTCTATATATATGACCCTTTGGGTCTCATATCAATATACACAATATTCATAACATTTACCACATACTTCCACTTAAATTGGTACCATACTTGCTATTAAGACTTCTTGAAGCCATAAAACACACTGGGACCCCATTTAAGAGCTAATGTATCCCGTAAGTTCCCAACAAAACTTGAATTTGGTCTGTCTAGAAAATTCAGATTCTGACTATCAATATGAATCATAGTAAATTTCTTACAATAAGACCTTTACCAGAAAGAAAGCTTATATGTTTGAAAATATCAAATAGATTCATTAGCAATAGCATATCCCTTGGCAGTATCCTGTTGTATTAATGAGATATATTTAGCAATCTTCAAATGCCAGTTAACAAAAAGATTGGATGGTTCAGTGAAATGACATTAAGCAGGTACCACAGGTAGGCATTGCTCTCATAGACAGTGCAATGGCAAAGTCTAATCCAATCCATGTAATCTAATTGCTAGTTTGCTACAAAATGTTAATCAATCCTAACTGTTGCATTTCTAGCAGATAGACAAGAATGGGCTCGTTCATATTGGTTTTTGGCTTTGGCTTTTGAATAGTAACAACTTGCAGAGAGAGAGACACACCCACGTGCGATTTTAACCGATATAAATGAAGTCACTACAGTGTATGCTACAGTCGACTAGTAGATCTCACCTTGAAAAGACACTCCGTTTGAAAGCTTGATACTGTATAAAAGCCGTTTACTATAGAAAAACAGCTTTTAGAAGCTAATATGAACAGGGCCATTTATCGTTAATGGAAGTCAATCAACATCAAAAGAAAAGGAAATCATGAACCCCAATTCTATTCTTTGGGAAGAAAATAGCTGCCGACATGTAGTCCCTGAATAATACAACTAAACTTGTCAAAGTTTGAGACCGCACATAGTATTGAATATTGACTTAAGGTATGGATTAAATCCTTGCCATTCCATGCAGTCCTCCCATTAAAGAAGAAAGTAATCGCCTTCCTAGTACTGGAGTAGTATTTGTTATCAACCGGACAGATGAGAAACCAAATTCTGAGAATGACACTTCACCTAAGTACTTGAGCAGATCTCCAAAGATGTCGAAAGACAGTCTATCTATAATGCCACACCTACTCATAGAATTATAGACCCCGGTTGCTGTTTCTAACAACCATTCATGATTAGCATCAAGAACACTTTCTACCATGGACAACAAAGTAAGTGACAACTAAAATTTCCATAAACATGACCAAATGACTGGAGAGAAAACACTAACCTTCAATGATCTAATACTGAATTATGGCAATCAAGATCTTGAAAAAAAAATGATCTTCAACAGCCTACCCACTCAAACCACGCTTGCTCTCTTAACATAGAAACATTGCCCACTACGAAGTTAGCTAAAATTAAATTTGCATAATTACAACAAGAAAACGTGAACATTCTCCGAAAAGTCTAAAGATCTAAGACCATTATACTAATCCAGATCCACTAAAGAGGTAACAGAAACCGGGCAACATGCATAAAAAAGCATAAACTTTTCCACAATTTTTCAGAACTAACAGGAAAGCAGTGATCTTTCAAATGATCTCACACAATTCAGCAAGCGGGGAAATTACGCCAAGTGAAGTTTGCGCTACTCACTATGACGGGAGGCCGGAACTGCTCCTTTTGGTTGTGGTGCAGGACGAAGAGCACGAGCCCGACCACGAGGAAGATACCGACGAGCCAGCAGATCCATCCCGACAGCCGCCGCCGCGACTGGCGCCGGAACTCCGGTGCCCGCCGCCGCATCTCGCCGCCCCGCGCCCTTCCTCAAAGCCTCTCCTGATCAGGGGCGAGGAGGGGGAGAGGTAGGAGGAAGAGTCGGGATTTAGAGAGAGATCTGCGAATGGTGAGAGGGAGGGAGGGAGAGGGAGAAGAGGGGGATGTAGTTCTTCGCCGGCTGACGTAAAAGGAAAGACAACGAAAAGGTTTCATTCCCCGTCGTGCGTCTCCATTTCTCCCCTCCTCTCGACTCCCTCCCAATTCGGGTTTGGAGATGCCAATTCACAACCCGCTAGGCAGCCAGCAGAAGCACAGCAGCAGCCGTCTATTGATAGACAAATTTTAAAAAGTTTGATCGTACAGATTTTAAGAAGTCAAATAAAAAATAGAGTAAATAATAGATTTATAAAATCTAATAAAATTATATTTTTTATGAAAGTTCTTTTCGAGATAAATCTATATGTATCATTCTCATATGTTCAATCTAAATATTAAAAAGATATCGGTAACAAAAGTTCTGAAAGTTTGACTAGACACATCCAAAATAATAATCTTTTGTGGTTGAAGCGAGTAAGAGACATTCTCAGTAGTTTAGACATGCAAGGAATTGAAAGCTTTTCTTGATTATGTCTTCGAAAACAAACGAAAAACACATGCAAACATTCAGTCAACAATCCCCTTCGAGTTTTTATTAGAAATGACTGACATCCCAAGAAAACTATAAAAAGATGATCAAACATAGTTAACTACTCTTTTAATGGGATAGCCCTCTCCATATTGTAAACCCCAAATGGTTAGCATGTACAATAGTATGATATCAGCTGTCTGTAAAGCTTGGCACATAGGATACAAGATGATACCGTCTTTTATATAACAATCGATTGTAACACGAAAAACAATACACATTATGTCATAGAGAAATTATCTATAGAGATATGTAAAAAGATAACTCATTATAAGAGTTATCTTTAATACAGTCTATAAATGATATGAACGATATTATAAACAACAATTATCTATACCGTTGTACATACCACGGGTTGTCCCCATTTTGACCACTGTTGTTTGGGCTTAGCTACCGACAAGCCATAGTTAATCGTCAACTGGTTCGGATCCCAATTAACCAACCACAACTCGTTAACCTTCTTGCCGGGTTCTACAGCACAACCAACCCGAGACCCTGAAAATAATTGGCACGCAGATCGGACTCGATCGGACCTCTCGTGCAGTCAGGTGTGGATGAACACCCGGGGCTATCTGGTTCAGCTGTAATGCATGTACACAATGATTTTTATTACAAGTTCTATGGTGATAACTAGTCTAATTAGCAGTAGATGATTTGTTGAGCTAGAAAGCTTTCTAGAGATTGTTCTACACTAGATCAGCTCAGCTCCTGGGCACATTAGTATTATTGTTCGTTCATTCATGCATGCATGGTCATATGGAACTCATTCGTGCAGTGAAAGAAGCTGCCAGCCTCCATGGTGGTTGGTTGGGCCAAAAGGATCACAGAATTATTAGCCTGGAGAATGATATCTCCACGGATCTGGTTAGCCCCTTCTTGTTTGATCATCTCTTGTTCTGTTCTATTCTTAATCTTTTGGAGTCGGGATGCGTGGCTTGGCAAATGACAAAAGTTGTGCTGTGTTGTAAGCATGAGATGGATCGCTGCATTGGGTTTCAAGTCTGGACATGTGTCTGCTGAGCTGAACAGGATATGTGTTCGGCGCATATTGTCGTCTGTTGTCTGGAGTCTTAACCAAGGAATCAGCAAATGTTGGTCACAATAGTCAATAGCAACTGAAAGCCAGCCAGTGCTTTGAAACGACCCAAATTTTTTCGAAAATTTGAAATTTAATTGAATTTTCAAATTCAATTGTATAATTGAATTTTTGAGCCTAATCCACATCCAATCCCTCCTTTTTTAGCACGAATCTTAAAGCAAGAAAACCCTTCTCTCCACCTTGCCGCCGCCTCACTGTTCATCCGCCGAAAATATTCCCCCCCCCCCCCCGCCTGCGCCCTTCTGCCATCGTGCCTCCTTTTGGCTCCTTCCCGCGCCAGCACACACCGCCAGCTTGCTGCTGCCTCCCACGTCGCCTCCCCTGCCCCTGCCAAGCCTTAATGGCTGCCCGGCCAGCTGCGCCTGCCCTCGCCGCGCTCCTGCCCGGCTACTGCCCGCTCGCCTCGATGCCAACCGCCTCCTGTGGCGTATTGAAGCAGCCGACCCCCTCACGGTGAGCTCCACGCCTCCCTGAAGCTCCCCGAGCACCCCAGAGCCCCGGCCATCCTCCCCATCGGCGGCAATCGTGAGAATCCCAATTTCGAGCCCTAGGGCAATGTCGGTCTCCCTCACCTCCACTTTCAAATTGCTCCCTCCAGTAGCTCCCCAACCTTCCCTAGAGTCTCCCCAAACGGTCGCCTCTACCTCCAGAGCACCCTCCTCCTCCGGCATCGTAAGCCTCTCCATCACCGAAACTGCCCGCCGTGGCCAGCCTCGCACGATCCTCCCCGGCATAAACCACCGCCTCCAAAAGCTTACCCTAGCTCCGTAGATGCTCAATCAGCCGCCAATTTTGTAAGTAGACATCCCTAGAGCTCCTAAGCCACCAAGAACCGTGCCGCACTCCCGGGCTCGCCGTCGGCGATTGCCGCCCCCGCCGAGCCGGCCACCGCCCAAAATGGAATCCCCAACTCACTAGGAACCCCATCATGCCCTCAGTTTCCGTCGCGGATCACCGTGACTCCCCAGCCGTCGCCGTCTTTTTCCTCTGCTTCGTGGTCGCTTCACTCGGCCGGAGGTAGAAGACGATGGCTGAGCCGTCCATTTTCGGGCGATCGAACGGCCAGGAAGTGCCGAGACAACCCAGCCGCCCGATCGCCATCGCCCGGCTGTCGCCCCGCCCGCGCGTCGCTTCGGGATGGGTCAGCCGAAGGCCACGGCCCACCGCCAGGCGAGCAAACGCGTGCGCGCGCAGGCCGGATCGCCGTGAGCCGCATGCGCACAGTAGCCGCGCCGATCGCATCCGACCGGATCGCTCCGAGTTAGCTGAGCCAAACTCGCTCACCATGTCTGACTCGAGCCTGGTGAATAGTAACTGAGCCCGATGAACAGTAGAAAAAATCCAGAAAATCCCCAAAAATCCCAGAAAAATCCACAAGCCCCAAAAATACCAAAATACATCATTTTGACCAATTTAATATCCCAAATTCAAATTTGGCATCCGTTTCTCCAAAAATCCTAGAAAAATCCAAAACTCCCCAAAACACCAAATCACCCCATTTTGACCAGCTCAATATTTTGACTTCAAAAATAAACTCAAATTCTCCAAAATTAAATCTTATAAATTTAAGCTTCCCTTGGCTCATATAATTAAGCTTATTAAATCTCAATTCCCTGTAAATTCAAATTCTTCCATTTTACCAAATTAAATCTCGACGAAGCCCACATCATCTAGTTCAAAGATCGACTATTTATTTCTAAGGGTCTATCCCCTGCTCCCAAAATTTATCCAACCCAAGCTCAAAACCCTAATTCGGTCCGAACTTCTTTCGTTCACCGAAACCCTAGTAACACCTAAGCCCTTGTATTAGCTCAAACCTGTCTACACCCTGTCCACCCTCGCTCTACCACTAAGGTCCTAAACAACCTTGAGAAATATTCTAACTCAAGAATCCGACACCGTCCATACACTCTGTCATTCGTCGAAATCCATACAATGCCTTTTTGCATTGTCGATTATCCTAAAACCATAGCCTAAGTTTGCTCCCGTTAAGCCAAACTCTTTACCACCTAAACCCTGGCCACACCACCTATTTTCTTTATGTCATTTTTGGTTATTTACTTGTATTTTGTTCCCAGCTTGCATTCTGCAAAACAGGGACTGATGTGTGTTCGTTTTTACGTTAGAATTCGGACCACGCGAGTTGGTCAACAGAAGGACTACAGGAGTAAGTGAAGACGTCGATATCTAATCGGAAGATTATGTGAAGATAATCAGAGACTAAGGACAAAGAGGCAAGTCACATGTTTTTGATCATATTGGATCCCATGAAATTTACATTAATTAATTAATGTATTTTCATTATTGATAGTTGCGAACTGATAATTGCTTAAAACAAAGGTTTAGAATGGCATGCTATCTAGATAATCCTACCACCGATAAAGAGCCCTGTTTACCTTGATGGCCATATTCACCTTGACCACCTTAGTAAGAATTAATATATGATGTAAATGTATACAATATCATTTCATTCAACATGTTACACTACTAAGTGACTCTGGCCGTTGGCCGGTAGAATTGAAAAACCCGGAGAGGGTAGGGTGGTATGGGACACCGTACCCTAGGGCGGTGATGCTGGTGTGCAAGTTAGGGTAAAAAGGGTGTGGAGATCCGTGTGGAGGACTTCGTCCACCGCTTTACCCTGAGCCTGAGGCTGCGGACCTCAGGAAAAAGATAAGGGCAAGAACCTTGTGCTAAGTAATAGACACAGTGATCGCCCAACCACAAGTGTTGATACGTTAACCCTGGTCTAGTAGCTGCTCAAGTTCGATTGAACCTCTACAGACGCAGTCTGGAGGCACCGTGCGAGTCCATACGGAAGGGGTAAGAAGGGCCGTATGGAAGTGGTGATTTTATTTTGAACAATCTGACCGATCGATCTGAACCTCGATCATGTGTTATGTGTGCCGCACAATAGTAGGCTAAGGTAAGTCAGGAGTTGCCTGAGCTTACTGGGAGGCCTACTAGGTAGAGGCTATATAAAGAATTGAGCAGTGAAAAGCCTTGTTTTCTTAATACCAGACGTGGGTTAAAGAAATCTTGTGGGTAAAGTTGGGCAACTCTGCAGAGTGAAATAAATGGTATTCGAATACGCCGTGCTTCCGGTTAATGAAGCTGTGTTAATTGGGTGATTCCAACAACGAGGCATAAGTAGTGTTTCTGATGTTGTTAATTTGAGTAATGATGAGACTTTATCTGATAACAGAAAACCCCTGACCTTAAGGAACAATTGTTTTAAAAGTTTCCTTTGGTTTGCAAATAAAAATGCATCCACCTCTTAATAAAACAGCTATACTCCCTTGCCTTTGAAAATCCTGGCAAATAGTTATATAGTGTTCCCACATGTGATTTGCTGAGTACGGGGTTGGAGTACTCAGGCTTGCATAATTTCCCAGATACCAGAAGAAAAGAAGATGCTGCGAAGGTTCGTGTTAGGGTTACGTCTGCACTCAAGCGTTCCTGTGGAGTTTTCTTCGGCTCTTCTGTATGTAAGTTACGGTTTGGGCTTGGACGCCCGTATTGTCATTAAGACTGGCCATTAGGCCTTATTTCAATCAAACTAACTTCTTTTAATTGTTCGTGAGTAGGCATGATACATTGTTAAGCCGCAACAGAACTCCTGGGCTGTTGCAGGCCGTACGACGTCCCTGTTCCCAAAAATTGGGGGCGTTACATGCTTGTTTTGAGGTTATTGATAAGAAACAGCTAGGGCCGGACAAACTCAAGATCTGGATAGTTGAATCATGATCTGATCTGATGGTTTTAAAAATTCAACTTATTTCTTTACACCGATATTTGGCTGTGCAGTAGATACAGTAAAAAAACCATGAAGTTCTTAGGAAAAAATGTGTTCCACGGACTATCTGTCGGTCGGGCTACTATTAGAGCTTTTAGAATATCACACTAACCAAATAAAAATGAAACAACTATTAAAATTGGTCTGAAACATGATTAGTCTGTTGCAGCTTGGTCTATCCATCGTAACTTTAGAGAGACCCAGCAGGTTGTTGGCCGGACCTTCTCGCAAGATGCTACCCAGCACTTGCCGTTACAGGGCCCCATCCCCAGCCATCTGAACGAGTTGACTTGACTGGCCATCCAATAATGGAGCACATAAGGCAGGGTATACATGAGATTCCCGGGCTGGGCCAATGAGGTCTTCCTCCGGTTGGTGCCTTTCTTCATGCTGTCTCAATCACCAGCCAAAGCAGGGCATTAGCGTTTTCCAAGATCCAAACCATCCTTCTCACCATATACATCGATCTAAAACAGTAGCTATACACATGGCCTCTCTCTCATCTCATGTACACAGTCGCTAACTACCAGACGTGTGGCGTTGCCAAATTAGAGGTCAGATTGTCTAGACTAAGCCAGCCGAGAAATGGAGGCGCACAAGCAAGATTCTGAAGCGAGGCACTAGTTTTCTCTACCGTTTTCAAACCATCCTTCTCACCGATGATCCAAAACAGCTACGGTAATAGCAGAAACTGTGGGTGGGAGGCGAATCCTTGACCACAATTCTCAACTTCTTGTTGTCTTGTCTTGAAGAAATGGAATCCAATAGGATAGGAGGAGCACATTGACTGATTACATATCGGTGTTGAAGTTGGACAGAACATAGCCACACAGTTTACCTCCACACTCCGAGACATGACAGATTAGATGAATTTTAGTCAAATGTTTTTCGGTTGGCAGTTTAGAAAGGGACAAATGAACCAAGACGGAGAGCAGCTCTCCTCACCATCCAACTGGCCGATCCAGTGCCGTGCCCAACGGCAAATGCTTGAAACAAATCTGGTACTATCTGCAGAGGAAAAGAAGGATCTGTCTCGTGGTAGACATATATATGAAATGTAACAAGCACATGGAAAAGCATGCGAATTGGAGGGTTTGGTGAGCCATGCCTGGGGCACAGCTCCACATGCATGTGCATCCGAATTGGGGTTTGTGTGGTAGTGGTTATAAAGCTGAAAAAAAAACCATGATGATGGTTGCAGAGCTTCTTTTGTTAGAGCAACTCCAGCAGTGCCCCTACTTGAGCCCTCAAACCTCATATTTGAGGGCTTGAGGCAAAAATGCAACTCCAGCAAGGCCCCTACTAGAGCCCTCAAATTTGAGGAGCCCCTCAAATCACCCTCCCACCCCTCATTCCTAGGGGCTCCCCCTCCACCCCTCATTTTCCTGTTTTTTTCCCGCACCGTGAAACTTCCCCCGCTCCCCCCCCCCCGCCTGCATCTTTCCCCGCCCGCCTGCATCTTTCCTCGCCCGCCCGCCCGCACGCCTCCCTCGCCCGCCCGCCTCCCTCGCCGTCCGCCTCCGCCTCCGCCCCTCCACCGCCCCCTTCCCTGCCTCCTCCGCCTCCCTCGCCCGCCCGCCTCCTCCGCCTCCCTCGCCCGCCCGCCTCCTCCGCCTCCCTCGCCCGCCCGCCTCCTCCGCCTCCCTCGCCCGCCCGCCTCCTCCGCCTCCCTCGCCCGCCCGCCTCCCTCGCCGTCCGCCTCCGCCCCTCCACCACCCCCTTCCCCGCCTCCTCCGCCTCCCTCGCCCGCCCGCCTCCTCCGCCTCCCTCGCCCGCCCGCCTCCTCCGCCTCCCTCGCCCGCCCGCCTCCCTCGCCGTCCGCCTCCGCCCCTCCACCGCCCCCTTCCCCGCCTCCTCCGCCTCCCTCGCCCGCCCGCCTCCTCCGCCTCCCTCGCCCGCCCGCCTCCTCCGCTTCCCCGCCCGCCCACCTCCCTCGCCGCCTCCGCCTCCGCCCCTCCACCGCCCCCTTCCCCTTCCCCGGCGCCTCCGCCCCGTCTACCGCCGCCTCCGCCCCCTCCACCGCCCCCTTCCCCTTCCCCGGCGCCTCCGCCCCCTTCCCCTTCCCCGGCGCCTCCGTCCCCTCCACCGCCGCCTCCGCCCCTCCCTCCCACTCCGCCAGTCCGCCTCCCTCCTTGCTTCTTCCCCCGCCGCCGCGCCCTCCCCCGCCGTCCCCGCCTCCCCCGCCGCCCCCTTCCCCTTCCCCGGCGCCTCCGCCCCCTCCACTGCAAGATCCGACACCCGCCCCTCCCCCGCCGCCCCCTTCCCCGGGCAGCCGAGGCGACGCCAGATGGCGCGTGGAGGCGGCTACGGCGGCGCCGTTCGGGGCGGCCCAGTAGGCGGCGACGCGGTGCGTTGGAGTTGGACTGAGGGAGAGGGAGAGAATGAGGACGGCCGCGGACGGCTTCGGCCAGCCGCTGAAGGACGCCGTCGTCGCGCACCTCCGCGCCCACCCCGCCGTCGCGGACGTCGTCGACCTCGGCGTCGACAAGTACTACTCCGCCGCCGCCGCTGTAGCCCGCCACGTTGCCTCCTCCTCCGACCCTGCCATCGAGGCCCGCGGCGTCGTCGTCTGCGGCACCGGCGCGGGCGTCGCCATCTCCGTCAACACCCGCTCCATCAACGCCCGCAACGTCCTCGCCCTCTCCGACATGGCCACGCCGCCCGCCGCCGCCGCCGCCATCGCCGACACCTGGCTCGCCACCCCCTTCCGCGCCCCATGCCCCGCCTCTGGCGACGCCATCTGCCTACGCCATCTGCTGCCTGAGGAGAATGAGTGGGTCCCATATGTCAGTTGGAGTGGAATGGATTTGAGGGCTTAAATTTGAGGGGTGCTGTTGGAGTACATGCAAAAAAACAGGGCCCTCAAAAGTAGGGGGAGCCCTCAAATGAAAAGTAGGGGCCCTGTTTTGAGTAGTACTGCTGGAGTTGCTCTTAGGTTGGGAGTTTGCTTCAAGATTAAGGCCCTTGAGAAAGCAGGAAAAAGACTCTATTAAATGAGGAAATTTAAAAGCTTTCATCTTACCAAATAGTAACACATGCTCCCTACATATTGAGCAGGGGCCAATATTGCTAATTTTTTTTATTCTTTTTTGTTTTTGTTTGTCCTTTTGTCCTTTGAGCTGCAAGTATTTGTTGACTTGAATTATGTGGCCACAACAAAAGTTCATGCCTTTGTGGGCGAAGTGATTTTATATATCATTGTGAGCCTGTCAGGTGGACTCTAAGATCCACATATGTAACCAAGTACATGGAGGATCATCTGCAGTTAAAGTTACAACTTCAGTGGAGGAAATGGACACGTTTTGGGTGGTGATCTAATCAAGCAATCAAGTGGTTAGCCATTAAATCAAGGGCTCAAACAAACAGAAGATACATGCTCCCTATTTTTCTGTTCATTGTTTCAATGTAGGGTGTCGATTTTTTATCCAATGGCCTTCACGCATCGTAACACAAAAAACATGAACCATTGAACTTTTATTAACTGTAAACCCTAAATAGTTTGATTTCATTGACTCCAATAGTTTGATTTTACTTGCTAACTCCTAGGATGTTATTTGACCAAAACGAAATATTGAACAAGAAAAAAGAGAGAGGATTCTAGTTTTGTGTATATAGCTAGCTTTTTTGGAAGGCTTGTATACAACTCAAAATAAATAATAGAGCTAAAATGCTATTTAATGGGCCAAAATATTTATTGAAGGCCTTGCCTTTGCAATCTTGAATTTAGTCCACCCAGTTTTGGCCCAACCCAGACCATTTCTTTTTCTTTTCTCAGCAACGTTTCTTTTTTTTTTGAACAAAGCAATTATGTTTTAGGCTAACAATGCTTGATTTCTAGCTTTTTTTTTAACAAACAATTCTTTTTTAGACTAACAATTCTTGATTTCTAGCTGTGACAAAAGTCCAAATCCAACGAAGCTTAAAGAGATTGATTTCCCTGTCGCATTTTTCGCATATACACCCAAGTACCCAACGAAGTCCAAATCACTATTGTAGGATTCAATAAGGCTTTGCATTTAAGCCTTGAAGAGCTACAAAGATACTCGCTCCAGTCTAAAAGGAATTTGCTGTGGGGTGGTCCAACCCTCTATGACTGGGTCGTGCAGTTAGTCCAACATGTAATAAGCCCAATAGCGTAGAGAAATATACCAGTGTAAATATACCAATGTACCTTCATCCTTTGTAAGTACTAAGGGGTAGAATGGTGATTTCCCATTCTACCCCCACTCATGTATATAAACCCTTAGGAGGGGCAGGAGGAGGGACATCCCTCTCATTCTCACCAACTCTCCCACAGATCTACCTCTCTTCTTCCTCCTCTACAAGTCCTCTTCTTCACTGTTTGGCCTGTAGCCACAACAGAATTCATTTTGGATTTTTTGTAATCAAAACTTATAAAATTTAGCTATCAATAACTTTTTGAAATATTTAGAATGTTCACATGAAAATGATACGTGTATGTTTGTCTAAAAAGCACTGTCATAGTATTATAGTTTTATTATATTTTATAAATATATTATAATTGAAATAAGTGATCAAATTGAATTTTAAAAATCATATCAATGTCTAAACACAACTTCTTTTTGTGAATGAAGTGAGTACTAAAAGAGAAGTTCGAGCATATCGCCCCAACACACTCACATTAGGGCAAATGATCATGATCTCCTCTCTTGGCATATGTTTGTGCGTTCAGTGCCAGCACATATGCCATGCCGTGTGTCCACTTGGACCCACACGCGCCATGCGCCATATGCCCGCGCCTTTGATCCACACGCGCTCATGTAATCGCGAGGATCAGCTCTGATACCATTTGTAACACTTTAGGGTCCAAACCGGCTTAGCCTTAACCCCATTGTGGGTAGGCCACGCACACGTAGCAACCCACTTGCACTTTCATTCTCGCTTCGCGCAACATGGTTAACCAAAGGTTGCTAACATTGGAAGCCCTAGACTTATATGTTAATGCTTCTCAAGCTAAATCAGCAAGATGAGATTAACCCACACCCTCATGTGTACACAAACATATAGACTATCATAGGTATAATTTTACAAGGACCGAGGTGTCACAAAGGCCACGGCGAGGAGAGCGAGAACTAGTAGCACATACACCGCGGTGCCGTGAGCCGCAGTGGGAAGGCTCGGGCCAGAGTCCTCGGCCGTAGACTCTGCCACGGTGGCAGCAGCATCCGGGAGATTCTCAACGGACACGGCTCTTGTTGCAACCAGCCGCCCGTGGAGGTCTTGCAAGAGCTTCCAAGCCATTTCCAGCCATGGCTGCGAGGCATCAACCGTGGACCATGACACAGCATCTGGGAGTTTCTCGACGGCCATGGCACCCGCGACGACCAACCATCCATAGAGTTCATGCAAGAGCTTCATCACCATTTCCAGCCACGACTCGGAGGCTTCAGCCGCGGACCCCGCAGCTCTCTTGGCGACCGCCTCGACGACCGAGAGATTCCCGACGGCCACGGCTCTTGCGGCGACGAGCCAGGCCCATAGGTGGTGTAAGAACCAGGCCAAAGGCGCCATCGCGGCTTTGACCACGGCATCCATTGTCACTGACGCCGGGAGCATCTCCGTGGCTAATGCCTTGGCGGCGTGCACCAAGCCCGTGACGATGGCCGAGAGGTTGGCGACTACGTTGCGCGGATACTTCCAAAAAGTCGCGTACCGGTATCGGATACTGTACCCGGATACGGATACTGCCCCGATACGCGCCGATACGTATCCTGTAAGTATCGGAATTTTTTGATTATTCAAAAAAAGAAATTAATTCCCGATACTTCTTCGATACTCCTCCGATACTTTTCTGATACTTCTACCCTAATATCCCCACCACCAAGCCATCCAGATCTGAAACCCACCCCACCCCACCCCACCGCCGAACCCACGATCCAGATCCAGATCCTCCACCGCTCCACGCATCTCACGCTCGGCCGCCGCGTCGCCCGTCGCCGCCGACCGTCGAGTCGCCCGTCGCCTCCGCCGGTCTGCGTCGCCAGCCGCCTCGCGTCGCCCGCCGCCTCGCGTCGCCCGCCGCCTCCGCCGGTCTGCCTCGCCTCGCCCGCCGCCTCGCGTCGCCCGCAGCGTCGCGTCGCCCGCCGTCTCATCCCGTCGCCTCCGACCGTCGCGTCGCCGCCTCGACCGTCGCCCGTCGTCTCAGCCCGTCGCCTCCAACCGTCGCGTCGCCGCCTCGACCGTCGCCCGTCGCCTCCGCCCGGCGGCCGTCCCCTCCGGCCTCCGGTCATCACCTCGGCTGCAGCCTCCGCCGGTCCGCCCGTCCCCTCCGGCCTCCGGTCATCACCTCGGCTGCCGGCCTGCCGCCTCCGCCAGCGCCAATCCTCTCCCGCCGCCGACGCCTCCAGTGGCTGTGCTCACTCCTGCCGACGCCTCCAATCAGTATGTGCTCTGTTTTCACTGCTCCCTCAGATTCTCAGTGTTGTTTCTTTGCTATTTGTTGACAATGTATTGGATGATTCAGTAGAAGTGATCAGTGATGTTGTTTGTTGTCATTAGTTTGTTCATTTGCTATTGGTTGTCCCGATCAGATATGGCATCTGGTGGTGGATTTGGAAGCTCGAGTGCATCGGGTAGCACTGGTACTAGCGCGTGTCCTAGCTCATCTAGTGGAATTGCCTCGGCTAGGAGCATCCTAAATGCTGCTCGTGTGCTACCTTCAAATGACAATGAAAAAAAGCCGCTTTGGAGGTATGTTGAGTTGCTACAGAAGACTGGGAATGGTGCAGGAGGGAATGCACGATCTAGATGTAGGCTCTGTGATCATATTATCCATGGGAGCTACTCAAGAGTTAAAGCACATCTCTTGAAGATAGGAAATTATGGTGTGAAGTTTTGTCCAAAAGTTACAGTCGATGTGCTCGCTCAACTTCATGACGAAATTGCTAAAGCGGAGGCAATGAATGCAAGAAGCTTGCCAAGGGAAGTTCCATTGCCCACAGAAGGGTTGAATGTGAGGAAGAGAAGGGGGGTTTCAGCTATTGAATCAAGCTTCCATAATGAAGGTCGTAGCCAGCTTGACGCTTTGATTGCTAGGATGTTCTTTACCGCAGGTTAATATTTTTCTGCACTAACTACTCTCCTTATATTACAATGTTACATTTAGAAATTAATTTGGACCCCTTTGTTCATTTGTAGGTATACCTTTTAATGTAGCAAGAAACCCTTATTTTAGGAAAGCATTTACCTATGCTGCCAACCACAACTTGGGTGGCTATGCCCCTCCAAGTTATAACAAGTTGAGGACAACTCTTCTTGTGCAAGAGAAGACACATGTTGAGCGAATGTTGCAGCCCATCAAGTCAACGTGGAGCTCAAAAGGTGTGAGTATTGTATCAGATGGGTGGTCTGATGCTCAAAGGCGTCCACTCTTAAATTTCTTGGCCGTAACAGAAGATGGACCAATGTTTTTAAAAGCAATCAACACTGAAGGCGAAATAAAAAAAAAGGAGTATATCGCCGAGAAGATGATAGCTATAATTGAGGAGGTTGGACCGCAGAATGTTGTCCAAGTGATAACTGATAATGCAGCCAACTGTAAAGCCGCGGGGTTGATTGTTGAGCAAAAGTATCCTCACATTTTCTGGACCCCATGTGTTGTCCATACTTTGAACCTTGGCTTAAAAAACATATGTGCTCCTAGGGAAATTGGTGATGAGGCTTATGAAGATTGCCATTGGATTAGTGAGGTTGCAGCGGATGCTAATATTATAAAGAATTTCATCATGAATCATTCCATGAGGCTGTCTATGTTCAATGAGTTCAGTAAGTTGAAATTCCTTGCCATTGCTGATACGAGATTTGCTTCTACTATTGTGATGCTCAAAAGGTTTCGTTTGATCAAAGAAAATCTTGTGTTGATGGTAGTGAGTGAAAAGTGGAGTACCTATAGGGATGACAATGTGGGGCAAGCACAGTTTGTCAAAGATAAAATTCTGAATGATGTGTGGTGGGATAAGGTGCAATACATCCTTAATTTCACTGAACCTATTTATTCTATGATACGAGCAGCTGACACCGATAAACCATGCCTTCATTTGATCTATGAGATGTGGGATACAATGATTGAGAAGGTAAAGGCTACAATTTATCGCCATGAAGGGAAAGAATCTCATGAGGAGTCTAATTTTTATAATATTGTGCAAGAGATATTGGTTTCTCGATGGGCAAAAAGTAATACCCCTTTGCATTGTTTGGCACACTCACTAAATCCCAAGTAAGGCCTTTTGCCTTTTAAGTTTTTATTGCTTGCTTTTATATTTCAATTTTAGGATACTAACTTTAGCATACCCTTTTTAGGTATTATAGTGAAACTTGGCTTGGTGAAGTTCCAAATCGCCAAGCTCCTCATATGGACATTGAGATTTCGGAGATGAGGAATAAATGCTTTAGGAGGTTTTTTGTTGGTGATGAGTTGCGATATATCAAACAACAATTTGCAGATTTCTCATTGTTTGGAAGTGGATTTAATTCCTTCGACTCAATTGAGGATAGAGTCCATCTAGAACCAAAGCAATGGTGGGGAATTTATGGTAACAGTGCCCCAGATTTGAGAAAATTTGCATTGAAGTTACTTGGGCAGCCAACATCGTCTTCTTGCGCTGAAAGAAACTGGAGTACCTATGGTTTGATCCATAGTTCAATGAGGAATAGGTTCTACACTTACCATCTTTTTTAATTTACCATTTCTTATACAAGCATTGGATTTCATTGCAATTGCATTATTGTAGGCTTAACCCTGGACGTGCTGAGGATCTCGTATTTGCGCACCACAATTTGCGCCTTCTTTCAAGAAAATCTGAAGAGTATTACACTGGCCCATCAAAAATGTGGGATGTTGGAGGAGATAGCTTCGAATTCTTTGATGGCGGTGCTCAATTCCTTCAACATGCTCACCTCTCACTAGATGAACCAGACCTTGAGAAAGTATTAGAAGATCTTGGGGCGCTGGACTTGTCTCCATCAGATGGTGGACCTTTGGTCGAATCAGAGACAACTCCACAGGATGGAAGCAACAATTAGACTACACATTTGTCTTCTGTCATGTCTTTTATCTAGCTATCTTATTATGTAATAGTTATGGTCTTATGGACTTATGGTCTGTTGAATTTGAACACTTGGACTGGTTGAATTATGTACTAAGTTTATTTACTAAGTGGCATGTCGAATACTTCCTTTACTACCTACTATCAATTATGATTCATGACTTGTGATTCTATTTTTTACTTGTTTATTTGTGTACATGTACTTATCTATTCTATTATTTTTCGCAGATGGTTCATTATATTAGTCTAACAGCCAGGTGGGAGAACTGAAGTATCAAGCAAGTTGCTACATCAATATTAAGGTATTCTCAATTCCTTATAAGAATTCATTAATTTCTTATTTTTATCTTTACTATATATATATTATATATATAATATATATATACACACGTATCGCCGTATCGGTGTTTTTAGGAAAATGGCGAATCGCGGTATCGCCGTATCGCGTATCCGTATCCGTATCGGGGTATCTGGGCTTCCTAGGTTGGCGATGGGGATGACCATGGCTAATTGGCTTGCTCTGCTGTTGCTGCTACTGTTTCGTTCTTAGAATGGAGATGGCAAGACGGGGCTCAGATAGACTCAAAGTCGATCGGTCACACATGCAAGGATGACTGAGGCAGGAAAAAGAAAGATCGAAAACCAAAAAGGCCGTACCCACTCACTTGGTCACCGTACAAAAAGCAAAAGGTTGCACGGCTATTTTTTATATGTCAATTGAATTTCTCACCATTTTGATGTAATTCGTGCGACGCTGCCGCCTCCGGCGAAGCCGAGCGAGCCCCGGCATGTCGCTTCTTTTTTCTTAGATTAAGGTGGTGATCGGTTCGGCTGAAAAACTTATGGCTTATGGTTGAAAACACTGTAGCTGACAGAGGCTTATTTAGCATAATTAAATTTAAAAAAATAAAAAATAAAAAAAATATGTTAGCCCATTACGTATAATACAAACAAATACGGGAAAAAAAGAACCGGCAAAAAAGCTCAACAAAAAGCCAAAAGTTCAGAAAAAGACGAAACTTATGAATAGTGAAAAATAAGCCAGAAGCCGAAGCCGAGTTGATCAGGGTCTAAGTTTGTATGTTGTTGCCGGTACCAAAGGCGTTGGCGCCGATGGTGCGGGTGGGGTGTGGATGCCCTATGGTGGGGGTGGGAAGGGTTTATCTAGTAGGCGGTGAGAAAGTGAAGATCAACAAGATTGAAGGAGAGAAATCAGTTAAATGTTGCATAGATAATGCCACGGTTGGAGTCTAACTAACTACATGATAAGTGGGCTTATAGGGGGTGTTCATATTAAATTTTGCTAATGGTTTTTGACTGTGGCTTATAGCTGGAAATGAATAACAGTGGATGAAAGAGGCAACTTTAAAAAGAGGGAGCGAGGGGTGGGGAAAGTGAGAGGGAGATACGTTCGTATGACGGGAGCGAGAGGAGTGGGGTGCATAATGCACCTATGACCACTACCTTATCCCTGGAGTGATACAGTAGTGAGAGGAGTGGAGAAGCCGCTTTCAGAAACTGAGTGTTCGTATTAGTTTTTGCCTTTTCTAAACAAAAGTCAGAAGCAGAAACTAATATGAGCAGAGCCTATAGTTATAGACTTTCTAAATTTTGATCTGTGTGACCTCTCGTTTACTAAGACTTTTTGTTGTTGGGTTTAACGATGATCCATCAATAGTTTGCATTGTGTGCATCGTGTATGTGATTGTATTTAACTGCTTTTGCCGAAAGCTTAACGTAAATTAGTACCATCTCCTTTCTTTTTTAAATATCGTTTTGGAATAAATGCAGTCAACTGAATAAAATTTTAACCGCTAGTACACACAAAATTATTTAGATTTGTTATGTGAAAATGTTATTACTCTCTCTGTTTTGTAATATTTATTCACAGCCCACAACACACACAGAGTAAGAAAGCACTAAATCGAAGAAAAAATAATAACAAATGATCATATATATATATATATATATATATATATATTACCACTTAACCTTTTTCAAATTATTTAAATAAGGGAAGAAAGTGAAGGTATTGCAATAACTACACTTTTGATTCATTCGATGAATAAATATTTTAAAATAGAGACTTTTGATATCATGGACAAACATAGTGATACGGAGAGTAGCAGATTTATCTCATTATGCTTTTCATAACTGTTACTGACATTAATATGAAAAGGCAATGATCAAAATGTATATTAAAAACTGTATCATTGCCAAAACAACGAGTAAGAAAAGAATAGCTCTAGCGTACATAAATCAAATCAAATCAGCTTTCTTCCGAGAAGCAACATAATATAATATAGGAGTACGTAGTGGCACAGAAGAATTAATTGTGCCCTTTTGCTGTAGCCGTAGACATATGCTCTTTTGGAGTGGTAAATACAAATTTTATTTTGGAACCATAAAGGCTTCTTTGCATGGACTATGGGACATGATCAACCAGGATCCCGGCCCAATCCATACGACAAACTATCGCCATGGCAATTTTTTCTGGCCAACTTCTGAGTGTTTGGATGTGGCCGAGGGTCGGAGTTTTCCAGCCCGTCCCGGCCCATTCAGATCCATGGGTTTAACAAATTCGCCAAGATCTCTTTCAATTGCAAAATTTTATAGGAAGAATAGCAATCACTATAGTCCCCAACGGATCCATCCCTACATGCCAAACAAGGCGAAGTATGGACTAGTAATAACAAAGTTAATGCTTCGTGTGGAATGCGGGAATTAATTTTCCGTGATTGTTTTCCCGATGAAATGAACTGTTTACTATGAAATTTTCATGTGTTCCAGGCATGGCATAAAGTAGCTAGTTTCGGTTACAATACAGTGAACAGCACAGAAAACATGTGGTAATTCTGCATGCTGGAAAGATTGCGCATGCATACTACCCACGGATCGACTAGCCCTCTCATAACTAAATTCCATCATATTCAGTAAGCACAATCACCGGTTGCTTCTCTATGTGAAACGGTCCCTTAATATAGTTAGCAAAGTTGTTAGCGGTGAATATGAAATAATCCTACGTCCACAAGTGCCCTTGCAACTGTGTTACATTTTCGTTCATTTGAAAGTACTCCTACCATACAATATAAGTTCAGAACATGTAACTAAAAAAACATATTATTTAAATAATATTTAATAGAATTAGATCTTACTTCTATTAGATAGATATAGTATACTCTTTCTATTAGAGATAAATATAATCTAGTTTTATTTAATATTACTTAAATAATGTATCTCCTAAACATGCATATCGGATTTAAATTGCGGGACAGAGAGAATAGTATACTAGTATAAGGGCATCTGTAGTGTATATAACCCAAAGGGTCTTAAGGTGGGTCCCATCTAAACCTTAAGACCAACTCCATAGTGTATATAACCCAAGGGGCCTTAAGACGATCCCACTTGGCAGATAAAGAAAAATTATATTTTAATGCTTGTGGTCAGGTCTTTAGCTTGAGGACCAGTCTTAAGCTTTTTTTGCTTAGGGTCTGCTTAAGGTCACCCCTGTAATGTATAAGGTTGACCTTAAGGTGGCTTAAGACCTCCTCTTTTCATACACTACAGATGCCCTAAGTAGTTGAAAGAAGCTGATTATAAGCATAGTTTTAAATCTCCGGCTATAGCTGCCGCTATAGCCCGCTATAGCTGTTTTAGACAGATGAAGCTATTTGAGTCCATGTATAATTTAGCCGCTATAGCCTCATTTAGCTCCGCTATTAGCTGTTTGAGAAGTCATCCGCTAAACGTCATAACCGGAGATTTAAAACACTGATTATAAGTAGTTCAAAGAAGCTGATAAGTCTGATAACAAACATTAGGTTCTAAGCTAGAGAAGCACGCCACAGGTTGCAGTCACAAAGCGGGCAGCCGCCGCGGCAGGACCAGCAGAACGGAGTATGCTGAAATACAGCTTAGGATTAGCCTCAAATGCCGAGCGAAGGATCATGAGGCCGCCGCCACCTGGAGCCTTCATCATGGCCCCGGCCACCGCACCAGCGGGCGAGCAGAAGAATTTGAGGTACAAGACGACCGCGACGGTGATGGCGATCTTAGCCTCCGTTGGGATGCTGAAAGCCAGGAGCTCCTCCACTCCGGGGATGCTGCGCACCAGTGCCAGAGCATCCGCGGCGCTTGACCCAAAATCCGACAGCGCGGCCACCTCTTTGCGCACACTTTTCGGGACGACGTCCAAGCAGGTCCCTAGGGCGGCTGAGGCAGAAGAAGCACCGGCACGGAGCAGCTGTACCACCTCCTCCAGCTTCCTCTTCGCCGGTGCGGCTGCGTCACTGCCGAACAGGCGCCTCACGATCTCCACGACGCTGCGGCTGGCGTCCGCGGCGGCGCTCTTCACGGCCTCGTAGGCCGAGGCTGCGGCCGAAGCAGCTGCGCCGAACAGGCTAGCCACGTATGTCTTTGAGGCCTCCACCCCTTCAGTGATGGTCGCGAGTTCCGCGGACACCGCAGCACTGATAGCACTATTCCAGATCCGGCAACTTTGCCAACTGAAGAAGACGCCAGTGTTGCGACTGAAGAAGACGGGCGTATTGAAGCTGAGAGTCGAGCGCCCAGACCCGTGCGAGTGCGCCGGCCCAACTCGTTTGTAACCGGCCCAGATTGGCTGTAATAGGAGAATACTTAAGAGAGTACGGGAGGAAGAGAGAGCATGAGGATTGTAACAACTTTCTGAACTCCTGCCTTACCGATTCTATCTTGTCTTCCTCCTACTTCTTCTTCTTGCCCATGCTACGCTAACAAACTGGGATCAGAGCTACCTGGGTTTAGCTGGTTACTACAGGAAGTTTGTCAGGCACTTTGGTATTATTGCAAAGCCACTGACCGAGCTACTGTGCAAGGATTCCCCTTTTCTATGGAACGGTGAGCACGACATGGCTTTTCAGCGTCTGAAGCAAGCTCTCAGTTCCTCTCCTTGCCTGGCTCTCCCTGATTTTACTCTCCCATTTCACATTGAGACTGATGCTTGTGCTACTGGAGTGGGGGCCGTTCTTCTACAGAATGGACACCCTTTGGCTTATATCAGCAAATCCCTGGGTCCCAAGAATCAAGGGTTATCAACTTATGAGAAAGAGTACTTAGCAATTTTAGTAGCTGTGGAACAATGGAGACATTATTTATTACAAGGAGAATTTTATATCCATACTGATCAAAAGAGTCTGATCCACCTCAATGAACAGAGGCTGCACACACCTTGGCAACAGAAGGTGTTTACCAAATTACTAGGTCTTCAGTACAAGGTAATATATAAGAAGGGAGTAGACAACACTGCTGCTGATGCCCTTTCTCGTTGTGTAGCCTATGATCAGCTGTTGGCGGTGACTTCAGTGCAACCACAGTGGCTCCAGGACATTCAGCAGAGTTATGTGTCGGATCCAACAGCCCAACAACTCCTGACTCAACTCTCAGTCAATTCGGGAGCTGACCCTCACTACTCCTTAGTCAATGGTATTATCAAGTATAATGGTAAGATTTGGTTGAGCGATAATGCAGAGCTCCACAGTAGAGTATTCGCGGCATTACACTCTAGTGCTTTGGGAGGACATTCTGGAGCTCCAGCTACTTACCATAGAGTCAAACAACTTTTCTATTGGCCTACAATGCGGGCTGATGTCTGGTCCATGGTTCGTTCTTGCGCTATCTGCCAGCAAGCTAAGCCTGACAGGAACAAATACCCCGGACTCCTTCAACCGTTACCAGTCCCCTCCTCTGCCTGGGACATCGTTTCTATGGATTTTGTCGAAGGGTTGCCCTCATCTGGATCCGCCAATGCTATTTTGGTGGTTATTGACAAATTCACTAAATTCGGTCATTTCCTGCCGTTGCATCATCCTTTTTCAGCCAATACCGTAGCTCGGCTGTTTATGGATCAGGTATATCGTCTTCATGGCTTGCCCACAGCAATTGTTTCTGACAGAGACCGTATTTTCACTAGTGCCTTTTGGAAACAATTATTCAAGCTTGCGGGGACAGAGCTTCGGATGAGTACCGCTTATCATCCTCAGACTGACGGCCAAACAGAGCGCCTGAATCAATGCCTTGAGACTTATCTCCGTTGTTTTGTTCATGCGTGTCCAACTAAGTGGAAGCAATGGATTTCTCTCGCCGAGTTTTGGTATAACTCCAGCTTCCATTCAGCTCTCGGCCGCACCCCGTTTGAAGTGCTGTATGGCTATTCCCCTCGGTACTTTGGGCTGTCTCCAGACCTTGTGGGCGCCACAGTTCCAGATCTGAATGAGTGGCTTTCTGAGCGTTCATTGATGCAAGATTTGGTCAAGCAACACCTTCTCCGGGCGCAAGAACGTATGAAGCGCCACTCTGATAAAAATTGTACTGATCGACAATTTCAGATCGGCGATTGGGTCTTCCTGAAATTACAGCCCTACGCACAAGCTTTAGTTGCTCGGCGCTCCCATCAGAAGTTAGCATTCAGGTTCTTTGGTCCATACAAGATTGTTGATCGTGTTGGTGCTGTGGCATATAAGTTAGCTCTGCCCCCTTCGTCGGCTGTGCACCCCGTCTTCCATGTGTCACAACTCAAAAAGTCACACGGCGCCGCACCGGTAACAGAACTATTGCCTTCTCCTGATGTCGAGTTTCAGGTACCGGAGCAGATTTTGCAGCGCCGCTGGACGTCTGGCGATCACCCGGTGGAGCAAGTGTTGATCAAGTGGTCATTGATGCTGGCTTCCCTTGCTACTTGGGAGTCCTATGAGCAGCTTTGTTAGCAGTTCCCTCGCGCTCCGGCATGGGGTCATGCCGGTTCTCATGGGGGAGGGAATGTTAGCACTATTCCAGATCCGGCAACTTCGCCAACTGAAGAAGACGCCAGTGTTGCGACTGAAGAAGACGGGCGTATTGAAGCTGAGAGTCGAGCGCCCAGACCCGTGCGAGTGCGCCGGCCCAACTCGTTTGTAACCGGCCCAGATTGGCTGTAATAGGAGAATACTTAAGAGAGTACGGGAGGAAGAGAGGGCATGAGGATTGTAACAACTTTCTGAACTCCTGCCTTACCGATTCTATGTTGTCTTCCTCCTACTTCTTCTTCTTCTTGCCCACGCGACGCTAACAAGCACTCGCAGCTTTCCACTTTACAACGACGCCCAAGCAGGACCCAAAATTCGACAGCGCGGCCACCACTTTCCGCACACTTTTCGGGACGACGTCCAAGCAGGTCCCTAGGGCGGCAGCAAGGGCGGCTGAGGCAGAAGAAGCACCAGCAAGGAGCAGCTGTACCACCTCCTCCAGCTTCCTCTTCGCCGCAGCGGCTGCATTGCTACCGATCAGGCGCCTCACGAGCTCCACGACGCTGCGGCTGGCATCCGCAGGGGCGCTCTTCACGGCCTCGTAGGCCGAGGCTGCGGCCGAAGCAGCTGCGCCGAACAGGCTGGCCACGTATGTCTTTGAGGCCTCCACCCCTTCAGTGATGGTCGCGGGTGCCGCGGAAGCCGCGGCACTCGCCGCTTTCCACTTCACATCGACGCCCACAAGCTTGCAAGCTGAACCCCCCATCGATCGCTTCGCCGAGGGGCTGGGCGGCTCGGTTTGCTACACTATTTGATCTGTTTTGTTGTGTTTGAGTTTGCCACGAGGAGATCAAGATGGGAGTGTGATTTATAGCGCATAAGGGAGTGCAATATGCATGCAGTACGGCGCATAGGAAAAATGCAAGCCTAATGAAGCAATCATTAATTAACGCTATTAGAGCAAGTTTAATAGTATAGATAGCTGCTACCTCCAATACATTTCCATGTCATCAAAAGGTAAGATGCAGCCAACTCATACAATAAGCTGGCTATAAGTTGTCTCTACAAGAGCTCTCAATCATTTAATACATACATGGGTATTGGTCATTTAATACATGCATGGGTATAGCAGTTAGTTCTATTGGTACATGCATGGATAACGCCTCTTTTCCTGTGCTATAGCCTGACTCTTGCATGGGAGCCGGCTTGGCTCTCTCTCTCCTTTTCTCTCCCCTCCACATAGGACTATGCTGACATGGATTCTCTTATAGCTAGCACAGTCAGCCTTATTAAACTTGCTCTTATGATTCCAGGGAAAGGGAAACTACGCATATGGGTAGTCGTGCTCGTGCAACCGTTGAACGCCCAGTCCCTCGGTCTCGAGGAGAGCAAGGGTTGGAGGCTGGATGGAGCTTGGAAATTGGAACGTTTCTACAGCGGCAACGCAACATTGGGATCATATCCAAAATCAATTCGACTTGCTACATAGTCTTATTCTTAGGGTATATAAAATGGCATAGATAACTATTATCTATAATAATACTTATATCATCTATAGATGGTACAAAAGACAACTCTTATAAGGGCATGTAAAATGGTATAGACAACTGCTGTCTATAATATCCTCCATGACATCTATAGACGGTACTAAAGACGACTCATATAATAGGTTGTCTTTTTACATGTCTCTATAGATAACTTATTTATGATACAATTGTTTTGTTTGCCGTATTACAGTCGATTACTGCATAATAGACGGCCTAATTCTCTTTGCTCCCTCTCTCTCCTCCCATCATCTTGTATCATACGTGGTAAGATCTATAGACAGCTGACATCATATCATTGTATATAGCCTAATGAGTTATCTTTTTATGTCTATATAGATAACTTCTCCATATATAATGTCTTATTTATTGTGTTTTATAGTCTACTGCATGAGAGGTAGCCTAATTCTCTATGTTCCTTCTCTCTCATCAATATTATCTCATATCCTATGTGATAAGATTTACAGATAACTAGCATGGTACCATTATATATGCTTTTAGACTCCAATCACTACTCCCTCTAGTAACATATGTAAGTATGTTTCAACATGAGCACAAGAATTAAGGAGCTAGCTAAACTTGCCTTAACTGTGTGATAAATGATGTGAACTCACTCTTTTCTTCTCGTTAACAATGCATAAGAGCAGTCCCAGTGCAGACATTAAGATGGTTTCTTAGCAGTTAATGAGTCTGCCACATCAGCAAATTGATGAGCTGGTATGCTAATTAAAGAAGAAAGAGAAGGAAATCGTTTCCTTGTGGAGAAACGGTGTCGGCTCGTCGTCCGATACCGAAGAAACGCTGTGTTTTAGTGCTGTACTACTTCCATCGTTTCTATCTTCTCCCTCCCGGATCGGCTGCGCAGCTGCGCCTCCACCGCTGAAATCCCACCCCGCGCCCTAACCGTCCCGTGCCTGCTCCCCGTGCCGAGCCCGCTCCTGCGCAAGCTTCCTCTCGGCGCCCCAATCCTTCCGCGCGCGCTGCTTCTTCCTGCGCCCATCCTCTCCTTCGCTGCTTCTTCCCGCGCCGTTGCTCGACGCCCCAATCCTTTCCCCGCGCGCTACTTCTTCCCGCGCTCCGGTGCCCCAATCCTCCCCAGCGCGGCTTCTTCTCGCGCCACTTATTCTCGCGCCCTAATCTTCGAGCGCCACTTCCCGCGCCGCTGCTCCCAATCCCGCGCTCTTCGACTACACTCTCTCTCCTCTCTCCAATCTTCTTTACTCCCAATCTAAGTACCAGACCACATCCCCAACCAATTTGCAACCAGATCCGTGACCAACCACATCCCCAACCAATTTGCAAAGATGAATCTATCGAGAAAGAGATGTCTACAGCAAGAGAAGGGATCATGGAACGCCAATTTGAGTTTCAAGAAAGGTTGTGCTGATTCTCCATGTGTTGGTCCTTCTCCAGGCATGGGTTCCTCTACCGCAGAGCTCCTGGCGCTGCTACTGCAATGGGTGATCCTAACGCTGCTGCATGGCCTACAACCTCTGAATGGTAATTACTGAACATCTTGTCCATTGATTTGACATATGTTAGCAAGATTATATGAGCATGGCAAGAACAATGGAACAGGTGCTGCCAAGCATAAACTATCTTCTACTCTTTGTGATTAGTACTTTGATTCATCTTTTGTCAAAGAGAAAGAAAGAAATCATTTATGTTGTGAGCTTAAGAGAAGAAATCTACAAGTACAGTTGTGTCTGTTTTTGGGCCCTAATATTTATAGCCGACACTTTGATATTCTATTAGATTACTGCTCATGTTGGAATCAATTGATATTAGTACTGCTGTTCTATCTAGCAGCATTTCGAAATGATTTGTTTCGATAGAGAACTAATCATCATTAGTTATTTTAAATTGTACAGTAGTATTATCCTAAATTTAGAATGTCCAAGAGATCTTTATCAGATGCAACTATATTTGAGGAGCATCTTTCCTAGTATGCAACAATCAAAAGCAGAGTGCATATTTATACTATAGAAAAGGCCTGATATTTTTGTCTGATCTAAACTTCTACAATATAATTATTTATCTTTTTTCTCTTTTCCAGGTTGTATCCACCGGGTGGATTCATGAATTATTTACAGAGGCCAAATCCATTTGTTAACTATCCTAGTGGAAGTCAGCTTCCAGAAAATTCTCATTTTGTTGGAGCTACAATAGGGCAGAGTACAATTAATGACAGCATCACCAACTGAAAGTGTCTTTGAGAAAGAAGTTGCAGATGAACAGATGGGATCACAAGAGAAAGACACAATTGACATTGATGATGATGATGACACCCTGCATCCTGCTAGGACTGGCAAGCGATTATATTAGTCAAAGGAAGAAGACAGTAGATTGGTAAGTTAGCTATCCAAGTTTCTAAAAGTTGTACTGTATTGTATATCAGTTTGGCATGTTACACTTCAGTAAGCAATTAATCTTTAGTACGTATGCATTAGTCTGTTAGCATTCCTAACAATTTTTTTGTTCTTTTCCTCAATGCAGGTTATCGCTTGGCTGCAAAATTCACTTGACCCAGTAGACGGAAATGATAAGAAGTCCGATAAATATTGGGCAGATGTTACTGCTACATACAATAGCACAACTAAAAGCAATCGTACTAGAAACATAAACCAAATGAAAATTCGTTGGGGTCGCATTAAGAAGCCAGTAAGTGAGTTCCAAGGATGATGGGTAAGAACCACTAAAGTCTATCAAAGTGGGAGGAGTGATGATCAACTGATGGATGAAGCAATGCTGTTGTATGCCTCTGAACATAATGAAAAGGATTTCACACTTGTTCATTTATGGAAGATATTACGAAATGAAAGGAAGTGGTCTGCATATGTGAAAAGGTTGAACAAGGAAAAGGAGAAGAGTACAACTATTAACCCAGCTCATGTCGTGAATGTGGAAGATGATCCAAATCAGCGTCCTATGGGGCATAAGAAGGCCAAAGATCTGCGCAATGGAAAACAGAAGCCATCAGTTGCTTTTTCTGCTGTCAGTGAGAAACTAGATAAATTCATTGAAGCAAACAATATGGCTAGGAAAAACCGGGAGAAGATCTCAGAAGTGTAGCAAACTTTGGCAGATAAGAAGTTAGAAGCAGCCAAGTTTGCTCATAAAGCCGCAAAGGAACAAACAAAGTGTAAAATGCTGGACACTTACAGAGAACTCATGTTTGCTCCTACAAGTCATCTTAGTGAAGAAGCCTTGGTTGAGAGAGGCAAATGTTTAGAGAGCTTGAGATTGAGTTTGTTTTCTAAAGATGATTAAGGTACACTTACTGAGAACTTGTTTTTTGTGTTATTTTACACTAGTGTGAACAAGTTTGTGCTAGGAACTAGGGTGAACAGATGTGAACCTTTTTCTTTTCTGCATGCACATGTGAACTAGTGTGAACTATAGTAGTGGTGTGAACTGCAGTAGCAGTGTGAACACCAGTAGCAATGTGAACTCCAGTAGTTTAGTCTACAATATATATATACATGTACACTCACCTCCATATGCCCGTACACTGCTTTCACCTTACTTCCCTGATGGCACACCAACCTAAAAATCCTCCACCAAATGATTCTGATCCTCATGATGAGGATGGCCACATAGATCCAGAGGAGTTATACACACTGGAAGATTTCTCACTGCAACAAGAAATATTGGAAGAGCTACAAGATCATATGGTTGCTGAGTTGAAGGCTGACATTGAAGTGCTGCAAGATGAAGGGAGGAGACGTAGCCATGGTCCAAAGAGATATGTGTCTAGACCTCGTGAAGAAGCTAATCAACGGTTAATGGAGGACTATTTCTCGTCGACTCCTATCTATAATGATACAATCTTTCGTAGAAGATTTAGAATGAGAAGGCCCCTCTTTATGCGCATAGTTGAGGCCCTAGGTGAGTGGTCTCCATTTTTCACCTTGAAACTAGATGCTATTAAACGCCCAGGGCTCACACCAATTCAAAAGTGCACAACAGCGATTAGACAATTGGCAAATGGTAGCCCTGCAAATCAACTTGATGAGTATATCAAGATTGGAGAAAGTACTGCAATTGAGTGCTTGAAGATGTTTGTCGAGGGTGTGATTGAAATATTTAGAGCAGAGTATTTGCGACGCCCCACAGTTCAAGATGTTGAACGCTTAATGCATATCGGGGAGCGTCGTGGGTTCCCTGGCATGCTAGGGAGTATTGACTGTATGCACTGGCATTGGGAAAGATGCCCCTACGCATGGAAGGGAATGTATACCCGTGGTGATCACGGTGTTCCTACAGTCATTCTAGAGGCAGTTGCCTCGCATGATCGCTGGATATGGCATGCGTTCTTTGGTGTTGCTGGATCCAACAATGATATCAATGTGCTTAATCAATCTGATTTGTTCATCGAGCAGCTGAGAGGAGAAGCTCCTAAGGTGCAGTACCTTGTCAATGGAAGGGAATATAACGTTGGTTACTACTTAGCAGATGGCATATACCCAGAGTGGGCTGCTTTTGTTAAATCGATACGCCGACCACAATCAGCTAAGCATAAATTGTTTGTAGAACATCAAGAAGGGGCAAGGAAGGATGTTGAATGTGCATTTGGAATTTTGCAATCTCGCTTTTGTATTTTGCGTCGACCAGCACGTCTATATGAGCAAGGGGATCTTGAGAATATCATGCTAGCTTGTATAATCCTTCACAACATGATAATCGAGGATGAGAAGGATATAGAGCAGATTTCTCTCAATTTGAACGAAGAAGGAAGCACCTCGACAGTTGAAGCACCTAGCATAACTCATGGAGAAAATCCAGAGATGGAAGAAGTACTCCAAAGGAATGCCACTATTTGTGACCGTACTGCTCATAAGCAACTTCAATCAAATTTGATTGAACATATTTGGCATAAGTTTGGGATTACAAATTAATGGTACATATATGGTTTTTTTTGGCTAAGTACCCATTGAATGGATCTAAAGCATTACATTTTTTAAGCGATATATAAATTTGGATTATTAATTTTGACTATGTCTATTGTTTTTTTTGCAGCTTATTACTTATCAAATTCCATCACTTATATTGGGAGTTGATGCGGAGTTGGAGTGGAGCTGGATAAACAAGAAGTTCATGATTACCTAAATATTACCTAATATTAGTGTCGTGCCTACATTTATTATTATGGTTATTGTAATGCTTCGGAACCTAAATTACTTTGTTATCACTGTGGCTGTCTAGTAATCACTATGAATGGTATGACTTTACTTTATGCTATATATATGCATTCGGAGCCTTTGGAATGTATGGCAAAACCACATGTGAATGAGATGATATCAGTTTTGTTTGTATTGAGCATGTGTGGAGCAAATTATTATACGGCAGTAGCAAGTGGCCACAATTTGGCCAGACATGAGGTGGTCACGGCTGAACATTCTATGATCATTACTACTTGCAAATAGTCATTAATGTTTTTTCTCGATAGAAACTATTGTAGAAACTAAGCATTGGAGAGGTAGTGTCTATATGTATAGTTATTGCTCTCTCTCTCTCTCTCTCCTCTAGAAACCATTCATAGAAACTATGCACTGGGACTGCCCTAACATGCAAATACTCTCACCAGTATTCATTGATGGACTACAACATTAGTGCACTAGTTAATAATTTTGGTTAGTTCGATTGAGCGAGTGGGGTTGGGAGTATAAAAAGACTAGGTATGGGAAAAATTAGTAGTTTAATTAGAATTAGGTTGAAGTAGATATGGGAAATGGAGACACGAAAAAAACTCATTAGTGATGGAATTAAGCAAGGGTAAAATTGGAACAAAAAAAGCAAAAGTGTAAAACTTTGAAAGCACCCTTATTTTTACTGGACCTAACCATCATATTTAAATTTCACCAAAAATTAATTAAGTAACAAATAATACAATTACAACTAACTAAATTACATGAATGACCAATAGATGGGAGAAAATCTCATAGCATTCGAATACTAAAAGAACATAAAGTGACAAAATTAAACCATAAAACAAGGGTACAACATTTATCAAAATACATCGTATATTCTCAAATGCATACAATATAAAATTAATTACACATCAGAGTGGTAAATTAAGCCGTTGGTGCCATAGGGAGTGAGTCTGTGCCGAGTATCTACACTGGAAAACAAACCAAAAATCTAAAGAGAGTTAACTAGAAAATAATCAGTAGAAAAGAAGATTGTTGTCAGAACCCGTTCGATTTAGAACATTGAATCATAGCGCTCATCGAGATGACCTCAACAAATTGAGTAAGGTAAACAGCAAAGGAAACGGGACTAAGTTTTTACCTTGGCTCATGGTGGCGACGGTCGAACCGTGGATGGCCACCTATGCATGCTCAGCGGGTTATGTCATGCTCCTAGTGCATGTAGAAACCCCGAGCCTCATCACGGCTTGCTCAACCATGGGACTACGTCCACTACAACAAAATAGTACCTAGGAGACATTTTTCTTTTGACGTTTTTATATTTGTCTCTACTAGAAGCATATGATGTATAAAGACACTTTTTAAGACATTTTACAAGTTGTCTCGGGTTAATACAGTAGTTCCCTATTTTTATCTATTGTATGGAAAAAATTCCCTAATCCACTGCCCTAAAACGCTAATCCCATCCCCCTCCCTGCACCCTTCCCACGCTGCACCGCCCCCTCCCGGTCTCCTTCCTACGCTGCCACCTCCCGCTTCTGCAAAATGGGTGCTGGGCCATGCTATCCATTTGGCCAGCACTGGTTGTAGGACAGTGTTGGAGTTCATTTGAATTTACATTAATTTTCTAGTATTTATTCAAATTTCTGCGCGTTCGAATTATTACACTACGAAGCACAAGAAGAGCAGCAGAATGAGCAAGACCAGGATCCTCAAGACCAGACCATTTGTGAGCAAGGTGAGTCATCACTTTGATCATTTTGCTCCTATATTTCAAATGTAAGTTATTTCAATTTAAATTATTAAAATGCATCCTTTAAATTTTATTAAGCAATTTATATTCGCCATAGCTCATAGTTAAATCCCTAGGAATGACTGCTTAATTATTCCTACTCCTTGTCCTTGAACTTAAAATCTTGTCACCCTAGGATTAATTATTAACTTACTGGTACTAAGTCCATACATAAAATTCCATGCTTAGTCTTGCGTAGAAACTCGGGGCCTTAATTTGCCCTAACATCTATTCAAACATGAATACGCCCTAACATCTATTCAAACATGAACACTGGTTTTGGGCAGTCACTGGTGGACAGTGATTGGTATGTTGTAAACTCGACTATTTTACACTTCCAGAAATCCTTAACTTGCTTAAATGTCTAGGCAGATGATAAGAGAGACTGGTGTTGATGATAGTACGAGAATGGGCGGATTGTGGAAGAATCGTCCAGATAACCCTAAGGACTTCATCTAGTACCTTCTTTCCAATATAAAATAGTACAATCATAAGTCTATAATGGATACAATCTAGCTAACCAATTTACATCGACCCAGTGTGGGCTGCGCCATTGGTGTGAACACATGCAAAGGGGAGGGCCTTTGGTGTGATGGCACAAGAGAGGGCTTCTAGAGGGGTGGTCGTACCCCACAGTGGTGGAAACCTTAGTGGGTGTGGCATCACTGGAAAGATGCACTATAAAGAGCTTGTGGTGACCTTTTTGATCTACATGTCTATGAAAACATGTGGAATATAATAAGTTGATTGTCTCTTGTGGGTAAAATGTGCGACCTCTACAAAGTAGAAATTGTTCGAACAACCATGCTCGTGGTCATGGGTGGTCATAGGAACCTACTGGAGTTAGTTTTATTAACCTTGTGGGTGAAAGAAAAACTGGTTTGAGTTGTCCTGAGTGGTCGGACCCAGTGATGGGCAGATATAATGATGAGAAACTAGCATTGGATGCATGAAGCCATATAACAGTTGGTAGAGCCTGCATTGTTATTAATATTGCAACCATTCAAGCATTTTAGAAAATTGATTTCAGTTAAAATTGCTAAGTCATAGGAATTTCTATTATTCGTAATTGTCAACTAAGGCATTTAGCAAAAGAACCCTAGCCAAACTTGTTCAGCCCTCCACCTATAATAATGTATTCTGTGTGTTGGCTCGTAAAGCACGGTTTGTTTTGGTCATA
This sequence comes from Dendrocalamus latiflorus, assembly GCA_017311315.1. NCBI lineage: Eukaryota > Viridiplantae > Streptophyta > Magnoliopsida > Poales > Poaceae > Dendrocalamus > Dendrocalamus latiflorus. The sequence goes on along the minus strand of CM029622.1, from coordinate 14,702,281 downwards.
CTCATTTACTCAATTAACTCAGAAGTGGTGGAGCAAGACCCCTACTTCATCACGATGCTCCAGGTCTTGATGGTGAATAAGATGGAGGAAACAAGAGCAAATGTTAGTATTACAGTTTTACCCCCAGTCACCTGCCTGAGGAAGATTATAGCCTCACCTTTTGCTTATGAAACCCGTTTTCACTTTTGTATTGTAAGTATTTGGCCTAGACGACCCTTTATGTAAAAACTCTTCAATGTGGTATATGTGAACTTTGATGTGTAATAATAATAAATGGTATGGTCTATGTGATATATATGAAATAATTTAGCAATATATCTGTGAGCACTATCTACTGATCCAGGAAATAGTACGGTGGAATCACAGAGAATTCTGGATTGGCAAAATCTGGATCCAACAATGTAGGTGCATGTACAAACGGTTTTGATTTTTTTCCAATATTGTACTCTGATTCTTCGAGTGATAACATAAGCAACTTCTCTTTTTTTCCATTGCTCTTTGGTTCACAATCAATCATGTCTTTTGTCAAACTATATACATGCAGTAGGACTCTCGTGTGAGCTTATCATGCCATATGGCAACATAAGCCAGTCAACCTAGCTCATACAGGAAAAAAATGCTACCTACTGGTGCAGTGAACCTACCTAAAAAATTTGGTGAGCAAATATTGCTATGAATTTCCAACATATCAAAAATCAGTAAGCAATCGAATTACCCATGGCTTGCTTTTTAGGCCTACTGGAAAGCTAGATAGGCGATCGACCTCATACTGGACTACTACAGAAAGCCAAATACTAGACGCCAAATCACAGACGGTTTGACAAAACCGTCTGTGACCAACACTAACAAAGACGGTTTTAATTTGGACACCGTCTGTGTTGATAGCGTCGGAAAAAAACGAGTATCACAGATGGTTCTTACCGATAAACCGTCTGTGATATTTTAGTAATCTGGAATTATCACAGACGGTTTTTTTATTAAAAACCGTCTGTGATAAGCTGATTATCACAGACGGTTTTTAATAAAAAAACTGTCTGTGATAATGGCTCTAGACATTTGTTGCGCCGCTCAGAACTACATTTGTCTTCATTTCGATCCAGATCTAGCCGGTGCTGCACTCTTTCGCTTAGGAGGCAAGTTAGGAGATTTTAGGCCAATTAATTTGGTGGGAGGAGACAGAGATTGAGCTTTGCAGATTCATACATTCCTAGGTGCTCTAGATATGGTTAGTAAAGAAATTTATTTTTCTTTGCATTACAATTTAGATCTAAGTTTTGGTGAGTGTTATTGAAGATGGTTTGCATCTACTTGACCATACATGATCAGTTCTCCCGTCACGTGGGAGGCCAAATTTGTCAAAATTGTTGGTTATATACCTTCAGCAATCGCTGGGGAAATAGCTGTTGTGTTTATAATATGAGTTAAGCTAACAAAGCCTCAATGCATGTGGTATATATGTAGTAATAATTAATTAATTTAATTTTTAATGCTAAGTTGTTATATATATACATAACGTAGGACCGAAGCTGGATGTATGCCGCGAACTATGTTAGTGAAGAGTACATTAATGGCGTGTTTGCTTTTACAAGAGCTGCCGAGGAGGATATGTTGAATAAGGGGGTGGAATATATGTACTGTCCATGCACTGACTGCGAGAATTTAATGATGTTTAAGAACCGAGGGCAAATTGAAGCGCACTTGATTCGGAGGGGTTTCAAAAAGGATAATACGTGTTGGACCAGTCATAGCGAAGTCAATGATCATATGCCACTGGATGACATCGCCGGTGAAGTGAATGACAAGCCGCCGGATGATGTCGATTGTTGTTCGGATTCGGATAGATTGCACGATGACAATCTAGATCAGATGCTTCGTGATGTAGAAAAGAACTATGATGCGAGAGAGTATGTTAAATTCCGGGGCTTGATGGAGGACTCGGAGAAACCTTTGTTCACGTGCTGCAGGTCAAAGTACACGAGGTTGTCGGCCGTGCTTGAACTGTTGAAATTGAAGGCATGCAACAGTTGATCCGACAAGAGTTTCACGGCGCTGCTAGGTCATTTAGCGGACATGCTTCTGGAGGGAAATGAGTTGCCTAAAACCACGTATAAAGCCAAGAAGGTTTTTTGTCCGTTAGAAATGGAAGTAAAAAGAATACATGCATGTCCGAACGACTGTATCCTGTACCGTAAAGAGTATGCAAACATGCATGTATGTCCGGTGTGCAACGCATCCCGATACAACCGTAACAATCAATCAAATGACGGCGAGGGAATAGAGGTGAAGAAAGGACCTCCTGCTAAGGTGGGATGATATTTTCCTATAATTCCCTATTTGAAAAGGTTTTTTGCAAATCCAAAGGAGGCAAAACTGCTGCGTTGGCACTCGGAGGAGCGCAAGAAGGATGGAATGCTAAGACACCTTGCTGATTCCGCCCAGTAGAGAAACATCGATAGGAGTTTTACAGACTTCGGTGTAGAACCAAGGAACATAAGGTTTGGACTGAGTACAGATGGAATGAATCCTTTCGGTAGCATGAGCAGCCGACATAGCACATGGTCTATAACTCTCTGCATCTATAACCTTCCTCCTTGGTTGTGTATGAAGTGAAAGTATATTTTGCTGTTGATACTTATCCAAGGGCCAAAGCAACCTGGGAGTGATATCGATGTGTACCTAGCACCGTTGGTGGAAGATCTAAAAGTACTGTGGAACGAAGGGGTACATGTATGGGATGCATACAAACGAGAGAACTTCACTTTGCGCTCCTTATTGTTTTGCACCATAAATGATTATCCTGTCCTTGGTAACCTATCGGGCCATAGTACAAAAGGTGCCAAATCTTGTACCCACTGTTTAGATGGTACCGAGAGTGTCTGAGTGAAACACTCACGCAAAACCGTCTAGATGCGTCACCGCCGGTTCCTTCAGAGGGCTTACCCATACCGCAAGATGAAGAAACAATTTGACGTAGAGAAGAAAGACGGTTCAGCTCTAAGGCATTTAAGGGGAAAAGAGGTTTATAATATGGTGAAGGATTTAGATGTTGTCCTCAGAAAGGGACGTAAATTGAGGGCTCATGAGAAGAACACTTGGAAGAAGAGATCAATATTTTGGGACTTACCTTATTGGGAGTGCCTAGATGTTCGACACTGCATCGATGTCATGCACGTAGAAAAGAATGTATGTGACAGCTTGATTGGTCTCTTACTGAACATTCGTGATAAAACAAAGGACGACGTCAACGCATGGCTTGACTTGGCTGATATGGACATCAGGCCTGAGTTAGCACCGACAAAAACAGATAATGGACGAATGTACCTTCCCCCTGTGTGTTACACTCTGTCCAAGGCCGAGAAAACAGAACAGTGTCAGTGCTTGCATGGTGTCAAAGTTCTGTCTGGTTACTCCGGCAACGTAAAGAAACTTGTTTTGATGCAAGATTTGAAGTTAAATGGCAAGAAGTCTCATGATTATCATGTGTTGATGACACAGATGCTCCCTACTGCAATTAGAAATATTTTGCCGATCAAAGTCCGAGAGACAATTATGAGGCTTTGTTATTTCTTTAACACAATTGCTTAGAATGTCATCGATCCCGAAGGACTAGATGCTCTGCAGGATGAGGTGGTGATGACTCTATGTCATCTTGAAATGTATTTCCCTCCTTTGTTTTTCGATATCATGGTCCATCTCATTGTTCACGTTGTGTGGGAGATAAAAATGTGCGGGCCCATATTCCTACATAGCATGTACCCATTTGAGAGGTTCATGGGAATTCTCAAGTCCTACGTATGGAATCGATCTCGGCCGCAGGGCAGCATCGTCGAAGGTTATGCAAGCAAAGAGGTCATTGAGTTTTGTGTTAATTATATAGCTCAGATTCAATCGATAGGTGTGCCTCAATCTCATCATGAGGGGAGGCTGAAGGGTATCGGAACTATCGAAAGGAAAGCAATCACTCCAGATATGGACACGTACACTCAAGCCCATTTCACGGTCTTGCAACACATGACTGAAGTGGCGCGTTATGTCGACCAGCACAAGGATGTGCTTCGGCAACAGAATCCAGAGCGGCCGGATGTTTGGATTGTGAGGCAACACAACAATCGGTTCAACCAATGGTTGAAGGAGCAAATCGCTAGGAACTCGCCAAGTGAGATGCTGACATGGTTGGCAAAAGGGCCAACATTTACAGTTGTGACATGGCAAGGATATGACATAAATAGGTACACATTCTATATACAGTCTCAGAATGTAAAGAGCACTAACCAGAACAGCGGCGTCCACATAGATGCGTTCAGTACCGATGGGTTGAGAAACTCGTACTATGGGTTCATAGAAGAGATTTGGGAGCTCGACTACGTGGTTTTCAATATCCCCTTATTTCGCTGCCATTGGGTGCATCTCCCACAGGTGAAGGTTGACAAGTACGGTGTCACTACCGTGGACCTCCAACGTGTCGGGTACAAAGACGAACCATTCATACTCGCCAACCAAATTATTCAAGTTTTCTATGTAATCGACCCGGCAAATAAGAAACGCCATGTAGTTCTTCATGGAAAAAGGAGAATTGTCGGAGTAGAGAATGTAGTGGACGAGGAAGAATACAATCAATTTGACGAGTTACCTCCTTTTAGAAATGGCATAAGGGTCGACGACGAACAACGTGACGAAACTAGTTACGTACGCATTGATCATCATGAAGGGCTAATTTTAAAAGGAATAAGCAAGTGGAATGAGAATGTGTGACATCTATGTGGGCATTTGCATTTATGTATATAACAATGCATGTATGTGATGTATATGTGAATTGGCATTTATGTATACAACAATGCATGTGTGTGATGTATTTGTGAATTTGCATTTACGTATATGTGAAAATGTGTGATATATAGGTGAATTTTGAGAATGAGTCATACAAATGTATCTCTTTGTTCATTGGGCTGTTGTAAAGAAATACACCCAGCTGTTGTAAAGAAATACACTGTGTGAGGTCTTATTGAATGCTGGTTGGTGTTTATATTAATAACTACAGCCGGGGGCAAAGGCTTATCACAGATGGTTCTAAGTTTAGAACCGTCTGTGATATTTATTATCACAGACAGTTCTAAGTTTAGAACCGTCTGTGATATCAACATTATAGACGGTTCTTAAATAGAACCGTCTGTAATAAGCCTTTATATATAACCCCCGCTAGGGTTTTGCGTGACAGGTATTAGCAATACCAACCACTTAGTCGCTCTCCCGAGCCCGTCGCCGTCCTCCTCCCTCGAGCCCGTCGCCACCGCCATCCCCCCGAGGCCGTTGCCGTCCCGCTCCCTAGATCTTTTTTCTAGGTTAAAAACGGAGGTCTAGATGATTTAATCTGGTCATGTGGCTAGCTAAGAAGTTGTATAAAATTTTGTGTATGTTCCAGAATTGGCATGGTTTGCTAGAATGTGGTTTGGGAGTCAAAAATATCATTGGAATTTAATAGTAATTGTACCAAAATGGAACAAGGCAATATACCTTGATTCCCTAAGTAAAAATAAAAAGAACTACAAAGTTGTCAGCCAAGTAATCGATAGGTAAGTACATTTTCTCCATACATACCTATATTGTACTATTTCTTTCCTTCCGAATGACTAAGGTCAACTTTTTCGAATCACACAGGGCGTTCGCGATGTACGTTGCAAAGGCAGGTGTCTCGACACAAGGGGCCAAAGGCCTGATACATGTTCGAAATTTTAAGGTATTCGTTATTACACATTAATTAATCCTATGCAACAGTTGGTAGTAATGCCTCTTGAATTAACACATTCCATTTTTTGTAGTGCCACCAACAGTCACCGGGCAACAGTATGGATTCTACGTTTGCTACCATATGAACCTACTCCTCGATTCCTCGAGGATCACCAATTCTAAGGTTTGTCAATCTTCCCATAATTACTTCATACTTATTAGGTTATATACATACGCACATTGATATTCCTATCGACAGGCTGCGTCCATCCCCTCAACTGCATTGAAATAGCCTGACCTTTCACAAATTCGAGGAGAGTGCACGTACTTTTTGGTGGCTAGAGTCATAAACTAAGATGGAGAGTTCCACAATGTATAATGATTTTTTATTGCTCTTATCACTCCGAAATCGAGGTCTCGCGAAAGGAACAGATCCATAATCAACGAACTTGTTAGGATGCACAAGTAATACTTGGATGGCAATTATGCACCATCCAAGTATTGCTTGTGCAGCCTGACAAGTTCATTGATTATGGATCTGTTCCTTTTGCAAGACCTCGATTCCGGAGTGATAGAGCAATAAAAAATGTAATGTTACCATCTAAGTGCAAATGCAATGTAGATCTTTTGTAATTGTGTATTTGTTAATTGATATTTTATTTTATTTCAATTAATTGATTTGCGAAATGGATGTTTTATGTTTGTGAAATGAAGTGCGATGTGAATTGGATGTTTTATGTTTGTGAAATGAATTGAGATATGAATTGGATATTTTATGTTTGTGAAATGAATTGAGATGTGAATTGTATGTATACATGTACATGTTGATCTGCTTGTTTCAGAGGGCATGGCTAGCATTTCTTGAGGCTAGCCAATAAACAAAAATAGATTTAGGGGTAGAAAAGAATATCATAGACGGTTTGTAACTAAAAACCGTCTGTGATAGCTGATAATCACAGATGGTGTTTTTAGTTAAAAACCGTCTGTGACAGCTGATAATTACAGATGGTTTTTAGTTAAAAATCATCTGTGATTATCAGCTACCATAGACGGTTTTTAGTTACAAACCGTCTGTGATATTTACACCACAGACGGTTCAAAAACCGTCTGTGATAACCTTCGATTATCACTGACCCATAAATTCAGACGGTTTAGAAAACCATCTGTGATGATATTTCTGAACCGTCTGTAATACGGTTTTCTGCAGTAGTATGCTACTCCGTCTGCTCTATTGTCAACATCCTGAACCTTATAATCTGTCCATATATTATTGAGATCACTATAATATATCCGATTGAACATCACTACAAAAACTCTTTTAGCAAATATCTGAAAAATGAAATTTCTACAATCTTCTTCAAGAAAGTACTAATCAACTAATACAAGTGGCACATCGCAACCACAGAATCAGCTAAAGAGACTTATACACAAAGTTGTAAGTTTGATGTATGTATACCTTTCAGGTGGACTAAATGTGCGATACATAGCTCAGACCAAGCACTGGAAAAGTGCGGTCATATTTGACATGGAGTAACATGGCATCACTGTTTTATTGCTTCATTAACATACTCATCCAATAGATCAGGACTCCAGATTAATCATCATTAAAAGGCATCATGGTCCAAACCATACAAGACAAACTGGCCTCACTTATGTCGACACATCATACAGAGAAATATTATGGACTCTCTGATCGTCCCTTCACCTCCCGTCTGAACACGTCCGTCCCTTCACCTCCCACCCCCCGTCCCTTCACCTCCAACCCCCGTCCGGATCCCTCCTCCTCGCCGTCGCCGGAGCGCGCCACCGGTCCCAGGTGGACACAAGGAGGGCGACGGCGGGGCTTTTCTCCCCTTTTCCCAGATCTACTCGGTGGTGAGCAGTGCTTGGGTCGAGGGCTCTCTGCTAGGGCTTGGTGGCTGCAGGACTTAGTGGTGTCGCGGCAGGCTCCCGAGCGGTGGCTCGTTGGCGGCCCAGCGGCGCGTGCGGGGGCGTGGGGGCGGTGGTGATGCTCGCGTGGAGCTGTGTCGAGGAGGTGCGGCTGTGCTCTGCGGCTCGGCCTAATGGCGGGCGGCGGCGGTCGTGTCTCGTCAGCGTCGAGAGTGACGGCCAGTGGCGTGCGTCTCCGGCGTGCTGGCGCCCGGATCTGGTTGAGATCGGGTCCGGCGGCGTTGCTAAGAATCGGCACGTAGAGGGTCGCCGGAGCCCGGCCTGGGTTTGGCTGGAGGCTGATCTCTGCGGCTGGCGTCAGTGGAGGAGGAAGGCGAGAGGGAGTTGGCAGCGGAAGAAGTCCGCGGTGGCCTGCAACGCCGAGGGGGCGGTGGCCGGTGTAGGCTCGGCAGCGCCCGAAGCCGCCGAGGGGGCGGAGGCCGGTGTCGGCTCGGCAGCACCCGAAGTCGCCGAGCGGCGGCAAGAACCAGTGGGAGCGAAGGGAAGAAGGCGTTGGAGCGGGTGGGTGGGCGCGCGGAGCAAGCTGGCGAGCAAGCAGGCGGAGCGGGTGGGCGCGCTGAAGCGCGCCGTTCGGCAGGTGGAGGAGGCCGACCAACGCCGGTGGTGGCGGCCGGGGTGCGGCAGGTGGTGCGGCTGCTGGGTTTGTCCTGGGAGTCTTGGCGCGGCTTTGCTCGAGCGGGAAGGCTTGGCGCGGCGATGGGCGACTTAGTGCGCCGACGGCCGTTGGTTGGAAGCGGTTCGTCGCGGAGTTCAAGGGTGGCTATGCCATGGCCTTGAGGCTTGCAGGACCCTGGTGTGTTGGTGGCGGTCTATTCTGTGTGGGGGTAATGCGTGGGTTGCTGTGGATGTGCGGGCGAAAGCCTTGCCGGAGTTCTTTCCGGTCTCGACAACTATGTCGCCTTCGGGCGCTATTTTCCTTCCTGGAGGGTTGTCATGGCACTCCATAGCCCTCATGTGTTATGTTCTCCAGGTGAAAGCTGTGTCTCGGTGAGGCGGGCGGCGTCGGCGACCCTCGTCGCCTTCTTGAAGACGTTGTCTCGGAGGTTCATCTTCACGCAAAGTAGACCGAAGGTGTGATGGCTCAGTTGGATGAGGATAGGGGCTTGGTTGAAAACAAGGACGGAGAAGAAGTTCTGAAACTTAGTCTTTCTAGCTTTTTCATAGTCCTTAAGGTCTCTTTCTTGTTGTTTAGTACTCGTCAGTGTTGACGCTTTGAGCCTAAGAGCTCGTGTAACTTTTGGCTGTATATATCCAAGTGGATATAGAGGCCGGATTTTATATCCGTTATCTAAAAAAAATCATACAGAGAAATATTAGAATTTTAAAAACACGTGGAAACAACATGTCGTTTAAACCAGACATGTCGAAAATGAAATAAGGATGCCCGGACTTAACAATACTAGTAAGGGATGGTCCTAAACATAGCAGATTTGTAGATACCTACATGCAGTGACTGCCCCCAAACTATTCTGCTGCCCTCCTCTATTTGCCACCTGCCTAGATGTATATTGTACTCTCGACATTATACTGCCCTCCTCTATTTGCCACCTGCCTAGATGTATTGTGTACTCTCTCGACATTATACTGTACTTCTCTATTTGCCATATGCCACCTACCTTCATAAACAATATAACAGACTATTGTTTCTATCAAGTTGTAAAATGGAAATATGTGCCCATAGTTCCCTACTCACAGTTTACAATTGGACAACACATTCTAATTCATTAGTCCAAGATGACAAATAGCTTTTAACCATTGTAGATAACAGCAAAACATGCATGCATGAAAAAAGAGCTTTATATTTCCATACATCATTGCAATTGAATGATCAGCTGACCTTGGAGCACTCTGGACCCAAGAGACGACATTTAGATCGGCACTTTGTGCAAGCGACCAAGTTAGTAGCCTTAGTTTCAGCTCCAAGTGATTCATAGATATATCATCTAGCTTGTCGAATGTGAAGATTCCTCCTTCCTAAGAGCAACTCCAACAGGGCCCCTACTTGAGCCCTCAAAACTCAAATTTGAGGGCTTGAGCCAAAAAACAAGCTCCAGCAGAGCCCCTACTAGAGCGCTCAAATTTGAGGAGGCCCTCAAATCACCCTCCCACCCCTCATTCCTAGGGCCCCCCTACTCCGGCTCTCATTTTTCAGCTTTCCTCGTTTTTTGTGGAACATTTGTGCTTTCAATTTAAATTCGGAACAAATTTGAATATTCGTATTTGAATTCGTATTTGAATTCATATTTAAATTCGGAATAAATTTGAATTTAAATTTGAATATTCGTATTTGAATTCATATTTGAATTCGGAACAAATTTGAATTTAAATTTGAATGTTATGTGATGAACTTTGTGCTTTCAATTTAAATTCGGAACAAATTTGAATTTAAATTTGAATATTTCGTATTTGAATTCGTATTTGAATATTCGTATTTGAATTCAGAACAAATTTGAATTTAAATTTGAATATTCGTATTTGAATTTGTATTTGAATTTGGAACAAATTTGAATTTAAATTTGAATGTTATGTGATGAACTTTGTGCTTTCAATTTAAATTCGAAACAAATTTGAATTTAAATTTGAATATTCGTATTTGAATTCATATTTGTGCTTTCAATTTAAATTCGGAATAAATTTGAATTTAAATTTGAATATTCGTATTTGAATTCGTATTTGAATATTCGTATTTGAATTCATATTTGAATTCGGAACAAATTTTAATGTTATGTGATGAACTTTGTGCTTTCAATTTAAATTCGGAACAAATTTGAATTTAAATTTGAATATTCATATTTGAATTCATATATTTAAATATTATCCCTCGTTGTGAAATCATAAATATTTTTATTGTGTATTGTGCTTTTGTCCCATACATATACATATAGTGTGTGAGGAAATAGAGGGAATTGAGAAGTAGGGGCTCTGTTTTGAGGGCTCCTGCTGGAGTGCAGCCCAGAAAACAGGGCCCTCAAAAGTAGGGGGAGCCCTCAAATAAAAAGTAGGGGCCCTGTTTTGAGGGCTACTGCTGGAGTTGCTCTAACTGAACCCACTTCTTTGCATTGTGAGCATGCTACCTTCTGAAGATCACCACACCTCTTGCATGTGGCTAATGACCTGCCAATAAATATTACATTTATTAAAGGAAAAAGTCTAGTTTACCGCCTAAAGTTTGATGGTTCTTCTACTTAGCTCCCTCAACTCTAAAACCAGGTATTCTACCCTGAATTTCTAAAATTGGAGCAACTAACACCTTAACCCGGTTTTGGAGGCGGTTTTGCAACTGTAGATGATGATGTGGACTGGTTTTGCCACTGTACATCACAGCTAGGCATACATGTTGTTGACTATGTGGTGGCAGCTCTATAACGGTGATGAGTATTTGACCTTGCTCTTGCATTATTGTCATTGGTTAAGTTTGATTTTTTTTTGTTTTGGAGTCTTTGGTTTTTTACTATCAGAGTAGCGGTAGTTTGACCGGCTTGGTATACGCAGTTAGACTGACCCCTGTTGAGGTGTGCTGATTTGTTGGTTTTTGTGGTATTAGTCATGGTGGGAGTCCGTACTAGTGTTAGTCATGACGTTTCTATGCATGCGTGAGTGCCATGGTGTGTCCATACATATATTTTGCAAACTGAGAGTCAAGTGCATGTCATTTATGCTCGAATAAATTGTTTTGTCTTTGTTGTGCAGGTTCTTGATGATTGGTACAGCCAGTGGTAAGATCGATGCTTGGTGGCCGTGGTGTGTCGTGTAAGTCCGGGTGGAGCACCATCTCAACCGAGAAGTATGGGAGAAAGACAAGCATCATGAGGAGGCAAATCGTGCATATGGTGTACCAATTGGACTTTGTGCGTTCCAAGTAGTGACAGTTCTCGAAGCAGACGGTAAGATCGAATACCACAATCAGGGGGTGACTGATTACCTCTGCTTTTGAAATCTCTAGGTAGTCGACGAAGGTTTTGATCGCTCGATGCTTAGCTACTCTCTAGATCGCCCAGCTTTGATCTTCGACTACATTGAACGTATTTCAAAATTGTCAAAACAGAAGCATAACCTCTTGATCACCTTCAGATGTAGTCATATGCTTTGATCCAACATCAAACACCAGCACTTTTTGAGCAAAACCAAGAACTAGATTGATTCAGGACAATGTTTATTACTGGATTTTCGTGAATTTACAAAGCGCCCTTATAAGCACCCCTAAAAGCCCAAGCCAAAACTAAAGCCTCTATTTCCTTTGCCAAAAACCTTCTCTAATCCACTAAAAATTGTACCTTAACCCATAGTCTCTCCCTACTTTTATAGTTTAATGTCACAAACTATGTCTACCTCAAACACGGACTCAAAACTTTATCTCTTCCAAAAATTAAGGGACCTGAAACCCTTATGAACACGGGTTTTATCCAATCTCTAAGTCTTCCCAGTTACGGACTCCTTCCATAACTCCTAACTAATCACATGATGAAGCCTTCAGGACAACACCTCTCATAGTCTCTCCATGCATCATCCATCTCATGTGTCAAAGCCTTCAGGACCGCACCTCCTATAGCTTCTCCACGCATCACCACTTTTGATCTCCACGTGCTCCAGCGTGAGCTCGACCATCTCGCGTGACATCCTCGATCGCCTGGACCTCAGATTCCTCATCCTAGTTCTGGTCCTCCTTGTCACCGACTATGATTGCCACCACGCCAACCTACACATGCAAAGACTAAAGAACATTTTCCCCAGCAAAAATTCTTCCCAACTTGATCACCATTAGTCCACACACTCATGCCATACTTTAACCAACCATCAAGATCAAACAGATCAGCCACAACCACAACCTCCAACACTTTCCAGAAAATCAACCTCAGACAACTCATTACGACTGGCTATGCCCTCCATGCAAAGTACGTCGCTAGCTCATCAAGTACTCGAAAATACAAGCACTCGGGAATTACTATCATTCCTCTCAAAACACTTAGAAAATGTATGCATTGTAGCACTCCTAGTTATGACTACCGAGTACCGAATACCACCATGGTACTATATCAATGACCGCTCAGTAAAACCAGCCTAACTGCCATGCATGCATAGGCTAGTCAGACCACTGGCCCATCAGACACGAGTACTCTAGGTACTCGAAGATCACTAGAATTGAAGTACTCGAAGCTTACGAGTACCAACCGGGAAGCCTATGACAACCGATCACAAAGCCTAAGGCAATTGATCACAAAGTCTAAGACAACAGGTCGTGAAGCCTACGACTGTGACAACAGTTCACGAAGTCTATGACTATGACAAAAGACTGTGAAGTCTATGTCTATGAGAAAACACTGTAGCTACGACCATCGAAAGGTACTGTAACTACGAGATTGCAACCTTCGACCAATTCACTGTAGCTCAGACAGGTTCACTGTTTCTTATGACTGGTTGACTATTGCTTACGACCGATTGACTATTCGAGGTCGAATCCTAACGTGGTTGACATGCCATGGTTTAAATGCCGTGGTTGAAACCTACCGTGGTCGTTGTGTCATGATCGAAAAACCGTGGTCAAAGCCTGATGTGGTCGACATGCTGTGGTCGATCTGTCGTGGTCGAAATGTCATGGTCATTCTGCCATCCTAAAAACCCTAGCAAGAATAGCACATTGATCAGAACTTTCACAAACACAAATTCTAATAGAATCCAAATGTCAATTATTCATTATCTTTAAATGCACGACCACCACATGGTCTAACAATGTCTCCCTTGATGAATATATTGACAACACCTCAAAAACTCTTGAATGAGAAAATTTACGAAAGAAAAAGTTCAAAGATGCAGACCATAGCCGAAGAGCAACCACAGTAGAAAGAGCTACAAACCATAGCAAAAAGCCGAAAGCTAAAAAAAACTAAAAGCTTAGAAAAACCAAAAGCTCAGAGAACTCAATGAATCCCCCCTCAACACAAGAGCAATTGAGAAATTTTGCTCCCCAATTTTTCCAAACTGAGCAAATTTTCTCCCCAATTTCTCCAAACTCCTCAATCTCTCCCAATTTGGCAATGAAATCATCAAGAAATCCAGAAAGAGAATAATTCTAAAAAGGAGTAATAAGAGTAAACATCTAGAAACTTTGTAGATTATCCAAGTCACTTTGCATTGATTTAAGAATGTAACCAAGCCATCTTTTTGAGTAGAGGTCCCTAAATCATATGAAGTCATATACCATATAGTAGGTCAAAAACAAGTCTTTAGCATGATTAAGTAAATTAGATCAATGGCAGGCATCATGACCATGACCAAATTGATCTATAAGAGCACCAAGGGATATCACACCGAAAAGAGTAAGCTTAAAAGTGAAGTAAACTTTAAATCTAGGCAAACTAGCAGCATCATATATCAACCTATTACTTCACACTCACTTTTTAAGCATGTGGCATGCTTGTAGCACACTTCTTTTCATGATGCTATCTTTGTAGCAGTCTTCTTTTAAATGTGGCATGCTTCAATCTTCTCCTTCTCAATTTTTTATTTTTATCATAACATGCCAACTCGAGTGAACATAAAAAGATTGTAATATGAAATATACGAACCTCATGACCAAGATTTAAAAGAGGACTCACAATCAAGCTAATCCTATTTTATGAACATCACAAGGTGCTATCTACAATCAATATGGTCAAAGTATTCTGCTATATCATGCTTTAGTTGAAACGTAGCAAATTGATTATAACCAGTCATGATCAAACCTATATACTATATGAATAAATGTGATAAAGAGAGCTCTACAACTCATTTGATCTCAATGGCTTGGACTTGATGTATTATTTGACAAGTATAATAAACAAAGGTTCTAAGATATGTAAACATCAAGCTTCCACATGGTCTCTAAGAAAATGACAGTGTGTTGCACCGGATTTTTAGCAATACTAATCACACTAGTGTTATCACAAAAAAGTGGTATACCATCCAATTCTAAGCCAAATCCTTAGGAGTAGTTGTCATCCAAAGCAATGAGATCAACAAGAAACAGCAACTACATATTCAGCCTCAGCAGTGGAAAGTGCAATTAGACAACTGTTTCCTAGAAGCCCATAAAACAAGAGATGTACCCAAAAAGTGACATGTGCCAGAAGTACTCCTTCTAGCAATTCGACAACCCCAAAATCCGCATCTGAATAAGCTTTAAGGGTAAGACATGAAGAAGAACAACACCATAAGCCAAATTCTAAAGTTGACTGAACATACCTAAAAAATTGTTTTATTGCTTAACAATGTGAAGCATGTGAGGAGGTTTGAAAGCGAGCACACAAACACGATGCAAAGTGTATGTCTGGTCTTGAAGCGATGAGATACAAAAAGGTGCCAATTATGCTTCTGTATTTCTTTTGATCAACAGGTTCTCCATCTTCGTTGGGATCCAGCACAGCCATAGACCCCATGGGTTGTGGAATTTGATCTGATTGTCCCTATGTCAAAGTGACAAAGTAGATACTTGGTGTACTTAGTCTGATGAACAAAAGTACCCAATGTTGATTGCTTGATTTGAATGCCTAGGAAGAATGTAAGCTCACCCATCATGCTCATCTCGAATTCGCTGCTCATAGTATCTGAAAACTTAGAAATAAAGCATGAGAGGAACCACCAAAGATGATATCATCCACATAGATCTGTATAAGTAAAAGATTATTGCCATGCTTGAGAGTAAACAAAATCTTATCTACCTTGCCCATTTGAAAGTTATTTTTTTAGCAAATAAGATTTAAGCCTATCATACCATGCTCTTTGTGCTTGTTTTAGACCATATAAAGTTTTGGACAATTTGTAGACATGATCAGGAAACTTAGGATTCTCAAAACTAGGTGGTTGTCTAACATACACCTCCTCCTCAAAATAGCCATTAAGAAAAGTACTTTTCACATCCATTTGATAAAGTCTAAAGCCCTTTGATGCAGTAAATGCTAACAAAATTTAATGGCTTCTAAATGAGCAATGTGAGCAATTGTTTCACCAAAGTCAAGACCTTCTATCTAGGTGAAGCTTTGAGCCACGAGTCTAGCTTTATTTTGAACAACAACACCATCCTCACTCTATTTGTTCTTAAAGACCCATTTAGTTCCGATTACATTATGACCATGAGGAGAGGAAACCAAAGTCTATACTCTATTTTGCTCAAAGTTTTCTAATTCCTCACTCAATGGCATTAATCTAAGACTCACCAGATAAAGCATGACTTACATCTTAGGGTTCAAAGAGGAGACAAAAGCAGAATAAGCATATGAGGCATCGGAGATATACCTGCTATGAAGGACTCTCTCATTTAACTAACTGATCACTTATTCAGGGGGATGGCTTCACCGAATCCATAGAGGAGCTTGTGAGGTAGTCGTAGGAGTGGTTGTTGATGTCGTTGAGGCCTCTGCCATAGGAGTACCACTTGAAGAAATTGTCGTAGAGGTGGTTGTAGGTTCAACCAAAGTGGCCATTATGGTCGTAGGCGTCGTAGTGTGACTGGAAAACTCCATGTGGTTGTCATCAGAGTTATAGAAGATGTCCTTGAGTGCGTCAGAGACCTGCATACCTGCATTGTCAGGTCTAGTACAAGAACTAGGCCTCATCAAAAGTGACCTCGTAGGTCTCAACGATTCTGTTAGTTTCTAAGTTGAGTACACGATAAACTCGAGTGTGAGTTGCATAACCAAGAAAGATGCCATCTGAGGATCTAGATTTAAATTTATCAAGATTGCCATGTTTTAAGTATGAAGCATCGACATTCAAACACTCTCAGGTGAGAAACAGAAGGAGAATGACCAAACCGAAGCTCATATGACATCTTATGCAGTTTAGCTCGCAATAATAACTTGTTTGAAATGTAACTGGCAGTCGAAATAGCTTCTGCCTAATACTTCTAAGGAGTAGCATGTTCATTTAACATAGTTCTAGCCATCTTGACTAAGGTTCTATTCTTGCGTTCGACCATACCATTCTGTTGGGGCACTCAAACTAATGATAATTGATGGTCTAAACCCCTTTTTAGCACAAAGAAGCAAATGATATGTTCTTAAATTTAATTCCATTATCCTTCTAATAGCTCTAAGTGCTCTTGGATGTTCATTAGCAAGTCTAAGAGCAAGTTCTCGAAAGTGACCAAAAGCTTTGTCCTTAAAGGCCATAAAATACACCGAAGAGTATCTAGAGTAATCATCAACAATAACAAATTAAAATATACCATTTACATCCAACTGATTGAACCCTAGTAGGACCTACTATGTCCATATGCAATAATTGACTAGGAGAATCAGTCATGGCAAGAGTGAGTGGAGGATGTGATGATGAGACCATCTTACCATGTTGACAGGGAGAATAAACTAGATCCATTGACTTTCCAATCTTAATACTAGGAATTCCTCTAACCAGGTTCATATTATTAAGCCGAGCAAGATGATCAAAGCCAATATGACCTAATCTATGATGCCAGAAGAACAAATATTTAGAATCCAAAGAGATAAGATACCTAAGATCAGAAGAAGCTGAATACGAAAAGTCACCCTTAAACAAGTGGCTAACTCGACTAATTTTGCATACATGATCACTAGACGAATCCAAAATACAACATCAATGCTTTTTAAAGTTCACCTCAAGATTATTTCCTACCAACTATGAGACCAAAAGCAAGTTATAGCTTAACTTACTGATAGGAGAGACACCCTTCAAGATGAACTTATCGTTAATGCGCACGGTGCCTTCAGCAACAATTCATCCTTGAGAGTTGTCCCCAAAAGTGATCATCTCGTCATCGGGGCACGAGTGAGGGAGGAGAACCATCGTGAGTCTCCGGTCATGTGACGAGTGCAACTGGAGTCAATGAACCATATGTTCTCCTTCCTCTTACGACGAGCCTACAGAGCATGAGTAGTCCATCGATATCTTAGTACTGGGGTTAGACAATAAAGATTTAGGCATCCAATACTGAGATACATGACGAATAGGAGAAAAAGTATGCACTGATATAGATTAAGTGAGGCGTTAGCATTTGCAAAATTCGACCAGATAGTCGATGAGTCGGTAGTTTGACTATGAGGCGACTCTGACCAGAGCTGATCTGATAGCCATCCAATCTAAACAAGCAATAAAAGTTGGTTGAAAAGGATTTGACCCCTTATGTAAAGCTGGTCTACCTCTTGACTAGTCTAATCGAGCAGAAAACACTAGTCAAAAATCGCTTGATAAGTTGGTCCGACCATGGGAAACTCTGGTAAAAAAATCTTGTTCGACTACGCAGGTTTCGGTCATGAGAAACAACTGGTCAAACATTTGGTCCAGCCTTGCTTGTTTGACCACTGGAAGTATTTGGTCGAAAACACTTCCTCATCCCATCCTTCTTATCTTTCATTGCTTTTCCAAAGCAGAATTAAACCAAATGACCATCTTTACCATAATGAGCGCATTGATACTTGACATGATGAGAAGTTGTATATGATGACTTTGGAACACTCACTTTGGTAGAGAGACCTTTTGCCATATCAGCAGATTAAAAATAATTTGTTTTGGTTCAGATTTTACTTCAAAATTTCCACGTTCAAGAAGTTTAACAATCTTAGAAGGATTATTCCTGGAATGCTTAGCAAAGTTAAATCCTAGATCATGTTTTTTCACACTTGTTTTTGATTGATCTAGAATCGTATGCAAATTCTTTTTGCCAAAAGAAAACCTCTCTAAAGTGTTCTTAAGATACTCGTTTTCTTTAGCTAGGGAGGAACATGACGAGCAATTAATCGATTCATTATCAAGACCCTTAGAAGCACTAGACTGAGCCAACTTCTCCTTTTTAGCAAAATCATTAAGTTGTCTAGTCAATCTTCTATTTCAGTGTTAACTTTAGGACAGTTAGAGTAAGAGAGAGTCTCATGATAAAGCATCTATTGAGTTGATTCCAAATAAGAGTTAAGTCTAGCTTGGAGCAAATCACATTTAGAGTATGATTTAGATGAGTTAGACTTAAGCTTTTTAATTTCATCATTAGCAAGTTTAAGTTTTCGATCAGAGGAGTCATGTAGCATTCTTAGTGGATCAACTTTATCATTTACGTATCTAAGTTGAACTAGGTTTGTTGCAATAACAGATCTAGAAATTTCCAACTCAGAGTGTAAGAATTGACAAGTTTAACAAGAATTGTCTTTAGGAATAGATGCTCTATGTCTATTAATCTTACAATTGAAGCTTTCGACTACAAAATTGTTTTCTTTCAATTTCTTTTTAGTCTTTTTTAATTCAAGAGTAAGTTTAACTAGACCATCTTTAAGCTAATCATATGATGGTCTTATCTCATCGGGATCACTATAGTCATCGTCGTTGTTGCTGTTTGCCACGAAGCACATGCCTGTAAAGTCATCGTTCTTCTTTTTGCCTTTAGTATTATTATCGTCATCATGGTCGTCGTCATTGCAGCTCTCAAAATCCTCATCACGGGGATCAAGTCGCTCAATAGCTGCTAGAACCTTGTGATGGAAAGATCCACCCTTGGTGTTACTCTTATACAGTCGACAACAATAAGTCCTGCCTTCCTTGACCACCTTTCTTTTGAGTTAAGGCAATCCATATTAACATGGCCCAGCTCACCACACTCAAAGCATCTAATTAGACCTGGAACACCCCCTCACTTGCTCATCCTCACATTGTTGAGTGCCTTGTATGCCTATGAGGAGATTAGCACCAGTCCTCTTCAGGTAGCTGTTCGAATTCTTCTTCTGAAAAGGAAGTCAAAGCAGATAAGGAAACACAAGACACTGTACTCGACTTAGCAGCCTTCTTAGGGTGAGTCATAAGTGCTAAAGTTGAAGATTTATAAGTTTCTTTGTAGGGCATTGGGAAGCAATATGCCCCCTTCTCGTCACACACATAACAATGGATTTTGCTATAGCGCTTGTTGTTGTTGTAGGAGCGCCCCTTCTTCACCTTTTTATAACTAGCGCTTCGGTATGAGCGTCTTATTATGAATTTTTTTCATTCTCCTCACATGGAGAGCTAACTCCTTCTCGGAGTCCTCTTCATCATCCTCGGACTCTTCACTTGACATCGCTTTAGCCTTGAAAGCGGTGATCTTCTTGCCCTTGGCAGAGGATTGCTCCAAGAGCTTTTCCTTGTCCTTCTTGTTAAACTCATTGGTTATGAGGTTGTCCAAGAGTTGTATTAGCATCATGCTTGTCAACTCAAGTGAGTTGAGAAAGAGTGTCACCAATGTCTCATATTTCTCCAGCAAGACGCTAAGCATCTTTCTCACAATATCAACATCAGTTAGTGTAGTGCCTAGGCCTTTAAGCTCATTTACAGTGTTGTTGAGGTGAGAATACATTTCATTTATGTTCTCATGAGGCAACATTATAAATGTCTCATATTTGATCCGAAGCTTATGCAATTTGGCTTCTTTCACTATGGATGTTCCCTCATGGATTTCCAAGAAGGTAATCCAAATAGCATGAGCAGTTTCTAAATTGCTCACTCTATTGAACTTATCTGCATTAAAAGCTCAAAATAAAGCATTCATAACTTGAGCATCTAAATGAGCATTACATCTATCTTGTTCTGTGAGATGTAATGGATCAAGAAGCATTACATAATCCTCATTTATAATTTTTCATATGCTCGGACTCATGGCCTTAAGATAAATAGACATTCTAATTTTCCAATATGAATAGTTTGAGCCATCAAAAAGAGGTGCCTTTCCAATAACGATCCCCTCGCTAGCCATCCTTTTTCTCTAGATGGTTAAGTCTAATAAATGAGAAATCATGCTCTGAGATCACTTGTAGGATTAAGAATAACCAACTAGAGGGGGGTGAATAGGAGGTTAAAAATTATCTTACATTCTAATAACAATTACCACAATTTTAGTATAGCAAGATTTTAAAGCAATTGAAACCTATACAATTCTAGTATGCCTAAGTTACTACAAGTACAAGTCTCTATAAGAACAACTCTAGCACAAATAAATATGATAATCACAATGTACTAGAAATACAAGAGCGGAAAGAAGAGTCAAACAAATAACCAATTTACACACGATGTTTTACCGTGGTGATCGAAAACTTACCGGTTTCCCCTAATCCACATTGAGGAAAACCCAAGCGACTTGGACCGGCTCCACTAATTAAGCCTTAGCTTCTCAATCTACAAATGGTTGTCCTTCCTCCACTCCAGAGATAGTGGATAGCAAACCACTCACAAGTCGGTGCTGGACTTCTTCACAACCTTCTTGAAGAAGTCACTATGCAAGCTCCCGCCAAGCCGTCCAGGTGCCGGCAAGCACCAAGAGTAAAGAATCACAGCTTCACTTGATGGTGATCAAGTGCTAAAAGGATCAATCTAGAGATGAAATGCACTTGTTTTGGCTCAACTAACTCAAATGAATGCACAATCTGAAATGGAGGTGTGGAGTAAATACTCAATGCTCAAGAGTGTTCAATGGAGTCTCATACATATGTTCTTGAGCAGGTTGGGGAGTATTTATGCTCTCACCAACCAAAACTAGCCATTACAGGACAATCCCTAAAAAATCAGGGTGAGTAGAAGTACAACCGTTCTTTGGTCGGTACTACCACACATGTTCTGACACAACAGTAATGGCTATTTCAGAGCTTCTGAACTAGCCATTGAAATTCGGTGTGGAACTACCGTCATTGTAATCGTGGTAGTTCCATATTCGGAAGTTTCAAAATTTCGGCGTGGTACTTCCATTTGCTTCGAGGCCAAAAGCTGGCGCTCTCTGGAAAAAGCATTCCGCTCAGATTTTCAGAGCTTCCGTGCTCTAGAAGTATCGTTTAAGGTTGTGATACTACCACTTTACGGTAGTTCTACCATTGAAACTCCGGTACTTCTGTTTTCTGTAGAGACAAAGTGATTCCATGGGTACTCTCTGGAAAAAACATACCGCTTGTTTTGACAGAACTATTGGAAAGCGGAAGTACCACCATTTGCACTCTGGTACTTTCGATTATCCAGACAGAACACAAATTGGCTATTAATTTTAGTCTTAATAGAATGCATGATCCTAAATTGATCCAAATGGCACAAGAATATGCTATTAAGTTACTAGCCCTGATCCCTCTTAATAGTACAGCATTTATCCTATAATCTAGTCTTCCACCCTTTCTCCTATGATCAGTAAAAACAAAAGAAATCCTAGTCTACATATACCTTTGTCTTGAGCCACTTTGATCTTCATGTAACCCTTAGCATGCATCTTATCATCATTTTAGGGACTAGACCTTTTAAACACTCAACAAACATGTTAGTCCCATATTCACATAAATTCATTAATTACCAAAACCATTTTAGGGGCCTAGATGCTTTTAATGTTGTTGTAAGATCCACCGTACATGCAATCACTGGCACTCTACGAGCAAAACAAGAACCAGGTTGATTCAAAGCTTATCTTTATTGTAAGATCTCCGTGGATTTACAAAGTGCCCTCACAAGCACCCCTAAAAATGCTCTCGAAGAAAGCCCTCTCAAAATTGCAATAAAACTTTCTCAAAAGCCGCAGTTAGCCTTTAGCCTCTCTCTACTTTTATAGGCTAACATTCCAACCATGTCCGACTCAAACACAAAAACAAAACTATATCTCTCTTTCCCAAATCAAGGGACCTGAAACTCTTCTTAATACGTGTTTTTATTCAAATCTTTATCTCTTCCAAGTTACGAACTCTATCCATAACTCTTACAATCTTTTTAGTTATGGACTCCATCCACAACTCCTAACTCACCATGTGACAAAGCCTCCAAGATCACACCTCCTGTATCTTCATCACGCATCATCATCGCTCATGCCGAAGCCTCATGGACCGCACCGCCTGTAACTTCTCTATGAATCACCACCTTTGATCTCCATATGCTCCAGCGTGAGCCCAACCACCTCGCGTGACATCCTCAATTGCTTGGACCTCAGATCTCTCTATCCTAGTTCTAGTCCTCCTCGTCACCGACCATAACTGCCTCCACGCCAACCTGCACATCAAAGACAAAGAACATTTTCCCAACATAAGTTCTCCACAACTTGACAGTCATCAGCACACACACACACAAACCCCTTGTCTATCCATAGACAAGAACCAAACCATCCACGAATACCAACCAGGTCGTCCACAACCACACTTTCTATCGCTATCCAGTAATCAGCCTCAGTCCACTTATTACGACCGCTAACTCAACGAGTACTTGAAAACAACATGTACTCGGGAATTATCATTGCTCCGCTCAAAACACATGGGAATAACAAGCATCGCTACCGACCACAAAATCACCGACAACTGCAACCGAGTACCCACCTAGTACTATAGCACCGACCAAGTTGCGAAAACCACGACTGCAAAGCCTTCGACTACCAACCAGCAAAGTCTACAATTACCGATTACCGAGTCCTTCCGACTACGAGTACCGAGTCCTTCTGAGTACTATTCACCAATCACCACCAGCCAAACATACCGTTGGCCTAACACGAGTACTCGAAGTACATGGAAATCACAAGAGTTGAAGCACTCGTACTGACCATGAAGTCTACGAGTATAGAAAATAAAGCCTACAACAACCAATCACGAAAGCCTAAGACAATGACAATAGACTGCAAAGTCTACGACTATCGATCATAAAGTTTTCGACTATCGAGTACCGATCAGTAAAAACTACGACTATTTAGTTCCGACTAGGTACTGTAGCTACAACCATGAAAAAGTACTGCAGCTACGACCATGAGAAAGTACTTTAGCTACGACCATGAGAAAGTACTGTAGCTACGACCATAAAAAAGTGTTGTAACTATGATCATCAAAAAAGTATTTTAGCTATGACCATCGAAAAGTTCTATAACTACGACCATCGAAAAGTAATGTAATTTACTATTTTCGACCAGGTATAGTCGTTCTATCATAGTCGATGTTTCGTGGTTGAAATTGGACGTGGTCAAAGTTGGACGTGGTTGAAGTCTGCCATGTTCGAAATCTATGGCGGTCGACTTACTGTGTGCAAAAGCTGCCATTTGGGCATGTTGATCGAACCAGCCATCACATGGCCAATTGAGCTACAATTCGTGGTCGAAACCATACATGGTTGTTTTGCCATCCTGAAAACTCAAGCACAGAAGCACATCGACCAGACCTTTCACAAATACAAATTCCAATAAAACCAAATATCAATTATTCATCATCAGCAATATACATAACCATCATATGGTCTCATAGTGTGTTTGGGAGGGGATCAATGGTTTTTGGGAGAAGGAATCTGTTCGATGCATGTGTTCAATTCGTTTGCATTTGGTTCAGCACCACATGCTAGGCAAGGAAGATGACAAGTCGCACATGTGTCAAATGTGTCCGTATCAACAAATGGGACCGTTATGAGGCTGTGGGTCTAACCAGTGGGCCTAAAATATTAGTGTCGTTGCATTCAATGGAAGTGTAGTTTTGTGAAACATTTGATTGAAGTAAGTGTAGTTATATGATATATGTCCTTAAAAGTATGGTTCCATGATACTCTTGCCGATCTTAGTGCGGTTTTACGAAAGTTACCCCTAAGCTAAATAAATGAGAGCCAATAAGAGCCATGAGTACATGTGGGTTGTCCGGCCCTGAAAGTGGAACATGGTGCTTAGGCCATTCTCAGTGGAGAGTTTCATGGCGTTGTCTCCAAGACTGCCACATCATGTAAAATGAAATGAAACATGGATGAAACATGCATCCTCAATGCATAGTTTCATTCTATTGTTTCATAGACATTTAATTTCATGACTCATATAGAGTTGGTAATCGTGCTAAGAGAGTTTCATCTAGATGAAACTTACTTCTTCTCTCTCTTCTTAAAAATGTTGCCATATCATCAAAAATACCTATGTGGCAGCCTATTAAATGCAGATGAAACTCCCACTGAGACTGGCCTTAGGAAGACTTGCTATTGTCTAACCTAGATGACTCGAGGTTTTCAATGATAGGATGAACTCCTCTCCTCTCTTGCATGCTCTAAATAGATGCAACCATATGACAAATTATTGGGTGGGTTTTTTTGGGCTGATGGCTTATGGCTTATTGTTTAAATAGTTGAATTCTGACTGTTCGCGAGAAGCAGTACGCAGAGAAAAATAGTCGCATGCGATTTTGGCTGGTATAGCTGAACTCAGTATATTTTTTACTATAATTTTTCTATTGGCCCATCTTGAAAAAACGCACTGTTTAAAAAACTATTTACAGTAGATAATACAAGTATAAACCAACTTTAAACCGAAAAGAACCTGGCCGTTATTTTACTAAGTAGTCTATGATCCATAAGGTAATTTCGTTCTTGCTTATGTGCTTCTTTGCCCAATACTTTTTATAACCATATAGATAGACCTCTACACTGCTTCCTATAAATAAAACAAACATCATATTGTTGATGTATTCAGATTATTAGATTTTTAGTCTTTATTTTTAGCATCTAAAAAACAAGTTTATTGGAAACACATATCAACTTGCGTTTAGATATGCCAATGTTTAATTGTATGACTACATGAAGAGTTTGAGAAAAGATTACGGGCCTATTTGGTTCATGTACAAATGTTGCCAAAGTTTGCCACATTTTTTTTTGCAAAAGCCGCTTAAAGTTAGGCCATCAAATTTAGTACCACACATTGATCAACAAAAAAAAAAATCTTGCCTACTTTTTTGAGACACTAATGTGTGGGACCGAGTGGCGAAAAGGAATTTTGCTACAAGTATAGCTATGGACTAATTAAACAGACGTCTAAATTAGTCAAACTTATCTAGCTCAAGTGTGGTAATACTTGGCTATGAACCAAATTCTGTGATCGTTTTGGTTTCAGCTTTTAACTTTTGGCTTATTTTTCACTATTCATAAATTTCGTCTTTTTCTGAAATTTTGGCTTTTTGTTGAGCTTTTTTGCCGGTTCTTTTTTTCCCGTATTTGTTTGTATTATATGTAATGGGCTACCATATTTTTTATATTTTTTAATTTTTTTAAAATTTAATTATGATAAATAAGCCTTTGGATAGCTCTAGGTTTTTAGCTCTGCGGGGAGAGTTTGGGGTGGTTTGTCCTTATGAACTGTTGTGAGGGGGAGTTTTGTGCTTCATTGCTTTATCTTGTTTATTATGCTCTTTCTCTTTTCTGTTGCATTGCATATGGGTGCATTGGGGTTAGTCCTTTTAGCATAGATTAGCGTGTTTCTCTTGTCTAGCTGTTTAGACTTTTTCCTCTCATCTTGTGATTCTATGATGCTGCTTATTAGCTGTTTCTCTTCTCACTAGGTTGAGCTCACTTACTCCACACGTCGAACCACCGTCCCACAGCAGAAGGGCGTCGTGGAGAGGAAGAAACCGTACCTTGGTCGAGATGGCAGGACGATGCTTGATGATGTATTCTACACCTAGAAAGTTTTGGGCTGAGGCTATAGCGACGCGTGGCATGTTTCGAACAGAGTTTTTCTTCAGGCACACATGCATCGCACTTCCTATGAGTTGAGATACAGGCGAAAGCCCAGTGTCTCTCATTTCGTGTGTTGTGTTGGTACAAGTGTTTCATTTTGAAGTCCGGGAACCTAGATAATTCGAGTCACGCTCTTGTGATGGTATCTTTCTAGGTTACTCGACTTCTTCGCAGGCGTATAGGGTTTGGAACTGCGAGTCTAGTAAGTTGGTAGAGACCTGTGAGGTGACCTTCGATGAGACCAGTCCGGGGACTAGACCCGATATCTCAGGCTCTTTAGAGCAGTCCGATCCCATCTTTGTGGATGATGAGGACGATGGAGATGAGGGTTGTCTACCCGATCTAGTTCCTCATCCTCCCCTTAAAGTGCCTTCTTCCACTGCACCTCCAAGTGATCAGCCCATGCCTTCTGCTTCCTCTGGAGCTAGTGGCTCTGTTCCTACCTCTTCAGCTTATGTGGTAGAGGCCACTTCTTCTTCTCATTCAGGACTTCCCGATATATCCAGAAAGACCATCCTTCCGAGCAGATGATTGGAGACCTTTTTGAGGGCGAGTCACACGCTCAAAGTCTGGTATGTCACATTTCTGTCTCCATTCTACCTTTGTTGCCTCATTCGAGCCCAAGGACGTTTGTCATGTTCTTTCTGATGAGTTTTGGGTTAATGCCATGCATGAGGAAATAGAAAATTTTGAGAGA